>CM068370.1:349282960-350482960 GCA_034769895.1 Magicicada septendecula
AGAGGGATCAGTCTAAAAAAATAGGGTTCTGTAGGGTAAAAGTATTGGCGTGCATGCCGGGTTTTATGAAAATCGGTTGATGCGTTCAGAAGTTATCGTGTAACATAGGCCTACCCCAAATAGAGATAGGCAGACAGACAAATTCACCTAACACGAATGAGCCCAGGTTGGTTGGCCCACACGAGCTCTGTGTACCTTTTAAGTAAGAAAACCAAAGGGGTCTGGTTCACCGAGGTGGAAGGGGTTCTGCAGGAAGTGGCGATCACGCATGAAGACATTCAAGAATGTGACCTTCTTAAGAAGATATGGTTTTCCAGGAAAAAGCCTAAGCTGAGAACATACAAGACGTTGTCCGAAGAAAGTAAGGAAGCCCACCGAAAACGAACGCAGGAATAAGCCTACTGGGTAAACGTTAAAGCCCAATGAAGAAATGTGTTGAATTAAAGTGGTCCATAACTGACCGAAACGTAAAAAAAGGGTCGTTTACCAACCACTGAAACCCGCTGTTCGGCCTCTTCGTGCCACCATTTGCACAGGCTGAGTCAACGCGGGAGCAATAACCCTCCTCGATTTTATGGACTTCTATCAACTGCCATAGGCCTACCTAGTGGTCTATTAAGGCCGCTCAGGTATATATAGGCCTACTTATAGCCTATATAGGCTATGCAAAATATAAAAACAACAGATATTTTATTGATTGTATTGTTAGGTACAGACAGGAAGAATTCGGATGAAAGAAATGTCCAAATTATTAGTTGTAGAAAGAGGAGAAAGGATCGGTTGCAGTTTTAAATCCAACTTAAGTTCAGAGCTTAAATTTGAGTGATATACATGGAGGGTAGCGTAGTGTTTGTTTTATTAGCGTAGTTTATCTTCGAGGTGACAGATATCATGTGGTTTTTCTCGGTTTATGACAGAAAAACTGTGCAACCGTTAAGTAGGCCTACTTGTCACACGAGTAAGTAAGTATTTGGTGTGTAAGAAAAGTAAAAGTAGTCGGCCGATTTTCGTGGAACAACCGTACTGATGCGTGGCGATGGGTGCAGTAGCTTGTTTACTTCAGAAACGCCAATCGTTTGTATCATTCCTTTGTTATCGTCAGAAATAATAGCACAATAAAGGTTTGCGGATAATAAATATTTGCGGATGAAGTAATTGCATTGTGATTGAGTGCAATGCGACTGACAGACAATGAGTGCATGTCTGATAAGATAACACTCTGTTATCTCGGCTTTGCTGTTTATCATGTTTGTAGCCGCGTAATGATAGTTAGCAGGGAAAATGTATACGTACTACGGTGTTACGCAATTTCTGTGTCATAATTATACACCAAAAAGCTGCACTTGCCAATTATTTGACGAGTAAAACTGCACTTCCTCCGGGCCAGTCAAGTTTATTGCAGGTGTAAGCAATAAGGCAGGAGCAATTCGATTTTTAAGTGTTATTGAGCAAAGACTGTCACTTACTTGTGTACAAGCATGCCTACAAAAGCAACGTGGTCCGAAGTATAGGTTTCTTGTTGGAGTTTACGTCCGATTTTATAGAACTTCTATTAGTAGTTTAGAACAAGAAACACAGAAGCAACAATATTGCACGCACAAAAATCCATTGCACTCATTTGGGCTGGAGTACGCATTCGCACTCATTTGGTAGAGTGATATGCTGACGGATGGATCGGAAAAATCTTGTTCAGGATCTTGTACAAAAAACATCATAAAGGCTGTGTTTATTGGAAGTTTCGCCTTGCAACCTGAATCTAGAGATTACTGAGTGGATAGGCCTATATTCTGAACTTATCACGTCACGTTTCTGCAGCCATTCGTTGGAAGTTTTTCCCCGTAACATCATCGTCAGTTTTTCTTCCAGGAACGTTGTGAGATGGAGTCAGTAGAAATAAATACGGATATGTGGGTCTCTTAATTAGACTGTGGTATGGCGGAGGAGGTACAGCTCGCTCGGGCAGAAGGATAACATTCGGAAGCCTTTCATGTAGCCTACTAACGTGTTCTTTTCGCGGTACTTCCCAACACTGTCTCTGTGCGTCAATCAGATTGCACCATTATTGAAGTGAGATTACCGTTTTGACTTGTCACAGTTACCATTCATGTGTAGAAACATGTCAACAGCGTAACTACACTGTTGTGAGATAAGTAATTACATTGATAATCGTTGCTTTGATCCCGAATGTCGTCCTTCTGGTCAAGGAAGCTATATTATGTGCTAACACATTGCTGAGAGAAATATTTTCCGTTCATCGACTGGTGGCCGGTAGTGAAGCCTGGTTAAACGAGGTTTCATTAAAGGTTTTTGCTGACGGATGATTCCTTTTATTTTCTTGTTTTAGGCTATTTTTGCTGTTATTATGTTTAGGTTTCTGGTGTTTTAACATGCGACACTTGAAACTAATTTCAGAATGCCAAAACTTTGTTTTTCACTACTTTCCACAGTACAACACTTGTTTTGAGTTTTGTATACCGTACCATTACCATTGTACCACGTTCTATATACATATTGTGTTTCCATAATATCTAACGGTGTGGTCTTTTGTTTGTTTGCAGGTACGTGTTGCAGCCCTAGTTGTATGAGGAATTTGATTGCCCGATATATTGGATACAGGTACTTTTAAGTGTTCATTATCAAATATTTATCATATACCGGTTTAACAGGTTCGCCGGCATTTTTCTATTTCCATCTTTCTAGGTAAACACCTGTTCTCGTGTATGCCTTCTCTCAGGTTTGCCGACTCTGCCTGTCCTCCTCCTGCCAATTCGACTTTGTTCTCGGCCATTCGTTGAACGTGACTTCTTTATTTCTTATGTCGTCTGTTGCTGAATGCTTTACCCCACAATTTCTCTTTTTTTTCTGGTTGTTATCGTTATTTGTGGGACCTTCCGTTGTTAGTCTTCAAAAGAAAAAAGAAATCCATCTCAGTTTCTCTTCTAACCGGTGGTTTTGAGGTTCAGAGTACGTGCTTTTGACTTCGAGAGGGCAGCTCAGGGGTACTTTTGAGTCTAAATTTAATTATAAAATCTGATTGGCTTATAATCTTTTTCAACAGTGAAAAGATATTTATATAAGTAATACACTCCTCGAACAGGTAAAAAATTTGAAAGTAATTTTACAATTTCTTAACATAATATTCACCAATATTTTATCTTACACTACATGATTATGACTCTTGTAGTACTCTAAATATTTTATCCCATCTATAATTTATACAGTTATTGCATTGTTTGTGTTACAAGAGAGTAATCTTTTTTTATTTTATGTAGCACCCGGAAACATGAACGCAACTCCTTCGATTTCTCCCCAAATTCCAAATTCTGTATCTCATTAACTCTCCTACCTTCACTGTTGGCTTTTCCCGTCATTTGACGATAAGAAGTTAAGAAGGGATAGACGTTTTTGTGCCAAGTTACCCCACTTGTAAAATGGAAGCTGCTTACACGTATGTTTTCCTGACACCATGAGAAAATACATAGTAGGCCTATGTCGTTACAAATTTATGTAAATAAATTTGGCTGATGGAAGATTCGTATTATTCTTTTGTTATTTTGATATAGTTTCTCGGGTGTTTAGCAGAAAATTTGTACTAGATCAAATGCCGGTCATTAAATTTCAGGCCCTCGACAGTTTCTTTATACACAATTACCTCACTGTCTTACATTTTTTATACAATTTTTATGGTATTTTTCAATGGCCGTGCCCATCAACTTGTACGTTATTGTATTGTTCTTACTGCTTTATAAACTTTCTTTTTATTTTCCTATGTAAGCAAGGTTCAGAATGTCCATACCGTTTACTTGGTACATTATGTATACTTGCGTAACTTGACGTGAGCGATCCGCGCAGAGAGAACCGAGCAGTCGTAATCGACAACAGCCTACGGATGCCGTGATGACGCCTCTTGATTGGTTTTTTTATGGCACCGTAAACTTGTATAAAATGTTTGTTTATTATGAAAATACGTTGGAGCCGTGCCAGGCGTGTAACCGACCAGCTATCTGGTACGCCTATTTAGCGCTCGTACTCTGTCCGTCAACACACCAAGCCTGCGTCCCTCTGTCGTTCTCTCGTTTGCTTTGCTCACTCACTTATTCTGTCTTGTCGAACACGCTCTCCGTCTCTTCTACCGTTCTCTCATTCGCCGATTCCTCTATTCCGTTTCTTCTTTCATTTAATTTCACACACACACTCTCTCTCTCTCTGTCTCTCTCTCACTTATTCAACTTTCATTCTCTGTTATATATACCTACCAGCCTGTAGCTTGTTGACACAAATACCATTTTTTATGTGTTGTTTGAAAGGTCTATCAAAGATTTAGTGATAACATTTTCATAAATCCGTGTTTTTACTGCACGCGATATGACATACAAGCATTTATTTCAGTTAGTACAATGATCTGTCTGAACAACTTGCTGTGTGCATCTCTCTCTCTCTCTCTCTCTCTCTCTCTCTCTCTCTCTCTCTCTCTCTCTCTCTCTCTCTCTCTCTCTCTCTCTCTCTCTCTCTCTCTCCGTTTTAGTTATTCTCCGGTGTGCGTCGTTTTATCTGTCATTCACTCCTATTGTACATTCCTAACTTCTTCGCCTCTCCGCTCATTATCATTCTCTCGCTCGGTCATCACTCTATTTGTATATAACCCCCTTTGGCGCTAGCGAACATCTGTAGGTAGCTCGTGACGCAAATACCATGTTTTTACATGCTAATGAAAACGTTATGAACGATATTAGTGATAACATTTTCATAAACTTGTAATGTTTACTGAAATCCGTTACGACACTAGCATTTTTTGTTTTGTCAGAACAGCTGTGTATCTGTACAGTCGGCTTGTCTCTCCTTGTTTCTCCTTTCTTCATCTGTAAGCGTTTATCTGGCCACTGCTGAGAGAGTGCATCCCCCTCATTTCTCTCGCGGCCAGTCTTGTGTAGTTCACGTACTTAACTAGATTAGCAGAGGTCTGCATTACATTTTTTTTTAATTCTGTAAATAGTGGCGTACTTTATTCTAGATCGGTTGAGTGATTGCATTAGTTGTTTTTCCTTCGTACACACGCGTGCGCGTGTAGTATAACTTATTTAATCCTGTTCCTATGATCCTTCAGTGGTGTGACATACTACATTAGCAGGCGTATATAAATTATACAAACAAAAACAAATATAACTTCGATCAAAACTAGGTACGCTACATAACAAAATGAGAAAACTAATGAAATCTTTTAACTTATACACTAATGCACTAGCCTATAAGTTCAACCTGAACTTTGTTAACGCTTGCCTTTTCCAAGTCCTTTTAATCTGATTCTGAGAACATGCTGAGTCGTGTAAAGCTCGGCCACTTTGCATGTATAGTGCTCTCCCCCCTCTCTCTACCATTAGTCAGCTCCTTTAGATCTTCCATTTTAACTCTACGCTGCGCCACTTCTTCTTTCATTATATCAGTCCAAATGTAGGTTTTCTTCTGCATTTATTTTCTTTCCTTGCCCGTTATTTTCGTATCGTACAATCTTCTTGTAAGTTTATTTTATATAAACACATAATTGTTGTGTAATTATTTGACACTCTTATGCATAGAGTATCTATACAAACATTTTATTATATTATAATACTGTTAAAATGTTGTTATTGTACTGTTTATTTAAAAAACCTTTATTTAAAATTTATTCAAAAAATCTTTGTTTATTTATTCGTTAATGTATTAATTCTGACAAGCTGTGTCTGAGTGTTGGTTTAGACGTAGCCTACAATGTGTATGATAGAAAATATTTTATATGAATTATTTAATTAAGGTAAATAATTAAATTATCAAATTTTGTATTTACGAACTTATAAATTTTCCTAAGTGTTTTTAAATCTTCAGAAATATTTTTGATTGATTGTTTACTTGTATGTATGATTAAGTTTATTAAATTTATATATATATATATATATATATATGTGGTTCTTTCTGTACACCGCAATAGTTAAGAAGTTGCGGAGCAGACTGCTTGTGTTAACCGTTCGGGTTATAAGATTGATACAGTAGTAGGCCTATGGTTGGTTCTGCCATTATTACCCCTTGGTGTTACCCAGGTACTCGTTTCCACAGGCTGCGTTAACCTGGGAAGTGAAAATTACTAATACTTTAGTGTCGCGCCGATGTACGAATATTCAGTCTCACTTGACACTTGTGACACCCGTCTTACGGATGGTGTTCCTAGACCTGTTGTCGGTAAAAATTGGGAAAACTAATTATGCGTGGGTTGGATTCTACCTTTAGTAGGGTTGTAAACTGGTTTGCTGGATACGTTGTATTACGAAATGTTTCCTATGTCTGATTAAAAAAATTGTGTTGCGTTTTATATCGACTTGAATTGGATATCGGGTATTAATCGGTTCTGTTTCTCGTGTCCGTATCAACGTGGGTTTCTCGAACGTTCGTAGGCACTGTCGTCGTTCTGTTTTATTCGTTTTCGTGTACGAACTTCACTCACATTGACACAGAAATACTTTATAGTGCGGGTAGGCGTCCGCTTAAAAAACTGCTTGTTGAAATCGTATTTTTCCAAAATCCGTAATATTTATCGTTCCCTGTTGAGTAACGACTAAAGGCATTGGTGTCGCGTCCGGTCGTCAGCCGTCCGCCTGTCCTTGTCCTATATAGCCTATTGTACATGCGCACTTGTGTTGATTGACACCTACTTGTCGTCTTCATTGCTGTTGTAAATTTATCAGTGAAACTTATAAATACAGACGACATTTGTTTGTCATACGTTGACGTGGACTGTGTCGCTAAACCCACGCATGAGCTATCCTTGTCTTAGTGAAAACATCAAGTGTCGTGTCCGAGATAATTATAAATAATGAAACATGGACCGAGTAAATCACGTTAATTACTTGGGAAATGTCGAGAACTCTGAAAGTGACGGGGAAGGTCTTCCCATGACGAGGACTTCATTTAAGTGGTACTTATTTGTGTTAATGTATTCAGAACATTTCAGAACAAGCGGAACTCCCCGACCAGGGGTTCTGCAGTTTTGCAGTGTCCCGGCTCTCTATATAGACTCCTGACACTCACAAATGGAACTGCATTTATTTTCATTTTTAACCCTTTCAGTGACAGGTCTTTTTCCAAAGTGCTATACATAAAATGCCAGCATATTTATTATGGGTATACATTAAAGTGCCAGGCTGATTTTTGGCGTTGTGCAAGGGCTTTTTAAAAACTCATTTCAATTTTTTACCAATTTTCATTATTCTTTTTGCTAAAAGTGTATAATAAATTGTTCTAAAGGAGGCAAAAATTTTAATTTTACTAGACATAATAAAGAATATACAAAAAACAAAGAAATGTCTCATTAATTCTCTTTCATTTTACTTACTGGTCGACGCTCTTTGAAAAGACGCTGAGTACCACGGTCTCACATTTGACAGAATATCCCCCAACCTTGAAGGAACGAAGAGAAGAACCTATGTTGTGAAAACAACCAATTGATTCCTAAAAGCTTGTAAAAAATTTGAAGGTTTTGGGAAATTTCGAAAGTTAGCTTTCATGCACAAATTGCAATAAAAACCCGTCTCTGAAAAATTCATATGACTGCTGTATATTGTATAAGTGATTCTTTGTATTGTATGTCAAACTATGAACAAACAAAGAAAAATTAACGAAAAGGGAACTATAAAAGTCTATCTTTCCATGGTGTTCTCTGTAAACGGTGCACTGAAGCTAGATATCTTCTTAAAAATAATAATAATAATAGCTTATAAATAATTAAAATAAACAATCTAGCATACGTCTTTCTCCACTATATTTTCTTATAGTTTTCGCCTTAATAAAATTTAAACTTATAATACAGGCTTTCGGACAAGAATATCGCAGACAAAGAAGCTTGCACACCTAGAATAGAATTTAGCATTACATAGCCCCTTGTTCAGCCAGTAAGCTTCGAACTTTCTCTACACATTAATTAAATATGATTGGAAGAATGAAGTAGACAAAGTGCTTGTTTATTTACTAAATAAATGTGTCGTGTGTATGTTCGCGCGCGGGGTGTTTTACCATCTAGTTGGTAACTTCACGTACATTCCGATCAAGTGTTCCAATCCCACTTACCCCCACATGTGAGGATCCTTTAAGGACTCATCCGCAGATCTTTAAGAGCCGTACTGGCGTGGGCGTGAGCCGAAACGGTATGCTGGCACGTAGAGGCAATAGGTTCCCGTAACTGTTACCATTTGTATAAGGAGTCAGTAATATGCGCGGGCGCGTGTGTGAAACGTTACGCTTAGGCAGGGTGTGTGTGGTTAGATTTAAAGAAGGCAGATTCCAAGAAAATTTCTGAATGTCAGAATACATAAAAAAAGGACCTAACGTAGGCAACCTAACGGATGGTGCCGTGTTAAACGGGGTTGGAACACTTGTACGGAGTGACACTTCTACGGAGAGACATTTGTACGGAGCCTTTTCCTCTACCTGATGAGTCAGAAGTGGAATGTTGACACTTGTACGGAATGACCACTAACGACTGTTAATAACCGGTTTTGCAATTTCCTAGGTAAATGTTAGCGTGTCAGTTGGACATGCTAGAACGCTGTGGTTAGAAGGGAGCTGGTGCTGAGTATTAACCTTTTTTGTACAAATTGTAAGAGACATTCACCCGACTTTGTGTCGTTTCCAGGGAACACCACGGGGAGGTAGTCTCTTTTCGTCCCCCATTTTTTTTATTTTATTTTGTTTTTTATTTATTTTATTTTATTTTATGTTTTTTATTTTATTTTTTAATGCTTTAATTGAGTATTAAACTTATTTACAATATTTACATGATATATTTGCCAATGGTTTGACGTCGTCCTGTAGTAGCCTTTTTCTTTACTGTAATTTCTGTGAGTAAGCCACACAAGCCAGAAATGATTTTAAGTTGCCATCAACTTGGAGTCTTTGTAATGCCTTTGAAATAGTCTCGTCGGTCTTCATTGCTGACTTCTTCCTTCTTTTCCCGTCCATATTTAAAACTAATCGGTCAAACTGGTGGCCGTAGTACTCTGCGTCTTCTCGAAGATTTTTTATTAGCGAGTAAACATTAGGATGAACTCATGAAATTAATCTGTTGATTCTTTGATTCCACCCTTCCGAGACGTTATTAGTGCGGTGGCGCCTTCCACTGCAGTTCCACATATCTCTTGGCATATGCTCGTTATCGAGCCACTGGTCTACAAAATAGTCGTAGAACTCCTGAAGTTTTTGGTTTTCAGGCGAGCTCTCCTGAATACAGAGCCAACCATCGTCCAACATTTCCAGGGGAAGATGTGCCAGAGCTGAACACATTCTTATGTGACAGCGTATTTCTTCGTTTTCCTTGTAGGCAGAAACAAGGCCGCAATATTGCACTTTTTCCACAAACATTGATTAAAGTGATAATTGCAACCCAAAATCTCTGTTTCAGGAAACAAACTTCTAGCTGACTGGACGATAGCGATTTCGAAGTCCATCATGAGAGTTGTAGGGCTCCATCCAGGCACGTTGGTTTTTATAGGTTTGAAAAAAGATCATATGTTTCTCGTTTTTTGTTCGGTAGCAAGGCGTAGACAGCTGGAATTGTGTTTGTTTCCTCCCAAGAACTTCCAAGATCGGCGTGAATGACAAATAACTGTCCAAACTGCTTGCTCGAACTCTTGAAGGTTCCGTCGATAAAGAATGAAAGGCAGCTTGATAAAGATGATTTTCCATTTTCGCTGGCAAACACCAATATTCTGTCATTAGGTCCCCTGTTGTCATCTTCTAGTAAAAAATTGCTACCGTCGTTCATAAGTAAATTATTTTCTTGAAGAATTATTCCTTCCGAATCGGTCCGATCTTTTATAGGTCCCATATTTTTTCGCCTAATGCGATGCAGCGATTGTTTGGCACTCCTATGTGATGGTAGCGATGTGACTAAGTCGTAGCCTCTATTGAAGAGCTGGCCTACATCTTCAGCGTAAATAGTTGAAATTGTAGTGTCTGTTTCTCTTGCACGCTTTTTTGCGTTTACAAAATGTTTTCGCACTTCATTTGCTGCTTCATCCGGAATGCAAACATGGCTTCCTTCGCCTAAAACTGTGTTGTTTTTAGTTTTTAGTCTTCCTTTGCATTTATTCTTTATGAAGTTTATACAACGCCAATAAGTTACCTCTTCTTTGTTGGTATAATCCACTACATACTGATGCCCGTTGTAAATAACTAAAGGTTTTCCTTTGGTGGTCTCGCTGAACTCCATATCTTCAAAATTATAGCACGCACACTACTTGACACTCGGATATCAACTGTAGTAATGAACTCTTCTTAGCGAGTGCCACCCCCCAACCATTACCTGCCAGCCACGCATTCCAACCCTTATAGTTCTCGCGTCAAAATTCTAAGAAATGCATTAGGCCGGGATTATACTGGCGCTGCACAGTGTAAGGGTTGAACACCCTAAATGTATAGCCTATTTTCTGGGAATTGGCTGGCCAGCACCAGATTACTCTCCGTACAACTGTAACTTTCTAAATTTTTCATGCTTGGCCATTTCCGGGAATATTTTGGGCTCCGTATAAATGTCACCAAATTTCATCTCCGTACAAGTGTCGCTCCGTACAACTGTCACAACTTCTGTTAAACAGTACTTAGTCCAGAATATTACTCAATAGGCCTACTTGGTCCTGGTTGAGAACAACTAGGTCGGGTGGGAACAACTGGGGTGACTTTCTGGAAGAACCCAAGACCCGTTTGTTGTGCCATAGGAAAAAGAACGACAAACGTGATAGGGGACGACGTGATAGTTTTTATGACTATTCAAATGCTCTGAACGTAATGTAAAAATTGTAATATGTATGTGTTTATGTATAGTCTATGTACGCGACGTTTGGTGTTAGGCGCACACTTTATACAAAGTGTGATTAAACGAGATTCGTTATTTGTGTTGCGCCGTGATCGTGTATTCAAACTTTATGCGAAGATTACATTGTTGATGTTGCATGCGGCGGCTAATCCCTGTCGCGCGCGCGCACGCGTGTGTGTGTGTGTTATGCAACGCCTGGGCGAAAGCTGAGTGTCGTGCTGGCGAAGTAGATGGGGTGGCATAACCACCCTATTGTGTCCTCGTTTTGCACTTCCCACACTTGCAACGAAGGGACGTGTCAATAATGACTCCGCTACGTGCGCGCACTTGTTCCGAGTTAAGTGCGAGACCGCGTGTTTACTGTTTGCGTGCGGTGGCGGCGTACGTTTCGCGCCAGACGTGTGGGTCGATAAAGAAAAATTCTTTTTTAAATCGGTTCGATAAAATAATTTCCTCCTTTCCTGTCGTCGCTATTGCGCGTTTTTTGTCACCTTCCGATACCCAATCATTATCCAACTACTCTTTAGAGACCACCTTTGAAAACCTTTTGTCTCTATTTAGCCACTGATATTGTTTAAGATTTGATTCACGCATCTTACTACCTCATTTTCCAGAACTTTACGTGACCGATAAATTTCGTTGTTCCTTCAGCTACCACTGTGTGTAGTCTTCTAGTTAATTTTAACTTATAGTTTATATTATAGTCGAGCCTTTCAGTAAGCAACTGACAATTTGGTGCGATGTTGCCATGTAAGCCTACACGGGAAGCTGTATATATACCGAGTGCTGTACAATGCAAAACTGACCACGCGTTTACCTGCGTGTGAACGTGGCAAGACAGTACCGTTACAGCCCGTTACTATGGCGACGTGAACAAATAAATTCCTGTAACATGATTGGGGGAGACTCGTAACCATTCTTTTACTCCACCACATATACCAAACGTCAGAGTAGATTTATTAACGGCTCGAGTCTAGCAAATAAGAAACTTCTTTGGCAAGTAGGCTACCTATATTTTACACAGTACATCTCTATATATGCACCTGACGTACGTTTCACAGATAGGCCTATACTATGTATCTTCATAAGTTTGAGTATAAATTGTCCTAGGTTTTATAATATTCTCCTCTAAAATATTAGTATAGAATAAAATGTTATAGGGCCTATTATAAATCAATGGCGCAACAAGGAGCTCTTCTTTCTGGGGTGGAGGGACGAGGCTAGCTTCAAGGATGGACTCACAATTTTTCTCACGACAATTGAGAAATTCACGATTCTTCCCATGCTTTACTTCTATAGTTATTTATGAGCCATATTTTAACATACGCAACTGTCTTAGACACAGGTCTACGTTAAGTGATTATGGATTATGCCCCCCAACTGAAATTTTTAGGAGCTGGGGGGGGTGATTCCTTGACCCCCGTAGTTATCCCATTGTTATAAATAAAATGATAGCTTTTAAAATATAATATTTTTAATATAGGTTTTTGTAGGTTAGTTCTTGTTTCTTTCGAAACTATTCTTAACAATACACACCAATAATAGATTTAATAGAGTTCACTTCTTTTTATCTAACATCTTCAGTTATTATATTAAACAGATTTATTATTAGTATAAATTTTTTGTATTAAAATGTATTAAGTCCCAAAACCGTAGAGTATAAAAATTTAAACACATCTAAAAATCATCATCATCATCATCATAATCCTCAAGGTTTAAACCAAGAATGGTTTGTTCCGGTCTCAAATAGGCAATATTACAGCTGGTCACTCCAGTGCTTCCTCGGACGTCCCACACCTCTCCGTCCCCTCGGCTTATAGTTCCATAGTTGTTTGGGGATGCGGCAGTCATCCATTCGGCAAAGATGTTCCCACCAATTCAGCCGATACTGGGCGATCCTGTCGAGTATACTGATAATATTCAGTTCCTGCCGTATATCTGTGTTTCTTCTATGATCATGGAGAGTATACCCTACCACGTGCCTGAGAACTCTCATTTCAGCCGCTTGGATGCGACTGGCCTGGCCTTTCGTTAAAGTCCAATTCTTAGACCCTAAATAAGTGTGGGAAGAGCCATCACCTTGTAGAATTTTAGGCGTGTTCCTTTACTTGCAGAGTTAAGGGTTCGCCTGATGATCCCGCACATAAGGTTGAACTTATGCAACTTATTCGCCACGTCGTTTGTTGCATTATAAGACACACTGTAGCCCAGGTATTCAAAACTGCTAACTTGTTCCAGGACAGTAGGCCTACCATCTATAACAATTTTTGCCCGTACGGGATCAGTTCCACAAAAAGCCATCACCTTGGTTTTAATTGTGGATACGTATCTGCAATCCAGAGTCTATGCAGATTTCATTTAACAAACGTATACCCATCTAAAAATGTTTCAAATAAACTAAAAATATGAAAGTAATAAAAGTATTATTTAAATTTTTTGTTATTCGTATTTCATATAATTTAGTAATGTAGGCCTATCAGTTTTTAAGTGGTAAGTTATTGGTGACGATTTTAGCATAGAATTAAAATATTTACACCTTGAACCAGATTAATTACCTTTCAAACGATGATTGTAAGTTGCATCTTCTCCACTGTCGAGACTTTACTATTCTTATTCTTCGTCTTTCCCCGCAAACATTAGACCGTTTGGTCTGTTGTGGCTCATTGCTCGATTCGTCTTCTTTTCAAAAGCCTTTGTTAACACTTTATTCATTTTAGTAGAAAAACCAGTGGCAGTATACTGTCAGAACAGACCAGCTGCACATGGTAGACTATAGTCGCGATGGCACTTCGTAATTAAACGTGCTTGAAACTTTTGTGTTTATTATGTCTGGCCATTTAATTGGCACTCGTCATGGTCAGTATAATTTCCTCTCTTTCGAGACGGGAAAATTATGCGTCCCACGGGAAATGTTCGGACAGTGGACATGTTAATCCATAGCAGGACGGTGCCCTCAAAGCGGGACGTCGTGTCACATTATACGAACATTTATTGGCTGTTTCAGTAAGGTGGGGCATGTAGGACTGATTTTACTGCCAATAGAAACGGTGTAAAATTCTTGAAGTTCCACCAACGATTGTGTAATTCTTCCTTGCAATTACGTTGATATCGATGATGTAAAATGCAGACCCCAGCAACGTCCGGAGAGTAGGTTAAGTGTCTACAGTATAGCCTCCGTAGACACGCGGGATCCGTACGACGTGATATTCAGTGATTATTCGTTATCGAGTATGATTATTTGACTCATTGTGTGAATTACCGCTGCGTGGGTAATTTGTCGTTAATGTGATGGAATTAAATTCACACCATAGTCAGTAAAATAATAAAATGTTTTATTTATCACTTTTATATCCAAATCACACTGAACCCACAGTTGTCCTACACAAATACAGTAATTCATTTCGTACTTAATAATTAAAAAACCGCAATCAATAAAGCGTCGTTACGGTTTCTAAATCGGAGAAAGACAAATAATACTAAATATTATCTCGTATTAATTAGTATCAAATTCATAACACCATAAAACAACTCGCTGACTGATGGGACTTCGTTCCGTATACACCTATATAGATCACTGTCAATGTCATAAGTAACACCTGAGACAATTACTTATTTATTTACCTTGTTCTGGAAATTCTGTGGTACTTGTAGAAAATTACAACACAGTATTACGTCATTATTTGGTGCTGTAGCTGTTATGTAACGTTACGTAACCAACATTACTCTCGAAGTTAATTGTTTTCGCCGTTGACAGGAAATGAAATTAAAACCATTTTCATTACATAGGCTATTGAAACAAAACCTTTGCCTGAACGTTACGCGTCACGCGTGTAAGGGCAAAAGTCAGTCTTCAAAGGGCACTGACAGCGAAATAATAATTTCAAAGCAGACGGTCGTGTCGTGTCGTTGACCTTAAACGAAGACACGATTGCGAAATGAAACGCTTTAGTAAAGAGAAAAAATGAAACATGAGTTATTTATCTAAATGTTAATGAACGTAGTGTGTGCATAATACCTCAACAAGGCTCTGCAATAAGTAGACAGATAAAGTGGAAATGTCATTGTTTTGTTCACTATTTTATGTTTTTAATATTTCATATAAATGTGTGTCAAGTTGATACGATGTAGCCTGCGCCTACACCAGCAGGCGCGCACTCAGATATTATTGTTGTGGCAATAGTAATAATAAAAAGAAAACGTTCTCGTGACTGACTGACAGCAGATACACAATAAGAAGGCGAAGTGCGACCGTCGGTGACAGCTCCACTCCAATCCATTCGCCCCCCCCCCCCACAACGGGTCGCCTCTCTTCTATCGGCCGGATTGCGTAATACACGACGAATACGGCGGCGGCGGGAACCTGTAAAGTTGATTCAACGGTTTTCCGCCCCAGTGTGCAAATGAAATTGTATGTAGGCCAGGGGCGGATCCAGAGAGGGGGCAACGGGGGCAATTGCCGCACAACCAACTGCTACAACCACAAAGATTTGGAACCACCAGCCACCACGGGCAGTTAGCGTACTATACACTATAGCCCACAGCTTTGTTATACACGTACAGTAGGTGTTAAGTTTCTATGGACTTATTATTAATTACTAAAATCATTAGTTTTAACAAAGTAATCACATTTATTAACAAAATTAATTTTTGGGTATAAGATTGCGTTACTCATCGAACTTATATTAGGTAATGATTTTGTAAATTATATAAAACACATTGTAGGAATTACGAGTAGGTACGCATAGCGTATTGCGAATGAATAAACAGGAGCGGAGGGCGACGTGATTCCCAGGGGGTTACACAGTAGGCTATACAGAGAACCTCTCCTTGCCACCGCACATCTCCCAATTCCCCGGTCTCGTATGCCAGAAATAACAACTGAAATGAAATTTCCGCGAAAAGGAGCTGATGTCGTCTGGAGAAGCTCTCTCAATAACACACACACACACACACACACATGTCACTGCTAAATTTTGCTAACCTAGATTTACGTGGGTGACGCGCGCACGACATCTCGATTTCGTTTCGTTTTGTGGTTGCGCAACAACAGCTGGTTGAGGGTAGGTCGACTGTTTGTGGTCTCAGCTCAATCGAGCGGTGCGATTATGAAACCAGATATTTCTGTGTAATTCCAAAACAATCGGACAAAAGGAATTTTTTTGTTTACTCCGGAGGCATTGTAGCCGCGGTCAGAAATAGACCGAGGAAAATGCGTACCGTCCAGGCGACGCGCGTTTGATTCTCGTATCGGTGTTGCGTCGATATGTTTGTAACTCTTTGTTTCCTTTTTATACTTTTTATTTTCTTCCTTATCTGTGTGTTTTTTGAGGGTTTTTCTGTATAGATTTGTTAAAATTTGAGAGCAAATATTTATTTTTGCCACCCTGAGTTTCCCGTTACGACTTTAAAGGTCCCTAAATACTCAAAATAAAACGTCTGCGTTGACCAGTGTTAACGAATATAAGGTATTGCAGGCCAAACTGCTTCGATAGTCGAAGGCGGATAATGGAGTGAAATGATCTCGATTATTTAATGTTAAGTGGGGTTAGACAGGAGAAACGGTCAGGCCAGGTAGACCACTTTGCGGTAATGCACACGATTTTCATCTACAGCATGTATGCTCTTAACCTCATAGGAATTCACGACGTTTTTGCAATGTGATTATCACTTCCGAGTTTTGTATATTAACCATATAGGATACAGTATAAATATATATTATTTACAACATGCTAGTTAAAAGATACTTATTGCGCGCAACGCAACGTCTACGTGGACAAAAGTGTTAATGTCATTTTGCTAACTGAACAATCCGATTTGCGCAGTCACGCAGCCGTATCTGTCTAAGGACGTATTATATTGAAGCGCTGCATATGTAAACATTTTGAGTCCAAGGTTCCGGGTTCCACCCCTTTCTTCATTCCATCTTCCACGAAGTTCCGGTCTTTTTTTTCGTAGGCTGTCAATTCTTAATAACTTTTTTTAGTCAACATTCTCGCTCGTATTTTAGTTAACATTCTTATCATTCTCGCTCAGGCGTAGTATGGGCGAAACGTTTGACGATAAGGAAAATAAAAAGACTTGTGTTAAACGGATAAATAGCCCATGAAAATCACGAAAATTGCGAGCGATATTGGTTGCCGGTCCGAATGTTTTAGCGCCACCTTTCTCTAGGAATTTTTTCCTTGCGCCTATATCAGTTCAGTTGCATCGCCTTCTTATCATCTAGGTTGTGTGCCTATCTTTGACAGCCTTCTCTCTTGTACTCATTTCATCGTTTATCTTGTTCTCTCGTGGAAAGCCTCGGCTTTATTTCCCTCTATCCTAATCATCTAAAATGTTTTAACTTCTTTGAATTTTTGCTCGTAAACCTCGTTACCTTTGGTCCATGTTTGTGATACTCTCCACTGTTGGCTTGTATTTTAAATTTTCGTCTTGTATTCCAAACTAGATAATAGACTGTACAGGGCTCAAGGAAATTTTGAAAAAAAAATGTTTCTCCGGGCCACTGTGCCTTCGTCGACGCATAAGTTGCCAAATAGGTATAACGCTGATATGGTTTTACGATAGGTCCTCCATCTTTCATTTCCAGTTTATTTGCTATATATGCCTACCTCCTACAATCGGAGTACAGGTTTTGTAATATATTTTTCAAAATTAATTTGTAGCCCCCACCCCCCCGGCCATTAAATATTCTTGGCGAAGTTTACTGAGCACGAAGCATCCGTATATTTCGTTTCCTCAGGCTTGAGTCCAAATGCGTAGCATATGTGTACTCTACATGATATACGCGCAACTTTCCTCGTACATAATTAACACACACGCAGGTAAAGTTAGCGAAACAAATTAACGTTTCCGAGGAACGCTCAAACTCAATCTACAGCAACACGTTCGCTAACCGTGTCTGTATTAACTCGGAAAACGAAAGACTCAAGCCGCAGGGCACAGCATCCGCGCACCGCTCTTATTTGAATATCAAGTTAATTAATGCCTCACAGAATTAATATAATAAATGAACTGCTACCTCTTCTAGCGTGAGTTGTAATAAACTTTTGTACATACGGTGTGCTGTCCATAGACCTATAGGCCTATACAAGGGAACGTCGAGTTGTTAATTCTACACGCTACACGTTAATGCTTACACATTTTAAACCGTAACTACGTAGATGGTATCAAGTGTGGCTGGCGTTATTTGTCGCGCGAAACAACGACCACATTCTAAAGGGAAAATTCACAGGAGAAGGAAAAGAAGAAGGAAATGCACAATAATTACTAAACAAACGTACACCGTTCTCAAACAGAGAAAGATGGAGAGAGAGAGACGGCACTTACCAGTTAATATCGATCAAACGCATAGAAAGTACAACGGCTAACTGCCTGCTGCCTCATTACCTTGCTGTTTACAAGTTTACAAGACCACTTAAACATATGGTTATTCTTTTTCCTAGAAATTTCTGATAATATTCGCCTCGTTATCTGGCAATGATGCGCGCGCGCGTGTCATATTATTTAAACAGCAAACATACAAGACTTGTTACAGCAGAATTCGAAGTACAAAGTGGCAACATTTGCGTGCGCGCGCGCGTGTGTGTGTATTATAATTGAATGTTTCTTTTGGGTGAGTTCCTTTCGGACTTCTACTAGTGCACGTTTGCCATCCCCGATTTAATTTTTGTAAAAGAAGTGTTTCGGCTCCACCAAGAGTAGTAAATAGTCTTAGTCTTTAGGCTAATAATTGTAGTACGTAAAATTATAAATAACAGAGGGACTAGTCTACTTCTCCGATAGTCATGTGTGACAGGTTATCCTACTCCCTCATCCAAAACGTTAACGACGGTAATCAAAGCAACTATTGTCTGTCGTAATTAATTTTTCACCTCACCAAAGTGGTTAGGTTGTTAACTCGTTTCTGCACATCATTAAACAACGGCTACACCGACAGCAGAATGACGATGACACGACAGGTCGGCTCCACTGAAGGCGATTGATGAATATTAATTGTGGCAAGGTCGAGTTCACGTGGACTAAGCCATTTTACTAACGGTACGATCTGATTGGTGCACAGAGACAGTGCCCCATAGTTTTAAGAACACATCATTACGTCGAAGGCTACCGACTGTCACCCTTTTGGCCGAAGCAGTGGTACTAAGCACTGCGTAATTCACATAAAGCGAATAGGTTTACCTTGCACTATGCATATGAATGAGCGAAGAGAAAAACACAATGCAGAACGCATTGAAAAGAAATACGATGAGTGCAACATTTCTGTTATCTGTAATATTTATTTTTAGAATAGTGGTGGCGAACCCGCGGCATGCGGAGGTTTGTGGAATGACTCGCGTTAACACACAAACAACCGTATACTTGAATCTTATTACCTCTTGAAAAATTTGTAGTAGGCTAAACTTTCGAACCCTACATTTATGTAAAAAAAAAGCCTACATTAAGAGCACCATAAACTGCATTAGTCAATAATATTCGAAGCAATCTGTTTGCACTATTTATTTACGCATTTATGAAACTGAAAATATATTTTCCGATTTTGCTTCATCTCGGTTATTGAAAAATAAACCATTTTATATTATATCCATTTTCTGTTGTTATCTGTTTCTGAACTGCTGTAATAAATTTAGTATACAAACTGAAAATACTTTTTAATTTAAATTTGTAACACGATATTTAGTAGCTTTAGGTGCAGCAAACTGCAGTACGGTTGCCTTTCTTGGCCGTAGTGAGAGCAGTTGTAGCATAGTATCTTGAATTTTGATAATCCACGACAGCAGTAGCGTAAGTGCGGGAAGGGATCAGGGATCAGTTTCCCCCAGAGCCATTAAAAATGTAATCACTTAACCTAAATTTATTTCTAAGCCAGTTGCATAGTTAAAATAAGGCTTACAAATAAACGAAATTACAGTATTTTTAAATTAATAAAATAAAGTTAGAATTTTCTGAATAATGACAATCACATATATTTCGGCGATGAACAGGTAAAGTCGACTCGGGAATATCATTTCAGCGAAATATTCACGCGAATTCATTGCTATATGCAGGTTACAAGGTAATGATACAGAAAATAGAAGACCAGTTACAAAGGGCGGTATTTACGTTCAGTAGCATCATACAAGACTATGGGCTACAGATCTCTGCTACAAAATCTAAAACGATGGCATTTAAGGGCATGTATCCTATAAGATCTAAGAGAGTAATCAGATTTTGAATCAGGTTAGCCGTTTTAATTACCTGACATCTCCTATGAAACCGATATTAATTGGGATAGTAAGCTAATGAAATTTAGACGCATCTGTGGGATGATTCATAGGTACCTGAAAAATAAAACACGGAAGGAAACCCGAATACAATTTTACAAAACTGTAGCTGTCGCCATATTCCTGTCTGCTAGTGAGACATGGACTTTTGGTAAAAGGGACGCAAGGTTGTTCTCCCCTGGCTCGGAAAAGGAACGAGGATATTAGACGTGATTTATACATTCTCTCGTTGCACCAGAAGATTGAAGACAACAGAAGGAGATGGTGTGAACACTTGATCCGCATGCCTGATATCCGTCTATCCATGGCTGCCTTGGGTTATCATCCTACTGGGAAGAGAGATGTCTGTAGACCGAGGATGAGATGGGTTCCGGAACAGGTCTAGAGCCTAATCCTTGGAGTGGTAATGATTATGATGATGATCATCATCGTCACTCAACATTTGTTAAATAACGCTCGTATCTGCAGCTAATGCACACCTAAAAAGCGATTACGTACGTGTTAGAAAACGAAGGCGTAGCGTATTCATTTATTGTTATCTTTTTCGCCCACACTTTCCTTTATATGGTAGTCTCTGCAGTGGCGTATCTAGAATTTGGCCTGGGGGGGGGTTGGCTTCATAGAAAAAAAATAAGTTAAGGCTAATCAATATTACTAATCTTTAAAGTGGCTGAACTCAGTTCTATTAAAGTAAACGGTAATAACACAATAAAAATACGCGTTATTGAAATACTGTTTACTAGATACTTATTGGCTGGATAAGTATTTGACAACTTTTCTACCCTCTCCCGTAAATACGGCCCTGAGTCTGTGCCACGACTCCTCTAGTGTAATATCTCTGTACTTATAAAATTATTTGAGAAGAGTCCTGAATTTCTCATTTGGCCTGAAGAAAACGGGGGGCGGGGCAACATTCAACTAGTCTCCCCCCCCCCCCAGGAGCAGCGTCTAGTTACGCCACTGCATGACACAGATGAAGCGATAAAAAATTTAACAATAAATTTTGTTATTATCTATTTAATGTCCCGCGTGTGGACGCCAATTTAACATTAATTACTGTTTATTCTCTTTATCTCAGGGTTAAAATAATAATAAATGCTCATTCTACTGATAGCTCTTAAATTTATTCACATTAGTTTGCTATTACTTGTAAATATTAAAGTAGCACAAAATTCTATGTACTCATTAGTACTTGTAAATATATAAAATTAACACATTACCAAAATTTAATACTCATGGCTGAATCGTAAATATCAAACAATAATACATTAACAAAATTGAATACTCATTAAATTGTAACTATCAAAATAATACATTAATAAAATTAGTTATCCAAACTCAATCTAATGGTTGCATATTAATGATCATTCATCAATTGCGTTTAGTACTTAAGTAACTTATAATGTTTAGCTTCATCTTATACATTCTTAATATGAATATCTCTTAAGTTGTTACTATATTTTGTAATTACGGATTCATTTAGAACTTGGAAATAAACATTACTCCAAACTGATAAACAATGATAATTTTTACTTCTACACAAACTTTAGAATCGATTTCTGTAATTCCTTTACGATTACTTTATTGAATTTTATTGTGTGTGGATTCTTTGAGATGACAGACAGTGGATCTAAATTAATTAAGACATGTTTTACTATACTTGGTATTCGAATATCCAATCACTCGGTAGTTGCGGTGATGATTCCCCCATGTCGATCGTTCTAGAATCGTGCAGATAACTCCTCCAGATGATAGATGGCACTGGATGAATTCCACGATGTCACTCACAGACACTTCACTCACCAACTCCACGCATTCGGATTATAATTTATGAATAAAAGTTAGCATTCTCTGTTGTACACCGACATCGTAAATTATTTCAAAGTTGAATTATTATTACGCACCTTTGTTGCGGTATGTCTGGTTATTAAGTGTTCATGAATGTAATTTGTGTTGTTAATCGTTCTTAAAAGTTATTGTTGTAAAGTGTTCGTCTACACTGAAATTACATTATTGTCTGGTTACTATTTGTTTCAGTTAATGTTCACTGGTAGGCTAATAGTGTGACTCTACTTCATAGTTCGTTTGCTTGTAATGACTGTATTAATTTTTGTTATAAGTTCGAAAACTACCTTCTCACACTGCGTATCAAATTATTCTAAGTTCGATAAAATGCTAATTTCTCCCGTCCCCGACTCTGTACATCCAAAATTGATCCAAAATTTTTGCGCCCTTTCAGTAAGGTTTAAATGCCAAAATCCTGCTTTCCAATATGTGTACTTTGTGTTGCCTTGTAGTGGCTCGTTCTTCATTGGACCTAGTATAGTGTTGTTTACATTTCGTCGTTGACCTAGTCTCAGCGTAACAGAAAAGGTTCGTTACATAATGGTAAACACACCCCAGCCCCCTAAAGTACTTTCGCTTTCAACATCCTAAATGAATCCGTTTTTTCTTTCACTCTAATTAACATGTTATTATATTTACAAATTTATATTTAGTCAAAATCTTAAACTAAATTTGTAATTCTCCTTAACTATTCTTCATATAATATTTCAATATCTACAAAATTCAATTTCATAAATTATTCGATACTGGTATTAATATTATTAATATTTCTTGCCTTTAGGATTAATTTTCTTTGTATCCTTTAATACATCTAATTTTTATGTCACAACTTACTAAAATATGCATCAATATCTCCAAATTAATTGGCTTTAAAAAAAAAAAACTTACCACATATATATAGAATTCTTAGTGACCATCATACTTTCTATCATCACTAAATTATAAACAGCACATTGGTATTAATAATAATAATACGTATTTCTATATCCTAATTCACTATAGTTTTCTAACCTATTTTATTATTACTGTCTCTGGTTAGTCCATATTTTCTGATATCTCGCTAGCATTTTCACTAAAAAAAACATTTTTTCTTTTCTATTTACTAACATTTTGGAACACAATTATATTATACAATTTTATACTAAGCTTGTAAGTTGTCCTTACTTAAACATGATCTTAAATACATACAACTTAAATATTTCTCTCACAATTCTATTAATTGTCTTCTCATATATATCATTTAAACATTTACCCTTCTATCTTCTTCACTCTTATTGACATCTATTATCATTAATTTTTTTATTCATAATCATTAACACGACATTTATTGACTATGACAACTAATCATTAAAATATAATTCATTTTATACACTTGCTTTCTTATTTCTATTTTCTTTTATCTCGTGTTACTACTAAGACATTTCATTAATTGTTCTAGCAAATTATAATAATTCTTTTACATTTTTGATAGGCCCCCCTAAGCTTCTGAATGATATTTCTATTTTATACAAGGCAATTGCAAACGATCTACCTACCAGGCATCTGGACATTATTACATAACCCCGTACCCCTTTACTTGCAGTTCTCAGAGATTGGATATCGGTGCTTTGGGTATATTCTTAATAATCCCATTCCAAGCATTCCTTAATCACAGCTACTTCAGCCTTCTGGTGCCTTTGGGTCGAGGAAATTCCACATTTTTTTTTTTTCGGGTTCATCATGTTGTCATGCCCTGGTGGTGCTTTTGTTTCAATCCATATCACTTATTTCCTGGGTATGCATAACTCTCATTTGTTTATCCATTCGTGACCTTCATTCCTTAATGATCAATTTCCTTCTGCTCCTTCGTATAACTCATCTTACTATTTAATTCGCTATTAATTTTCTTCATTAATATTCCGTACTTTCACGGCAATGTTTTTTATTTACCATTTATTTAATTTTATTCATATTATATTCATATCTATTTATTTTCTTCGGTTAATGTAATCTTACACAACCAGTTTTATCTAAGGTATTTTACCCAATATTATCTAACTTAATTATTAAATTTTCGGACATTCTTAAGATTGTTTTCTTTAATCCGTTACATTTAATTACTTTTAATTTTCTATTTGTGGAGGCATAGTTGTACGTTTTGTTAAGTGAGTTCCGTTACAACACATTTTGTTGGTAATTAGTAAGGGTATTGAATTCATGAGTTTCGTTTCACACTTACCCTGCAGTCGGCCGTTGACACTTAAAGAAATTTATGACCTCTCTCTCTCTCTCTCTCTCTTTTATGACAGTGTTGAAAGTGGTTCTCTTCATCCTTTTTCGACAACTTTCCCCGGTCATATTACCATTATTTATGTACGCGCTGGGTGTTTTTTTTTTGTCGTCTCTTCTTTTCAACCCTCTGACAAATACGTTCTTTGACAGCTTGTGGCGTTTTAATTATTTTCGTTTTCTTGTCCGCGTACTCACATAATGATGTTTTGTTTTCAAGACTTCTAAGACATCTCATCTCCATCGCTTGAAATCTTCCTTTCGTTCTCATACCAATCTTCACAATATTCTTGAATAGTCCAGCAAATTTCATCCTTTTCTTCTTTCGTGCTAACGCAGTTCGCCCTTGATACTCATCAGAACGGTTTTTCATCTTCTTAATCTCAGGTTTGGTTTCAAAATTTTTACGTACTTCCCCAGTCCTACTTCTAATTTTTCTATCAGTACTGGTAATATTAATTGTAGTACTCAATTTTTTCTTTTTAGTTCTCTGCTTTTCTTCAGCTTTCGTGTTAGCTGACTCAATTCTCAGGTGGTAACCCTCATACACATTACCATTTGCTTCCAACGCACGATATGCACTATTTTTATCAGTAAAACGTACATATGCATGGATATTTATTCTTTCTTTATGAAACTCTTTCTTAATAACAGTACGTCTTTTGGGAAATCGTGGATCAGATACTGCAGCATATCGCAATCTCGTGTTTACAATCGTACCAAACTTTCTGAAATATTTGATAATTTTCTTTTTTGTAATTGTGTTTGGTAAGTTGCCAACAAACACAGTACAAGTATCTTTATCACCTTCATATCTACCATTAATAATTGCAGAGCTTTCTTTTGATCTTGAAGCATGATGTGCAGACAATGCTTTAGTTGTTGAAGATTGATACTCGGTGTCAATTTGATCCATAGTATTTCCATCTAATTTGTTTTCTTCCAATTTTTCTGATTGTTTTTGTAAATCAGTACCCACCTGGTGGTTTTGTCCTCGTAAATCTCTTCTCATTAGCTCTATTTTTTCGTCTAATTTCTCGGCGATTCTTTCTTCCGTTCTTTTGTGCATTTCTTCGTTCTTTTTCTCCGATTCTTCAATTTTCCTTATTGTCTCTTCATGTTGCATTTTTGATTCTTCAAATTGTTGTTTCATCAATGCCATTAACATTTGAAAATTTGCTTCAGATGACTGCGACTGTGATTGCGGTCCCCCGGCCCTAGTTCCTGCACCGGTTGTGGAGCTTTCTTCATTCATTGCGTTTCCGTCCTCAGGCTGCTCATAGCCCATCTGGTTATTGACATCAAACTCATTTGAATTTTCTCCACTAGATGCCATTTTAGCTTGACTTCGGGTTATCATTCAGAGACTTAGAGACCGATATACGACAACAATAATATAGCTTAAGCTACTTACATGTACTTATTTTAAACTTATTGCTAGCCAGTGTCTGTCACTGCCCTAGCTTACTATTTTATCAAGCCGTGCGGTGCGGCGCCAATTTAACAATAAATTTTGTTATTATCTATTTAATGTCCCGCGTGTGGACGCCAATTTAACATTAATTACTGTTTATTCTCTCTATCTCAGGGTTAAAATAATAATAAATGCTCATTCTACTGATAGCTCTTAAATTTATTCACATTAGTTTGCTATTACTTGTAAATATTAAAGTAGCACAAAATTCTATGTACTCATTAGTACTTGTAAATATATAAGTTCGAAAACTACCTTCTCACACTGTGTATCAAATTATTCTAAGTTCGATAAAATGCTAATTTCTCCCGTCCCCGACTTCACTCCACTCGCGTCCGAAATTTAGTTAGAACTCCTCTCGCGTCCGTATTTTAGTTAGAACTCCTTGAGCGCGTTCCTGTCTCCTTCCTATATTTTCCTTAACAAATCTCCCACCAGACTTCTGATTCCAACGATGCCGTGTCCTTATTGGTTTCATATTTTTCCCTCCAAGTCCAAATACCACCTATTTTTTCAAAGGCGTTCTCTGATAGGGCTTCTGGTTCCCCACCAGCTTCTTCCCTTGCTTCATATTTTGAGGTCGTTGTCATTTCCAGACAACGCAGCAATAAATTTTATCTGTCGTTTTTTTCTAAAATCTTCAGTGACAACTCTGAGTTTCTCTTCCATTTTCATTGTTTCTTAACTTCGTCGCTCTGCCGTTATTATCTATTGTTGTTCAAGGGCCTCGCCTACCCTTCTTTGAAAGTTGGTTTTTTCTTTTAATTGCCAGGCAACACCCCATCCTTGAGTTTGGACGTACTCTCTGCGCTTTCGTTTCCAGGTAAGGTCAAAACCCTGTCATCGACCGCTGGAGTCCTTCAAATCAATCCACCCTTCGTCGCTTTCTCCTGACAGCTGGCGTACGCATGTATGCTTGACCATTGTTAAGCCTTTTCTCCTTTAATGGCTCTGTACACATTGTATGTAGTTTTCTATGGAATCAATGTGTTTTCACAAAAAACTGGTGTTCTACGTACCCGGAGCAGTGAACTCTGTTAACAGGGTACGCGTCGCAGCTGCCTACGAAATTTATGACCTGTCCGTCACTACAGCTTGCTTGCTCGTTCCCCTTTTGTCCCTTACAAAATATGTTTTCCACACATACACCCATCGTTATTGGTTTCAGCGACATTCCTTACTGCAAATTATAGAATACAACTTTTCGAAATTTTTTTTTGTGTTATAAAAATATTGTGAAAAATTACAAGTGAAACAGTTCCAATGAGTCAGTGATTCCCATTTAGACTTAGTTTTTTTGTGAAGTCCCATTAACACATTCGTAGTTTAATATTTAATTTGACTAATCGCGTACACTTTATAATACCTAGTATTTACATGAATAAATACGCTCACGTAGCACGGTCAGATTTTACAGTCCCAACCACAGCGCAAAAAGATTGGCCACCCCCAAGACAAATGGCTGCCGATTCTTAATATAGTGTTGTTGCTTTTTCCAAAATTAAATCTGTGATGGCAGACCACCGTTTTTCATAACCACACAACGGTTCTGTGCCACAAATGTCAGCACTCGCTTTCAGGTTATATAGCCTACAGCCTATTCCCCTTTCTTATTTCTGCAAGAGGATGGATCACTTCGTTTTACATTTATATATATATATATATATATATTTTACTTTCATTCCAACCAGTTCTTACCGCGTTTTCTGTGATTTCACATTCTTCGTCTTTGCTGACTGGACGCTCTCGTTTACAGCGAGTTATCAGCATTTTGGCTCTCTTATTTCCGTAAAGCAGTGTGCTGCTGCTCTTTGGATCCAGTGGTTTCGCAAAAAGTTTCCTTAACTATCTGTTAATTATATATATATATTCGTATTTATGATGTTTATAAATCTAAGAAAAAATTAATTGGCATACCTGTACAGGCAGATGATTATCGCAACACCGGTATATTTTTTGTCTGGATGAACAACATTTATAAAGCCGTAATTGGCCGAGTGCGTGTAAAAGATGATGAGATTACGTGGAAACACGTTCACGTGATAAACAGGTTCAAGTTTGTGCGCGGCGGTGACCCAGTTGTTGGCGCAGTACTCTCAGTTATTGCTACAACTGCTCTCTGCTGCTGCTGCTGCTCCATAAATCTTTACCGAATCTGGGTTAAGCCGGGGTCGCTCGCTTGTACCTACCTGCTGTTTGCGTCATTGCGAACATTACGATTTTTGTTCTCCGACGTACAAAAGCTATGTGCCAGTTTTTGTTACGATCCTTCCATCCCAGTGCCCATGCCCTTCTGTTACGCGAGGATCTTATCTTTAACGGTATAACTCCCTCTGTCAGAAGCACAGCACTCAGCATCAATCTAACTATTATCAGTGGTAACTGAATTTTTATCTCGCATCATCGTAAACAAAATATATGGTTACGTTTTGACGTTTTGCACATCATTAAGCAATACCAGACGGTTTTCTGTAGCGACAGCAGAATGACGACGACACGACTGGTCGGTTCCATTGAAGGGGATACACTGCAGTTGATGAATACTAATTCTGGCAACGCAGTGGGAACGTGGACTATTCAAAATGCTAATCCCTTCTTATTAAAGGTGCAATCTGATTGGACACAGACAGTGTCGTAAAGTGCCGCGCAATGAAAAACACATCACGTCAAAAGCTTCCGACTGTTATTGTTTTGATGATGCAGTATTATCAATTGTGTACTTCACAAAATCACCTCAGATAATTATCTGTTACCCACCGCTCCGGTAAACTCTAATAACGAATTCGCTAAATCTGTTAAAGCCCAGTTATAAACATTTTAATGTGACAGAACATTTTAATGTTGTACAACACTAATCGTTAGAAAAACAATCGCATCTCAAGTAGTATAATTATAATTCCTAATTATTTATAAGTAAGCATACTGAAAGAAGCTTCACTCTAATTGGCTAGGGCGACACATTTAAATGCCTTTCTGGCAAAAAAAAAGCGCCACCAGATCGAAAATCTGCTAATTGTGTGTGTGTGTGTGCGCGCGCGCGCGAGACAGAGAGTGAGAGTGAGAGAGAGGGTTTTCAAATAATACATTCTTCTGAATGTATGTTAACTTATTATCGTTGTACTTTTACCTGGCGCATGTTTCACAGAATAGATCTGTATCTTCAGAAGCTTCTTTATGAATGAAAGAATAATCGATTTGTTTCATAAAGAACCCTTGGAAGATACTCGTGTAATCTGTGATATGTTGGTCGGGTAAAAATACAACGATAATAATTTAACATATACTTGCGGAAATATTTATTATTTGAAAATCATAATTCTTATATATATTATATTATGCAATAAACAGTCACGAGGTAGGCTACCTGTAATATAAAAGACACGCGCGGGGGCGCGCATAAATCATCGTGTTTCAAGTATTTTTTGTTACGTCTGTTAGTTGTTGTAGGGGTACTTTTTAAAAGCTAATAAATACCAGAAAGAAGAGGGGAATATGCTATAATTGAGACTGTTAGGCTACTGATAAGTTATGGCTCAGCGATACTGTATTACGTTCAGTGATGTTTCTTGTTAATACGAATTAGGCCTATTCTTATTTCCTTTGTTTCCGTCTGTGTTTACAAATGTACAGCCAAGGTCAGATGTAAGGGCTACAGAGAAATTCACGTTATGATCAGCACGGTGAGCTCCTGTGATCCGTGCATCTCTTACGAGAAGAAAGCGTGATTGTTCCCAAGCACACGCAACTCATACACACGTAAATACACGTAAATTCTTACCAGGGGCGGACCCAACAAGCAATTGGGGGAGAGGGTGACCGAAGTTTGGACCATTCTTCAAAGACCTAAAGTTTAAATGATAGGAATGAGTGAAGATATAAATACAGTTTGTTATTATCAACACAGTAAGTTTATTGACGTACAAGTATGAAATCTTAACTGTGTTTGTCAGTTCATTGTTCTTGTAATAATACTGACGTTCTCTTTAAAATACACACTACTGTGGTACACACATTACTGTTCCTATCCTATGTAATGTATCAGACAAAAATTAACTGTTGCCATAGTACAATTTAAAGTAATTTTAGAGTCAAACCATGAACCTGCATAGCCCAATATGAATTTTTATCATATTCACAATCACAAAAGCATTCTGGAGTCACAGTACGACGAAAAGTGACAAACCTCTCAAGTAATTATTTGGGTGGGGGGATTTCCCCCATTTCCTCCTCCGTAGATCCGCGTCTGCTCTTTACCGATACGAAAACTTGTTTTTTTTTTAAATTTATTTCTTGTTTAGTGCTATATCACAAAAGGTAGATTACACGTATCGTATATGTGTTCCAAGAAGAATATTCTATAAATTGTTTGTAGAAAATATAGTTCAATGGTGTAGGCCTGTATGTGAACGCAGTAAACTGACTCGGAAGTATGTTACTAATTTTATAAGTATAATCTAACGTAAATTAAACAAAAAATGTTGTTTTTATGGTTTTATGAAAAAATGTATTAAACTCAAATGCTTTCCAGTTGAGTTTCGATCTTCCTTTCGCATTAGAAATTGCCCAGTCTGAAATTAAAGTATCCAAATAATAATAATAATAGTGAAACCTTTTTAGGCAGGATAGACTGCTTTTGGGCAACAAGTAAGGTAGTGTGGCCCGCACTACGCTTCAGCCGCCCATTATTAATGTATAATTTTATTTTCGGTTGTATTTCCGAGTTTTAGCCACAAGGCGCTTGAAAAAAGTCTCTTTAGGCAACGAAATCGTGACCTTTCCAGTCAGTTTGAAAACGAATGAAATTGTGTGAAAGCAAAATGTAGTGGAGTTTTAGAATTTAAAGTTTATTTTGCTACACGCGTTACATTTAGTCAAATGTCAAAATGATTTGATTTTATTGGACAGACGTACTACGTCTTGAATCTGTCGATGACCTTCGTCAGGCAGAGCTAACATATCTTAATCGTTCCCGTTCTAGCCCAAAGCAGTAGGCACTAACGTTTATTAAAGTTACGTGCCGTGTGTATTTCGTTTCGCAGTGTTGGCACAACTGTGTGTAATTACTTCTCGGCATTAAAACTGCACGGAACACTGTTAATAGTTTAGGTAGTGCCTGCGGGTGAATTTCATTTGCTCTTCCTTCTTGTATACCTTGTCACACTAGCGACCTTAATGAGCACTTAATAAACCGACTTTCTTTCTCTGTGCAACGCAATTAAAGAAGCAATTTGCAACAGTTGCAATACGTAACATTACCGCATTAACATTAAATAACGTTGCGTTTGTGTTGTTACCACATTGCGGTAATTCTGAATTAACGCCGGTAGGTATGTTTTGTCGTTTGTGTTTTACTGATTTAATAAACAGTTTTTGTCGACTCATTATTAACAGTCTTACATAATGCATTTTATATAATATTTGTATACGTTTCTGTTTATTTGTAAGGAAAAATTACTATATATTTAATTAACATTTATTCGACCCAGTTTAATTTGTTTTCCTAAGAAGAGTTTATTTTCACTAGAGTCTTCACTTATTCGAGTTTAATAATCAGCCAGTAAAGAATTCACGGATTATATTCTGGAGACTGTACGAAGATCAATTTTCATAATCCTTTTTTTTTGTAGTACGTTTTATAATTGAACGAGTGAAGCGAAATCTGTCTTAATTCGACCTTTTGGCATTTGTCTCTGTCTGTCTGGGGTGTCTTACGGTAACTTTTGAACGTATCGCCCGATTTTCGTAAGACTAGGCGTGCGTGTCCACACTTTTTCCCTACCCAGTTGTTTTTGATATTGATAAGGGAGCGAGAGATTATAGTGTGAGGGGGTTAAGATTGTGAAAAATCGCAAAAGCCCGTGTGGAATATCAAACAAATTAAAGGGAATGTTAACCACAATCTGGTAAGTTTTTTAAATTCCGTAATTTTTGGTCAAAGAGTGGGCGAAAAGTTTGATAACATTGCAAAAATTTATGTGGGGTATCAAATTAAAGAGAGTTTTAATTAAAATGTGAAAGTAGTGTGAAGTTTTAGAAATTCCGAAATTTTGGGACTCCTGGCCCAAAAAGGGAGATTAGAAATTTGAAATAAATGTAAAAATCCAGCAGACTAAAACGATTGTAACGCAAAATCCGAATGTTTCGAATATTTAGTGTTTATTATAGGCCTATGAGTGTGTGCTCTACAATTGTTAACATTACTGCTATTTTTGTAATTTTCCCCATAATTGAATAGTTATCTAATATCGAATTTTATGTAATAATAAGTGTAGTTTGGTCAAAGTAGTGAGCGAGTTCTGCAGCTCAGGGAGCATATTAGTTGCACAGAATTTTGCTATAATCTTCGTTATTTCGTTTCGTTTATGAATCCCATTCTCTTCCGTGAGCATCTTCCTGCCGTGTTTGTTTGTACTACGCGTCATACTATTTATGCAAACGCGTTACCAAAACAAGAGTGCACAATATTTATAGGCGTCATACTTAGACTAAATAACATATTTACGCATGAAATATTAATCACAGGACGTGCGCTGTAACCACATGAATTATTAATTTTAACGAATAATTGTCGGCAAGGTCGCTGTATATCTGCGTGTCAATGTTAAATTAGCGTTCTGGCTCGTTAGTAGGCCATTCCACTGAAAGCGGGGCTCTAAAAAATTATTTGACTTTAAATCCGCGTATTGGTTGGTTTATGTTATTTCCGGTTCATTGCTTCGTAGAAAATGCAATTTACGTAATTTATTGTTTCATCCTTATGCTGGAGCCTGGTCTTTCTACATACCGGTACCGCTTTCTTCCGGTATAATATTTACGTATTGTTTTGATAATTGCCTCATTCTGTATAATGTAGCCAATAATTCATCGTCGAATGACCTTGTTTTCAATAATTTCTCATAGAATCACATTTCAAATGACTCTTGACAAAACTTTCCTATTTTTATCCTTCCCCCTTCTCTCCACATCGCACAGCATCTGTGCTAATCTCCTCCTTACATCTTTATCCTTAGGAGTCTTTATCTTGTGTTCATGTTTATTTCTTTAGCAGTCAGCAACACGCGTTAATGTTAATTGCGTCTTTCGCGTGGTTCACAATATCTCTCTTACTGCGGTCATTCTTGTTGATTGTACTGCGTAAGTAGTTAAACTCATTCCCCATTCGGCATTACGTTAACACGGATACGGTATAAGTTGCCTGCCCCACTTTGCTTAACGACGTACGTTTTTCTTCGGATCTTCAACTTATATTCTCTACTTAGAAGTTCCGTTATAGGTAACTGTTTATTCGGCTGTCATTCGTTCTAATCAATTATAGCAATGTCACCCGCAAAACGAAACATATTAATTCTTTCTCAGTGCAGAGAATAAGATAGTATTATAGGGATACCTGTTATGTTTCCAACATTAATTATTTTAATTATCGATAAAGTGTACTCATAATTTGTCACATGATACGTTGGGTTTTTTTTTTTTTTTTTTTTTGGACAGTAGGGCTCATATACTAAGTGTTTATCAAGTGACATAATTTTACTTTTGTTGCCTTGGTGAGATAAATATGCCAGAAACAGAACTTGGTAGTAATACGAGACATCCCGTGAGCGTTAACATCCACATAGTAATTTGTACCAAACAAACTTTTTTCAAGACTCTTTTGATATTTTATTAACTTTGATGTTGCCTTTACATTTTTATTACAGGACTTTGAATTTTATAAAATTCCATGTATGTCTTAATGTTTAATAATCTGCATCTACTTTAAATTACACCATAATAAGCACTTCAGTCACAATTAAGACAACTATTAATTGTCTTAATACAATTAATGCAGTAAAAATTAGGACAACAACGATTGTTGTTGAAATTATGTACAATTAAAACTGTTTGAAAATTGGTAAATAAAAGTGGAAATAACGTGTATAATCCGCTAATGCCGTCATGGAGGCCAATTAAAGTTTTGTCTCTACCTCTTTCTGTAGAACAGTAACAAAGTTGTTCGCTAATCGGTTCCTTTATATTGTACGCCATAGAACAGTAACGAAGTTGTTCGCTAATCGGTCCCTTTATATTGTACGCCGTAGAACAGTAACGAAGTTGTTCGCTAATCGGTCCCTTTATATTGTACGCTGTAGAACAGTAACGAAGTTGTTCGCTAATCTGTCCCTTTATATTGTACGCCGTAGAACAGTAACGAAGTTGTTCGCTAATCGGTCCCTTTATATTGTACGCCGTAGAACAGTAACGAAGTTGTTCGCTAATCGGACCCTTTATATTGTACGCCGTAGAACAGTAACGAAGTTGTTCGCTAATCGGACCCTTTATATTGTACGCCGTAGAACAGTAACGAAGTTGTTCGCTAATCGGTTCCTTTATACTGTACGCCGTAGAACAGTAACGAAGTTGTTCGCTAATCGGTTCCTTTATATTGTACACCGTAGAACAGTAACGAAGTTGTTCGCTAATCGGTTCCTTTATATTGTCCGTCTCCAGCAATTCCCCTACCGAGAACCACCAGTGTTGTCGTATTGTTGTCATATTTCACTTGACGTTTGCCTTCGAAATGAAACGCCATCTAAATACTCAGTATAAAAATTTAAACTTAGATTTTATAATATTTGGGGTTTACCTTGAATGTAACAAGTCAAGCAGTTAATCAGAGAAAGTGAAAATAAAATGTACTTGATACATAGGTTACTTTTTATCTTGTGTCAGATATAGAGATAGATGTTGATGTGAGAGATATAGAGAAGTTGTAGGCCTGTTAAGATGCAGATATGTCGGGTAGTCGCATAAGCCTATATAGCTGGGACTAATCTGAACAGCGATGTGGACGTTTTTGGAGAAAAGCGTTAAAAACTGTGGCTAAAACGTAGTACGCGTCTATTCCTTGCATGCTGGACAGCTAGGCTACTCTACCTAACTGCTAAATAACTTCCGAGACTTGGACGGAGGTCAAGGTTCACCTTCGGTTGTCTTCTGCCACGGGTTAATAACTAAAACACATCCTAGTCAGCTGTAATTTCCGATACTTTTATCACGATAAGGTGATTATCATTACTGGTAATGATACATTATTGAACCAGCAAAACGAGTTCTCAGTTTTAACTGTACCGTTTGGCGTTTGTCTGTTAGTAGTGCATCTCTTGGTAACTTTTTATCACACCAACCGTGTTCGTGAAACTTGCATCCGTGTTCGCCCTTTCACCTCAAATACCCCTCTTAAAACAAAGGCCCCGCACCCCAGAAATGGGGGAAAAGATTCTTTACATGTCAAAATCCATGTGGGTATATCAAATGGAAGAGAATTTTAACTAAAATATGAAAATAATGGTCAGTTTTTGAATTTTCTAAATATCTAGACACCATAACTAAAAAAAAGTAACAATTTTCAGAAAATTGTTAAAGCCATGTGGCGTATCAAATTAAAGAGAATTTTAATGAGAATCTGAATATAGTGTTCAGTTTTGGAAATTAAAAAATTTTGGACACCAGAACCCCTCAAAAAATGTATTTTGCTCCAAATAGTAAACGACTTCTGCAGCTCTAGCTTAGTTAATGCTATTATTAGTATTTTAAATTTATGATAAATTATGTATAATAAATGTATAATTATTATTGTTGTACCTAGTTGTTATATTGTACTTGTGTCTTTACTTCACTTGGGGTTTCGACGTTAAACGCTGTCGTTATAATTATCCTCTAGTCAAAGGTAAATAAAGTTTAAAAATATTAGGCCTACACCGAAACAGAGCATTCGTTCACACAAGCACAGAACAAAGAAGTGCCTCCGTCTCTGTCTATGTCACTCCGCCATCTATCATAGATTTGTTCGTTCTTGTGTTTCATGCGTTCCGTTCGTGATTTGTTTGCCCTTTTCACGTTACGTAATCACGATACCTGTTTTAAAAAACAACTAGAACACGTGTTTCTTAAAATAGTTTCATTTTCGTAAACATCCTGGGCTGTTTTAATTAACGCTAAAGTGTTCCATAGAACGTAATCAGTGATCAAAATTGGGAACGTAACGCAACAGCTGTCTGGAACGATTGTTTGTGCGCCCAAAAAGTCAAATCCAGGGCATAGCTGTCAGATGTTCGTGAAGTTTTCTTCTTTTGGAAGCTTTCAGTATTTAATGCATAATAGGTTGACAGGTTTTAAATGTAGAGGTGACATCCTTACCGTATTTATTCAGATATGTAGGCCTACATTGTTCAGTGACAACACATCTGTAGAAATCCAAGTTGTTATCGGTTTATGTATATGTGATTTTTCTGAACGAGCGAAGTAAGTTCTCAGTTTTAACACTACCGATTTTTGTCTGGTTGTTTGGGGGTCATGATAACGTTTGAACGCATCAACCGATTTTTATAAAACCTATCATGCGTGTCCATACTTTTTACCCTAGATAACCATATTCTTTTTAAGATTGATTCCCTAAAAATTAGGGGCTGGAGGAAAAAACGTGAGGGGAAAATTATTTTTTAATCGCAAAAGACCATGTGGAGTATCAAATTAAAGGAAATTTAAAAAAATATGAATTTAGTGTTGATTTTGAAGTTTTCAACATTTTGGTGCTTGGTATCCAAAAAAATGTGTGAAAAAATCCATAAAATCTCAAAAAATCGTGTGGGGTATCAAATTAAAAGGAGTTTTAACTTAAATCTGAACGTAGTGTTAAGATTTGGAAATTTCAAAATTTTGGGCCGCTAGGGCCCAATAAAGTGGGGCTAAACTTTGATAAAATTTCAAATTTCGTGTGTTATATAACTTTAAACAGAATTTTAACCAAAATCTGTGTATGGTTGAATGGTGTACAGTTTTTGAAATTTCAAAAGTTTTGACCCCAGGTCCCAAAATGGGATTAAAAATTTGAAAAAATTGTAAAAATCGTGCCGGGTGTCAGACTAAAAAGAGTTTTTTGAAATTTTTATCGTTTATTGTATGGTTGTTACTAGAATTGTTACTTTACTAAAAAAAAAAGGTAATCGGGATTTTGTTAATTTCTTCTGATATTTGAGAATTGCAGCTCAAGGAGCATACTAGTTTTTTGTCTACTGATTGATATGGTTATGTATAAAATCTTGGCGCAGTGTTTAGGCCCTCGTAACATGTGCAGCGCCGAAATACGGTTTGCGGTTTAACACATTTCCTTATTTAATCGAGAGGCGACCGCAGTTCACGGCCACTCCGTTAACCCAGATTCCGTCACACAACTCGCGTCGTGTATAATATTATGTATTATTAGATTAGATGGACGGAGAGTTGGCCTTGCACCAAAAACCGCCGCCGCCACTGTCTCCACTACTACGCGTTTCATTTGAAATTCATTGACCCCGACTGAGTACCCACGCGCGCGTATACGCTGTGTGTTCGTCGATGAGCGTGGTTTAACTTATCAGTGTGTATTGCGTAAACCGTGCCTTCTCTTACGTAATAATATTGTCGAGACACAGGCTTTCTATAATACGGCAAGACATTTTTCATTAAAAATTCGTCGAAAGATAGCAATGAGCAACGATGGAATCCAAGGAGGAAATCAACTTACCGCTGTCCAGTAGTGCAGGGGTTCCTAACAAAGGCTTTTGGGCGATTCAGATCGGACTGACGCATTTAAATCCGATCCAATGGTGAAAAAAAATTACTAATTTCGACTTCGACGTGACATTGGTAGGCAACAGTGTTAAGGGCGATCGAATCTAATTTTTAAACTCTGACTGCCTGACGATGATGATGTGATTGTTTAGCCAGGTTCACTCATTCACTCATGTGATACGTGACTTCACATTTAGAGCCGAGATATTTTACTTAATTTTAAAATTTACTGTTTTGATCTTTTATGAAATGATGAGGGCTACTCGAGAATAGAAACGAATTATGAACCGGATACAAAAAGCTGATATAGACCTACAGATAGTTCAAGAAAGGGCGAAGATTAGATTGAATCATATAAGAATGACGTATGCCTGGAAGAAAATATAAGAATGAGACTGTCAAATTGCCAACCAGTGGGGAAGACAACTGAGAATATAGTATTGAAGAAGAACGCTATGATAGATCATTTGTGGGATTGGGAGTGAGAGAATGGAGATGAGACGACGGAATGAAAGAAAATCGTTGATACGGCTAAAACCCACCTCGGGTTCTGAAATAGATGGAGTATGGTTATGTAGCCTACATAGTAGCCTAAGAGAAAAACACGTGCATAATAAAATACGAGAATAGAATGTGTTTCACGGAAAAGATTCGGAGACCAGGCTTAAGGTAAGAAAAAAAACAGTGTGTCAATAGAGAGGTCTGGTAGGAGATACAGGAAATACTGCTGGTAGAGAAGAGGCATAATGTCTGTTTTGTAAGATGTAAAAATAAAAAGAAGACGGGTAACCATGAGTTTTATACTTAACAAGAACCGTTCCTTGCTGTTCCTCTATAAATGATCAGTACTGACGACAGGTTTCGATGTTCGAGTGTGAAGCCAGAAGTGATTTAAAAATGGTGTCGCAGGAGTTGACAGTCTCAATGGGAAGACAAATCAGTAGAAGACACAGAATAAGTCGTTGGACGACGTGAAGAACGATCACGAGTCATCGAAGGAAAATAGTGGAGAAGTTTAAGTGTAGAAAGGACGGAGGAAAATCATGAGAATGCTAAAACCATCCTAGACTGTGAACACAGTAGAAAATAAAGAAGATGAAATTTATTTTCTTTTTACTTTTTAAATTTTACAATACCATTTTTTCGTTGGTTCTTTATGTGTGCAATTGGCACAGTCTGATTGTACGAGTCTCGTACATTCTTTGAGTAATTTTCATACGTTATTCATGTTTGTACTTATTGTTGTGCCCTTATATATAATTCTTTGTATCTCTGCAAACATATAATTCCTTATCGCGATGTCTGTTTTGTCACACGTAATGTGTACTACAATAAAGCATGAACCACAGTTATCCAAAACTTCGTATGCTGGACGCAGAATAATAATCCGTTGTTACATTGCTCCCCGGGGAATCGGTTTGTTATTATAGGTGGTTGCGGTAAGGTAGCAAGGGGTTATAACGTGTGTATTATAGGGAGGCAGAGTGGTTGTAGAGGCATCAGCTGCAACCCGAAGTTGGGCTGCCATGTAACTCACTGATAGGATTTCTTATCCCCATCGAGAGAGTAGTGGAGCAAGGTGATAAATCTCGTGTCTGGAGTGAATGTAATGTTGCGCCCACCCCTCCCTCTAGATGTCATCTCCAGCCCGGCTCATTAATTTCACAAGGACAAGTTCTCAGAGTCGCTCCCCCTACGCACCGTCAAAAATAAAATATACCTATAGCCTATAGTGCTGGTCAAAACGCCTTGTAAGCTTTGTGTGCGTCACTTTGGTTTTTTCGCCTCGTCAGTGTCCCCTTGCTGGTCTAGTGAGATGACTGGTAGCGTGAGGTTTACAGTTTTTTGTGCGCAACGAAATGGGAGACAACATAACGAAACGTGTTAATATCTCCAGTCCAAGAAGATTGTATTCCGTAGAGTCGGAACGCTAGACAGCAAGTCCGTATTGGGCACTAGTTGAATATGTGCCATATGATAGACGGATAACACAACCAAGATAAAAATTTGGTAAACAAAATTAAAACGATACAAACGGACGGTGAAGATGGTGTGATATAATTAATATTTCATATATTTTTTTTTAATTTTTTGGGTTATTGCGAGGGAAGTACGCCAGCAATTAGAGCCCGTTAAAAGTGACACTTGTTAGCGTTGTTCGAGGGTGGGCGGCGAAAGGGAACAAACCTTTCCTTTCCATTAAGACGTCGTAAAAACTATTCTGGAACAATGAGCTGTACGGCACATGTTGCAGCCAGCTGGACCATGCGTGGGAATGCCCGACTCCACAATTAGGACAAAAGGAGGCTACCGTTACATCTGTCCAGTAGCGAGAAAAACACAGAACCAACGGCGAGAGTATTGTTCAAAACCATGTGTGCGACTTCTCAAAGACAATGGTTTATGCAAGGACAATAGGACAGGCGACTAAGTGACGCTAAGGGAGAGCACAGATGTTATGCCACCCGCAAGTCGACGGAGGAAATCGTCAGCGTACCAACAATAAGAGAATTCGACACGCTACACCAGAAGTAGCAGATGTGATTTTGAAACAGAGCCTTAACACTGATTCCAGGAACGGAACAACGTACGTAAGACAGCGACTCATCTAGTCCACGTGGACTATGTCAAATTCAAGTCGAAAAAGCCAATGAGGAACGAGAATTCCGGAGGGAACATCCGTAGGGGATGGTTCAGAGATAAGCTTGAGACCAGAGAGCGAATCTCGTGTATGAACGTCCCTCTCCAAACGGCACTGGGTGGAGAATTCGTTGGAAATACAGACTGGAGACGAAGGGACACAAGGAGGTCCATGGAATGAACCTATCAAAGATGAATTGGTGGGAAGTTTGAGTGTTCAGCAGAGTCCCAAGAGTGGGAACAGCAGAAGAAATAAAAACCATTTACACGGGGAGACGCGAGCCCAGTTCATTCAATTTTTAACCTCAGTTTACTACAAATTTTGTCTCAGTTTATTACAAATTGTATTATAATTCTTAACTCGGTTTACTCAGAGTCTCGAACAGTCTATTGAACTTGTATTTCATTTTATAATGATTCAGTTATAAGAACTTAAAGCAGTGCGTAAGTTGAAATGCATTTCGGTGGAGACGATTAAGACATTATTACGAATAAATGGGAGTGCGCGAATAAAACTCAGAGCGTAAACGGAACAGTAGTTTTCGTGATGAAACGCGAGTAACAATCTATATAATTTCTATGTAATTCATCGTCATAAAGACACGGACATTGTGAAGCGATATTCGTGAACAATTACAGAAAAAGTAGTGATACTACAATGTTTAGTAATTAACTCAAATAAATAGAATTGTGAAAAGTGCCTAATGAACTCGAAAACGACCTAGGCGCCGAAAAGAGTTGTCGTGCGGCATAGACAGTTATTAGAAGCATACGGTAGCGAACTGTGTACCGCGAAATAGACACATACGCGCGTAGAACTTAACCGACCGATTACGAGTACAATGCCACTACTTGTATTATATTAAACTCAAAGCTCGAAGTGACTGTCGCGGAGTGCGGGAGTGTTTACGATCAAGTGTCCTATGGATTAATTTCACTCATCAATGCAGGGAGACAGCACGGCAGAACGAGTAAAGTACAAAACTAATCTCTTCTTATAATTAGTAATTTATCAAACACCACTGACCTGACACTTAGAACCAAAACCACGTGAGAAAGTTATATAAATATGAGTCAGATAGATACGAATCCATAAGTAGGGAATATTATGTTCTAGAATATTATACATGTCTTCTTGTTAATATATTTTGTACTATATATGTATTTTGATGTGTTTGTTGCAGGAGCAGGATTTTATCTATGTATATGATTGATATGTGTATTATTAATTATGATTATTTCATGCATATAAATGTTCAATGTGTTTTAACGTAAATACTAAATACGAATTATGAGCACACCACATTTTAGTTAGTAACGTCATTGCAGACGAAGAAGCGTCAATATTTGATCGCTCACCTAATTGTTTAAATTTGTTCATTGAGTTGTTAAATGTAGAATAGAATTTTATTGTTTTGTTGAAGAATTGTAAGTGCTCTTAAATTGATGTTCTGACATGAAGAAGAATGAATATGATTTAATAAATATAAGTTAGAATGGATTCGTTAGTATTCTATTGATTTATGTAACAAACCTGACTCACAACTTAACCTTTCATTAAACAGTATCTATATTAATAATTCAAGGTAACGATTATCAATTCAACTAATCAGAAAGATGCACAAAATAGAAGTTTCGAAGACAGTTAAAGTCAAAAGTAAATTCATATGTAGCAAGTTGGAGTGTGAATAAATAATTAACTCTAACTCAATTCATACAATTATTCGTTATTTAAAGAAATGAATTTGTTAACATTACATATGGGAGATCAACACATGACATTAATTACATCGTATATGCTAACCCAAGCTCAGAGTTAGATACATGTAAGTACGACAAAGTTCGTACCGGCAACAATTTCATAATTACAGATCAATAAATTTATAATTAATAATTAATCAATTTATGCAAATAATTCGCATAAATATTAGCATTGTAATGGGGTAATGAGTGGCTTTGCGTCGCGTAATTTGGTATGTTATGCTGAAAGTTCGACTCAAGGTCAAGTTAAACCAATCCCGTCTACCTATTCCTAGGATTATACAATATTCTGGCGGAGATAGATAGGCCCCAGAAACAACAGACGTATTGCATTGTTGTGGCTGAGAGTTATGCGGAGAAAGGGTGATAAGAGCTGCTTGTTTACAGAAATAAGCATACTAGCCTACGTAAAAACGTATGTACGCAAACGCACGCGTCAACACATAAAAAACACGCACGAACTTTCACACTACACAATGTAAATAGGCCCCACAGAAAAGAGATTACATTACACAAGACGTAATCTTTGCCGAGAAAACAGATTTATTGAGTAATACAGTTCAACGTGCGTTGTTCCCGCACCACACGAAAGCTAGACACAGGCAGTAGATTGTAACTGTAGACTGTAGTTTTTCCTCCGTCGTTACAGAAATTACAGAAATTTTGCTTATAGTTTGATAGGTTAACGATGGCGGCTGGACTACCAGCTCACTACCACAAACACAAACATACAGCTGCCCTGACCTCACCTGACCGGGCGCACAATGCTTACTGTCTAAGTCATGTACTAGACATTCCAGTGCTTAATCGAACTTTTTTATCATTATATTTTACTGTATCTCAATAAATCAGGAATATTTTGAGTTTGTACTAAATTTTAAGAAAAACAAATACCAACGCGGTATAAATACGACGAGAACTAATTCGAACATTCAGAAAAAATAATCCAATTAAACGGAACATTGTTTTAGAAATTAATAAACTCTGTGTCGTAATTGGGTCGTCTTTGGACTCATTTTAATATTAAATTACACATAGAATTGAAATTATTTTTATTTAAAAATTTGTTTAAGGCGGACTGGATGCCACCTGGTGACTCACTGACTGGGTCTGGGGGCTAGCCCCCCCCCCAACCTACTGTCTGGCGGACTGTGCCTATACGTGCGTTAACAAAGGATTTGCTAATCCTTCAACTGCACCCCTTGGTTCAGCCACAGTGTAATTGTGAAATTTATTTTTATGATCTTTTATGACATTATGAGGGCTGCTCGAAAATACCAACGAATTATGAACCGGATACAAAAAGCTGATACTGTAGAGTTCAGTACGTTACGGCCGACAAATAGATGCGCAGTCGTCAAATTCATACTTCTCCCTAACACTGTTGGTGCATCCGAGCCGCTACGTTTGACCAAAATTCCTGTACCTGTATAAGATCCCCCCTTGTGGCCTAGCAGGATCAGTTAGTAACAACACCACAACTACACAACATTCCTCCCAACCGTGCACCTCATTGCTGCACGTGGTTAAATGCGCATTGATTCTCTGTCTTTTTGTATGACTGCGCTAGAAATTGCAACGGGCCATGGACCTAATGGTTGAGGAATGATGATGACGAGGAGGAAGAGAAACAGACTTCCTTAGACTAAAGTGGACAGACAGAATTACCAACGAGGACTCCATAGAAAACCTGTCAGTAGTAAGAAAGAAAGACGCACTAGTTTATATTGAAAGAAAACGACTAACATTGACTGAGTTGGAACCAGCTGGAGCAAACAGTCTGGTGGAAACAAATTGTTTGATCTTGTCCACTCCACACTGAATCACACAGTTCTCTCGAAACACATCAGTAATGGAAAACACTCGGCATTTTCATTGCAATATAATCCGTGATAAAACATTTAACACGTATTCTCAAAGTTATCTCTTCCGATGAGGAGGTAGACGACTGAGTTTCAATTTTGTGGCAGTGGTTATTGCTTAACTCGAAAGTATCTCGTAAATTTTGGGTGCACCCTTACAGTAACAAAGAACATCTGATAATACTATTAAATCACTGTTAAATGAATTACAAAATTATGAAAATGAGCTTTATAATTGTATTAGAATGAGGCCAGTAGGTTTTAGCTTTTTACTGCATTTAATTAAACACAGAATTGAAAAGCAAATTAACAGATTTTCGAAATATATTAAACCAGAAGGGAAGCTCCATATAGCATTAAAGTATAGTTTTAAAATACTTATTTTTTAGATGACATATCTCTGTTTAAACATTATACAAATTACAAAATGTTTAACGTTTATTATTTTTAGTATAAAAATATATACATTATAGCAACAGTAGGCTATAAATTTACTTTAGAACTGTGATAAATACATATTGCGAAAAGTAATAGTAAAATACACAAACTATTTTTAGATTATAGATAAATAAATCACCTTGTATCCGTCGTGTGACTTCGTTACGTCGATTAAAAAGACGCGTTTCGGAACATCTGCTCCATCATCAGATTAAATCACTCTATTGAGGTCGTTAACAGTTAAAATCACATGTTACACATAATTGTCAACCAATGTAACTCACTCGCTTTCTAACTGGTGCGCACCACCGCGAAGCCGATCGGACACTGAATTATTATCTGAGTGATTACGCCTAAGCAGGTTCAATGCTGTATCGTATAGCGGGTTAGATTTAAAATTTAAGTGGTCATTCAATATGAAATCTCGGCTGTTTATGTTATTATATGCTTTGTATATTTCGAACTCTTCTATTGCGTCCATGTAACGGCCTTTGTTGCACACATGTAGGGGTATCAAATTAGATTTGAAATCGGTATAATTATGACTGTGTAAGATTAAGTGGCGGGCAAAGTTGGACTTGATATTATTTAACAAAGTGAGATTATTTAGGTGACGTTTTGGTGTGTGCTCTTTAAATCGTTTGAGGAAACCTCTCCCCGTTTGACCAATGTAAAAACTGTTGCAGTCGTTACATGATAATTTATATATGCCGGATTTCTTTTCTAAAGGTATGACGTAGTATTTTTAATAGACTATTGTTTGTTTTGAAGGTAGCGGTAATATTCAATTTATTAAATGTGGAGGTTAGAATCTTTGGCATTATATTTGTGTATGTGGTAGAAATAAATGTTATTTTTGTATTCTTATCTACTGGGGGCTTGGAATTTCGAATTTTATGTTTCTTGATGAGATTATCAATTAACGTGTTTTTGTAACCAATAGCTAAGGTTATATGTTTAATGGTATTCAACTCCTCACGGTAATCATCATCACTGAGAGGCACTGCCAACAGTCTGCGGACAAAGTAATTATAAGCTGCCAACTTTTGCGAAAAGGGATGACAAGAGTCAGTATGTATTGTCACATCAGTGGTGGTCGGTTTTCTATAAATATTAAATTTCAATTTATCTATGTGTTTAATTACAGATAAATCTAAAAAAATTTAATTTATAACGAGTGGTCTGACCGGTATGTCGTGTTTATGAATTTTGGGTAGGCCAGTGAGTTCGGGAGCTTTTGCATTAATAGGCTTTGGGAAGCGATGTGTGCATTCGCTAAACAAATTTACGCATTTATTGATTTTGTTATTCAATGTCTTGACATACATATCAGTAGGATCAGATTTCAAGGTTCTAATATTGTTGTTTGAAATAAAGTCGTTTATTTTCGTTTCATACACATCGAAGTCCGTGACAACAAGAGTATTCCCCTTATCTGTCTTAGTAATGAGAGCATTATTATCAACTAATTTAGCTTTGATTTGTTTCAATAACTTGAACTCGTTGGAAAATCTTATCTGCTTCTGTAAACCATGAGGTGGATGGTCAGACCACTCGTTAATTTTACCACAGCGCCCGCAGACAAAACAGCTAAGAAACTCGTCAAAATAATCAAAGAAAACATAAATTTAAAGAACAATCATAGTGTCATAAACAACACGGATTTTATTAATAAATGTAAAGATGTCGATCTACTACCAAATTATAAGTTAGCATCGTTTGATATAGTAAATTTGTATACCAACATACCAGTAAAGGAAACACTAAATATCTTAAAAGAAAATTTATTAGAGAATAATAAATTAAATACACAGACGATAAACGAGTTAATTGGTTTACTTGAAACTATTTTAGAACAAAATTACTTTGCTTTCAATAACCAATTTTTCATTCAGGATGATGGATTGGCCATGGGTTCACCTCTCTCTGGTCTATTGGCCGACGTTTACTTGAATTTTTATGAAAACTCTCATTTGCTCTCACATAACAAATACAAAAATGATATAATATTTTATGCACGTTATATAGACGATACCTTTCTAATTTTCAATGGTACTGTACGACAGATCGAAAACCTAAAACATTATATGAATAGTATTAATAAAAACATTCAATTCACGCTGGAAACCGAAGTGGATAATAAATTAAATTTTTTAGATTTATCTGTCATTAAACACAGATAAATTGAAATTTAATATTTATAGAAAACCGACCACCACTGATGTGACAATACATGCTGACTCTTGTCATCCCTTTTCGCAAAAGTTGGCAGCTTATAATTACTTTGTCCGCAGATTGTTGGCATTGCCTCTCAGTGATGATGATTACCGTGAGGAGTTGAATACCATTAAACATATAACCTTAGCTAATGGTTACAAAAACACGTTAATTGATAATCTCATCAAGAAACATAAAATTCGAAATTCCAAGCCCTCAGTAGATAAGGATACAAAAATAACATTTATTTCTACCACATACACAAATATAATGCCAAAGATTCTAACCTCCACATTTAATAAATTGAATATTACCGCTACCTTCAAAACAAACAATAGTCTATTAAAAATACTACGTCATACCTTTAGAAAAGAAATCCGGCATATATAAATTATCATGTAACGACTGCAACAGTTTTTACATTGGTCAAACGGGGAGAGGTTTCTTCAAACGATTTAAAGAGCACACACCAAAACGTCACCTAAATAATCTCACTTTGTTAAATAATATCAAGTCCAACTTTGCCCGCCACTTAATCTTACACAGTCATAATTATACCGATTTCAAATCTAATTTGATACCCCTACATGTGTGCAACAAAGGCCGTTACATGGACGCAATAGAAGAGTTCGAAATATACAAAGCATATAATAACATAAACAGCCGAGACTTCATATTGAATGACCACTTAAATTTTAAATCCAACCCGCTATACGATACAGCATTGAACCTGCTTAGGCGTAATCACTCAGATAATAATTCAGTGTCCGATCGGCTTCGCGGTGATGCGCACCAGTTAGAAAGCGAGTGAGTTACATTGGTTGACAATTATGTGTAACATGTGATTTTAACTGTTGACGACCTCAATAGAGTGATTTAATCTGATGATGGAGCAGATGTTCCGAAACGCGTCTTTTTAATCGACGTAACTAAGTCACACGACGGATACAAGGTGATTTATTTATCTATAATCTATATTCCTACGTGACTTGGATACCAAGAACCAACATGCATTTTAAAATGAGTATTTTTTTCTTACATTGGATAGTAAACGTTTTTTTCAAACCAAGAATCTTCAGACAACCCCAGGCGTTACTGGGTATGACTGAGGCACACTAAACGTTTGACATTGCCAGTGTTAACACGATCCATTTATCGCCATGCTTATTAGTCCTTTAGTCCGGTTTGCTTCAATCAGCCTGATGCTGTTTCAAACCGCCTCAGGCAGTTTTTTTTTTTGCTACAGTGTGGTTTCATTCGTACGGATACAGAAAGAGACCGTTTGGATTCATATGGGACAGGTGGAATAGAAGATCTTAGAGAAACGAAGTAGATAAGGAATTTGAAAGATGACAGTTGGACGCAGGGGAATGAAAGAAAGAGATGAGTGGAAATAGTAGTTGACAGAAGTAAGACAGCCAGAAATATGGTGTGATTTGGGGGGGGGGGGGGAGTGCACGTTAGTGAGGTGTAGATTGCAGTCTGCCATTATACAAACCGTGGGAGAAAAGTGATTTAGAGGAACGAGAATTGGAAACTTTATAATGTTGGTAAAACCAAATTTTATCATGAAAGTCTTAGTGGTAGATGAAATCGAACAGAATGCAAATCGACGCCTCGAAAATTGATATTTTTTATAATAAAAGAATATCTTAATAAAAAAATCAAAATGAATAAATTTAAATATGTAGTGAGATTTGAATACAGCAATTGTTATTACAGAAGCGTGCAAATAGTGGAGTGCAAAATTATCCGCGTAAGTGAAATTGGGGGGGGGGGGATTTGCGTGGCGGTGGCTGATGCAATCTCTGCCAGACAGATGGTGTGTTGCGAGCCAGATAACGACGCCGCCACCACTACCGATTCACTTCCTGCTGCCGCTGCTCCGTTACAACCTGACTGCAAGCTGCATGCTTTTACTTTCTGTGTTACGTGTTTGACCCAAAATTCGATAACTTGTTTTCACCAGTGGTACAGTTTTTGATTATTTGATTAGACGTGGAGTATTCATCTAAATTTCGTTCTTGCAGCTTTATGTCAGATTGCGTGTACCCGTATTCTAAAGTCACGTTTTGCTGATGGCGTCTGTTTTTAATTACACTGCACTGCATAGTCTATATATATATATATATATATATTATATTATATATATATATATATATATATTAGAGAGAGAGAGAGCTGTAAGGGCCAGAACTATACACATGGGGGGAACCATTGGCTGTACACTGCGATAGTATCCTAACGTATTAAAAGAAAATTATTGAAAGTGACAACGCGGTGGTTTTGAATCGAGGGGCTCTTATTAATGTCTTACCCCAAAATCTTTCTAATGCTCTTGAGGACAGAGTAGAAGAATGAAATATTACCATCATCTGGTCGGTTCTTCGAATCGATTACAAGATTTGAATAATAATATCTCACCTCGCATGTTTTCCATGTTTCTTAAATTGTCCTTTGTTATTTGGTCAGTAATACTTAATCTGAAGCTACTATGACTTAAAAGAGTTGCTTTGAAACCGACGGTAAACCGTTTCAGCGAGATTGCTATACCTGTCCCGTGCGGACAAAGATCTCATTTATTGACAGCCAAATTGAACCGATATGACATTTTGATTATCTTATCTGTGATGTTAGCTACAACTTTGGTAAGGATTTTAATAACAAACCCAGTAAATTTCAAACCGCATGCGGTACATGTGAGAATTTGAAGAAGGGAAGCCTTACAGCAATCGCAACCGATCACGCAATTTTATAAGGCCACGGGTGTCTTGATGTTAATGTATGGGAGCGAATCCTGAGTACCTAACTAAGAGACAGATCAGTTATACAAGTCATGGAAATGTTATTCCTTACGTGTATGGAGGAATGTAGGAGAAGGGATAGAAGGAGGAATGAGCAGATCAGAAAGGAATGAGCAGATCAGAATTGATCTAACAGTTTTTTCAGTCAACGGAATAGAGAACAACAGAATACCCAAAATGGCTTACCACTATTTTGGATATAGGGAGGCCTGTCGCTAGAGGCAGAAAGGAGTAAGGAAGCCGGAACACGCCACTGGGCCTGTATTCGATGAAAGAGAAGAAGAAGGTAATCTGTTAAGTAGTCATTTGTTTTTAACTGCGATTTAGTTAACTTAATAACCTCAGTAATTGTTTAAGTATACTTCATGTAATAAATTATTGTATTTGTGTACAAGGATTTGTTGAATGAAGTATGAGAACTTGATAAAAGTGTTTACCTGTGATATCAGTTTAATTCTACCGCACCAAGTGTAGATGTCAGCGCAACATTTTGAATATTTTTTTTTATTGTTAGGTCGCACATTCACTGTACAATGGACCTCCCGTTTTTCGGGCACCTCATGTAACTGTACTTCGGGTGAATCGCCCCGTCTTAATTGCAGATTTATATATCTCTTCCTCCTCGCCGTTTTCATTAGTCGGTTTCGGTTTCACATTCTTTATCTCATATCCAATACTCTTCGGTCTTTTACCTTCGACTTTCAAACACATAGGCCTAATCCACCTGTTTTCTAATTTCCATACGTATTGTAAGGAATGGTCTCCATGCGGTTGCTTCTTGATGTGCTGTTTTCAGAACATGTCCAAAGCCCCTTAATCTCCGTGCTCATACCCCCTGTTATAATCGTCTAGTCCAGCACCTCATCTGCTTGTTCATATTTCAGCCGTATGGATTCTTCGTCGTGCATTTTCTTCGGGTCTGTAACCCCATGAACCTCATTATCTTTCTTTTTAATACCACTTTAGTTTATCTTCGTCAGCGGGTGTTAGACACATGACTTCAACAGCACTGATATTTTATTGCCCTGCATATTCTCACATTTATTTGACCCTTAATGTTTCTGAATTATTTATCACTGAGAAATTAGTCTTCGAGAGTCCTTCAATAGTATACTAGTTTTAGCTATAATTTCTTTTGTACCGTGCACGTGCAACACAAGGAGAAGAGGAGATAGGTATATAGAGACCAATGAAAAATATTTCAAAAGGATGATCACGAAATTTATGGAATGTTGCCGACAGAATCACTTAAACATAAACCTAATTGGTGAAAGTGACTTCAAAGATGGAAGGGATGACAAGTATGTACAGGCCTAGTGTAGAAGAAAGCCTGATATGTTTGTACGTGTGCGGGCGAGCGCGTGTACAAGGGTTTGTGTGTATTTATCTCATGTTCAGTATCATCATACAGCACCTCGGTTATGTTAATCGTTAAGTCACGGTAAAGAATGCTGTACAATTCCAGAACACATAACAACAGAAGCACACAAAAAATTAGGGAAGAATGCATTTTAACTGAAGGGGGCGGAGAACAGGTATTCACAGACTGTGTGTGAGAGAGAAAGAGATAGGTACAACTGTCACTGTGAAATATTACACGGGTGTGTTGCTTCAGGCAGGTCAGGTCTGGTAGTGATAGTAGGCCTACCGTGCGCTCGCCCCTCCATCTGCCGCGGTTATATGCCTGTCTGTAACGTTAATGAATGGAAGCTTCGTTCTCTCTCTCTTTCTCTCTCGCAGGGGCGCGCTTTCTCTCTTCGTCTCCGTCTATCTCTGTCTTCTCTCTCCTATATTTCTTAGTTTTTGTTTTTCTTCCTCTTCTTTAAAATTTCATTAATTTAAACCAGTTACGCTACTAAAAGCAATACTGAATTCGTTCGAAAAATAACGAAAAGAGAAGATTGAGAGAATGACTAGACTCTGATTTATCGGAATCGCTGAGCGGATTCGTCTGGGTCGAAGTACCCGGGATATGTATTTTTTTTATGGAAATAAAAGAAGTTATATACGGGTTGAGATCGGAAACTGATTATGTAACGTTCATTGGCAGGGAGAAATAATTGATAAATTGTCAGGAAATAAATGTGGGCAGGTTCGAATACAAACATTACAAATAGTAAACTAATTAGACGCATGTACAACAGAACCATAAACTGTAACAATTAAAAACATGAAATCAGAACCACAGAACACGAGGGGGGACAAGGAGACTGTGTAAGACATCGCTGTTTATTACCTGTATCAGTGAGTAACTAATTAGAATTATGAAACGATGCATAAAGGATACGCCAACAGAAATTTTGGTCAGCAGAACAGCAGAACTAAAGGGGTTGTTGGTACTGGACGGGGCCGTCAGCGTCCGCTTATCTGTTTGTACCCTTCCCTTCAAGAAAGGTTATTTTTATGGCCACTAAAAAGGTGCATCTATTGTTAAGAGGGTTTTACACAGAGTTTCTGAGGCGGCCCCATCCAGCGGATTGAGTGGCATTGTAGTTCGTTGCATATAGGCGTAACTTTAGTTGGTTAAAAAAAACATTATTTATTTTATTATTATATAATGATAACAGAGCAACGATTATATAACAATATGTAAAATATTAATGATAGTATTACTGGTATATAATAATAATAATAAATGATGAATGATGATTATTATTCATTTATGGCCTAATTTAGGACTAAAATAATTATTTCATTTTGTGATAAGAGAAATTAAATTTTGTTCATATAACGTGTTACACAGACTGCAACATCTTTCAAAGGACCACACCGGCATCCTTTCTACCCGTCGCCTCATGTCTTTTTTCATTTTTAGCCAGTGGCTCTTGATGTTCTGTGTATGGATGTTCATGTCACTGCAGCACACAGAGTTCAGGGAATGTAACTTGCAAATGAGTATAACCCTTAGTCATTTACTTTGTAGAGAATTGTAGCCCCTCCACAAGTTCGTAATTGTATTCGAGTAGTTCCAAGCTGGACTTTTTTATATACATCCAAGAAAGTGTTAGCATCTCGTTTATTTACAAATTTAAGGAATAATTGTTTACTCCTTCTGTCTATCCCTCTGATTAACTAACGAACCTTTATCAGTAAATTCCTGTTACGCTTTCTCTTGCCGAACTCTCTCTCGTCTATTACCACTGTGTCACAAATACCACCAATGTTTGTGCTCTTCTCCAGCAACCACACAGTTAATATTTTTCGAAATTAGGAAATTAATTTTTTGGTCGTTTTCGATTTAATTCGGTTTATTTTGTAATTACAGAAATCAGTTATTTAAAATCCACGCAAATAAAACGCACAACAAAATTTCTGTTGGAATCCACGATATGCCAAAAACGTATAGGCTACTCTCGCAGATTATTTTTTGATCTACATTGGTTTGTTCCGCACCTGTATATTAGATTTTTATTAAACCCTTTGTTGAGCTACATTTTGCTACCACACTTCAAACATTAATTTCTTTTGCGTGTAATGTTCCAGTCTGAGGCACATTTCCTTATTCCGTTGTCCCTCACGTAATTTCTAAAACACTTAACACTTTTAAAATACAAATAAGCTCCTCGCGATTCTTATAATATCCCACGTGTTGCATTTATGAGCAAAAATCGTAATGCTGATTGTAGGAGTGGCGGAGAAGGAGAGGGTGGAAACGCCTTTTACTCTACCAACTTGGTCCGTCTTCCATTTATGTAAACATAGACACCCAGGATAATAGTTAGAATTTCTCAGTGGTCGTGAAAGTAACCTTCTCTCCAGTAAAATGTACAAGTACGTAAGGGGACGGCCACTGCCCCATCCAGTACTGATACCCTTATATCTTATGTCTTATAGTTATGTTAGTTATATATATTATATTATTATATATTATAGTTACTCCATATTTTAAGACACGCAGCTGACTCAGAAATAGGTCTACGTTAAGTTTCGCCGAACTCTGTATGCTGCAGTGACATGAACATCCATACACACAACATCAAGAGCCAGGGGCGCAGAGAGGGGGGTTTTGGGGGTTAAACCCCCCCCCCCAGAGAGATTAAAAAATATATTTTTTATGTTGAATGGGCTACATAATAAAGAAGTTTTAAAACAATTTAAGAAGTTCTCAAAACATGCTGACAGTGGACTGAGGGGTGTTAATCCTCAATTCCATGACCGTAAACTGCGACTCTGCAAGTCCACTCGGTGAGTGTTTGCCGCCATTACCATGGCAAGCAACACCGCTATGTGTATAAGAATGATGCGCGTTTTACTCGCCGTTCACTCGCAGTGGTTCAACCGCTTAACGTATAGAATGCGCAGTTTTATAGAACACCTCAAAGAGGCAAGCAGTTCTAACAAAACAAATTGAAATGATGGAAAATGACAAAAGAAGGAAAGAAAAGCTGAAGAGAATGTGCCCCACTCGTTGGATCGAACGCCACGACTCTGTGCAATCTTTTGTAGAGTTACTTCACCCTGTGCTATCAGCTTTAGACGAAATCAAAACCTGGACTGACAAGAAAGCTGCCACTGAAGCTCAGCTTCTTCAAAGTGCGATTGAAAAATGTGACTTTCTGATGAGCCTCTTTGTAATTGAGTACTACGTATTTTCACTGACTTTACCATTAAGTTTGTACTTGCAGAGAGAAAATCTTGACCTTTCAGATGCCATAAAGTCTGCTATAACTGTAAAAAAGAAGTTAGAAGAGGCTCGAAATGAGGCAGGTGACACATTTTCACCTACTGTATTTTCAAGAAATCTAGTGACCTGTGTGAAGATTTGGAGGCCCCTGTTTCGAGACCAAGGACGATAGGGCACCAGACAATGAGACACAATGTTCCGGCCGACTCAGTTGAGGAATACTTCAGAAGATCACTATTTATCTTTTTCCTCGAAAATACTATCCAGGCTTTTGACCAAAAGTTTGAATCTCACCAGAACATACTAACACCTTTCCAGTGTTTGATACAAACCAGCCTAGAAGAAAGTAATTATCAAAACACTTCTAACATTACCAAACTAGCGGAGTTTTACGAACTTGAAACTTCAGGGGTCTATGGTGAGATTATTCTGTGGCAAGAGATTTTGAAAGAAAAAAAGCCGAAAAATGCAATAGAGGCTTTGCAGCATTGCAACGCTGACCTCCTCCCCGTGGTAAATTCTTTACTTTCTATTTTGGCAACAATCCCAGTCACTACTTGTACACCTGAAAGGTCATTTTCTTCATTGAAGTTGCTGAAGACCTATTTGAGGAACAGAACTTCCGAAGAGCGCCTAAATGGACTAGCTATGGCGTGTATAAACGAGAGATCCTGTGTAACTGAGGATGAAGTACTTGACGAACTTTCTCAAAAGTCACGAAGACTCGGTATTTCTTTGTAACGATGAATAAACAAATTTAAAATTTACTTTTGGAAAACGTTTCTATTTGTTGCCAACCTACAACCCTGTGTACCTTAATACTGCCCTTTCCCTATTTATCACAGTTATAAATTATGTACATGCATAATTTAAGTTTTATCAATATGACATAAGGTCCGCAAAATACATCAGATGTGCGCAAGACATATATTAGGCCCCGGTAGTCCGCATCTGCCCACCCCAAAAATAGAGTTAATCCCAAACCCCCCCCCCCCCACCAGGAGAAATTCCTGGCTGCGGCCCTGTCAAGAGCCACTGGTCAAAAATGAAAAAAGACATGAGACGACGGGTAGCAAGGATGCCGGTGAGTTCCTTTGAAAGGTGTTGCAGTCTGTGTAACATGTTACACGAACAAAATTTAATTTCTCTTATCACAAAATTAAATAATTATTTTAGTGCTAAATTAGGCTATAAATGAATAATAATCATCATTTATCATTTATTATTATTTTTATTGTTGTTATTGTTATTATTATTATTATTATTATTATTATACAACGGTAATATTGTTATTAATATTTTACATATTGTTATATAATCTTTGCGCTGTTATCGCAAGGTAACAAGGTGCATAAATAAGGTAAGGTACAAACAACTAACCGGACGCTGACGGCCCCGTTCAGTACCGACAACCCGAACTGAAGTATTTTTTAAGAAGAGTGGCAGGATGCACCAGGAAGTACAGGATTATAGGAAATGATTGACTAAGATAAAAAGTGAAAATATAAATTATTGTTCAGCAGAATTTTGTCGAAGGAAGGCAAGTTGAGTTTGGAGAGCACCTGCAAAAAAGGAACTGCAGAGTTCTATTAAGAATATTTGAGAAAAATTCAGTAAGTAAATTTCTAGAGGAAAAAGGAACACGTAGCTGGAAGAAAAGAAGCATGCACAATATCGAGATGATTGTTAGCACAAATTGTTTATAAGTTAGAGACATTAGTTCAAATAGTCTTTTACACTCGTATTGTTGGATACGGAACTGATTGGAGTATATCAGTAAGATATTTTTTTTCAGTATACGAGTTCAGTTCTATGTCTATAATCCGAAGTCCGCTAGTCCAGAATATCCAGTATTTCGAAACGATGGTTGAAAAACGAAGTTACTCAGCGATAAATTGCTCTTAGTATTTTAGGTTCTTAGAATTCTTACGAAGATCGCATAGATTGTGAAATAATTTAGAATAGTGGAATAAGTTAAAATAATGGAATAAATTGGTAAATTCCAGATAAATCGATACGCACAATTTTATCAACACTTCTACTTAACAATGTCTAGTAACAAACAATTCTCCATGTTATACAGTTTTCCAGTAAACATGATTCACAATTAATATAATGAGAGTCATCAAGTTAAACAAATGCAGTGTAGCCCGCAGCACAAATCAACGATTATTACTGAACATTTTACTAATACACTTAGTCTTACCGCGCTTACCCAGCCCGCGGAAACTAAATTTGCTAACACACTTGAATCGCCGGAATAATTCATGGAACTCGCAGATCCCCACTGGCAGCTGTCTATAACAAAGGTATTTGTGTCCAGGCGAGGTCATTTGTTACGTAAATGTTATCTAGGACTTTTCAGTTATCCTTAGATTAAACAGGCAACGTAAACAATTTGCAACTTAGCTTGTGCAACGTATGGTACAGATGTTTTTTATACCCACTCGGCGATACAGTTTTGTACGTGCAAAATACAAATCAGAACAAAATATCGATTGCCGGGGTAATTAGTTGAGCACAACAGCTAGTTGTAATTATTAAGTGATAGGTTGAATGATTGAAGTGGTATTGGAAGTTTACAGAGAGCAATTTTAAATTTGTTTAGACGCGAAACACTTTTCAAAAGGGAATTTCGAAACAGAACACTAATTTTCACAGTACATTTACAGGACGAAACTGAATGACAGCAGAATTGACGATGAAAGGTACGAGTAGGCTATGTTTATTTAATTGTAAATTTTACATTTGAGAATGGATCAGGTCAGATAGTTTGAATCCACGCATCCAATGTTTTATCGTACGCATCTTGTCTTTCTAATTTTTGTGAAGCACAGATTGGAAACACTAGACAAATTCTTGCTAGAGACGTGATTTGATCACGTAAGCATGCAGTAGGTAGAAAGGCAAGAATCCATAACCGAAGATAAATTTAATTAAAAATAGACATACATAAGGTATCGTAATCTAAATTTTAGACCAAACATTTGACAAAGCATATTGCGTTGGGGTTGCGTTAGGTACACGTAAGGTCAGATGTATATAAACGAAAATATCGCACACAATCGGAATCATAATAGGAGTAGAAAACACGTTACACGTCTGAACATGTAGTACACAAAGAAGGCGAAAGTAAAAAAATCCTTTGTTTAGTCGACTTTTTCCATTCCCCTCCCATATTAACACTGTCGACCCTAAATTTATTTACAACTTCCCGTTGGTGTTATAATAAAAGAAGATGTATTTAATTAAAAAAAAAACATAATAATAATAAGGGGTCCACGGCCACCATCATGTGAGGCGTGGAACGTAACATAACAACAAACGGGTAACATAACGGGGTCTTGGGATCGATGTCGGTCAGACAGTAACCGGCTTAAAATTACTTTTCAGGTCATGGGATCGATACCCATCCCTCCCCTCGTAGTTTCCTGTCATTAACGATGCCACGTTCCTGCCACTCGTATCCACTCACTTAATTACTTATGTGTCGCACGGAAAGTATATAGGCTATACTATACAGTATAAAAACTGAGTTTAGAGGGCAGACAGCTATACGTTCAGAACATGCAATGATAAAGTGTACTAAGTCTCAGAACTGCTATTAATTTTATCCATTGTTGATGCAAAGAAGTCTTATATTATTTCTTTTGTTTATAGGCCTATATTGCTAATATGTACGAAATGCGTAGTCATGTTGCTGCCATGAATACCAGTTAAGGCCAGACACCATGGGACTGATGCCGTATTAATTATTACCTCAGCTTCAATGAGGCTGATGCCTTATTACTTACTAAGTGTTTCTATACATTAAGATACCTCTGCTAACAACCGCCCGAACGAAACCTGTTTAATATGTTATCAGCCAAAACAAAGTATTTATGAATAATATGCTGTATTAATCTCACTGATGTAGTGCATAATATTCTAATAATTGTTTTATCAAACAGCCGAGTGTTATATTCACGGCCTTCTGAATCCTCTCTTTTGTTTCGATTTCCAATGTTGTTAAGGTATGGGTCGATTATTGGATGTCTTCCTCCTCCCGACCTTTCGCTGTAGTCTTTCTTCAGCGGTCTACACTGACACAGTTCACGGTACTGGAAGTCGCCGCATACCTGCACCAGTTGTAAAGCAATAAAAGGTAATTCCATTATTGTGTTGAATGATGTGTCCATCGTTACAGGCATTACAAGGTTTCCCTAGAGTTATAAATGTAAGTCACAACGCCTAAAGGGAGACATTTTTATGCAACCGGATAATTTTTTTTTAATTCACTATTACATATGTATAAATTTATATAATCATAAACTTACTAATTTAAGTACCGTTAAGTTCGTTGGCTGGAGTTGAATGTTGAATCGTTGGTACAGACGAGGTATTTCCTCACAGCTGGTAAAGTTAAGCCATGAAAGTTGACACGTATTTCAACAATAATTGCTTCGCTTTCTAAACCCGGGCAGTGAGGCCTCTTCGTTTTTAAATCGTAGATTACTTTTTTTTTACATGTTGTATAATTTTTACGTAAGAAAAATTTATTAATTACAAATTGTGTTCAATTTACGGGGGGGATAAAAAGAATGAGTAGCCACTTGAAACGAGCTAAAGAACTGTTCTTCTGAGAGAGAAATATATATTTTTGAAAAACAATAAGCAATGAACATCAGTTATGCCAAATTCTGCCGGTTCTAGTCCGCATATTACTCTTAATTTTGGAGTAATGCCTCTTTGATCGTTTGGGCGGTAAGGAGCAGAATCGCGAGGACACAAAAAAGTAAACGAACGGTTCACAGTCAAACGTGTATACCGGTACCCGTATTGTTCCAGTGTGTTATATCCGCGTCCACTATCAGGAATTACACGATTCAGTGTGTTCGTGTAGCGTTTATTGCAACGACGAATAGCGATAAATGTGAAAAGTAAAACCATGAAAAATACATGTTTTTTTTTCATAAATTTATTATCGGTGTTCTATAGAACTGTAGCATGTATGTATCTGACCCAGTTGTGTACAGTTTGGAACGAGAGAAATTGCCGAGAATAAAATGTCATAAATTATCGCTTAGTGGGACAAAAGTTATTTTAAATAAATAACAAAAACCCGAAGAGAGAACAGGGAGAGTCAAAGCAAGGTGCCGACGCCGCGTATGTATGCGCGCGTCACATGCGTGATTTACAAGAAACCAGTTAGCGTGCGCGTGTGTGGGGGGGATGTGCTGCTGGTCACTGCTCCCTCGCGTGCGTGCATGGGTGCGTTATCGAACAACACAATCGCCTCCACTCACCGTAGGCTTTTCCCTCCATTTTTTACAAAGCCATTCTGTAATGTTACGCGCGCTCTATATGTTACATCTACCGATATATTTATCAAATCAAATTTTTTATTTGCGTGGTGAAGATGCATGAAAACATGTAGTCTGGCCTTGTTACCAACGGTGTTGAGTCCAACAAAGAACGTAGACTTTCACGGCCGGTATCTGACTGGAAAGTGGTCCAACATTATTAAAATTATGGTTGTTATCAAAAAGCTGGTTCATGATAACAGCACTGTCCCATAAGCTGTGTAATAAACTTAACAAATTCACAATAGAAACGAAACCAGAATATTATTGTGAATTTGTCAAGTTCTTATATAGTTTGTGGTGACAGTGTTATCGCGTGAACCAGCTTTTCGGTAACAACCATGATTTTAATAATGTTCGACCACGGTGTAAGAGCCCGGTATTTGCTTTCCAGTCGGCATAGTGTTTATTATTCGTCTAAAAATTTTAAACGATAAAAAGGTTTGTACGGTTCGGTCTGTTAACAGACATAGTTATAAACATTGCGCGACCGTTTTGAAAAATGTGTTATTATTATTATGATTAAACATTTTTTGACAGTTCTCACCACTCTTTTCTGGTGTCTACCAGCCTCTTGTCGTCTCCCCGTGGCATTGTTTATATTCCTACTATTTTTCCGTTGTTTTACCCGAGGCTTGTGTAGGTTTTCCCATATTTTCTTTTTTCACAATTCTTAAATGTGTGTCACTAGCTCAGTCTGCCCAACATACGGATCGTTCCCCATTCATTTAATCAGTTAAATGCCACATTGATTTCCTGTCTCTTCTCTTCGTCATGTCGCACTTGCTGTTTCTCACAATTTTACACGTCTTGATTTTCTGTGCGTATAGAATTCGTTCAGATCTATGTGAGTGTGCGTGTGTGCTCTTGTGATAGATCGTACGTCGGTTTGAATTCCTTAGTTTTCAAATGTTTCCCTAGTTTATTTTGATCATTACGTATCCATGTAATTCATATAAGATTGACGCTCTGGTTGCTTTTATTGCTTAATGCTATAAATTAAAATGAAGACTTGGTCAATTATGTCTTTTCAGTTATGTCGTTTCGTATTATTATCATCGTATTATTGAGCAATGATTGAAACTGGAAAAGTCATTCATGCTGACGACTATCATAGGTGATCTGACATTAAATCACGTACCTCGACGCCATGTCTATTCTAGCCATCAGATCCTCACTAGCCATTTGTGTGGTACCGTTTATTGTTGGCACGGGTTTCGTAAGCTTAAAACGTACTTGCGTAGTGGAGTGGTAGACATTAACGCAGTAGCGTAGGCCGGATAGTGGTGTAGCGTTATCTGCCAACTGGGACGTGCTCTAACACTTCCGTGTCACTGGCACATCTCCCCCCCCTCACTCTCTCTCTCTCTCTCTAACGCTCGCGTGAATTTCCTGCTTGTGTTAATAATTAGCTTCTAGGATTCGGCTAAACGCCCGTTTCGGACCCATGAGAACTAGTCTGACCATCGCTTTTGAGGCCGTCCAGCACTGCTTCCCCGAGGCTGTCTGCTTTGGAATTTTGTTGACATCCAGTCCAGACGTTGATGCTACTGGCGTATACATTTGGAGATCTTCTCATTTAATTTGTCAGACGTGAATGGACCAGGAGACGTGAAGACGACACTACGACAGCCTTCTGGAAGACCGATTGATCGTGTAGGCCTACTATGTTAAAGTGAATTGTATAAGAATTTGGCACATGAGTCTTACCGACGAACGGTGGGGATAGGAAAGTATTAGCTCAGCAGTGGGGAGACAGTTATTAATGATGACGTTAAGTTGTATAAGTTCTAAAATAGGGTAACAAAAAACTGTCGAAGTGTATCATAAATTTGTGAGTGTAACAGTTTACCTGTGAAAATTATGGTATAGAGCAGTGCGTCTCAACCTTTTTTTTGTCACGCTACACTGTGTATAGTGAATTAACGCGGCAAACTTATCTATGAGTTGGCAACAATTTTCCCTCCATCACTGTTGCCAGATGTGATCGGTGTGCAATCCTTATGCTGTGTTCTCAGAATCCGCCACTGATCTACCTCTAGAGAAAGAAGAGCAACTCGCAGAACTTCAGTCAGACTGATCACTTAAACTGAAATATGGTGAACTATCATTTGTCATGTTTTGGATGTGAGCGAATAAAGAAAACGTAGTAACAGCAATCGAAGGACTTAATACCAACTATTTGTGCGAACTAGGCTTGTCGTCACTAAAAAACAAAACACAAGTAACGCCAGAGACACAAATGCGTGAGTGTTCGTCTTTAATTACACCTACACCACGAATTGAAGTTTTGTGTAAAAAAAGAAAAGCTCAAGATTTTCAGTAATAACTCAAATGTTTCATTGTAAGGCGTAAGCCAATAAATACTCTGTAAAATAAATATGTTTAAGCTCTTTAATATTGAAAATATTAAAACTCGTGTTCCTTTTTGAAAATAAGTATTAAGTAACATTATATCAATTGCTTTTGTCAGCAATGTCACAAAGTCTCGGAAGTTTCGCGACACACCCGTTGGGAACCAACCGCTTGTATAGAGTATTGCACTGTTTAATCTGTAATATATTTTCTTAAAAAGCGTCAAATCATTAGTATGTAAGAAAGGAAAAAAGAATTAATAGATAGACCGAGTGCAACCAAAATAGCGCAAAAAACAAGTCTACCAGTTGCCGCAAATAAGGATGGAGCATCTACCGTAACTGTTTGTTGACAAAATGGATGCCAGTAATATTCACACTGCTTCTTTCCACCATGTATACTCTTTCCGTTCTTAGGTTAATCCTGATGTAAACAAACCCACGTGGCTCATCTGAAACGCTATTGGTCAGGGGCGTTGACACTGTTTGCACAGTAACGTGTTAAGCACATGAACGGAATGATTGTACAGTTTGTACAGTCATGTGAGAGTTGTCTCAACTACGACAAGTGGTTTTTGAATACGTTTCATCATCTTTATGAATACATAGAGACCTAGCAAAATGAACATAAATTTAAAAAGTTTTTAGAAAATATTTCCGAAAAATCGGGGCATGCCGTTTTAAGACTTATCCTTTTTCCTTATCATTGTATTCTGAATCTCATTGAATTAATATGGAGCCAGTTGGAAGGATATGTTGTCCCTCACAACACAACATATAATTTGCATGATGTAAAACAACTGATAGAGCAGGGATAAATGAAATAACGATGAACAAGTGGAGTCGTTATGTCGAGCATGTATTCGAGGAAAAAGATAAGCTTATGGGAATTCGACCGAATTACCGACGCCGTCGTGGACAATCTTATCATTAACACAGCTGACTCAAGTGACGATTCAAGTTCCGACACAGACATAGAAGGGATTAAATTACTCTCTGACCGCAACTGATAATACATAGTACACTGGTAAGTAATTATCATAGCTTATATTTTCGCTTTAAATATAGGCCTACTTTATTTTCTTTTCTTGCGATATTCAAACAGTAAATAAAAAAGCCATAAACTCTGCGTGTTATAAAATACCGATATATCATTGTCAGTCTGATACAGTCACACAAATATTACTTTGGTCCGGGATGTAAAAATTATAACACTTTACATGTGTTTATACAGTATCAACATTATATGTACCCTGTCTGTACTACTTCTGTCAGTGTGACACGCCTCTAATTCAAGCAACTAATAGCGTTTCAGATGTGCCACGCCTGTTTGTTTACATCAGGATTAAGCTAAGAACGGAAGAAGTATAGAAAGCAATTGGTACAACTTGGTACTATCCAGCTAAAAAACATCGACAGAGCCACGCTACCTGTGGTATCACACTCTGCCGGTGTCAGTAAGGCGACTAAATAAAAATCAACTAACAGATTCAACATGGATCCGACACTTTAGTGTGGAAACCTGTAAAATCAGTGCAAGTGTGCCGGATGTTTCAAGCCGACATGATTTCAATGGCGCGCCGGACGGGCTGAAGAAGAGACGGTAATTCGTTTCTACACGTTGTCGGACTGTAGGTATTATAATTGTGATAGATGTTAGTTGTCTTACGCCAGTTACTATCGTACATTGTATGAAGAAAATATGTACTTCACTTTTATGTTCATAGTACATCCGTGTAAGTCGTTTAAAAATGAATGACATTGTAGCCTGTAGGCAGTGCTGTATGTACTGTAATCAGAATAAACTATGTAATTTGATACCTCAGCTCGTTATACTGATGCAGCTGTACGAAGAACCGTTACAAGGTAGAATTAATATCTTCTTCCCTACAAGGACTGGATTATTAAAACTGGAAATGATATGAGGTCGTTTTCCTTTTTGCGTTATAATAGTTTTTAACATCAACCCGCGTGTTTGATGCGCATTATATTTAATGTGAAAGTAAATTATATAAGAGAAAGAGAGATAACGAGGAAGGTATATATAGACAGACGTCTGGTCAGGATTGGTCTGTGTACAAAGACGACCTTTTGTCTGAGCGATATCGGGTTGAACTGTTGCCAACGGACTAGGCTATTATACGCGAGTCAGTACTGTGCTGAGTCGGTGGGGAGTCTCTGTACGTAATAAACTGTGGCCGGAAGTTTTGTTTTATAGCGGTCGGACGGCTGGCCATCGTTAGTTACTGTAATCAACAAGCCGGACTTTCCCCTCTATCCGTCGTCGGAGCGGAGCTTTATTGAAAACGATGTTGTGATCCGCGACCAGAATATAGCTTGTTACGAACAGCCGTCATTCAGAAATTTTACTGGTACTCGTTGGGGCAAATGACTAACCAAACCTTTCCACGTTGGGGATCAAGTTTCAAATATAATTTATATGTAGTCTATATGTGCGCGCGCACAGTGTCCTACATTAGACGAAAAGGCTCTAAACCTTTCCGCTTACAGGAATCTCGCGACTTTGGTAGCTTTTTTAAAAAGTGATCCAGGATAAGGATTTGGTCTGTCAGTGATAAGGATGATGTTCAGTGACATCAATCCTGTAATTACTTGTACGTAATTATATGAGTGTGTTGCTGAAGAAAATGGGTACAGTAAAAACACCACAAGCAAAATACAAAATAAAATAAAGACAAAACATTTAAGAAATTATCAAAATGAAACACTCATCAATAATAATATCATCAACAATACTAAAAAGTGGCCTACATTCACGTACAAACATAAACTATAGGGTGACAAAACTATTTAAAAATATAGATATTAAAATAGGTTACAAATTAAAAAAAACATACAAAAACTAAAAAACTCATATAACAAAGATGATACAGTAAACAATGAAATATTCAAAACAGGATGCAAAGACTGCAGCAGATGTTACATACGCCAGACGAAAAACAATTGAAAAAACGTTATTTCGAACACCTAAAAACATACAAAAAAACAAACAAACATGTATAAATACAATTTGGCCATACATACAGTAACTACAGGACATGGGAAGACATCACCAACATGACACTGATAAAACGCATACCACACAAAGGCACGGTAATGAATACTGTATATGGGAAAACGTAAAAACACGAGATATAAACATACAAAACAAACTAATACAACAAATATGAGTAAACACAAAACACGACAACATTTTTAAAACACAAACATTGGAAACTCTCTCAAAAAAAAACTATATACCGCACTTACATACAATAATACCATTGTAAACAACCAAAAGCCAACAGGAAGCCATAGCAACAACCAACACAAGTATTGGACATACATAAGTAAACAAAATAAAAATCTAAGATGGCTGAGGATGGTCAAACTGTTTGATTCCCGCAACAGTTCCAAGCAAGGGAAACAATATATCTTGAATGAAAAATAATACTAAGTATTAAATGGTTACATAACTGTAACTCTAATAGGCTCAGCTTGTGATACTATTGTCTCATCTGCTGAAGGACCATTTTCGTAGTGGACTTCGTTTTAAACAAATTGACGTCGATTATCAAAATCATCATCACTTTCGATTACACCATCAGTTATCGAGGTTTTACAAAGACGCCAAAATAACATTCTCCGAACGATCGTAAATGGTAGTGCCTCTCAAACGCTGGACCATCAATTATTATTTTTTTTTTTACCAAGATCATTAAAAACAACCTTATAATACGAAAAGAAAAAAAAACTTAAAATTGGTTACGGCGTATGCCTATCTACATTTTTTTGGAAATCAGAATAAAATATGTCAATAAAAATCAGCACAAATTAGGTTAAAGGTGTTGGCCTGAAATATGATGCAGCATATTTCTTTAGTTCAGTGGGCTACTAATTCGGTAAATATCATTTATAATTGTCTAACTGCCTATATGTCAGCCTACTTGTACTAATGTTCTTTATGATTGTGCCGTAATTAGTTATTAATATTTATGTTAAGTTAATGTATAAACTTAAAAACAAAATTATAAATGTGTTAAACGTAAATTTGTTGGAAACGAGGCCTCGTCTTACAAACAAGAATTTACCGGAACGCGGTCTCGCAGTGATTGAGAAACCCTTCTGTCTCTTATGTAGGTCACTTTTTTTGGTATGAGTCTGTACCCCATAATCCGCAGAAAGACTGGAAGACTAACACAATACAACCACAGAACAAATTATCAGGATCGGTAGAGATGAAATAACAGCACAGTCTAATCATGCGTCAACACTACTTCAAGAAGTGCGTTGAAGATTGTGAAGATCATAAAACTAGTTTCTATAAGTATGAGTCAAAAAATTCATTAGTGAATACTTTTAGCGATATTACTGCACATCATTTGTGATCTAATCTAAGGTGTAGGCCTACTCTTGTAATAAACTGATCGAATAAAATAAGTTTGAATGATTATTATTTCTCATTAATTAATTTAATGATTATTAATTAATCGATACGAAGAGAACATTCTTATTAACGTATCATCTGTATGTCGTTTCGACTGACACGTTCCGCGACCTTAACAAGGCACGAGGCTTCGAGGAAGTAGATAGTTTATATCATGTGATCTAGCGAACAGTGGCGTACTGTCGCGAACCGGATCGTGCCGGGGTTTCGTTGTGTGACGCTCATATTATCTCCACTACAGTTTACCAGTCACAAATAGACCAAAGTTCAGCAAAAATCCTAAAATAAAAATTTCTCTATAAATCGTAACCGACTACTCAAAACGTATTAAAAGCAGGCTCATGTGCATTTCTACCGCCAGTGAAATAAATTTTATTACAAACACGAATTTGCTATTTGGAGAGCGGCCGACCATTTCAAACGCGCTAAGCGACAGAGACGTTCCCTATATGTAGGGACACTTATTTATAACGCAGGACGCATATTTTGTGCTTTCTGATACACAATTTCAAAAATTTATGTCCGAGCATTCCCAAAGTTGTCGGCGGGACTGAGATTTATGACCGGCGTCGTGCATACGCGTGGGCAGGCTGTGCCGACTAAGTGCTCGCGAGTCATTGGACATGCACATGAATGAGGAAGTAATCGTCCCTATGATTAATTCGTTTTCACATTGGCTGCTAAGGAAACGAGAATTTTATTTCTGACATTATTATTGTTGTTTTTGTTGTGTAAGACAACGTCATCTGTTAACAGAAATAATAATAATAATGTCAAAAATAATTAAAGAAACACGTTAATTTAAATAACTATCGAAATATGGGAAGTTTTGAGATTGGACTTATCTTTATCAAAATACTCGTAATATAAAAAACCTACCTCATAACAATAGTTGTTTTAAAAATTAGGAACGGTTTTTAAGAATGTATGCGCGTTTTAAGTAAATGTTTTTATAACCTTAAAATCGGTCATAAATTATTTCAGAGTTTTTGAACATAAATTGTTCTGTTTCCTTACGTTTTTGTACAGGTTAATCTGCTATCTATACGAGGATCATGGGAAACGAATCATGGGTACGAGGTTACCGAGAAACGAATCAATTTACAAGAAACTGAGTTTAAAAATAAGACTGGGAACATACTAGAAGTACGTAGTCTTGCTTCGGAACGATAACGAGTGGACACTGCGGTCCAAGACGTTTAGTCTGCCAGTTGTGACGAACGCGAGTTGAAAAAAAACTCGTAGAGTTATCCAATAATTATTATAATTGTGTGCTATCCGCAAATTGCAAGATAGTTCGTTTATGAGTATACAGACACTTCAATCTAATTGGAAAGGTGTAAGCCTAATACGCCAGTGTGAGCAGTAACAGTAAGGTTCGCGGTGTGAAATTGTATGTAACCGTGCCCGGGAGAATCATTTACACACTCGGAAACGATCCTGAGTAAATTGGCCGACGTATTCCTCCAGATAGTATCAACCCGTCGACTGAAGGATCAGCAGTCGACATTACAGGGAAGTGAACTTATTATATTATGCGCTCCTTTAAAAACGTATTTAAATGAAAGACGCTAGTACAAGTTATATCAGTAAAGACATTGTAGCTTAGATGGTACAAAAAGAACTTTTTAAATAGCAGTTGATTTCATTGTATGAAAATTAAATTTTATTTTGTGTTACGAAGATCAACAGACAAATAGGTTATTTTTTATGAACTGTGTTAAAGACTTAATAAAATGCTTGGAAAATTAATAGCATCATTGGAAAATAAATCTGTTTCATTCCAGTAACCTCTGTATCGACTGATTGTTCTATGCGACCCTTATATACGTTTTGGTATAATGGAATTTATACAAATACAACACTTTAGGTGGGCAGAGGACCTGGTGTGCAAATGGGTGATGACTGCATACGAAAAAAAGTGTGGCGGGACATTGCATTAGGGATAAGGGAGAAAGAAAAAAGATCTTACAGTAAGAAATCGCAAGCGATAGCGCAGGATCGGAGAAAGTCGGTGGAGGTTGACGGATGCCAAGATACAGTGACGGATTGTAGAATCACATAAACATTTGATGAAAGGTCAATAAATAGACACAATTTTAAATCAGTTGTGTCGACGTTTCTACAGTTTGTATTGTCATCATCAGGGCAATTGTGGATGAGATGTTACGGCACAAAACTGATCACAGTTGTCTGATGATGTCCTGATGATAACAATAAAAAATGTCGAAATGTTGATACAGATTGTTTAAAAATTGTGTCTACTTATTGCCGAAACTCACAAAACCTTTCGTCATTAAGTGATTCACAATCACTTCCAAATTAAGGATTCACTAAATATTATTATTGTTAGTGTAATTTTATTGTTACAAGGCTAGGGTGATTGCAGATCCAGAAAAATCGACAGTCATAATTTTTATCATCGTCTCAATAAAAATAAGCGAAAGATTCGTATTACAATAGTTCTCCTAAGACAAAAATAGTAGGCCTACCTATTCATTACGCACTGTAGACAACAGATAATGGCAGTTACTAAGGTAAGTTTACTAGGCTGCTTTATGAGAAATAATCACTTGGACAACACTCGCTACACATAGCCTACATTAATCGCTGTAAAACCCACTCGATCACTGTCGCTGTAGCAGCATCAAATTTTTCTGGGTGTTGTGACGAAAGAAAATCAAATTTGCCAGATCTTATCTTTCCATTTCGTTAAATTGTATCTTAGCAGAAAGGACGGCTAGAAAACAAGTTCGTCCCACACCAACTTCAACCTAGTTTTAACAGGATAAACCGCTCTCGGTGGCAGTAGGGGGTGGAGTTAGTAGGGAAAGAGCTAGATAGCTAGGGGGATGGGGCGGTCGGACGGCTAGCGAGGGTAGTAGAATCATTAGCCAAACAATGTTATCGAGTTTCTTCTGGGCTCATTCCCTTTCTCCTTTCCAACACACACACACACACACACACACACACACACACACACCAGTTCTGTCTGCTGCTGCTGTTCAGCTTCCCTCATGTAGCATTCGCCCGCGCTCCTGCAAGCTTGCGCGCGATTTGCATACTAACGCGCGTTGCAACTGGAGCACTGTCTGCGCGTTGTCATACCACATTCCGTATGCACGTTATGTTTTCGTACCATCTAACCGTGTGCTTTTGTGTTTGTTTTCAGGTACGTTTTGCAGCCCTAGTCATACGGAAGAATTGGTTTACCCGCTGTATTGCAAACAGGTAATTATAACGTATTCATTCTCAGATCATCATTATCATATCTTTTACCGTGTCTCCGACGTTTTTCAATCTTCATCTTTCTCGGTAGTCCATAAGTTATCTTCAGAGTTCCTTTCCTTTTATGTCACTGTTATGCCGACACTGGTTTTCTTTTGGGTTGCTAAATTGAACCATTGTTTCCGGGTTCTATGCTTGGACATTTGTTGCTCGTCTCAATACAAAATTCACCGATTATTATTGCTTATCGAATATTTGATTTACCGAATTTCTCATTTGTACCCCGAGCCCATTGTTTCCTATTTTTCCCTTTAGATCATTTAGCTTCATGTCACCCAGATATAAGACCATTTCGGTTGCTCTAAATGGTTTTTGTAAGTTGTCTTTCAGTGGGCAATATGTGGAAACCTATAATATTATATTTTTTATATTCGTAGTAAAGTTGTATTTTTCCTTTTAAAAGTTTCCAGGTTGTTTCCTTTCACGGATTGCACAGTATTTTCCAGTGTTCCAGATGGGAAATTGGTACTTCCAAATATTTATATAGTTTGCAGCGTTTTGTATTAGCCTACCTTCATCTTTCAGTATGCTGCTGTCCTACCCGTTCTCTCGATATACATGTAGCGTATTCGGTGGAGTCTATATTTATTTGATTTTAAGACACTTTGTACGTATTCTGACATAACTTTTCATGCCTTGTAGTCCTCGGAAATTTTGTTCATTTTATAACCCCTTTTTTCACATAGGCCTACATATTTAATCACAAACAATCCATGAGCCGTATAAACATATTGTTAAGAGGATTCCGATGTTCAGTATGATGGAATTAATACCAAAGGTAGTAAATCAACCATTTTATCCGAATTAAGGTAAATTTGAGTAATCTGCCACACAGATACAATAATCGGTTATGCAGTTAGCCGATAAGACGCCGTTAAGTTTACAAAATCGCAGTTAAAAGATATCAAAATGTCGTATCGTGTCTTGTTACCCTCGTCAGCGTTTGCTCGACTTCGTAGCATTGCACGAATATAACTCACCGCATCGTTATAAAGAAAAGACTCCAGGACTTTGTTGGTGCTGTACAGGTCGCTGTCAGCGGAACAGAGATCGCTAAGAATCTCGACGTCACCAGTTTTTACTGGACTCTTTTTTTGTGGATTCAGCCCCCTAGCCTATTACTGTTCATCTTGTTATTTGAAAACCACCACGTTATGGTTCGCAGTCAACAGTACCCTAGTCGTTACTATATAGTTATTTTTATTATATAAATGTTTTCCATCACTATTACACTGTATAGAAGCAATGCACTCGCGCATACACACACGCACGTAACCGCGATAACGTTCTACTCACTCGTTCAAATAGGCGTTTAGCTATTTGTGTAAGTTATGTTTTCGCTGAATCATTTATTTAAAGTGTAAATAAAGACTATAAAAAATACGTAATACGTATTCCACGCATTTTTGGTAACTGGTTGTCTGTAGTAGTATATCAACTTCTTCGTATAAAGCCTATTACGTATCGATCCCCTACAAGAACTCCTTTTACCATCACTGTTTCCAATTTATTATACATATCTGTTCCTGTCTTCGTATACACACTTTCTAAGCATCCCTTCTCGGTCCGTTTCTCTCCCGTGTCCCTTTAGTTATTTTAATACAGAAGTGCTCAAAAATAAATTAGTCGTCCGCATACACGATCTAGAAATCTATCTTGTTTCAGCTACCTACTATTATAAATTTCTATCCGTCTTAAATTCTGTTGGTACTACAAAATTCATTTTATTTGTGGAATGTAAAGCGTGGAATTTACTGTATTGTCGGGATGAAAGTTTTAACTCGAGACGAAAGCTTACATATTTTGTCCATGCGCTGTTCCATATTCCAAATATAAGTACATTCCGTGCACAGTCTCGATGCGTTAAACCACTTACTTTGCGCGATTGTTTAAATCAGTGTATTAGGCTGACTTACGTAATTAGCGTCGTGTAGTATATATTTTACGTGTTGAGTGGAGTGTAGCCTCATAATACGGAAGCGCTTACGAGCGTAAAAGTGTCTCCAGGTTGGGGAGTACTGTGCTTACGTCAACCCTCTCGTGTGACAACTCTTTTCGCGGCCATATAGCATATGACTTCCAAAATAAATCGACCATCAGAAGACAGTAGCTAGTGGTTGCAGAGCGACAAGCATGATGATGATGATGACACGCCACTGCCTACTGAAACGCCAAGTAAATGTAGAGAGATCTTGCTCCCATTTTCAAGAACGAATAAGCAGTAATACTGGTATTGGGTTGTTGTGTAAGAAATATTATGAAACATATCGAATAACATGATACTGGGCGCTTGTAATTACAATTTAATTGTATCCTTGGTTTTTGTTTTATTTTCTCATCACAACAGTTGTAGCACAGAACACTGCTGACCATCGGAGAGGGTGAGAGAGAGAGAGAGCGAGAGAGACTGGCAGCACTCTAACGTACAGTACATACAGTTTTTATTGTCCGCAGCGTTAACAAAAACAGCCTTGGCTAAAGATGTTCAACTCGTTAAGGATTACGCAACGTAACTCGTATTTGCATGCTGCGTGTTAGCTTGAAGGCCAAGGTCGCGCTTGCTGTATCTTTGTTTGCCAACCAGTATACTGTTGCGGCATAGAACGGTTTTTTATTGTATCCGACACGATGGGAGCGTTTCCGTACAGTCTGTTGATGACAGAACGCAAACGCTGCGTGTGGGAAGCGTACTGGTGCTCCGTGTGAATGTGGGCTCCTCTCTTCTCTCTTGTTGTCAATCAATTTGTTGATTACGTGATTCTACACTAAATACCATATATCAGAATGATCAATATTGCACACCACTATATAAAAATTATTCCGATTAGCGCTTTCAAGCTTCACAGCTCATCGTCAGATCAGGAATAGCTAAATACCATATACTCACCTTCGCTAAATACCACCTTCGCTGTGGTCAATATTTTCATCTTAAAACAGACCAGCGATTTTGGGTCGCATAGCATTGTTCGCGAGAGAAATTCCTCATAGTGGGCTAATTCTTCAGTTAGCACCTTCGAAGTTAGTCTGGTTTCCGTGTGTTGTTTCTTCATCCAATCGTTACAGTTAAGATTGCGGTAGTCCACATTGATTGGATGGCTTTCGCTGGCTACTTAAGATCAGCGCCAGGGTCGCGGTGACTTCGAGTGGCGGAAGGTTGGTCAGTCACTTGACGGTGTGGGCTATTTGAATGAAAATAGTATTTTCCGACTTTGGGCAGTACGTTGAACGTTGGGGAGCTTCTTCTCCCTCGGAAGCGTCCGACAAGACGTTGTACAGACGCGACGAAGGTTTTCTTATCCGGTAAGATATTCGTATTATTGTTATAAGGTCTTTGCGGATGGAGTTTATCTATGGTTTTTGTTAGCTTACGTGACTTAAACAATCACGCAAATGAGTCCTTATAGTTTTCACGCCTCGTAACTATGTAGCCGATCTTGAGCGGTGGAACGCGTGGAGGTAACGGAAGAATTATTCTCACTTAAATAATGTACTGTATTGCTAACTGTGGCTGGGGAGGAGAGGGCGCTGTAACCGTTTACTGTCTCGCTCACAAACTAAGTCTATCTGTCAGCATGCTTCCAGAGTTCTCGCCAGCCTTGTTGCTGCCGATGTACACACTACAAAACACTGTTACAAGACTGTTGCGCTCATGTGCTAAATGCAAATTTTGTGAGCCTCGCAACGAGGTGTTTTGTTCACGGCGCATCGTGAAGTCAGTGTTCAAAATCTGTTGTCAGATTTTTGTTTTTAGAATAACGAGTGCCGCATACTCTGAGCGTGAGAACTCTCTTCGCTGCCATATAACAGGTAGTAGTAGTAGTAGCGTCGTGCAGTAATACTTTCCGACTGCTGTTGTTACACGTGAGAGCGTTACGATACTCTGCAGCGTCACAGGTGGCCGCCTCGCGCGTAATTACGACGTTGCGCGGCCATCGTCGTCGTCGTCATCGCTACACCACGCGGAAGTCGTTAAATGTCGTTTGCCGCACACACCGGCTACTTTCACGAAACAACATCACCGCAGTGCATGATTGATAACAGGTGATAAGTGCGGTGCTGTAGTTCTGAAAATTGATGAGTTCCTTGTCAGTCAGCGGGAACGGTAAAGGTTATATTTTATTTAACAACAAACCATCATCGTTCACATTGTCTGGCGGTGGCGCCTCGCTCGAGTGAGTCAAAACCTGTTAGCCTGTACTGTGCAGGCCGGTCACTTTATCTTCGTCCATCTCTTAGGTCATTTTTTACAGTTTTCAACGTTCTCACAACGCATTCTCCCTCCATGGTTTGAAACTACTGCCTCTACGATTTAATTAAACGCTGGCTTATAATTCTATGTCCAGTTAGTGATGTAGTAATAATAAATAATAATAATACTGTAATACGAAAATTACGCTTGTTTCAATGTAGCATATTAAAGTTATTTCTTGGTTTTGATTGTACAAATTTAAAATAGTATCATAAATAATTTTCGAATGAAGCGTAATAAAGTATTATCACCAATAATGGTTAGAACGTGAAATTCTATGAAGAAGAAGAATGAATGATAGGAGGCTATCAGTATGAAGATAAGGAAGATCTACAGTGAATGCTGTATTTATAGCAGGCCACATTTTATAAGTCTTATAATCAAAGTACCGAGTTACGTGTGTAGACTTTACGCGACGATCAGGTATTGAAGATCTCAACAAGAGTTCAGAAGTTAGAAGACTAATTTGAATGAGGCTAGACGACAAAAATAGGGGCCTGATCTCTAAACATCGTTAGTTTCCCCTTCAAAGTCAGCTGACTTTTCCGTGGCATAACAGCTGATTTACACTTGGCCTGAAGATGATAATAAATTTTGCCGAATCGTCGGTACAAGACTTTTTAAAATGCTTGTAGTTAATTGACGGAACCTCGCAACTGAAATAATATTTGGGATAAAAACGATAATATGCACTTTAAGGTATATATTAAAGTAGGGGAAAAGATATTAAGTTTTGTTTTTAGCTTTAACAGAGCTGGAAGTAATGTTTCGTCGAAGTAAGATACGCACAGTGTGTTAGGTGCTAAGTCGTACACCCTCTCGCAACGTGTGTGTGTGTGTGTGTGTGTGTGATGCCGCCGTCTGTCTGTAAGAATGGTCGTTACGTGACACAGAGCGGTGCCAAACTACTGCTTGCTGCACAGTGCAGCGCGCCGTTCCCTGCAATAATAACGGGGGAGTTTTAGCCCCAGTCCCTAGGGGTAGAGTCCTCCGCCCGCCCTTCGTTAAACTTTCGCTCTCCTCACCCTCAGCCGTTTCCTTCTCTTTATCTTTCGCTATCTCTGCGCTGTTGCTGCCGCTGCTGTTGCCCTCATTGACGTCTGTTCTTTTTTGTCTTTGTTTTGTTTTGTTGCAGTAAACCTTTATTGAGAATTTCGTCTTTCTCTCCCTCGTCACCCTGTTCATTAATCTTTATTCGTGTCTTTCATGAATCCCTCCCCCTCCTTTCTTTCTCAGTTGACTCTGTCTGCCCGCCTGCCTGCGGGACAGTAATTATCGTATTTCGGAAACGCACGAGTCACTGTCACACGCACGAGCGCGAACGTGAGTCCGCTGTTTGGATCGAACGTAATCTGCTCTGTCTGTGTTCTTACGATTGCAGAAATTCCCCTCCATCCGTCCAGGTTGTGTTTGTTATTCCCGAACCTCATACACGTGCCGTGGAACATATGGTGGCGACGAGATCGTTTTGTGCATTACGATTGATCTTTATAAACGCGAACGAGCGCTCTGACTAGTTGCGAGTTGTTTTGTGGCGATTATTTTGTCGTTGTGATTACTGAGAAGGGACATTATGTTTCACCGTTGTGGTGTCCTTTTTCAGCTTAGGTCACCTAAGGTCAGCTTAGGTGACCTATACAACGCCGATCCTCAAACTTATGATGAGGATCGGGCGGGCGGTTCACATGAATTCTGTGTATTCTAGAAGCTTCGGCCTGAACTCATTCCGTATGATTGTGCTTCTTACCCATCCTCTTTCATGTATCTTTTAATTCTTCTGAGGAATTTCATCTCCAGTGTTCGGAGTCTCCGCGCTTTTGCATTTGTTGGTGTCCACGTTACACACTTCCTTACAACACTACAGGGAGAGCCAAAGTTTTACATAAGCGGAGTTGCGCCTCAGTGTAGCTTTACCTCTAAAGGCGTTGTTAGTACTCCATATATTCCAGGACACTTATTAATTTCGTTAACAAAACGAATATTAAGTGTATGTTTGTTTATAACTGCGATTTACTGACTTCAGTACTTAAGCAGTTTTTAGTTTTAACTGTTTAACTGCTATTAAAACTGCCGATCGGTTTATTATCTCCGGCGTTTATTAAATCCATCCCAATTTGGAAAGTAAGGACGATGAGTTTCCTTTCATCGAACAGTATAAAATAAACATTGAAAACATGTAAACAAGTTAAAAGTCATAGGGATATTAGGCCTATAGGTCGTTTAATTGACGATACGTTTTTATTTATCTGTACATAAGGCCACAATAAATCTGAAGGTAATAGTAACTGCGGAAAATACATAGGCCTTTATACTTAGACAGTTCGAAGTAAAACTGAATTCTCATTTTGAGTGTTCAACAGTATTTTGTGATTTATCCAGCGACATCAATATCGATTTGATTGCATTTCATAGATTGTGTTATTAGAAGTAAAATCAGTTAGGCCTATTAATGAATTGTCGTTTGTAGCTCTTACTTACATTGAACGAAACTACGGAAGTAACTAAAAAGTGTCAAGTTTCTACGGTTCTGCGATACCCTTAGTAAGCTGTTGACATTTATGAATTTACAGATTTCATCGGTGACTGAAGGTAAAAGCACTACCTGTATATACGTGTTTTCAGCCATATAGTAACAGCTTTATTTTATTGTTCTTTCAGTTGCATGATTTCAAGTATATTTGAATTGTAAATAGCCATCAAGATAAACAAAGGATTTATTCAAACGAAATGTGGTAAATTGCATAGGCACGTGTTAAAATATGTCCATTATGATTGAAGGTCAGTCAACATTGAAAGAGTAGATGGGAGGGAAATTGCTTTCCGGCCGCTTACAAATCGAAGTATGCACGCTTCGCTCACTGTAAATAGTAGAACGAATGTATCTATCAGAAAGCAAAGATATCAACGAAAGAATTAAAATTAAAAAAAATCAGAATGACAAAACATCAAATAAGTTGAAATATAAATATAACCAACATAAAATATCAGCGAAGAAGTTCGTCAGCTGGGCGTGCGGTACTTTGCACGCGATCATCAAAAGTGTCACAGTTTCCAGAAATCTCGCACACGCATCCAGACAAACCTCTTGACAGGTAATCCTGTTACAATTTATATTTTCAACTTAATTCGGGATTTGGATTTGGATTATTTTAATTGAATGTTTCGCCGGTATTTTTGTTTTTGGTAGACAGTTGTATTTAATTTTTGAGTTTTTGAAGACGTCGAAAGCCTGTTGTGATGGAAAAGTTGTGATTTTTGTATTACTAATGATGGCGGATGTCGAAACATGTTAAATAGTATCACGCCAACGAATCCTGGCTTAATTTGTCGTTTTTAGTTACGGAGCCCGCATTTGGTTAAACTTATTGTTTTTGTCCATCGGAAGACTACAAAATTATTCTGTATAGCCTACTTGCCTGTAGAACCAAAGACGTCTGTTGAATATGTGTAAAATAAAATTATTCTGTGTGGCGGGAACTGAATATTATGAGTATACTCGACAGGATTTCCCAATATTGCCTGTAATGGTTGAAACATCTTAACCGAATTTTAATGTGTGTTTCTTGTGTTTGTTAATTCTAGTAGCCCCAAGTTGTGGTGCCATGTGCAAGTTTGTTTTCTACTAATGAGGAGAAATTCTTTTCCTTTAATTGTATAATTAATTAATTAATTTAAGTATTGAGTTGTAATTAAGATTAAACTAGTCTCACGTTGTGGACGCCATGTATAGATATTGTATTTGGGTTTGTTAATTGTTTAATGTTTTATATCTCTCGTGCATCACGTTGGAATGCCATATACAAATATGTAAATAAATGCATGTGTTAATGGATAATAACTGTAATAAAAGTAATAAGTTGTAATTACCTTTTATGTTGCTCGAGCCCTTCGTTAGGATGCCATAGATAACTATGGATATTTAACATATATCAATACAAATTTGGTATTGATGCAATCTCATGCAAATAAGTTTTTAATTTTGTCTTATTTCGAACAGATGGATTAATTAGTCTCACTCTATGGGCGTCATATGTAGGTATGCCTGTTAATGCCTATATCACATTGAATTAAATGTGTACGTGTAATAGGTGTGAAGAGTACCATTAATTAATAGTCAGATAACGTTGACTTTACTATGATTATTACTATGTTATCACTAATTTATTCCACACTTTGGGTGTCATTTGTATCTACGTGTAATTACGTAAGGTAATTGGTATTAACTAGGGTGATTATAAATGATTCGACTCGTACACCAAATTCTGCATTACGAACAATAATTTATTCAGACCTTCTGCAATGGTCATCAATTTCTGAACTTAAATATAACATTATTTCGCAATATTATATGATACAGTACATTATTAATTCGTTCATTACTTCTATGCGGATTCATCTCGATATGATAACTTGATTATAGGTAGTTAAATCATGACTTCTTTACATATTTCAAAATTTCTCTCATTAATGGATTCATATTTCAATTTTGCCTTTCGCAATATATCATTCAGCTTTACTCTAAATGAATTTAAATATGACTTCTAACTAGATCAGATATGTGTTCTTTGTGAGGAACAGGACAGTGGCTACTAAACATAAGTGATACATAAATGTTTTACTTTTGGTAAGTATCCGTAACTACGGCGTGTGACTACGATGATTTCCTTTCTCTCTCGCTCCTCAGGATGACTGATGACTTGGTGGACACTCTCATCGTCGTCCGAAAGATGCACTATTCACTATCGCTGAGATTTTTCACTCCGGCGTCAACACTCTTTTAGTTCGCACTCGTTTAGAAATAATATGTGTAACATAAGTTAGTTAGTACGATCATTTGGCATTGAATTATTCATTTCACGACTTATTCGCGAGTGATTGTAACCTTTACCACTTTGTTAACAAGCACTGATTGTTTGTAATTTATTGAGTCGGCACAGTTATTACACTTATGAACCTTTTCATCACGATATCTGACATGGTTAACCGACGTGAATAGTCCATTAGTTCATCACACAATCGCGATATTTAGTTCATATTCCTGAATTATCTTTCACGATTACGCACAATGTCTCTACTGTATTCATACCGTCAGAGTTTTTGAGCGTCATTACACAACTCGTTATTATACAAACTTTTAATTTGAACTAAGTCTCTTTTAAGTTCTACTTCACTACGTACAATACGATCTTACCATCAACATCAACATTTTACTCTGCAATTTACGACTCGTCAGTATATTGAGATAATACAAAGTCTGATTAAGATTAACCCAAAATTACTTTTGAGAAAACTCCATAACTAAGACTCTTATCGTTACTAAGACTTAGAATAAGACTTCCGATTTTGTACTGACGAAATAAACAGACTCCCGACGAATATAATACATAGACGAAATGTATAAGACAAAGTTATACTAAGGCAAAAACGTATATCTCTTCTAAAAGCCCCTGCTCGTCGTCAACACGTACTTTTATATCTTGAGTCCTTCCACTTTTCGCATCCAATTCACTCCTTCCCACCATCTACGTTCGTATTGGTTTTCGTCTTCATTTTCCACGAAAACTCCTCCCTGAGTCTCTAGCTAGATTCCTGGCTTCGTCCTTATTCGTATCTTCCTGTTTCGCTGCTCCCTTGCTGTAAGACGAAAGACCGAATTTCACGCTTGTCCATCATCCAATTGTTCTTGTATTTCCATTCAGCTCGTTCCTACTAATTACTGTCCAGTTGCCCATGTGTCTTATAGTTTAGGTGTGACCAATTGTAGTATTGTCTCCTGACTTCCTTCGTTTCGTTCACACGCTGACGGAGGTCACTATCTCGGTAAGGCACATCTGTTCTGCAGATCTCCTGCTCAGTCCGTACCCTGGCTGGTAAACAAGTTCCCCGCTGTCTCACCATGCGTGGACCTTTGTTCATGTAACGTCCGTATGAGTTTTGCCATTGTTAACTCTTTACATCTGTGTGTCGCTAAGCTCCCACACGTGGCTTGACAATACTCGCGTCGCCATCGTATTCGTGTTCTTGGTAATTGGCTCGGTAAGACGTATTCCTTCGTTTTCTGTTACTGCAGCCTGTTCCCACGCCATACTCTTACGCCGAACATCTGCTATCACCGAGGCATTGTCTTCTCTAGCTGTGCCTACTTCGTCGCTAATGTGTCGCACGTGTCGTTGTCCGAACGGCGGCTGGTCGACTCCAACTTATATCATTTCTGACAGCTGACACCTGCTACTGTTCCTTCTATGCAATAAAAAAATTCCTCTACAAAATTGCGTTACAGAATGGATGACCATTTCTCAAATTACCATCCTCAAACTACCATTGAATTACACAGAAAGGACGGAGAGGTGTGGGAAGTCCGAAGAGTGACCGGCTGTAGACTATCCGCTTGGGACCGGAACAAACCATTTTGGATTAATCTTTGCTGAAATGATCATGATGATGACGAAATTAACCTGAAAAACCCTGACCACTTACACGTAATGTTGTTCATAAGATTCAACAGATATTCAGGGTGGCTCGCACGCGTGAACGTCTGCCCAAATTTGCCAGATAGTCGGATGACTTTCAGTTTTCTGTGAGAGAATCACCACGTGACAACCTGTTAACGATTTTCCTTTGTGAGAGCTAATTAATGTAAATGGTAAAAAGAGAGGGGGTGTGGATGTGGAATGGTGGCGGTTACTGATAACGTCGGTATTGCATTACATTAAGTGTGATTCACGTATAAACAGATGTTTAATATTCTGACTTCATACAGGGATCTTGTTGGTGAAATGCAGCAGCCGTCCTCGTGTTGGAGGGAAACAAGTATGAACCTCATACACTAGGTCAGACCCGTTGTCGCTAATTGTAGGAAGTAAGTAATAGTTACTGTGTAGTTCCTGTAATTGTTACTGCTGATATGGCGTAAGCGGCGGTGACCTGGATTCGATAAGTAATTATGTGGTCACAGTTGGTCGGCGAGCGCGCGCGTTTAACTGCAATTAAGATTACGTTGGTACACTACTGTGCGTGTGCATAGGACTTTATACGAGGAAAAATGCACGACTATTGTAGTGTGAAGCTAATGTCCCTGACGCGTTAATGGCGTTGGGAAGCGTCGCGTGCGCTGTGACGAAATCTGCTTTTTAAAAGAATCTGATATAAAATGAAGCCGGGGGCATTTGATGGTGAACAGAGGGACAGTGGACAGAGACAGAGGGTCATGCCGTATAAATGTTTTATGCTTAATGGATCTACCCCCTCAGTAAGTCATCTACCTTCTTGGTTATCTATCTTTCTGTTTTCCAACTCCAGCCGATCAATTCCGAAATGCTCAATGCGAAAATATCCATCTTCATGGATGTTCTTGGTAAAATGTTTACAGTCGTTGTATATCCAGTGACACTAGAATAACAAAATCCAGTATCATGAATGTCCAGAACTATTTATTAAATGTAAATTATTAGTTCGCCAGTAATTAATAATTTAACAATATTATTAATTACGAACAATTAAATTTAAAATATTATCCAGTGTGAATATAATTTTATTTTCTATTTTTTTTTTTTTGTACGTGGGACAGCGCGCACCTTCATATGACACGAAAGTCTTGCAGATAGCGTCTTACACTATTCGCCTATAGCGTTTAGATTGTTGTGCTCATATTCATACGTATTGGCCGGTATATATTATGGTCCTTTACACGGACGCTTTTTTTGTTACTTTTGGAGCAGGGGGCCCATGCAGAGTGCTCTGCTGTCACAGACGCCTGGAGTGCGTTTCCATCCACGAGGCCAGATTGCAGATCTTAATTTTACGGCTACTTTAAGCCTCTCAGTTCAGCGATTTAGTTCTGATTGGACAGCTTCATGGTGAGAAATAATCATATATATCCGTTATTATTGAAACATGTTATATTTATTGAAAATGGCTTGATCCAATTACAAATTGGAAAGTTCATCAAATCCTCCTTCCCCTGTACAGATTCTACGTTTTTCCCTTGAGGATATGCGGGGACGTAAGTGGATTTTTTTTTGGAAGGGCTGTGATTTTTGGTGAAACATTAAATAATGGAATTGTAACATGAGCAAAACTCATTAACGTAAACTCACGATTTTACGTAGGTCTGTATGTAATCAGTTATATCTTAACAAGATTTGATCGTGTTGAAATTCCATTACTTATGTGCAACAAAAACCCCATGCTCGCGGACGCCTCTGTGTGTGTGTGTGTGTGTGTGTGTGTGTGTGTGTGTGTGTGTTCGCAAATTTATTTAATGAGGAATCAGAAAAATAATTTAGTTATTTCCATTTACAAGAAGAATAAAAATCGGTATGGAGAACCATACATGACTTCCGTGTTCTAATTAATCATAAAATTATTTTTAATATGCACACTCGAACGAAACTAAATATATCAGCATGCTTATGGTAAAAACGCTGAAGAAGGTAATCAAAATAAGAATTGTACCTAGTTGTTAATATTTCAAAAATAAATAATTAATTTGATTCAATTATCTTTTATTTAAACAACGCGAAAGAAAGTGAATACCGCCCCCAGCGTTTGTTACCTGTGAATTTCTGAAAACGAATAATTATTTTATTTAGGCCTACGTATCCGTGGTTACATAGCAAGGAACGATATCAATTGTTAATATTTTATTGAAATTTTTTTCGATGGAATAAATTTATAACATCAATACAAAAAATTACCCTCTCCCCCTTCAACTACCCTTTTCATTTATAGATATTTCATCTACCTTTCTACAGCGTATTATTACGACCTTCTTTTCAGGATACTCTATTTATCAAAATGAAGTACTTTACTCTTGTTAAAACGTAAAACGTTGCAGGTAACTACCCCTTCCCCGTAACCGATCGTCACCAAAATCAATAGGTCTTGAGTCCCTCTACAACTCGGATACAAAAAATTATTTGATTCTGTTTGAATTTTAGGCAGTAATCGCTCGCCATAGAAAAAGTTACACACACACACACACACACACACACACACACACACACACACACACACACACACACACACACACACACACACACACACACACACACACTTTTCGGAAAATGGCTTTTCTTCATGTTTTGATGGTAGTACAATCCGAATCTGCCCTTATCTCGAACACGATTTTTTCGCGATCACCATACTTTCATTTCCTTACGGAATATGGAAGTAAAATGAATGAGGACGAAAAACCTTTATATGCCAAGTAATCACAGTGTGATAGGCCTACAAAATCGTCATCTGAGTTGACTTTAATTCTTGTAATATTTTGTTTATTTTTTTAACCTTGATTATGTTATGCGTTCAGAGTTTTGATAGAGGCTGGAGCTTGTTCGACCCCCCCCCCTTTGATTTCGACCCAGAGGTCTCTGTATTACAAATATAACTACAGTAATCCAATTCAAATTGCTTCGAAACATCAAATGCCGTCCGGTACTACTAAAGTCGATGCTACCAAGAAAAACTTTCCAACACGTTACAAATTCCAGGCGTCACTCCAAAACCTATAAATATAGGATTACACGCGCCGTGTCTGCAGGTATGCGCGCAGGTCTGGAGTGGCGACTATTTTGCATCACGGGCTCCAGCGCACCGTTCCGGCGCAGCATACGTGTGAATGGTCCTACTTTATTCGATAAACAAAGGCTTAAAAACTATATGATTAGCCTACTCAACCTTAAGTTTAGACGTCTTCTTAATTTAAAATTACACTTATCTTCGTATATAGCTACTTGTCACTGCTTTTAATCAATGTAGGTCAGGAATTCCGACCGGTTCAGAAATGGAGCAGTGTAGTAGTATCATGACTAGCTAACGAGCCGAGGAACCCGTTTTGGTCGAATGGAACTAAAGTCCAGCAACGATTCACCTGAGAAGGATTCGAACCCAGGGTAGCCTTTGCTTTGTAAGCTAAAAAGCTGTCAGCTGTACCGTCCAGACTTCGATAACGCGTTCTGTTCTTTAAACGAAAACAAAATTAATGAAATAGATCGTGTGTGCGCGTTTTTATGTCTTTTATGTTGAAAAATGTTTAAAAACTTGTACACGATTTTGACCACGAGTGTCGTTTAACGTTCGAGAATAAACACGAGAATCTACTTATGAAAAAGCGATAACATTTTAATTCAATTTTTTGTGTAACGTGGAAAATATCTTTAACCGGCCACAGACTGTAATATTAAAAAGAGAAACGTAAAACTTGTTCCAGTTGAGAGAGGAGAGGCATGACGTTTTAGAGGTCTTTTGATCTCTCTCTCTCTCTCTACAGTTCAAGTTGAACAACATTCCGCACGGCGCTCTTAGAGTGTTGTAGACTATACTTGGTGTTTTTTATTTGATTTTTCTTCAAGGTAAGTCAGAATTAGCTTACGCTCGGGTAGACACGTTATTGTGTGTGCGCGGTCATTCCACCCACTGCACAGGGTACATGCGTGTGTGTGTCTCAATCTTTCCCCCTCTATAATTATCGGCGTGGAGTATTGTTTCGTTCACAAGTTGCGTCCCATTGATGTTAAGGCTACAATAGTCAGTAGCGTTTCGTCAGCCTGTAACTGCATCTTTCTTCGTTAAGCTACCGGATTTCTACAGCGTCAGCCTTACGTCGATGTCTTTCGCCTGCGTTGGTGTCCGTTTGCTGTTGCTCCTTGGACGGCCACGTTCCAGGAACGTCTCGGATATCTTGTCTTGATCTTCTTACCAGTGTATCCCGGTAAGAGGCGTAGAGGCCCTTGTTGGCATCTTTGGTCATCCGTTCGTTGGAACCGGTCATGCCGTATAAATGTTTTATGGTTATGGATCTATCCCCATATGAAGTAATCTACCTTCTTGGTTATCTATCTTTCTGTTTTCCAACTCCAGCCGATCAATTACATAATTGGCAGTCAGTTAATCCACTCCGTAAAGCCCATTGCGAAAATATCCATCTTCATGGATGTCCTTGGTAAAATGTTTACAGTCGTATATCCAGTGACACAAATCTCAACTAGAATACAAAATCCAGGATCATGTCCAGAACTATTTATTAAATGTAAATTATTAGTTCAACAGTAATTAATAATTTAACAATATTATTAATTATTAACTTATATTTAAAAATATTATCCAGTGTAAATATAATTTTATTTTCTATTTTTTTTTTACGTGGGACAGCGCGCAGCTTACGAAAGTCTTGCAAATAGCGTCTTACACTATTATTGTTGTCCTTATATTCGTACGTATTATTGGCCAGTGCGTGCGCGCGTGCGTTAACAAGTGGTATTGTATTTGAGTAAGATTTGAACAAGAATTGATAAAAAAAGGTTACTGGTTTCCAATATATGGGGATTACGTTGGGAAAGACTCAAAAATAATAGATTAAATTTAAATTTAACAGAAGAGTGGAGCAGACAAGTGTACTACGTAGTGATCAGGAGCACATAAACGAAAAGGAAGTAACGATACGAACTAAATGAAACTCTGTAATGCGAAATATAGGCCAATTACATGCACAGGCCTATGGGTACGAATTATGGATACTAAGAATGATAGGAATAAGATTAGTGTACAGGAATTAAGCTTGAAAATGGTATAAATCACCAGTAAGTATAGGATTAAAATAGCTTCCAAAATAGCTTTGCGGATTCCAAAATTTTTCCTCAGCAAGCTGGAGCTAAAAATGCTCTAAATTTTATTTTTCATTAATACAAGTAGGCCTATGGGTATAGCAACAATTCGGTTTTTCAAAAATTACGTTTTTTTACACCTATCACAATACGTAATTTCGAATTGAACTGCTTGTTATATTCAACTGCATATTCGTATCACAACATATACAGTATATAGATAGTGTCGTTCCATTGTTCGATGCATTGCGCAAATAGACAAGACCCAAGTATTTCCCTTCAAAGAAATACAAATTGTTTTAATTATAGAGAACTGTACAGTATCAATAAGTGAGTTGCAGAAAAATGTAATTTCTTTTTTTTTTACTGTAAATAGTTTATGTTAGGCCCTACAACCAAAATTGTTCATTACACTCTTCACCCACTGACATTTCGTCCTCTTTCTCTCTGTAGTAAATGAAGTGCTGGTAGGTCTGCTTGGTGTATCTTCTGTATCTCGGTCGTATTTTGTGACAGTGCTGACTTCCCTTAGCGCCGTTGTTGGAAGTTCATAATCGTGACAACTCATGTTATTTCGGTTTGGTCCAGACCTTATACTGATACAGAATTACCTCTTTAAGTCTCTTACGTAGTGGCTTTCAATTAAATTTAACTGGCTGAAAGCTTTTTCGACGTCTGCATTTGGCTGTGGAATCACTCAAAATATTATAGCCAGTTTCGAAATGTCATTTTAAGCGATTTCAGTGAAGACGTTCTAAAAGAGCTAAAAATGTTTAATATCTAAGATCATATTGCAGAAGGCAAAGAGATATTGACTGCTCGTTTGAATAGGATTCCGAATGGCTGATTGCCTTAGGAAGGTTGGCAGTAAAAGTGGCGTATCTAGAATTTGGCCATTTTTCTTGGAGGGGTCCGGGGTCGGGTCGGGTTCATAAAGTGGCATAAATCAGTCTCATTTAAGTAAACGGTAATAAACAATAAAAATACGCTTTATTGAAAAATCTTTTAGGCCTACATTGACTGAATCGATTTTACTATACGGTATTTCATATTTCAAACGTGTACGCTAATGCTGTGTAATAAACCTGTTTGTCTATTTAAAAAAAAATTTACTAGGTACTATATTAGCGTACACAGCTGAAAAAATAATAAAACCGCCTAAAAATTAAGAAGTTAACAATATTCGTCAACCTTTTTGACCCTCTGGGGAGGGGTCCGTTCCCGTTGGCCCCCCCGTAAATACGCCCCTGTGTAGTACAAGGCTATTGGAGAAAGAAGTATAGGAACACATAGGAAGCGTTGGTGAAGTGGAGATATTTCGTTTGAGACTGGAACAGGCGATTCGCCTATTCCCTGATGGAAGAAGAAGTAAAAGAAGATGACTCAAATTTTATACGAAGAGGTAACTAAAAAATGCACGAAAAAGTTAGCAAAACATGGTCGCTATAATGCATTATTTTTAAATACATATAAATGCATAAGTATTGTACAATCACGCTACTATATTCACTTGATTAATTTATTGCGATTGCTCACAAAGACTCCCCTGCGTCCCCCCCCCCCGTAATCTGTATAACTGACAAGCAGTATCGGCGGTATAGCAAATATACGTGATATATAGTTTTTAATACAAGTAAGAAAGCAGAAGGCAGCTTAATTGTTGACGATCTCAAAAAGGTTAGAGGTAGACATTCAAAAGATGAAATATGAGCAAACCCTCATAAATGTAAATAACAATAGTAGGAAAGAAATTGGCGGTATTGGTGTGTGTGCATTATGCCCGCGTGTGTTTGTGTCATGTGATCGCTATCAGAGCAGAACACAGAGCTGTGTGTTTGTGTGTGTCGGCGGCAGGTGTTGAGATCAATGTCCTTGGCTCAAGGACGCGCTCCGATATATGCCATAATACGTTCACTGGACTGACCCGTGACCTTTGTTGTTTTGTTTGTAACCCAATAGTTTGGTGACTCCACTCCACTCAACTCGTGTTTAGGCGTATTGATTTTGTGTTGATTCCAAGGTTTTTGGTTGACTTTTTCGTATATAAACGTGATGCGTACGTGTTTGTGAAGTTGAGTGAAAGAGTCTTTGACCCGATGACCTCGAAGTGTTGTTTAAATCCCAGAAAAGTAATGAAACATTATGAAAAATTGTAGTCTTAATGTGCGCAATAAGATTGGATTTGTTTAGATATGCAGAACTCTGTTAAGCGTGGGGAGTCATTGGTTTGCTTGGTGTAATCGCGAGAAAAGCGACAGAAAATAGTTTTCCGGTTCTTAGGAATATTGCCGGAAATTGTTTGCTAGTATATGATTTTATCTAAACTCAGGTCTGTATGTATTCGAAAGTTGTTTATTTTGTTAACGAACCAAGTTCAGTCTTTACACTGATTGTCTTGGACCCATTTCGTATAATAAAATGATAGGATTTACATATCTGTTATTCGATAATAGTAATACATTTTATAATAAGTTTAGAGTTTAAACAATATTTCTGAACTAATGACAACCGTATTTGGTAGTATAAATTATGTACAATTTTAATTTTGATTTTTAAGTAAACAGTTTGAAGTTCGTATCGGCCAAAAGTGATACGTATGAGGGCAAAAATATTTCTTGAATCAACAGTAGGCCTGGTATAAAACTGAACGTGAAAAACATCGTAGGAACCGTTTGTGCACCTGCGTATATTGCACGCATCACACTCACCATTATTGGGACATAAGATGTAGATTCTTATTATACTGGAACCGGTGAGTCTGAATATAGGTACTGTTCAGATCAACACGTGCGCGCCCACGCATCTGTTCATTGTTACATTTTTGTTTTTGTTTTTTTTATATATTTTTTCTTTACATTTTTAATCTTTTAAGTTTTTTGATTGTTTATAAGTTTTTTAAAGTCTATGTCGATATATATATTCGACATCGACCTACTCTAGATTCAGGATGAAAGAAATAGCTTTTACTCATAATTCGATGTCGCGTGTTTCCTCATATTTTTAACTGCTGTTCCTCTCCTTTCGTCCATCTTGCCGTAGCCTACTTTCTTTTCCTCTTCTTTCATTCCCTGCGCATTTACATTCTAATACACATACTGTTGGTGACATCCGCTTCTTTTTCAAACATTGTTCGACGTCTTTCACTTTCGGTTTGGAATTCAGAAGAATGTTCTTGTTTTTATGATTCTATCCCTCATCCCTCAACAGCTTTGGTTGTCCTGTGTCGTTTTGATAGCACGTCCAGAGCAAAAAATGGATTTCTTCATTTTCCAACCATTGGTTAACAGAGTAATCAAGAGCCCAGAGAGTTTCTCATTATCCGGAGCTTCAGAATGGATCTCAGGGAATTCATCTTCTACATGTACCGGCTTAAGAAAGGCGACAGCTGCACACATACTTATGTGTCATCTTACATCTTGGTGTTTCCTCGACAGTCACTGGTGAGACCAAGTTCCTGTACTTCCCCGCCGCCCTACAAAGGCTTAAAAGACAATCATTTATCTCTGCTACAGGCAAAAACGTCGTGAAGCGCCAGTGTTGCCGCAGCTTCGAAGTCAAAGTTGATTTTGTATGGTTTCCAGTAACTAAAATTTTACGTTTCTAATGAACTACAGTTTTTATTTTTAATTAAATATGAGTAATTCGGAATTACGGATTTTCTAATAACTTAAAAAAAATAATTATGCAATTAAAAGCTTCATGCAAATAACACAACTACCAATAACTGTAAATACGTTTTTCCAGACTATGTTACGAGTTGGAATGATTATTTGCCCGGCTGTTAAGCAGTGGGCTGCTGACGTGTTCGAGACAGACGTTTCGGCCCCACCATCGGAGGCTGCCTTCAGTGTCAGAAACTATTAAAAGCAATAGGTACGGTGTCCGCCAATTCACTCCAGTACTCAAGATTGCCGAAACGTCTGTCTCGAACACATCAGTAGCCCACGGCCAAACAGCCCGGCAGATAATCATTCCAACTCGTAACATAGTCTGGAAAAACTTAGCCTATTTACAGTTATTGGTGCTTGTGTTATTTGCATCAAGCTTTTAAATTAATATTTTTAAATCCTTAAATTTTTAGTGACCGTCAATCAATGAATGTTTTAGTGGATGGTTAGTGAGGATCGGTCAATAATAGAAGTTTTAGGTATTTTGCGTCGACGTTTCGACAATATTTATTGTCATCTTCAGGACCTGTGTATGAAATACAATAGGAATAACATTACAGTTAGTAATTTAAATTGTAATACTGTATAAATTAAGTTCTCTCATACTATAATTTGCTCGTTTTCTTAAAGATAATTTGAAGATGTAAACAAACTATCATAAGTCTTCACATATAAAATGCCTACATACATACGCACGCACACACTCACATCACCAACACGTTCGCCCAAATATTTAATTGTTTCGTTATGTTTGATATTTCTATTGTATTTCATACACAGGTCCTGAAGATGACAATAAATATTGTCGAAACGTCCGACGCAAAATAGCTAAAATTTGTATTATCGACCGATCCTCGCTAACCATCCACTAAAACATTAATTTTTTTAAGTTATTAGAAAATCCGTAATTCTGAATTACTCATATTTAATTAAAAATAAAAACTGTAGTTCATTAGTTCATTAAAAACGTAAAATTTGAGTGTCTGGAAACCATACAAAATCAACTTTGACTTCGAAGCTGCGGCAACACTGGGGCTTCACGAAGTTTTTGCCTGTACCAGAGATAAATTATTGTCTTTTAAGCCTTTGTAGGTGGGGGGGGGGGGGGGAAGTACAGGAACTTGGTCCCAGCCGTGACTGCCGAGGAAACCAAGAAGAAAGATGACACATAAGCATGTGTGCAGCTCTCGCCTTTCTTAAGCCAGTATATGTAGAAGGTGAATTCGTTGAGATCCATTCTGAAGCTCCGGATAATGAGAAACTCTCTGGGCCCTTGCTTACTCTGTTAAGCAATGGTTGGAAAATGAAAAAATCCCTTTATTGGTCTGGACGTGCTATCAAAAACGACACAGGACAGCCAAGCAGTAGCCCACGACCTAACAGCACGGCAAGTAATGATTTCAACAATGTTGACTCCGGCAGTGAAAGCCTAAGGAATTCTATATGTTACGAGTATTAACATCGATAACATAATAGATAAAGTTAAAATGTAAATTCATTTCTGACACGTGCATCAGACGTTTTGTTGTGAAGGGACAGTATTTGTCCGCAAACTTCGCAGCATTCCTCTCGTCCGCACACTTCGCTATAGTTTGTTTGAAACTGGAATAGGATTTTGCGTGACGTAAGCGCGGTAGGCTCGGCTTAGATTCATTCTGTTAGACGCGCGCGCGTTGCCAGTTGTCTTCACCATCGCCTGGAACACGTGAAGTTCTTCTGTGATTTTCATGCCTGTATTTACTGCTGGTTTTGGTTAGTAGTTTTCAGTCGTTAAATTGAAACAGTCTTTTTAAAGACTACCTATCGGAATTGCGTCATTTACGTTAAATCCATGTTGACAAAAAATTTTGAATTTAATGATACCTCTAAATGTAAAGAAAGATAATTATTTTTCTTTGTTTAAAAAGCAATTCATTAATTTAAATTAACATTAACAACAGTGAAATATTCAAATAAAATAGCGTTTGATTTATAATTAGTTTGATACCATAGTAGCACTGATTCTTTACGTTGTGTGTCATGACGACTGGAAATAGCGCGCGGCCCGCAGGGAGTTAATGGTCAGAAAAACCACTGTCACTTGTAAATAAGTAGTCCTAAAATTATAAAATAAAATATGGACTTTTTACTAGAACTTTCCCGCTGGAGTTTTTAACTGGTCAAAAATATAAAAAAAACTGATTTATTATGTTTGGTTTACGTACAATTAAAAACATTTTCCTGTTATAATAAGAATAAAAAATATAAATTTATTCCAACTGATATTTATACTGTAGTATTCTCTGAACTGTCTTCTTTAAAACCATATATATTTTATGTACATTAGATATATAGTATTTGTAAAACTACAAGAAAAGCGAAGGATTCTAACACCAGTCGAATTGTACGTTTGCTATGGACGCGAGGTACGACACAGTCTGGCAACAGTGATCCCCGTCTCAAATTTCAAACATTTCAAAAATTTCAAACGTTATTCCAATTTCAAACAAAGTATAATGACGAGACGTCACGTTTATGCTTGTGTGCGCGCGTTTAATATCAGGAAACTATTCTGGCAGGCGGCCCATTGAATACAGCGGGAGCAATAAAATACAGAACAGAAATGCGCTTTTAGATTTAAATATCTGATTTTGTAATATCGTGTAGTTCAGTTGTTCAGTGTTTCAGTTAAGCGGTGCTCAAGGCGATTTTGGGACTACCAAATTTTACTCTAGCCACACTTTTGTATCCACTGTCGACGTGTGGTAATGACATCGCTGTCGTTATCCGGGTGATAACGACGAACAGTGCTGGGCCAGATAAAGCGATGACCTTCGGCGCCCAGGCGCTCGTACTTGGCGTAGTGCCGCCGACCGCTAATAACTCGTCTGTTTGCCTTTCTTATGTAAATATTGTTTTGGTGTGTGTGTGTGTGTGTGTGTGTGTGCGTGCGTGCGTGCGCGCGCGCGCGAATTATTTTGGCGCAGTATGTATTATTTATAGAATGCAATGTGTGTTAGGTTAAGAATGCAAGTAATAGGCCTACGGTTTTAAGAGAGGGTCGTTGTATTTCCCCCGACTCTTTAATATGTTTTTGTATGCGAAGGACGTTTTAATTATCCAGGGAACTGAAGATCCGTGCAGAGAGGGATTTTTAAACTCTAAAATATTTGTGAAAGTTTTTGAGACAAACGCACGTACCTCGTGAGGTCGAAAATAAAATTCAGTCAGAAATCTATCGAGCAGGTATCGCTCTTGGAGTGTGGATTTTTTTGGACCGGGTTATGATGTCACTATTAAATTAAACATCTTTAGATATACATGTTGGACTATGCATAGAACAATCGAAAAGCAGACTAGGAAAGGCAATGCAGTAATTCGGAGTGGTTAAGACAATGGAGATACCCGTTTCATTGTATCTGACATTAGTCTAAAGTGGTAGCGTTGGTCAGCTCGCTAGAACGCCTGATGGTAGACTGGCGAATCGTGCGTGGTAAGCAAAAGTGAAATGGGATAGAATACGAGGATGCCTAGGACGATTTGGCATAATGAAATGCCATTTTTCGAGCATTCCTTGTCAGCAGCGATCCTAGTCTAAAGGTTATCGGCTTTTTCGCCAGACTTTCACCACTTGACGCGGAAGCAGCATTGTGTAGGTCTACTTGTAAAATTAAAAGGTGTTAGCGTCATTGTATGAGAAAATTTTTGAGTGAGATGAGAAACGAGTTGTGAAAATTATATTGAGTTATGCACTCAACGTATTAAATTATTATTATTTGTTATTTTAATAAATAATAAATACGCCCTGATTAAACTCGTTTTCTCACCGTTTGTAAGTAAAAACCCCGAGCGCGCGGATGCGCGTGTGTCCGCCTCGGGAGGTCGTCGTTATAGCAGCTCTTCTGTACAATTTATTGTGAACCGATTACAAAATCACATACACACACTGGCACTGGGTAGGTTGGCCGCTTCTCTGCGGTCAAAGGTCAACTCTCTCGACGACGGCAAACCTGTCTGAGCCAACCTGTTCTCACCTCTTTGTTTGTTATCAATAAGCGATGACGATAAGTAATGACACCGCGCCCACAAAGACGACAGGTCAGTTAGGAAACAAAAGGCGACCGAAGGACGGCCGGTGCTGTAGTAATAACTTCCTCGGATGACGTATGTCTGCCATGTATCATATCGTATTGTTCTCCCCATGCGGTATAGTTATTAAAGTGGCACAAAGTTATATTACGGTTCTGTGGACACGTGACTGTAGGAAAGTTATACTGGGTTGCAATATACAGCCAGAGTTTCGTAATAATATATAACTGTCGGCTATCAGAGCAGATGTTACCAATCGTTATTAATTATTGAAGTGAGAACTTCATATACGACACTATGGTGCCCGGGTCACTCCTATAAACCTCACGCTACTATGGCAGTAAAATAACTCAACCCGTTACGAAATAGTTGAAACGAAAAAGCAGTGTTGCCGGGTCAATCAGACCTATAACACCAAAAATTTCGAAAAGTTTTATTTTATAATTAGCAGCAAGGAGTGTCGTTGGAAGCAATAACGAAGGGTATATGTGGGAAAACATATTTTGTAAGGGACAAAAGGAGAACGAGCAAACATGCTCTAGTGACGGACAGATCATAAATTACGTAGGCAGCTGCAACCCATACCCTGTGAACAAGCAGAGTTCACTGCTCCCGGTACGTAGAACACCAGTTTTTTGTGAAAACACATTGATACCATAGGAAACTACATACAATATGTACAGAGCCATTAAAGGAGAAAAGGCTTAACAATGGTCAAGCATACATGTGTACGCCAGCTGTCAGGAGAAAGCGACGAAGGGTGTATTGATTTGAAGGACTCCAGCGGTCGATGACAGGGTTTTGACCTTACTTGGAAACGAAAGCGCAGAGAGTACGTCCCAAACTCAAGGATGGGGTGTTGGCTGGCAACTAAAAGAAAAAAAACAACTTTCAAAGAAGGGTAGGTGAGGCCCTTGAACAACAATAGATAATAACGCCAGAGCGACGAAGTTCAGAAACAATGCAAATGGAAGAGAAACTCAGAGTAGAGTTGTCGCTGAAGACTTTAGAAAAAACGACAGATACAATTTATTGCTGCGTTGTCTGGAAATGACAACGACCTCAAAATACGAAGCAAGGGAAGAATCTGGTGGGGAACCAGGAGCCCTATCAGAGAACGCCTTTGAAAAGATAGGTGGTATTTGGACTTGGAGGGAAAAATATGAAACCAATAAGGACACGGCGTCGTTGGAATCAGAAGTCTGGTGGGAAATTTGGTAAGGAGAATATAGGGAGGAGACAGGAACGCGCTCGAGGAGTTCTAACTAAATTTTGGACGCGATCGGAGTGAAGTCCGTGACTGGAGTGATTAGCATTTTATTGAACTTAGAATAATTCGATACACAGTGTGAGAAGGTAGTTTTCGAACTTATAGCAAAAGTTAATACAGTCATTACAAACAAACGAACTATGAAGTAGAGTCACACTATTAGCATACCAGTGAACATTAAGTGAAACAGATAGTAACCAGACAATAATGTAATTTCAGTGTATACGAACACTTTACAACAATAACTTTTAAGAAAGATTAACAACTCAAACTACATTCACGAACACTTGATAACCAGACATACAGCAACAAAGGTGCGTAATATTAATTCAGATTTAAAATAATTCACGATGTCGGTGTACAACAGAGAATGCTAACTTTTAATCATAAATTATAATCCGAATGCGTGGAGTTGGTGAGTGAAGTGTCTGTGAGTGACATCGTGGGATTCATTCGGCACCATCTGTCATCTGGAGGAGTTATCTGCACGATTTTAGAACGATCGACATGAGGGAATCATCACCGCAACCACCGAGTGATTGGATATTCGAATATCGAGTATAGTAAAACATGTCTTAATTAATTTAGATCCACTGTCTGTCATCTCAAAGAATCCACACACACCAGAATTCATTAAAGTAATCGTAAAGGAATTAAAGAAATCGATTTTAAAGTTTATTTAGAAGTAAAATTATCATTCTTTATCAGTTTTGGAGTAATGTTTATTTCCAATGTCTAAATGAATCCGTAATTACAAAGTATACTAATAACATAAGAGATTGTTCATATTAAGAAATTATAAGATGAAGCTAAACATTATAATTTACTTAAGTACTAAACGCAATTGATAAATGATTATTAATATGCAACCATTAGATTGAGAGTTTGAATAACTAATTTTATTAATGTATTATTTTTGATATTTACAATTTAATAAAGTATTCAATTTTATAAATGTATTATTGTTTGATATTTACAATTTAGCCATGAGTATTAAGTTTTGGTAATGTGTTAATTTTATGTTTACAAGTACTAATGAGTACGTAGAATTTTGTGCTATTTTTTAATATTTACAAGTAATAGACCCTAACAAACTAGTGTGAATAAATTTAAAAGCTATCAGTAGAAATGAGCATTTATTATTTTTTTGACCCTGAGATAAAGAGCATAAACAAAGTAAATCCTTATAATCCTTTCTTCCCCCACATAGCTATTCAATTTTTCCCCATTGCCACAAATATGTGTGTTTTAAGCAAGTGTAAAATTTTAAAGAATGTGAGAATTTAGTAATAGTATTCTAAATGTATAAATACTATTACAAGAATAACGTAAATATAAAAATAATTTTATTTATGATAAATGTAAATGTACCACACACGCTGAGAAATCGAGCTGAATACTTTTGAAATCCTTTCTTGTACGTGGTTCATTATTAGCGTAACAAATTTAAAATCAGGGACACCTATTTTTTATAATATCTATAATCATGATTGAGACTGTTTGGGTACAATTCGAAATGTCGAAAGAGTAGGCCTATACTGTAATTATCTTTTGTTTACTTTGTACGTTGTTTTAGTCGATCCGTGAATTCTATTCTGATTTTTATATTGAATTTGACTGGACGTTTTTTATTTTTCAAAATTCGATTTTGTAATTTAACTAGGCCTACTTTATATTTCGAAAAAATTAAGTTGTTATACTGCGCATATCATATCTACTTTTCACCCAAATATTGCGTAAACCATATTGTTACATTGAAAAAATTATTTCTTACGTATTGTTTGCCTATGTTTGTAGCCTATACTAAAAATAAAACGAGTTGTGATATGATTCTGTTTATGTTCATTCTAAATATCGATTTCTTATAACGAAATTCATACAAACGCTACTGTGTACTGTGTCCTGATCTTATTCAATTGCCCGTTTCCACTTTTATTTGAATCTTAACTTTTATAGCTAAATCTCTCTTACTCCAAATACATACAAGCAACACTTTACACGCTTCGTTGAAGCCGCATTCCCAACACTAATTGTGGCAACTTTGCATCCACGTGAACTCAATGTGACGATGTAGTTTTACTAACTGAACAATGTGATAGACGCGTACACGCAGTCATACAGATCTAAGAACACATTATTGCATCAAAGTGCTCTGAATGTAATATTTTGCAGTGGCGGTTATACTCTATATTCGTAGATTATGAGTTGTGTCAGCACATCATGCGTCTTGGGTTCGAGTCCTACTCCGGACAAACTATAAATTTGCTTTTGACGGTCATTTTCCTCCCACAATGTGATTGACAATTAGCAAAAGACATTCTTTTCTATTTAGCCACTACGTTCGACGTTTGACAATGTAATTTGTATATGTTCAGTACTTATTATAGCTAGTTGTAATGCCCTTACTCGAGTCGTATTTGATCATGAACAGTTTGTATATACTGCATTTTAACGTGGAAAATAAGCTTTAACTGTCAGTTACAGTGACAGGTGTTGTTGATTAACTGCGTAAAGCAATCGATAAATTTTGGAATATGGTAATTAAGGTGTTTTTAAATAAATTTTTTGTTGTTGCTTCTTGGTCAGAATTTCTAAATTGCGATTTTGTAAAAATCGGTTATAGAACCAAAAACAATAGATTTTACAACTAAGGCCCCGTAAGCCACAGACTAACCCCCAAGCCCTCCCTCATGGGTCCTGTGCACCCCTTGACCCCCTCTTATTTTCATGTCCCTGAAAATGAAATACAACCGCTTGTTGCCAGTTAATATGGGAACGTGCTAATGTAAGTTATTGCAAAACAAATGTTCCGTTGTTTTTGAGCCTAAATTCCTAAGATTAGATTTTAAAAAACTCACTTAAGAACCAAAGACCAAAGGACTAGGTGCTGTCTCCTAGACTCTTAGGTCCGGGCGTTGATCAGCCCTTACACTCATACTTGAACACCTATGAATTTCAGATAAGACCTTTAACAAATTTGACTCTAATTTAAATTTGTTGTGCCCCACGTTCTTTGGGAGCCATTTACTTTTAGTGCAATTATGCTAATTTATGTAAATTATTCAATTATTCAATTAAGTTACGCAATTAAGTGCATTAAATCAATATAATTACGCAAATATATTATTCTGACAACTTAGTGGGTGATTGAGTGTATCACTGTTAATTAGCATAATTATTGAGACTCTTAATTATCATTGTAAGCAATAAGACAGAATTTATTGAAACGTGACAAATTAATTATTTGAGGTTAATTGCAATAATGAACGCAAGATATACATAACGCAATAAATACTTATTTATTACACATTATTGAATAAATAAATTCTTGATACACAAATGAAGTTATGTCTTGTAAATACATTCAAACAAAACGCGTAATAATACAAATCATAATAATATTCATTTCGCTGTTCCCTGAAAACAAGAAATACAATGCTATAAAATACAACACACAATAATAGAAATATGCACAAACAATAAACAATCAAATATACTTCATTCTAAGCTAAATGCGTTCATTAATGCCCTCAGATGAGTGACTTTAATATTTAACATTATTAATTTTACGATTTATATAGATTTCTCGGGAGTAGCTCTTTGAAAAGAGACAGTACAGTAGTAAGTATTAACTAGTATTAAGAACATAAGGACTTAACTTGGGAAAGCATACCCACAAATTCCATCGGTGTGATATCCTATCCGTTGATGGGTTCCGTGTACGTGATTATCGCTGTTGATGGATGCGCACTGACACTTTCACTTGTGATAATCCCACTCGCGTTATGTGTAGTGTGATGTCGGAGTTATCCGCTTGGAATAAGTGTCTTTACAGTTTTATGTATTAAAGATGCAATCATCATTATTGGTGTAGTTTGATTAAGTGTTTACTGTAAGCGTGATTCAGGTAGCTAAATACTTTTGTCTACCTTGGACGTGATGTGCGCTATGTGTGCACTAGTGTTCATGAGTGTTAATCCACTTAGTTCATGTGTTCAAAATTAGAATGATTATGGTTGGATAATGTTTTATAATGTCTGAAATTGTCACACAACGTTCTACTGTCGAAATGTTAATTCACTCGTAATGCTTAATATGCATGCCGAACGTATTCTTAAGTCTCTCGTATACACTTGGCATTTTAACGATTCGCACTGCGTGTTACTGCGGTAAGTTCGGTAACTCGGATGATCTATCGAACACAACGTTTTGTAAGACTGAAATTGAATTGAAAATGTCTAAGTTCGAGTAAGACCGAGACTTTGTTATAGGTGTGTCACTGAATGACTAACTGATTTAAAATTTGGGTAAGTCGGAGTAAGAACTGAGTAAACTACTGAGTAAAACTATTACAACTATTACTCATACTGCTGCTATTATTACCGCCACTACTACTACTACTGAGCTCCGCGTCCTTGTAAACAGTTTTTATCAATCACCATCTACCAGAATGCAATTTTCTCACATCCACGCGTACGGCCGTTGTTGATAGGTTCAAGATTTCCTTCCACCTTGTAGATCTGCGGTCATCGGTTTCCTGATTCGTCGTCCAAGTCGTTACTACTCTCTCCACCAGTTCCTTTGGAAGATGCCAAATTCTGGTTTGTCGTTGGGCATCCCCCGAAGTACCCCAGCGACGAACGTTGCGTTGTTTCTCGAAAAGTGGAGCAATTGCCCGCCTGTCCATCAATCCTTTGTTTCCTTGTTGTCGAGGCTCTCTGATATTGCCTTTGTTAAGAATCTGCAGTGTTTGGTCCATTGTTCGGTCACCCTTCGTTTTTTCCGTCAATTACCAACTCTTCGCTGGACGTCATCCCTGGACTGGTCCCACGCTTTCTAGTTGTAAATCTGACTTGTCATCCTGGTTTGTTTTCACGCTGGGTCGAGTACGTATCTCGTATTAATTGAATACCCGTCCCATTGTCTACATATTTGTCAAAACCTTTCTTCACCCTTTGTTATCGAGTATCTTATTCATACGTACGCGCGTTACAACTTAACCCCCACAGCATGTGTTCCATCTAACTTCTGCGTATCAGTGCTACCGGGCTCTATCCTTTGTCTGGTTTGTTTTGGTGTTGTAAATCGTAGCTGAGTTCGTTCTGTCAACGATGTTCCCAATTTCTATTGTTACGTGTAGTCGGACGTTTCTTCATTGTTTCTTCACTGGCGTCGGGTCTGACGTGTGTCTAATCGTTCTTATTTACGACTCGGGCCTGGGTTGTTAACTCGAGCGTGTGTGAGTGTACCTCTTGATCACAAAATTATAAATTTTTAAAATTTTTGACCATTGTAGACCGTTTCCCGTTTTTGATGCAAATAGCATGATTTAAACGGCTGTTCACGGAAATTTTTCGGACAACCGACTCTCTCACACTCATACTCGCCACAAAGAGGTACCGTACGTTTAAAGTGTGTTTAATTTTATTAGTCGATTAAAGTGGGCGCAGTAACTCGTGCGGTAACTCGGCCAGTAGATAAATGTGCGTGCGCGTCCCGTCAGTAGTCGCAAAAACTCGAGGACGACATGTTTATTTGTGTATAGTAGTCGTAAGAATGATTGCGCAAGTGAAGTGTGAGGACAAAAGCTGGCAATTTTCGCTACAGGAGTGACGCAGATTACGCCAGCCATCTCTCTCTCTCTCTCTCTCTCTCTCTCTCTCTCTCTCTCTCTCTCTCTCTCTCTCTCTCTCTCTCATTCCTCTCCTTTCCATGTATAACTCCTTCGGTCAAAATAATGACAGCCGGAAATTTTTCTGCCGCCACATGTAATAATGCGTTCTCTTTATTGTCGTGGAACTTCCCTACACTGTCTCCATGCACCAATCAGATCGCACCAATTAGTGATATGAGATTACCGTTTTGAGTCCACGTTGCTACGATTAGTGTTCGTCAACCGCAGCCTATCACTGTTTTTGGAACCCACTCACGACGTCGTCATTCTGCTGTCGGTATAGCCGTTGTTTTATGATGTGGATAAACATGTCTACAACGTGGTTACAGTGGTGCTAGATAAAATATTAATTACGACTAATGATAATTGGTTTGTAGTCGACTGTTATGAGTTTGGCCGAAGCAGCTATACTAAGTGATGGATGTTCCGAATATAATTAGAATTTTGATATGATAGGCCTATAAATATTTCCTCATGCAGTAATGCAGTAGAATGCCGTCGAGCCTTGTGTAACACCGCGTAGATGACGCCGAGGTTACCGTTGTAAGGTGATGGCGCTCGCGTGACTCGGCCGGTAATTACATGGCCTCACTTCTCAATCAGCGGCTGTCCGCGTTTCATTCAACTGCATTTTTGTGCGTGTTTCTTCCAAACCTTGTCTAGCACGTGGTCTCGTTATAGCCAACCTGCCACTGATTGAATCTACAAGCAAAATTTTTATCGGTTTTGCGTTTAGCTTTTAGCTGGAAGACACGTTGTCTTTACTTTTACGGCTTTGCACACTTATGGTTATTGTATTGTAAGTAAACAGTACGATTGTTTTTCAGTTTTGTATAACTTTCTGTTGCCCGTATGTTGTCTTTATACGTGTTGGCAAGTTAATTATAATTTTTTTAGCGAAGAGTTTTAGTCAAGTATTTATGAGTTTACGATCTATCCTGCTGAAGTATCAGTCCGCCCGTACCCTTCGCAACATTAATGTTGTCCGTACAATTCGCGACACCGTAAAGATAGCACAGTGACGATTGCCGCGAGTTTACTGTAATAAACTTGAGCTTTTCGTTGTTTTTCGTATTTGATCAGTCCAGAAAAGATGCGAAATTGAAATATGATACATTTAGTAGTGATAGTAGTGATGCTTCTACATTTACCGAAGATGCTTTGGAGGTGTATAACCAAAGAACAGAATTGAAAAATTATGTAGTAAAAGACAACGTTCCAGAGAGATGACATTCAAAATGAGAAGGAATGATGATATTCATAGGCTAATGAAGCAATGGGACATTCTTTATACCAAGAAATCTAGTTAGTGCAGTGTACTAAGTTAGTGTAATCTAGTTAGTGCACAAGACTAATTGTGGAAAAATAAATAGGCCCCTACGTATGTATATAACTTGATACGTATATCACCAAAGGGGACAAGAAAGAGGTAGAATCGCTATTATCACATTAAATAGGCCACGTCTGTCTTTGAGCACACAGTCCAGCAAATAGACCTGAGGCTACACGGCATTTCGGTTATATAAAGACTATAAAAATATATAGAAAAGTCGCGCGGGTAAAAATAACTCGACTCGTGTTTTAATTTTAGACGGAGTTGTGTGTGCCGCGGAGATATTTATATAAAGCGAAGAACACTGACTGGCACACGAGCGTGTGATGTGTAGAATAGTGTTGTGCTGGAAATATATTATGTTTAGCGCGGTGATTCACACACTGCATTGTTTACGCAACTGCCTCTACCCGCGTTATGGAGCGGATTCACGCCTTTTGTAAACAACAGCAGTTCGTTCATTCCTTAATCGCCGCCATTTATACGCTTCCTTGATTGGGTTTAGGGTCAATGGTATAGATCAGGCGGTATGATGTTAACCGTTCTCAAGTGGCTAATGCAACCCCTGCAACTCCCCCCCCCCCCATTTGATACGGCAAGGAACGTGACCCATTATGACTGGCGAGTACAGAGTTAAGGTGTTTCTGTAACGTGAAATAAAGATTTTGCCGCACTTGAAAATCATGGCGTTATCGAGACGTTCTGTGTGCCACAAAGGACTATACCGACAGCTTCGTTAACATTACCATTACATTAACATTAACATTGAATAACATTAATTTTATGTATTTTAAAACAGAGAGCGCTTGACTTACGGGCGTATATTATCATCAGTTTTCTGCAATTTTACCAACTGTCAAACGCGACTCACACGACAAAACCAAAATAAACGTAAATATTGTTTTACATTCGTTTTGACAACTGAAAAACAAATGCGTTTTTACGTTTATTACGTATATAATTAGCGTACACATGTTCGAGTCACGTTCTTATTACTTTATCTCGACTGTGAGCAATAAAATAAACATTTTTTCCTGGCGGACGTAAATCGATGTTAATTATTATTCAGGTGTGTGTTATCATGATGTAGTCGGGACAACAAACCGTTAATATAAGCCTACTGAGCAGCTGGTTCATTACAGTTTGCGCGGTGATCGTTATTTATACGTGGAAATAGGTCGCAAGGCCTTGTGCGTGCGCGGGTGGGCCCGCTCTCTCACGCCGTCAACTAGAAATATGCATAACAAATGTATTTAAATTCCCCATGCTGTGTGTGTGTGTGTGTGTGTGTGTGTGTGAATTTGCATAACAGTTAGTGAGTTGATTGCGTGTAGTAGTAGTAGTAGTAGTAGTAGTTAATTCTGCGTTTGCAGTATAAAATGTAGGCGGTGTGTGTGTGTGTGTGTGTGTGTGTGTGTGTCACTTGAACGACAGCATATGGCTTATGTCGGACGGACGTCTGGTGTTTTTGTCGTTAATTGGAGTGTGTTTGATATAAGGAAGTGCAGCGCGCCGAACGAAGAGACGGACCACACGTTTCGTTTCTTTTCCTGCCTACTAGAAAATCGTGAGAGTTACTTTAAACATAAAAATTTTTTGCAAAATGAAATGGAGAGTGTTGTGGATTCCAGATACAGACGAAGGTCTTTAAACCTAAACCTAATAGTACTTTACATCCACGTAACCTATCTTTGTAATATTTATCTGCTCCACCTATTGCCTGCCATAGGTATCGTTTTCTAGTAATTAGAAAACGGATTAATGTTAATCCGTCCCATGATTTCGGATGTTCTTTTACTTACCACTTACTGGGTAGCCTATGTTAAGTACGCTTTTAAGTGTATTCGTTTTTATTTTCTTCCATATTACTACAACGACGTTTGATGTGCGTTTCAACTTTTTCCTGTATTGCATTTTATATTTCCGTATTTCATGTTTTTAAGAGCGTTTCCTTTCTTAAACTTGGTTCTGTACCTTAACATTCCTTTTCGCCTTTCAGGGAAAATGATCAGTGAACAAAATATTCTCTGGTAAAGCTGACCAACAACTCTTTGACAGATAGTCACGTGATGGGGATAAGGTTTCCTGACATGCCTTTTTTCTGTAGGAGTGACTGTGGAACCGCATCGCTTTGCAAGTGGATTTTAAGACTTTACATTGTTTACTAGTTCACAAGGCTACTACAATGATTTTAGATAAAAAATTAATTGCAACTAATAACGGTTGCTTTGATGCCGACAGATAATGGTTTAGAATGAGGGAGGTAACTATAGGAGAACCGTTCACATCGTTTTGTTCGATTATTGTATTTATTTAAGAAAAACGTTGTCTTTTATTTTCTGTGTAGAAATGTTAATGTCATACTACAGTGGGTATAAACGTGTATAAATATCAATATGAGATCAATAAGTGTTCTTAATTTTAATATAACATTTTTCAGATTTCTGGGGAGGAGGAGGTCAATTAATGAAATGAGAAAAGGCAGAGTTGGCTAAAACGCGAAGCAAAGGCGATTTATTATCAAAAAGAAAAGATAATTAGCCACAACTTTTGAAGCGATAGAAGCAGCGCGCGCTCACAGTACATAGGTGCTATATAAACAGCATCACGCACTCAGCAGAGTTGCCAAAGCGGAGTGCGCGCGTCACGGTCACCGTTCGCCCAATGCCACGCAGAGCTGCGTGTGCCAGTAGTACACCGCTATACGGAAATAGCACGTACACATGCGTCGCTTGACACTCCCTCGGCCAAAAGGATGACAGTCGGCATGAAAGCGACTGTTATCAGTGGTAATTAATTTGTTTATCTCGTATCAGCGTAGTCCCGTTGTTGACATGTTTCTGCACATCATTCAACAACTGCAAGGAGAGAAGACATACTCGATGAGATGGGGAAAAGAAGCTTGCATTGTGATGGTACTACAGAAGCCTCTGGTGTGCAGGATGCGAGAGACGGGAGTAGTGAAGCTGACGATTCGAAATGAATTGATTAGTTAACATAAATTATGGAACATAAAATAATCGTGTTGGGTTGCTCATCTGAATAGGATGCCAGACGGCAGGTTCCTAAGGAAGTTTGACAATACAAGCATTTTCTACAAAGACGTATAGTAAGACCTAGGAAACGTTGGTGAATTATATGTATTCCTTAAGGCCTGGAACAGATGATTCGCCTACTTCCTGACGGAGGAAGAAGATAAAAGAAGAAAATAATCGTTTTAAGAACACGCTGACTGTCTTATTACCACTTTTGTATTGTCTGTACTTCCGTGTATTGTGTGGTGCACTGTTGAGCAGTCACAGGAAAATGATTTAGACGTGCTAAATGCGTTGTCAGGATTTCAAATAGTGACCATCGAGTTTTGCAAACGTGTTATAAATTATGACTTAAGACACCTATAAGTTTATAGAGTACATTTCAAAACGAGAACTCAAAAGGGAATATATACATATTCAGCTGTAGAAAGAACGGGAGAAACTTAATTTGAAAATAAAACTTGAGATATCACGTTATCACGGAACGGAAAAAAGGAAGAACAAAGATGTAAGAATGTAGCTGGTAAGGTGTACGCGTGCGCATGTTCACACGTCGTTGTACACTGCGTCTCCGCCGCCTTTAGATATTCAACCGCGATATTAGAACGTTGGCACAACTCTCAACGCTTGGATAGCGGCTGGGCTGGAACATCGTTTATTTGTACGCATACAATGTGTACATCGATTGCTCACTATCGAAGCCTGGTCTTTAGACGGTTACTGTTGAATAATGCAGTAACTAACTGCATGCGTGTTAGCATAACCCGATCTAGTTGTCGACGTCTTATCGGACGGTCTCCGGCTTTGAGACTTTCACCGCGCGAAAACGTAATTCTTGTTTTTACGTGGCCACTCTCTCCTCGCGCGACGGGGTTACGGCAAACCGGTGTAAGACCATGAGAAATTCCAACAAATAATAACATACATTGGAAAAAACATATTACATTATAGACGCGATCAACATTGGAATCACGAAATCGTCGGAAAGCGATTGAGAAAAAAAAAATCAACAATGAAAACGAGGTCATTGTCAGCTTAACGATGAAAGAAGGATGCTATCGGACGATAAGAATGAAATTAAGACGTATGACCGTAATTCACACTTTAGGAGGTTGAGCAACAATCTCCATCGCTCCCGAAATCACTGATCTTCCTGTCTGTTTATTAATCCATCGTCGATAAAAGGCAAAACGGAGGGGAAACCGGGAGATTATTCAGAAACGGCTCAATAATCCGCGCGTCTTTTCGTCAGGACGTAGTTATAGTTTATGCTAGCTAGTATCATTTTCAAACACATTTATAATTAACTACAAAACTACGGAAAAACTTGTGTACTACAGTTTTTCTATCGAAATGCAAACTATTAAATTGCATGTCCAGTTTTATTGGCTTGAGACCATTTAAGTTTTTAATGAAGTTATTGAAGCTTAGAATCTAAAGAATGTATGCCGAATAAACAAGAAGCAGGATTTCGCTTGCTGTTTGCGGCATAGGAAGGAAAGCCCCTTAGCTATTCAACGTCTTCCGGCCGTTGAGTCTGTGCGTTGCACAACGTGGCAAGTCTGATCCCCTGTATACCGACTACTCATATCCTATTCCTGTTTTATTCATGGTATAAGGCTTATTACAATATCATGATCAGATTGAATCGAATTGAACTGAACCTTCCTCTTTTATGTGTCTTTACGTTACGAGTACAGATTCGCCGCCGGGTTTCTACGTGCGTACCGCGATGTTCATTCCATCTAATTTAACTATAACTTGTTTAAAGATAATTTAAACTAGAAGGTGAGACAATCAAAATTTGTGTGAAGTTTGAGGCTATTATGTTTAGTGATTTTAGTAAGGATAAACATAGATATGACACTGTAATATTAGATTTGTCAGGTTAAATTTTGTAATACGTTTAATAAATTACAAAATAAAAATTGAATGTTATACTAACGATAACGTGAAGGATATACTCCGGCTGAAACCCCATTCCGTTAGAAAACAAAATTGGGGTTTTTAAAAATGCGTATGGTGATTACGACAGTATTTATATAGGACAAACCGGTAGAGCGTTAATTCAGCGATTTAAAGATTACAGCCAAAAAGAGATATTGCAAAGATACAACCATATTATGTATCTAGTGCATACATCGGTGAACAGAGAACAGACAAATAAACCTAGTTCACAAGAATAAAACAATTTTTTGCAAGAAAACAGATGGTGAAAGCGTACAGTTTGCATTGCAAAGACCGTGCAAGTAGAGTGCGAATCAACTCACGAAACTATGGCTGTAAGCCGTCAGTTCTGATAAATAGTTAGTGTAAAAATTTAATATCAGTTGATTGACTATTGATTCGTTATTTTGTAAAGACGAAAAGTTATAATTTTCCTGTTTCGCACAGCAAGAGAATTGTCTGTCGTTTACAAACGTCTCCTTTGGTTCGACCCAGATAATTATAAACGTTTATTGTTAAACAGGCGTCTTTAATAATAATGACAACAATAACTCCGTGACGTTTGGTAACTGGAAATTTTGATATAACGGTAAAAACTATAAGTCGAGAATTAGTAGGTGGTGAAGTAACAGGAGTAGTAGGTGGTTGTATCCAAGCTTTACTGTATATTGTTTGCCAACTGCATCGGTGTGTTTGTTGATGGTGAGGAGGTTGAGCGTGTTCCTGGCATGTGGCTGAACGAGGTCTGCGTGCCCGCGCAATCGATAACGTCGTGTGTGTAAACGCGCGCTCGCACAAATTACTGTCGCTTAGAAAGGCCGGCAATATCCCACCCGGCAAGTGTATTAATGAGTTACAAAGCACAGAAGCTCGAAAATTCGACTTGAGAGCTGCTACATTAAAAAAAAAAAAGGTCATATGAGGAATCAGTTTGTGTTCAGCGGTGGAAACATAACGTGTACGCGTTTAGTTTAGCGTAATAAAAACAAGAGGACGCAAAAGACAAACCAGAAGGCTAAAGTTCTCACCAATTTCACCAATAAGATCTGTCATATCCTCACGGACTATAGCCTACTGTTATAAATACGTGTACTTCATTTCTGTTGTCCGCAGTACTGAATTTACAATTGATGATTTTCTGTAGTCTGCTACGATCGATAACAAATATATCAGGTCGTACGTCTTAGTAAATTTCCAAATACCTTTTTATTTAAGTAGGCCTAATAGTGACGTAAAGTATTAATAAAATTCGGCCAGTTTATTCTATGTAACTTAAAATACCATAAGTTACTCCAACAAAACATATTTTCATCTTGAGGGTCTGTACAAAAAGGCTATTTAATATCGTGTTAAGGGTATTGCACGTGACTAATAATCCGCCATTGGTAAAACATTCCATCACGGTCAGTAACTTCGGTAGTGCACACCGGATCGTCTTCGAACAACCGTAGGCTACCTCCTTGATGAGTAAGTTGTACTGCTTGCGTACCGTAAGTTGTACGCGACTTTAGGGTATTACAGTAAGCAGCGAGAAATGTTTTACATGATCGATAAAGTCGTTTTCCCTCCACGAAATTTTATTGTGCCTCTTTTGTCTCAGTTCTGTTAAGCATTAACACGTCCAACTTGTAATCGAAAAATGTAAGGATTAATAGCTTATTATATTCCAGAAATATTTTATCAAATAATTTTGATTGTAGTTAGTGGTCGTTTATTTACTTACCACCCGAATTCCATGCTGTTGACGTGTTTAATGAAGTTCGAAACTCGCTTAGAATACAAATTCCACGTGTCTGTTTATATCTTTATTTTTGTACAGAATGGCCCTTGGAGTGTGTTGGCGCTCGCGTGGATGCAGCCCTACTCTCGCTTTAACCGGTCGCTCTCCCATCCCAAAAATGCCGATAGTAAACCACTAACCTTTATTATTACCTAGTCTTGCTTCTGTACTTAGAAAAGTTTAGAGCCCGCAAAAATTGTAGATCCCCATGTAGGCCTATCCGAGGCAGAATCTTCAATTCCATACAGTATTGACCAAGAGGTTGTACGCGTGATGAGAGGGATCGTCGATTTACGTTCTCTTTCCCGCCGACTACTGCCTAACCTGCAAACATTAGTTTATTCGAATATTGTTAAAAGTCGGAACAATACGCGTCCACTGTCTGGCGAATATTTTTAGTTTAGGATTAGCAGTTGACGCAAGACAAATATGCATTGTTCTTAATTCTTGTTTCGATTGTGAAAGCGATTTTGATTGTACTTGCGATGTTCACCGTTAGCGCTGCGAAAACAAAAGCTGGTGTACTCGAGTCAGCGACAAGTGTTTGTAGGGTTGTACAGTATTTAATTGGTACTGTACGGGTTGTTGAACAGCGAAGCGAGTACTCAGTTTCACCTCGACCCTTTTGGCGTTTGTCTGTCTGTGTGGGGTATGATAATCGTTGAATGTATTAACCGATCAGATTTTAGTAATACTTGGCATGCATGGCCATACTTTTTCCCCACAGACCCCTGTTGTTTTTTAGATTGATCCTCCTCAAAATAGAGGTGGGAAAAAATGTGAGACGCAGAATTAAAAAAAAAAGATCGGAACATTTGCGGTAACAAATAGAAGTTAATTTTAACTCTGATTACATAGTGTTCAGTTTTAGAAATGTAAAAATTTTGGAACGACAGATCCAGAAATGAGTAAAAATATTGAAATAATCTCAAAATAACCACGTGGAGTATTACGTTAAAGAGAATTGTAACAGTGTTCGCTATTTGAAATTTAAAAATTTTGGAACAGTAGGACCCAAAATTTTGAAAAAATTGTAAAGTGCTTGTCGGGTACTAAATGGAATTTTAACCAAAACGGAGTGTAGTGTTTAAGGTTATTTTTTAACCTTGAAATCTAAATTTAAAGAAAATTGTAATAGTCTATGTGGAGGAATTAAGGAATACAAAGTCCAAAAACAAAGTTGTGGCATTATGAGGAATTTAATTTGAATACAAAGTCGGTGTCTTTAATAATTTGCAAAAATTAATATCTTTCAACGCCCTTTGCAAAGTTTGGACCGCCTTGAAAAAGTTTGTGAGCTATTTTTGCAAAATACTTTACATATCGTTATCAGTTGTTATATTTGTTTAAAAATTAAATGCGTACAGGATAAGTTTGGACACGTAAATAAACTGAGAAGCTGGGACTAAAATAATTTGCCATTTAGGCAGTATTAGTGATTATTGTATGGTTTCCTGCTTTCGCAATTGTTATTTTGCTAAAAAAACCATAGCCTAAGTTGTAGAGTAATTGGGGTTTTTCGTAATTTTTCTGACAATTGAGAAATTATCTAATTACAAATGTTATTTCGTTCAAAATAGCAAGGTCTGCAGCTCAGGGAATTTTCTAGTATCAGTAATATTGAAGCACATTTGCACTAAAGTAACAACGACCCAGTTACAGTATCCTTAACTAAAAATGTTAAAAGCGTTGAAATTATTCAACCAATAATTCAGTTAATACTGTCCACAGTCCTGGCAAGTTGTCGTGTAACATTGAAGCACTCTCGGCGCAATTTGGAATCCACATTTTTAAGGACAAACTCTGCACACACGTTATCGCTTTACAAAATCAGTCGTGTAACTTCTGTTGCCTTAAGCGCAGTACTTACTACATTACAGTCATATGCAAAGAGGAAGCTTATAAGCGATTCGAATTCGGCACTCACGGAAGGAGGATGACAGTATAATATTTTCATAAAATCTGTCATAATACAAACCAGTAGGCCTCCATACACACTTTACAGTCTGAAAAAAAAAATGGTGTTAATTTCAACATTTCACCCATTTCACGATATAGCATCCTCAGAGCTTTGCCTGAGACTGAACTCACTCCTTAGACGAGCCACTAAAAATGCATCATCGTAGAACGGGCGCTACGGTTTGTCGTTTCATAAGTAAAACGCATATTAAAACCCCAAAACTGGCTGTCTTCTGTAACACCGAAAATCATGAAATTCGAAATTTACGATAAACAAGTTATTCGCCCTAATCATCAACGTATCATGCCGCGTGTACACGAAGGATCACGCTACATATTTATATCATTGTATTGTCATTATCACTGGTGACTCACGCTGAAGGTCGGGGTCATTGTCCAGCTAGCGTGTCGCGCCGCCGTTCTCGTTTTTGCAGTCTCTACCGAGACACGCTTCGTTGTACACTGCACAGACACATGTTACCGTGTTGCGTTCATTTAAACGGATATTTTGTTCACCTTATTAGTATTATTATTATTATTATTATTATTGTATTACACTGCCATCTACTATCACACTTGTTATTCTGTGTTAGAGGGTCTATGTAACGAACTCTGACACGGTGTGTTGTGACTGTCCGGTATGTTTTCAGCAGTCTTGATTTCTGAACTGTAGCTCAGTTCTTCATTCGGTTTTAGCTAAAAGAAGTTTTAAAACAGGTGTATCTTTGTTGCCTCAATGCAACTGAGTTTCAGTATTGATGGTACTAGTTAGCTTTTCAACCTGCAGAATTCGCTCACTATTGTGAAGAATATTCATTTATTAGGTCTATTAGATAATTTTTCAATTGTCAGAAAAATTCCGAAATCTACGATTACGGTACTACTTTTGTTTTTAGCAAAATTTTCAAAGCAAATGATCATACAATAATCGCTAAAAACTTCAAAATACTTCATTTTCCCCCTAACATAAAGCTTTCCAGGTTTTTGTTGACTGGAAATAAAGTGTGAAACCTGGATAAATGACCACGTGTCACTCAGTGATTGGAAATCTGTACACTCATTGTAAATTTAGACGGTAAGTTAAGACTCGATATGTAAATTAATTTATCAGTTTTTTTTTTTTTAGTTTCGTACTGGTTTTTATGGAATTTCCCTGAACTAACCGTCTTTAATGTGGTCGTTCAGTCATCGGGAAGAATGTTATCAATGTATTTTTATGGTAGTCGACGCTTTGCTGTATTTTGTTATTTTGATCTCAGTGAAAAATGTACGTTTAAAGTGATAAACCGAAGGTCTGTGTTCAGTCGGACACGACATTACCGTTTTTGAATGGCGACAAACGTCCAAGAACTTTCGTACAACAGAACGGGTTTCTACACGAACTCCCGAATAGGTCAAGCGACGTTATGAACCCGGATACTGTCAGGTCAGGTGACCCGGTCATGGCAGGCAACTGCTCTACACGGTTAGTTCTCGGTAACGCTGTAGATCAGTCGGACACCTGGAGATGGCCTCGCCCTCCGTTTGTTGTACAGTTACACACCATCCCATCAGCACGCAGTCGGACCTAACATACGTGTCTTACACCTTATATGTATTGCTACATGAATGCATAAAAGTGTATAGATTTAAACCTCCATATCTTGTTGTAGGCCTATAACCCAATTTCTTCGCCAAATTACAGTCTTATACATCTAGTGTGTGTGTGTGTGTGTGTGTGTGTGTGTGTGTGTGTGTGTGTGTGTGTGTGTGTGTGTGTGTGTGTGTGTGTGTGTGTGTGTGTGTGTGTGTGAAATATTTTTTTATAACAGTAATAAATGTTGTTAACGACTATTCGTTTTAACTAAAACGAATTGTACCTATATATATCACAGCCTCTGACGGTGCAGAATAATTCTGCGAAACATGCATAAGCAAATCGATAAAATATGCTCGTGAACGAAATCTGTGGTATTATGATAATACAATACCGTAGACCTATATGATTAATCGAAGAAACGTCAAGATTTGTTGTAAAGATAATGTAATCACAAAAATAATAAATTTCACGAGGCGATAAATAGTAGGCCTATTCACTCGGGGTAGGGCAAGAAAGTCGTTGCAAAAGCAGGCGAGAAGATGAGTAGAGAGGAAAAGGGGGAAAAGCGAGAAGAGTGGGAGACAGATAGAGATTTTGTCTACAGCACGAACAAATGTTGAGATCGGTTTAAGTTAACAGATATGGGCAAAAAATAAATAAATGACTGCTATGTGCATAGCCTACTCTGTGAACGCAAACTCTCATGGCCGGAGTTGACGTAGCTGTGAGACATGTTAGCCTGGCTTTTAGGCCGTGGTCCAGTGTTCGAATTTCTTGAAATGCCAGACGTTTCGGCCGCATCAATGGTGGCCATCTTCAGCGGAGCGGGAGCAAGCTACTACGGACCGCTGAAAAATAAACTGAGAAATAGCGGGCAGTACTACCTTGTTCCCGCTCCACTGAAGATGGGCGCCGTTGGTGCGGCCGAAACGTCTGGCGTTTCAAGAAGTATGAGTACTGGACCAAGGCCTAATAGCCGGGTTAACTTGACTTATAATTTGTGACGGCAGCGGTATGCGAACATCTGCTCTCCGGTACCAGCGGTGGACACAGCGAGCCAATCCGACATCAGCAGCCGCCGAGACGTGACCAACTACGTGTTCGGAGCTAGCCAATCAGCGATCCCGGTTAGTTAATAAAACCCGGGCCGGCAGAAAATTTTACGCACTCTTCATCGCCACGCCAATGGACGCACTTCATCTCCTCTCCTCTCTCGGACGACATCGGCGCGGAGTCAGCCGGAAGGAACGGCCGAAGAATAGAACCGGCGTTCTTGCGTCTTCGCCCTCCAGTTCCGCGCCAGCGATGGATTTCGCTGGGCCGGCAGCCGACTCTACAACCGGTGCCGGAAGAAGAGGAGGACTGCAGTACGCCACGATCAGCGGGCGCAGCCGCCGAACATCTCAGCGCGGCACGGCCAACATCAGCTTTCTCGCCACTCGGTCCTTTTTAGGGCCACCAAAATAACTAGAGTGTACGATTGGCGCCATTTGTCATGCGGCAAGCCTTTTGTCCGGTGACAAATTATACACACTCTGTGACTATAAATTACCAAGTTAACTATTATCTATTACAGATAAAACCTAAACAAAATCACAGATTTCCGTTTATTATATATGAATTTACGTGTCATTTTTGTTATAACCTTGTACTGTTGTAGTGTTTAATTCAAAGAAAAATGGGAGTTACCTGAAACAGAACAGTGACTACGTTTTTCCCCGTTAGTGACGAGCAAAAGCGCACGATCTCGTTTTATTGACCCCAACAAAAGGCAGTCCATCCTTCTTATTGGATGATCTAAAAGTGCGGGTACGGTTCATCCTTTTTTTCCAGATGCGGTTTGTTGTCGAGTTCTACACTTTACGAAAACATGTCGTGTAAACGAAACAGGAATATCTGAAATTTATATGGTTTTCAGAAAGTAGACCTTACGTTTACCAATGCATGTTGTGGGCCTATATATTTTTCTTAATAAACTGAACTTAATGCGGAGGCAAAAAGAGATAAAAACCACGGTTATTTCCATGTTTCGTAAAAGTGAGACCCCTGAATTTTATATCATCGTACCCAGTGATCAGTATAGGCCTACAACTAAAGGCGTAACTAGACTCTTCGGGACCCCGGGGAGATACCTAAAATGGGCCCCCCCATCAAAGACATACCTTTTTCCCCTCCCCCGTATGAAGACCTTCCTCATTTCTTTGAATCCTTACATTCTTTTCTACTTACCAGATTTTCGTTATATTGCAGACAGCAGACTAAACTTATAATTAACCTGCTAGGAATTTGATATTGAAGAATAAAATGCACAGTATTAGCTAATTTCAAATCGAATAGTTTATTTATGATAATGAAAAAAAATACAATATTTTACAGGGATTAAGTTGACATTCGTCCTACTAGTACGCACTTGTTGCATAATATAGCCTATACCTACTATTTTGTTGCATAGATAGTCTGTACATAAATCAGTCGACTTTCTTATTCTGTTTTTCAATGTTTTCCAAAAAAATTCTCTTCAAGAAAATTTGTTACATTAAAAAGAAAGTAAACAATACACACTTTTTGTACTTGAAAAATTTTTGGACTTAATTAAGTAGTTGATTTTTAAAATAAAATATCGAATGAGAGTAAGTCCAAAAAAGTCGACCCGTGGTTGACCCATGTTCGCTACCCCTTTCAGCGATTTCACTCTCGTCAAAAACATGTTCCATGTTAAAAAAATGTAAACTACCAAATTATAATTAATTAGGCCTACTTAATTTTTTTTTCCGTTTTGGGATCCCTTTACCGGGGGCCTCGGTGTACCGCCCCGACTGCCCTAGCCTAACTGCGTCACTGCCTACAACATAAATTTTATGTTGTATTATTTTAGAAATGCCTGAACTGTATTTTGGTTTCTTTAATTTTATATTATTTTCTTTAACAAATTTATATGGGTTATAACGTACTTATTGCTTTAAGATTTTTTTTTATTTTTTGGATATTCCGAGGGAGTTACGCCAGCAATTAGAGCCCGTTAAGAGTGACACGAGTTAGCATTGTTCAAGGGTGAGCGACGGAAGGAACAAACCTTTCCTTTCTACTTAAATGACAGAAAAGCCGTTAAAAGACAATGCGTGCTGCAACACATGTTGCGACGAAAAGGGCCTACATGCGTGGGAACACTTGACTTTACAAATATGACAAAGGAACATTACCCTTGGATCCGTTTCAGTAGCGAGAGAATAGATAGGCATCGCTAAGAGCATTGTTCCAAGCATATGTGAAACTTACAGAAAAACAGTAACTGGAGCACGAACAATGGAGCAGGAGACGAGGAAGCGTCTGCGACGTACACAGATGTTTGCCACCCGTAAGTTCGCTAGAGGAAGTCGACAGTGTCCGAACAATACATCATTTCGACACGCTACACCAAAAGGGTCAGATGTGACTTCAGTAGCAAGGTCTTGATGCAGATTCCGAGAAAGTGGCAACGTCCTGATGACAGCAACTCGTCGTGTCAACGTGGACTATGAGAGATTCAAGTAGAGAAGCCAACCAGCCAATTAGAAACGAGGATTCAGAAGGGAGTAACTGTAAGGGATGGTCTCGACCGAAACCGACGACCAGAAAACAAATCCCGAAGAAGAACGTCCCTCTCCAAACGGCGCTAGGTGGAGAATTCACAAGAATCACAGACTAGAGGCATAAGGACAGAGGGAAATCCGAACAACTGTCCTATCAGAACTATTTTGGTGGGAAAATGAAGCGTTCGAAGAGTAGCGAGAGTGGGAAAGCGAAGGGCATAAAAACTGTATGCAAGAGGAGACGCGCGCTCAGTATCATTCTAAATTTATCTCAGTATTAATTCTAGCTCAGTATTATTCGAATTTTTTCTCAGTTTTCATAAAAGTTTTGTTTTGAGATATTCACAGTAGTGTTCGGTATTAGTGGAAGTTCGGGAGTAAGACTTGGAGCGTTAAGCCGAAACAGTGATATTCGCGACGATGCGCGACTAATGAACTTTGTAAAATTCTAAATATTACACTAATACAATTAGTGCCGTAAGAAGTGGTATAATACAGTAGTAATATACATGATCTCTTTACCAACGGAATGAATCGGTATACAACATAAGACTTAATTTGTGAGACAACATTATTTCGTAGAATAGAGACAAGTGCCGATGATGTTTTATATGCGTCTAATGAACTTGAAATCAATCTAGGCGTTACGGAAGAGTCGAACACGTAATTTGAAAGATAACTAAGTGCGTGGAAGTGTCGAACTAAAATGCGCATAAATAGACTGACGCGATACGAATAGTCAATAGATCCTTAGTGCAAGTATCGCGACTTAATCTGTAATAATATTATAAAACTTATAACGGATGTCATGAAGTGCGAACTAGCGTTCCGAAACAATGTACGTATGACAATTGGAAGTGCGAGTTACGAGTGTTTCCAGGACTAGCATCAATCGTCACCGAATGGATCCAAATGGACACATGCAACGGGAGCGAGACACTACGACGACTTGAGTAATGTACCAAAATAACCATTTATTATAATTTCTAGTTTATCGTAATACCGCTGACCTGTCACTTAGAACTAACTGCCTGAGATATTTCAGAATAGAGTCATTATAAATACGAATCCATGGTTAGGAATAAATAATATTATAGAATATTACATATGTATTATCTTATTAGTGTAGGTATATGAGTATTTCAAATATGTATGTGTTTAATATGTTACTGCAGGTATATGAGTATTTCATGTGTATAGGTGTTTAAGTATGTTACGAAGTATATCACTTAGTGCAAATCTCAAGCTCCCAACATTGATAGTTCTTAACGTCACTACACACGAGAATGTGTAAGAATTTGATTGTTTCCTTCAGATACTTTGAATATGTTACAGAATTTAACTATCTATTGAAAATAGTTGTATATACTCTTGTTACATGATTTCTCTTATACAATGAATACGTGCAACATGCAATATTATAATAAATTTAATTTATAATGGATTCGATAGTGTTGAGTTAATTTATTTTGAGACCTGGCATACAAGACAATTCTATCAAAGTAAAATCCACAATTAATGATGTAGAGTCAATATGATTTAACAAGTACCATGTTCATAAATGTTTTAATTCTTGAAGTTTTATTTGGTAGTAGAAGACAAGACTAATTACTCTTTATTGACAATTAGACCACTTAATTGATAGCATTGCCGATTACCCATTTGAGAAATTTAATCAAGATTCATAAATTAACAATTAATTTAATTTATGCAACTAATTTGAATAATTAATAACGTTGTATATGGCTGTCCAACGCGTGGCACAAGGAAACATGTTCTAGTAGATAATTGCAACTAAGAGAAAAATTTATATAATTAAAATTCAATTAATTTATGCAATTAATTAAATATGCATAAATATTAACGTTGTAGGGTGCCATAGGACAACTCCTCCTATCAGTAGTACTAAACTACAGAAGTACTAAATCAGTAATTATAAGGCGCTAGTACTATATTTTAGTAGTAGGTCTATCAGAACCCTGTAACCTACCAGGAGTTAACTACTACCAAACTAGTAGTTATTAGACGCCAAACGAGTAAACTCTATAGGCCTACTGTATTTTCTTGTAACCCTAATAAATATATTTTTAATTCAAATTAGTAAACTGAAGTTGAATATTTTAATGTTCGATCACATTTAATATTAATTACATGGTGTGTGCGACTGCTTACGGTTGTTGGTAGAATATTACGTCTCGCATCAAAATTGTCGTCGCGCCCGCTTTTTGACGAAATCCGTGATAAAACGTTCCTTTTATCCTAACCGCTGCGTACCTTTAGGTTAGGTGGTTTTATCCCCCCCCCCCCCAAATTGTTTGTATACAAACCCGTTTCTCAGTTACAACAAGTGAGTTCCGTAATGATTGGTTTTGTATCTCACAATCGTATTTATGAAGTTTTACAATAAAGCTGTTCTGCATAAACTTTTAGTATATATAATTTTAACTTCACAGAGATGAATTTATATTGCTCCATCCATAACAGTGGTGAAGTGTAAAGATGTGTGGAGACACAGGACAGGGTGGATGAAATCGATTTGAGACGCTCAGAGTATGTGAAAGAGATTGTTTTCACTGCGCCGTTTATAATTACAGCGTTTGTCAGGCTCACCAATCCTTCCCATAAAGCAAAACGAGAGAAAGTTTGACAAAGGTGTGGATCGAGGGTGACAGATAACAAGCGCGGAGATGAACTCAGCGCCTAGTGGAGGGGGAACAGACTAGTTACGCTACAACAGGTTGGAAGCAGGAACTTACTACATTATCATTTAGTAGCACCGTTACAAAGTACCGTACGCGTGTCTCGTGCTGCCATGTTTGGGTACACGGAACTTCACCCACTTCATTTCGTTGTCGGACACACGGACTTCCCCGACGCACTGTAATTTGCAATTACAATGAGAGAGCGCCGGCCGATATCGTAATAGATATTTTCCATATCGATACATAATATAGGCTAGACGTCTTATCTTCGATTCTGGAGGAACTTTTAATTTTTTCCAGACCCACGCGTCTGCGATTCCACCCAGAGACCGTTTTGGTCTCTACATGTGGTGTAATTGGGGATAGTTGAATTTTAATTTTAGTTGAAGTTTAATTTTTCGGCAAAACGGTATTGCCCAGCGAATCAGCTTTACGCAATTCTGCGTATAACGCTGGCACATGATTTGTTATTTCATAAAAGTTATATCATTAAATTTATTGAAATAATGTATTATTTTATTTTTAAAAAGTTTTTATTTTGATTAAGTTTTATTATTTATGACTATACCAGTTTCCATGTAAAATAATATTAAATAGAGTTGCAAAGTAGAGATATTAATTTGCTAAACGTAATAAGACTCCACAAAGATGCAACACTGAGACCAAAAATTCAACACCTGATACGTGTAATGTTTAACAATTATTATTTAAGGCACTTTCACTTGTGAAAAACTTACTTGTTGTTATTTCGTCAATAATATGTTTCCTTTATTGTTATTGTATTGTTATTGGTATTGTATTGTTGTTATTTCCTTTATATCCTTGTTGAGGAAATACTGTAACAACAAGTAAGTTTTTCACAAGTGAAAGTGCCTTAAATAATAATTGTTAAGTGCTGTGAAAGAAGTGATGAACATTCAAAATAATATGTGTAATATTTGTTTAGATTCATACAAATTTTCAAATTCTTAACTATCAAATTTGACTGTGCCATATATTTTTTTGTCTCTCATGTCAAGAATTGAGCTCAATAATATTGAACTCCTTTATGTGATCAAATTTTGTATCGTGCTTGTAACTCAAATACCCCCAAGTTGTGGTGCCAAATGTAACTCTTATATTATGTGTGCTGTAACTAATTTCGTGTTACAAAAAAATGTATGTTTGTGTTTAATAATAATTAAGGTTTGAGAAAATTTATAAGTTATAAATTTAGTATTTTTGTTTATAAGTTATATATTTTAATTATTTAATATTATTTAATTAAAAGTATTAATAATAATTCATTTCCGTGTATTATTTTGCTAGGCTCTGTAAAGAAATATTTGTTCTATTGTGTTAATCAGATTATGTCAAAACTGGGTCGATTTGTAGTCACTTCTAACTCAGCTCCTTTTTTTTTTTCTTCTTCTTCTCGATTTATTTAGCTATTATTTTCTAAGTTAAATTAAAAATGAAATAAATTAATTTAATTACTCAAATAATTAAGAAAACTCGTATTCAGAAACAGTAATGACATTTATTAAAAGTGATGCGATAATCTTATGTGCATCGACTATTGCTGCGGCTGAGACTCAATTCCCAGGTCGATTGTGTCAACTAACAAAATATATAAAATTAAAATATTGATTAACAAGGTTCTTTGAGCTGTAGAAATGTTCAGGGAAAGGCAAGTTACAAAATACTATATTTACAATTAATTAATACTTAATTACTATTACGTAAAAGAAAATTATATTTGAAAATAATGTCATTTAAAAATCGAACCAGTTGGCTGCGTATGACGTCACGTAGTTGTTGACTCGCCGTGGCATTGTACTGCTGGCAAGATGAACTCGAAACATGGCCGCCATCGACTTCGGATTTCACCCAACTATGCCGGCTCCTGGTTTTTTCCTCTCACCAAATGCAATTGTGATATTTTCTTCTGCGATAGTGTAGTTCCCCTGGATTCTTCGATTGTAATGTTCTTTTTCGCTCAGAGAGGTAGTTTGATGCGGTATTACTAGTGTCGTATTAAGTGTTCGAAATCTGGCTAAGTTCGTTGTTCAATGGAATAGTATTAATTTGAAAATTCCAACATGGCGGATGATTCTTGTTGTCTTTGGTGTTTAATTATATGTATCTTTTTACTGGTTCTTCATTTCGTTAATTGGTTGAGTTATTTTTATTAATTTTATGTTTATAACCTCTTCTGTAACTCTTCATAGGGTACTTTCAACTTAGTTCAAATTATTATATTTTTTAGATCTCCCTTCTGCACGTTCCCATCCGTTCTGGTTCGCGTTTAACAATCAACTGCTAAATGAAATCGTTATTTAATATAGTAATTCCAGAAATATTTTGGTAACCTATTCCATTGTCTGAAATCAGCTGTTCGTCTTTGTCCAGATCTGATCTCATAGAAATATGACATTTTTTTCTATTTTATGGGTATAATTTAATTATTTTTTAATTTCATGAAAATTTAAGTACCTAGCAATATTCCTGTTCTAATTTTACATAAATCAATATCCAACATGACCTATTTTAGTTTCAATTAAGCTTAAAACTGGCATTTTTTGACATTTCTTATAGGCCTTATTATAATTCACATAATTATAAATTAAATGGCTTACAAGTCGTTTTATGTTCACATTGTCCTTAAATAAGATTACTTATTTCATCATTATTCTTTGTCTTTAACAATTTGTTGTTACAACAAACCGATACTGATTATATTTACATTTTATTTGTACTGTGTCCTCTGTTAGGCTTTATATTACACATTTCCAATAAAGTCAATTTTATCCTCTGATCATTACATTTACTATTATATATTTCTGTGATAATTATAATTAAGTATCCTTATTCTAAACTGACTAATCTCTGTTAATTTTATACAGTTTTATCTAACTTATCCTTTTGGATTTTGATTACGTAGTAAAAGTTGAATTTGGCCTAAAAATCAGTTTTGCTTTGCTACTGATATTATAACTAGTTTGCTTCCTTATTATTTCTCTGGTTTACAATTTAAAAGATATTATAATTACTTCCTTGCCTTTCCTACCTTAACAAAACTTTTAACACAAATTAATATTATTTAACTATAACAAAACATCTTATAATCTAACATTTTCGATTACATATAATGAAAGTTCATGTTCCCACATTTATATTATTATGAAACAATCCTTACGTCTTATATCTAAATACTTTATTACAATTAGTAATATTTCAGTCATTTTCTGTCTTTTTGTTTGTTTGATTGTGACTTCACTTTAAGCTACCTCCTAACCGCATTATTCTCTATTACAGTTTGTTATAATGATTGGTTTTTTCTTTTCTTTTTTTTTTTAAAGAATAGGGAAATTCACAATTTATTATCACTAGTTTTGGTATTTCACTATTATAGTTTATAGTTGATACCACTTTACTTCTCACTGAGGCATTCTTTATCACCTACACTAATGGTAGTCTTTAATCTTTTCTTCTTAATATTCTACTTTCTACACTGGTGTTATATCTATATTTAATTTACATTCTTTATCTATATGTAATGTATCCTGTAACTTGGGTTACTGGGATTTAGGGTTTTGTGTCAGTATTTTGAATCTAATTAAATTGTACCTATCTGTCATAAGATTTGAGAACTAACCTCCCCTAATATTAATCTCTTTGTACAAAGCTTGAATTAGTTGATCCTTTTATTCTCCTTCAATGAGTATGGTATTGTTTTATGTTTGGATCCTTTGATGTGGTTATCTTAATAATTCATCCGTGATTATCTTTCCTTACTGCTCCTTATCTTACTGGGTATACTGATGATGTACTGGGGTTTTAATCATCATGTGGTTGAACGTATATTGTTTTATATAGATTGTTCATTTTATTTGGACCAAGAGTTTTTTTTTTTTTTTTGTATAGTCTATTGTCAGCATTTGATTTACTATAATGATCAATTTATGTAATTTATTTTTTAATCATTTTGTTATTACTCACTACGGATTGTTTCTTCCTTTTCTTTTCAAGGTTGTATTAAGTTATATTCAGGGTGAAAATTTTGTTATGCTACAGTGCCAAGTTGTGGGTGTCATGTTATACTCTTATTGGTAGTTGTTAAATTAATAGTATAAAACTCGTGTATTAATTGTTTACTCAGAAGTTTTGAATACTAATTCTTTAATTTATTTGTTGGTGTTCATGAAAACTATTTCAAGTAATAGTGTTGTATAATCCATAAGGTTAATCTTTAATAAATGAACAGGACACATTTATCAGTCTAACCAACACATTTATTAAATTTATATTAACTGTCATTAATATTAGTGCTCTATGCCTTTTAACATATCTTTATCACTAATTATTTTAAACATAATTTCTACCAATAGACAATTTATATGCTAAGATCTCTATATCTCAGGGTTCATTTGATTTTGTATCTAAGCATGAATAACACTTACATCTACATATTACAAAATATATTTATTCCAAATGGATTAATTTTAAGATATGAATAAATATTCTTAATGGAAGTGATATATTTATTTTAAAAGTGCGTAGTTCGCTTTTATATTCTAATCACATTATTTCAAGTTTTAATGTGTAATTCATACGTAAGTTCTTTTAGAAGGACGGACAGGTGTATTGTAAAATAGTAATTAGTAGGCCTACATAAAAGTTTTACTGTTGGTACGATATTCCTGTCTACGGCGTGCTGATGTACTGTGATTCCATCTCCGGCTCCTTAGATCGTAGCTGTAGATTCTCTTACAGCTTCCTTGCTTACAGTATCATTGGATGAATCATAGTGTGGTTCGCTCTCATAGTGGTTGATTGATTAACATTTTTAATCCCTTCACTTTAACTACGTCTATCCGGCTTCTTCCGATAATTACATTTGTATAAGTACTGTTCACTAGTTTACAACGGTTACTCTCGTTACGTAAGTTTACAATTCGCAAACGACTTATTCGTTTCAGTAGTTTATATCGCTAGCAACACGTGCTAAAATCCGATTTTGTTTTTACGAGTTATAAACTAATAAAACTCTAGTTCTCACTCTTTCGATATTTAACTACGCTACACAAATTTTTCGTTCATTTTGACTCTACGAAAATTTAGAATAGACTTCTAAATTTTCACAAACTATTTACTCATGTTGCCTCTACGGAAAATTTAAGTTAACTCTCTGAACTTTCATCGTAGACTCCCGAAAACTTTACAACAGACTCCACGAGAATTTACCACCGACTCTTTCCGATTTTAAGTAGAGACTCCTCGATTTTTAGTCAAAGACTCCCTGATCGCGCCCTAGCTGAGTGTTTATATTCAGTACACATAATTCCCCACTAGCTTCATACATTTCACTTTGCTCCGTTTTAATTGGTCCTTCTTTCTTTTCTTCTAGGAAAATTCACTCTTGGAAACTCGCCTACCTTTAAAGGTGTTTTCTGATAGGTCAAGTTCGTCCCCTCTTTATTTCTCACGCTTGGTTCAACTTTTTTTAGCGTTATATGCTTCAAGAGAGTAGAACAGAAACATTCAACAAGTCAGAACACGTTTACGGATTTTGGACTTGTGTTTTAGGTGGCGCAAACCATTTTCTGTTTATCATGAACTGTGGTGGGTGAACCATATTGTGTACGATCAAACGACACTAAATGATACAAATTTGTTAGGTCTCATCAAGCCCGATCATCGTTTAGTTGTAACAATGATTATTTGTTTGAATGCAATTTTTATGCACCATTCGAGTCGAGGAAGAGACTGTTGGCTCCTAAACGCTTATCATGATAACGCTCAATGTCATATCGCGATTGGGGAAAAATAGGATTTCTTTGTGTAGTACCCCAACCTCTGCTGCTCCGACTTCAGCCCATGTGATTATTTTCAGTTTCGAAAAATCACAAACGAACTACGGAGCCTCCATTTTGAAAATGTAGACAACGTGTAAACATTGTGTTTTTTTAATATTTCAGCCTTAGTCTCAAATAACCACGGTATGACTAGTCACTCTACGGATGTACATCGTATTTTCACTTTCTTGTCCGCTGGCTTATTTTCATTATTTCAGATTATTTATATTTGTTATATTTGTATCCAGTAATTACATGACTAACAATTCAGGTAGTCGTGCAACCTTAATTGTTCGCCGCTTTTTTAATGACTTGATCAGATTTGTGGGAGTACTTATGCCGTCTCCCATACAGTTAAATGACATTTCTTAGGCCTACTCTACGACATCCAGTTTTGTGTCCGGCTTACTGGATTTCTAGCGCTTGTCATACGCAGTATTTTTGTATTGGATAATGCAATTAACGTACGATACGTAAAAAACGTTAATACTATACCAAATCGTAGTTTGTAGGACGACGTATAAAAGCCGGTTTCGTTAACGACTACTACAAAATGTAGCGGAACTGCATTCATTATTTACGGCGAAACGTTTACGTTTCCATAAACCCGTTGAGAGTTGCGTTGCGTTACGACAGGTTTGTTTAGCGACGGAATTAATTTCCCTTTCGCACAAAGCAGCAACAGAACCTCCTCTCGTTCCCCGCTACTGTGACCGGTTTACGATTTTACATTGGCACTGAGCTTCACTATTAAATTGTATCCCATCTGTGTATTTACGATTAATATTCGGTGTTTCCGACATTAGATTCCAACATTTAATTGAAAATAATTTTTATTTTGAAAGTATAATACAAAATATATAATTGCAAATGCGTCACACCAAAATGATGACCTTAAACTGTCATTTTAGATACTCTTATCAAAGAAAATGGAAATTATGCTTACGTGTATTATTCTGTACATCGTGAATGACAATAAAAACCAAATCTGACTGTACAGTTACTATAGCTCCCTCGGTCGCAAAGCAGCTGTTATCAACGGTAACCGATTTTTTATCTCGCATCAGTGTAGTTTCTGCGCGTCATTATCTCAAAGGCCATACCGACAGCAGAATGATGGCGACGCGACAGATCGACTGCATTGAGGTGATAAGCAACCTGTCGCGGCAACCTGATGAATACTTATTGTGGCAACGGGGCATCAACGTGGACTCAAAACGGTAATCTCATTTTGTTATTTACGGTACAGTCTGATTTGTGCACAGAAACAGTGTCGGTCGGGAAAAGCCGCGCAATTAAGAACAAATTATTAATCGAAGGCTTCTCACTGTTGTATTTCTGACCGTTGGAGTTATAATCACGGGAATGAACGGTTGTGTTTTTCGTAGAAGTGGAAGCGCAGGGGAAGTTCCGCATCTGGTCGTTGGAAACAACGAGACAACCGAACTAGAGCTTTTGCATATTGAATGAAATGTTTTTGCCAATCTTACTCGGCGTCTTAGTCAAGCACCCGATTTGCAGTAGGGACGGAAGGGTGATGTACTGTAGCGAGAGTGTGCAGTTATACTTAGAACATTGGTACTCTCTGTGTACGTCAATTATATTGCACCGTTAATGTAGTTGACAGCTCCATGTCCAGTCCACTTGGACTCGAAGGTGCCACACTTACTAGTCTAACCATTCATCAGTTTCCAATTGGAAGCACAGCTCACGTTTGTTATTTTAATATTTTAATGATTTTATAATTTGTAAATTGTACAGCATTATTTTAGTTGACACGTTATAGGCATACTTTATAAACTAGTAATTGTGGCAGCTTTGAGTCCACGTGGACTGCACATACAGCTGTAAGCTATACTAACGGGGCAATCTGTTTGGCGTACACAGAGTGCTGAAATGTTCTAAGACCACGTTAACACACGAAAGCATGCCGCATGGTAACCAAGCGGCCTGTACTCCAATCACATTATAACTTGACAGCGGTGTAGCATTATGGAAGACTCGCTTTGCATGACATTCAAAGTCGAGTCAGTCCAACTCCGATTACCTACTGTTCGGGCGATACAACAGTCTGGCAGAGATAGGCGGGCCTCATTCAGTAACAACGGGATACCTACACGTGAACACACCAACATCCCGCCCTATCTTGCAACACGTCACGGCACGTGGTTAAACGTGAATGAGTGGCAGTAGTCTGATGTGATCAGTAACACTGTTGAGGCTTGAAGAAGACATGGCCGTAATGCCTGAGGTAACACGGTAACACGATGGGGACATTAATTTTTGTAAGATCCAAGTTACTTTGAATTTTATGAGGTAAACTGGGTTGTCGGTTCCATCCAGTGATTTATTTTATCCGTTTTATGCCGTTCCGACATTGTCAGAAATTACTCACTCCATGCAAGGAGGGGGGGGGGGTCATTAAAGACATTAATTTAAAACAGAACAAGAAGGTTATTGCTCACGTATTCGACACCGACGTCTTGTATGAAGTAGAGTTAAGTTATTGAATTAAAACGGTTTCTACATACTGGTACAGAAAGGATAGGACGGTTTCAAAACTTTCGCGCAGTAGGCCTAATGGGTAGAGCGCTAATGGACATGAAACGGCTTTTCAGTTCGTAACAAAAGCGAAAGGTGGAGGCGTAATAATACAAGGTCTCCAAAAAGGTAGGCCTACACGGCTCCAGAACAGTAGTCTACCTTGTGAAAGCGTAAACAATCTCTTCCGGTTTGTCTGAATACGGTTACGTTGGTGTGGTGCGTCTGTCTGCGTGTTTACTGTTGAAACTACTTGAGGCCTACATTTTACAGAAAGGTCTGATTTCTGTTTTGGATTTTAGACAAAGATTATTACATTTTTTAAACCTTACGAGACTTTTGTTGTAAAAACAAGCCGAGTTCTGATGTACTCGCGTTATAAATTATAATAATCATATTTGGTTTAACAAGCAGTGCCTTAAACATAACATAGCACCGTCGTAATTTAAGATTACCTGTCGACACCCATCTCCTGAAGCCCGGAAAACGGTCACGAATGTGTTTGTATTTTTTTATTTTTATTTTATTTTTTATTTTAAATTGGCTAAGTTGTGAATTACTTTTTGTTTTAAATTATTCATTAATAATGTGAATTCTAACGCAATTATTACATACATGACTGGCCCGTTATGTTTATTACACAATGTACTTATAAAGAAACTCTTAATTTCTCCATCGATCAATGAAATTTTGGCCGAAGGGGATGAAAGGCTCTTAGTGTTTAGCGATTACTTACTGCTTGGGTCCACTATCAAGAACTGTTTCATGAGTAACCTTCTACGTAAATTTGTTAGTTATACTGTGCATTTATGAATATATTTTTAATTATTATTCTAATTGCCGAAAGATGTCCGCGCGGATCCATCAGCAGTCGTCTGCCACCCTTTTTAAAACATTGGTCTAGAAAATAATTTGTAATGTATGATGCAAAATAGTTTTTGGTTAGATTAGACTCGGGCTTACGTATTTTATAAAAAAAATATTTTCCAGTGAGAGAATAACGTAAAAAGCCGGAAGAAAGGATAGCTTGAATGAAATGTTTGACCTGTATTATATGATCGTTAAATTCTAGCGGATTAACCTAGTTATTGACATGTGTTTAACCAACTTTCATGATTGTTGTGTGTATTCAGTGCAGACTGTGTGGTAGTGTTGAATGTATTTGGCGTATTTTGACGTACAGAATACACACCAAGAGGCGTGAGGTCTATGTGTGCCTGCATGGTGTTAACTTTTAAAATTATTTAATGCTCCGTTTATTTAACAAATAACATTAAAAACTAACGTAAAAACTGTGCGATCGAAACAGTGCAAACAGAATGTTACCTCGTGTTTGATGAAACTTTTTATGTTGTTTATTTCGTTCCGTCGGTCTCCGTTCTTCCACACATGTAACTAAAACAAAACGGCTTAATTTGAAAAAACAAAATTAATGTAAAACCGATAGTTTCGTATTCGTTGGTCCCCTTTAAAGTCTAATTAATTGTCGGACCGAATCGAATATTTACCCTCTACCTACACTTAGGCTGTGTAAGTCCCCGGCCATCCGCCACAGTGTAGTTATAGCCTGTTTGCGTTCAGACACCGAACGGACCGCGATCGTTCTTTTTGCTCTGTCGTTAGCCGATGCGCAGAACGATTACTACTGCCCTTAGTATGTACCAGATCAGGTATTGCCAAAATACTCGTATGTTTTATCAAATTGGGGAAGCCAACACAGCCATCCAAATTAATGGATTAATTATTTTTTATTAAATGATTAATTAATTCTCTTTCAGACAGTTGTCCGAACAGAACGCTGTTCGGAACACACCTCGGACAGTTGTCAAACATGAAAATTTTCAGACAGTTGTCCAGAATAAGCCTGAACAAGATGAATATGAGGCAGTAATTCTTTAACATGAATAGAATTAGTATTCGGCATCACGTCCAATAGACGTCCAAATAATTAAGATTCATAAAACAGAATTGTTTAGTGTTCCTTAAAATCTGCGTACATTAATTGAAAAACTAAAAACTAAATTTAAGAAATTAAAGAATGAGATCCAGTCGATAGTTTTTATTTTCTTCTTTAATGTAAAAATCAATTTAAACCGTTAAAGTAAAGGGTTGTTTAAGGAGATTGATGTGTTTTTTTGCCCAGCATTATTGTTTCGTCTATATTCGACACAGGGGAAGGACGTAATATATTGTTAATTGATTTTGTTTTTACTCTTCATTTACGTAATCGGTGGATAAGGAACGTATCGATTTGTGATGTTTAATACAAAAGGATAAACTCCCTGATTCCTTAATGCCAGCAGGGATTACACTGAATTATCCAACACTCTTCACTCTGCTTGTCTTTCAAAGCGTATTTTGTACATGTACACAAATGACCACCTGTGTCTGAATCTCGTACCCACGTGGGACCGCTCGTAGCCCTTATATTGATGCGATGCGCGCGCGTGTGAGTGCTGTTACACATACACAGTCACCTCCCGCCGGTAGATACTTTCGCTTTGATTGCCCCAGGATGGAGACGTAAAAATATTTTCTACATTGCTTACAGACTGTCCGATGCAGGAAGGTCCTTGAAAACAGATGGTGCGTTCGTCAGTTAACTGCCAATGATGATATTCTGAACCTTTTGATGCGCTGTTATGCAAATCACACAGTTAAGTCCATCTTTTGGTTTACGTATTTTGTCATATACATAATATGATGTTCGTCCTGTTATCGATGAATTTCCCTTTCTCGCTGTTTTCAAAACCCATAGTTTTAATGGCGACAGGAAATTTAATTAACACTGTTTTTTTAAGAGTATACAATTTGCGGTAAGGCAGTAAGCATATCGGTTTAGAAGGGGAGAGCGCATGAATGAGTTCAGCACAAGTAGAAGTGCAACTCACGTTATTACTGCCACAGCCAAAACGATGACAGTCGGAAGCCTATTATCCGCCGTCGCTTACTGCTGTCGATGCTGTTGTAATGATGTCATTAATGAAACGTTTAGTGAAACGTGTGAACAATATAACTGTACTGATGCGAAATAAAAAATTAATTATGATTGCCAACAGTTGCTTTTGATACCGAGCAGTAACGATTTAAACGATAGAACTGTACAAATCGTTTGTACGATTATCATTAAGTAGGGCCTCATTTAAACTTGTCGGGTAGATTTAACACTGTGCACCTTTTAACCCCATGTAAGGCCTTCTTTAATCAAATCCTTATCAAAAAGATTAACTGCTAGTACACGCTTCAGTGTGTATCTAATGTGTTTACTTATATTTTTCACTCCGTTTCTTGATTTCATTTATCACAGCGTCCGCTTAGAGATATTCTTCGATGCGGTGTTGTTAGGTATCAGGGTACGTTCGATATGGTTGGAATCATTACTTTTAGGTCAGACTAGTCGAAAATGTTTGTGTCGGCGTTGCGTTGAAATTAATCAGTAGGCTATAATAATTATATTTAAATTACTTGTTTAAATTATTTATGTATATGTGTATCTTCACAGTGCTTTAATACATCAACCTTATTACAAGATAAGGTGATGGTGAAGCTGGTTTTTTTTTAATGAGACCGTATTTATTAAAACATTTTCCTACAACGTTATTTGTGTAGATTGCCCGACGTTATGCTAAGGCGTTATTAATGTTTATTATTGTATACTACGTTTAGTGTAATTATAGCGCAATGCAATTCATAACCTGTGGGTATACACAAACCATTTATATTACAACAAAAACGAAAAACTACTCACTCTGAAATTCAAGCTAACTTTTGTATGCCTGTAGTATGATTTTTAATTATTGTTTCCTCTAGTTGTACTCCTGTGTAAATAAGGTGCGCGCGCATGTTTGTAATTAAGAGTAACGTGCATTCACACGGCACCTACACACGGAGGTGCTTTGTTTTAACCGGAAGGGGCAGTTGCTGCGAGGTAAATTATGTGTTGTGATGTTGGCGGCATCGTTCGTCTTCATGCATATTCATGTGTCAGTTAATTACTGGATAGAAAAAGAGAAGGGCGAAACGCTAGCGAGCTAAGCAGTGGCAGTTAGTATAAAGTTAGGTTCGGATAGATCTTCCGATTTGTCGAGATTAGTCGGAATATAATTGGTAGCGATGGTGCTGCAAAGGATAAATTGTTCAGACCTGCACGCGCAGTAGGAGGAAGCAGGCTAGTAGTATGAAACATTAGAGGACAAAATTCATAACAAAGGAAATGACAAGCGGCTACAGTTCCGGAAGACTGCAAAATTTGGGCCTACTTGAATTAATTCGTCGAGAGGTGTAGGTTACAATTTTCATATAAATGGAGTATGTTCAGCTATGACCGAATGTTCATTAAGTTCTAAAGGGTAGTAGTACTTTAGCATGGAATGCAGTTGAATTCTCCATACTTTATCAAAGCAATATTTTTCGTAATAACTAGCCTCGTTAATAACAGAAATTGTAGGAGATAGACTTGTAGTAAATTGGTAAACTTGTACGCGTCTATTCACAAACTTGTAGATAAAATATAAAAAAAGCATATAGATTGCAGCCGAAGAGGGGAAAAGATGAAAATGGGTGGGCGGTACGATCAGTTGTTGAAAACGGAGAAAATGAGTTTCATAATCCTTACTCCGAGGCAAAATTGTTCAGATTTTTAGCATTTTATTTTTTACAGATGTTGAGTTGCTGGCCCAGCGATCGAACCCCCAACCGGGTGATTGATCAGGTGGATTGATTTCGGGTTTCACATTCTCTAGACGGGCTGCTTTCTCTACGGCTGACGGGCCCGTTCTACCCATTACTAAGAAGAAAAGTGAGAAACAAAAGGAAAGACATCCTAGCCCTCGAATACTCTAATAGCTTCGGGATCGAAAAACAAGAGTCGGTCAAGAAAGACAAAACAGAAAAATTAAAGAAACGTATCTCACCCACGAGACGTTGAAGCAAAGTAAGACTTTAGCTAGGGTACACTTAATCGCAGGAAAAGAGGTAGGCCTCGAAAACTTGGAGACAAGGAGGATATGAGGAGCAGGAATTTACAGGCCATTGAGTGGCAAAGAAAGATTACTGGCAGTTGAGATGCGGGATGCGATGAGTGTCGTAGGCTCCCCGCATATGTAGGTCTATATAATGTCATAGTCGCAACGACAACGCATATGTATAAAGTCTAAAATTAAAAAAAAAAGATTTTAACTACCTGAAAGTGAGTTGAATTGTGTTAGGCTGACGACTGAATGGAAGAGACGTGTTAAACAACTGAACAGCATTGGCCATCTGTCACGTTAATTGTTTTACTTTACTGCATTGTTTCTGTGCCACACAATGGGCAGCTTCCTGCATTCTGCAATAATTGGTTCCTGGATTCGTTGTACACACATTATGCGCGTATAGCGGTAAACGTTAACAAACAACGACAAGTTTTAGCGGGCCTCGCGGACTTTATTGAACTTTATGTTTATTTAATATATTTACATAACCGTTTTAAGAAATTACTGCCTTCTTGTGCCCTCTCCTCTTCAACCGAGATGTTGGTGGGCTTGCAATCTCTTCCCTTCCGAAAACAGTCGTTCAATCACTACATACGTTTTCCCTCCATTTGTTTCTGTATGTGCCTCACTCTCCCACTACGCCCCTCAGTCATTCCCTCGATCAGGGTGTGGAGCCAGCTTGATGCCGTAGTAGATGACCAACCATACTGCTTTTCCTTTCCGCCCTGGTTTTAAACACTGCATCCGCTCGCCTCAATACTGCTTTCTTCGTGGCCTCCACAAGAGTAGTAGAACAACTGATGAACGTCAGTGTGTGTTTGCTTGTTTATGCGGGTCAATGTATGTGTTAGTGTTATGGATAAGAGACACATATCCTACCGTCAGAGATGAACACCACAGAATATTTTAACAAACATTTTGAGTAAAATTTTCTTGCTTGTGAGAAACTGTGATCGATTCTAGAGAATGTTTAATTTGTTGTGAACTCGATCACGTGACACGAAGAGCTGATACAGAACGGTTCGTGAAAAGTCCAATATTCAATATCCTCGAGAAAGGAGGATAGATGTCCTGATGAAAACCAAGAGAGTATTAGACTGCAACCCCTTGTGTAGATGAATCGGATAAAGACCGATTGGACGTTGTGGAGGATGATTAGAGGGACACGGGAGTGAGAGGATGCATATGTCTCTGTAGTGATTGAACGGGAAGGAGGAAATCGTTCAGAAGATCAAACAAAACTCCACCTTCGGTTGTGAAGTCGGTAAAATAATATGTATTACTGTGCATTGTAGGATTCGTAATAAAAGATTAGGATAGGAAGATCGTGCTCCAAGCAACAGAACATGAGACCAGCCTTAGATAAATATCACAAGGAACAGAAACGAACAGGCAGATGATCTTAAAAAAGTTGACCAAGAAATATTTACTTTCTTCTTTGTTGCGTTTTCTAGTTGTTACCGTCTCCCTTCTGTTCTCCAGATCGTGTTCACGTCTGACTTTTTATATTCTCCCCTATGCACGGATTCGTCTGCCACGTCCCTCCACCATGACTTTCTCGGGCATTACAAGAAATATTTCTGGTAAAGAACATGTGCCTGTTTATGTGAAGGACATAAAGCATCGATAACAAAAATATTACATTTATTATGAAACGTTACACCGCCAGAAAATACCGAGTGTCGACGACACGTTTCGGCTGGAGACGTGAAAGCACCATCAAACTCTGTATTGAGCAGTAGGCCTAGCTGTAGTGTATAAGTAACGGATAGGGGAGCTTTGTTTCTGATTGTATTAAATTGTTTTATATTTGAATAATAAAGTTATTGTCGTTATGCTATATAATTCAAAATTATTTAAACAAAAATACTAATATGATAGATGTTACTAATATTTCATTCGCGCGCGATTTGAGGGAGTTGGAGAGGGGAGAAAGGAGAGAAAATGAGAGGAGAGAAAAAGAGAGAGAGATGATGCAAGTAAAAAAAACTATCGAATGATCGCTTTCAGAGTCAAACGGTGATTCCAGCATAATTATGAAGTTAAGTGAGGAAAAATGTAAGCGATTCATACAACACATAATAGGCTAACTGTAGGCTACTGTGTTGGATCAGAATCGATTCAGTAACATTAGCAATAGCAAAATCTCGTGACTACACGACGTAAGATTCTCGTCGAAGAAGTCGTTAGTGTGTTCCGACTGTTATTGTTGCGAGGCCAACTGTGACCGACAGGAAAACCCGGACTTTTTTTGTATGTATGAAAAAATGACGACGAGTTGTGCTAAATTGTTTGATTGTGATAACACGTTGTGTGTTTGGGGGAGGGGGGAGGAATTTACAGGTCAAGGCAGCGTACGAACAGTAATGAGTTTTATAATGAGAAAAGTTTCCTACCGTAAGAAACTTGCTGTGTGATTATTTTCTTGTTTTAAATTATGTTTCTCTGACGAGTGACACGTTTTGACACTTTTTTTTAAATTTCGAAAGAGTATTTCAGTTACGGTAGTTTGCACTCGCATGGGATTACTTTAAGGTACGTAAAGTACGTACATTTAGGAAACGTATTCATGGTATACGATGAATAAGACACGAGTAATCGACTGATAGATTTTCGAAGGGAATCGTGTTTTATGGACGTGCTGTTTAAAATTTAGGCTGACTTTTGGCACACAAGTTTATCTCTTTAAGAATTACAGTAAATCTGTGCTTTTGAGTTATTACATTTTTCGAATGTTTTATCTGTTTTCGGTGGTTTAACTAATTTTACGTTTGTTAAAGAATTCAGATGTGTTCTAATTATAGTGCGCAGATAAATAGTAAAAAATTCATAGCGAAAGAAGTGAATTTTTTATGTTGTGACCAACACGTAGAACCAGAGATATTAAAAAAAAACAATAAAATTAAGTCCTGTAACAGTACAAATAAACAATAATAGAACAGTAAAAGGCCTACACCAGATCTTCAGAATTCCATAGAAAATATATTAGACTAATATTTTAATGATTTTAAATGAGATGACGTTATAAATTACCAACTTTGCGGTTGTGTTGCTGAAGTTTATTTAGATTTTGATGTCATGTACTCTGATTATAAAACAGTTTTTTACATTTAATAGACACCATTGCACAACATTCCATTCGACCGTAGGCCCTGTACGCAGTAGAATGCCTCGCGATAAATAGAAAAGGTTTGATCGAGAGACTGGAAGCCAAAGAAAGAAGAATTCTGAGAAAATCTTGGATCCGGTTAAAGCAGACGGTGATAACAGATGACGACCCAATCACGAACTACACACACGTGGACAAGCTAACAGACACAATCTGGATAAGAAATATTGCCCTCTGTGGTCATAAACAGAGGGAGATCGACCAGTAGGATCTTTGCCTACTTTCTAGGCAACATAATCAAGGGGGTCTGGTTCACGAAGGTGGAGAGGAACCTACAAAGAAGTGGGACCACGCGTGAGGATATCCACGAAGTGACCCTCTTAGAAGAAGCTTGGAGTACACCAGGGTTCCAGAAAAACCCAAGTTGGACCAGGGAAGACGAAGACTGAAGAAATAAAGGAAGCGCGCCAAAACGAATGCAAAAGTTAAATTCCAAAAGTTAAAGTTGACTGGGAAAAAGTTAAAGCCCAAAAAGAAAACATTAACGGGATCCACCGTAGATATCAGTAGAGCTAAACCAAGTGTCTATTAAAGTTAAATATTAGGTTTATTAAACTGATCTATCAAGTTCCAAGCAACCATTCGATCACTGTAATAAGACAATTCAATACCAGCAGATACCCCTCACGTTTCTGAGTCATCAGACGCTGTCTGCAATAGGCCTGTTAATGAAATACTTATAAAAACGTTGTATCACTTGAAATCACCTCACAGAGGGGATCGAATCTAGAGTTTAGTATAGAAAGTAGTTTGTGCTGCGCGCGCTAACTTCTGCAGCACGAACGATGCCTCGCACATAAACTCTCGTCAGGTAGAATGGGAGGGAAAGAGACGAACAGAACAGTTGGTAAATAGTTTCAAACGTGCAGAGATCATTATTTATGTCACGCCATTTGTACCGCGCCGCTATTCTCTGTGGTCTCTATATATACCACCGTTCATTAATTTTGCCCTTCCTGCAGAGGCATGAATGTGTCTTATAACAACCGTGACAGAATTGATGTCAACTGTTTGTCTGTATGCCACTACGTTTCTCTCTCTCTCTCTCTCTCTCTCTCTCTCTCTCTCTCTCTCTCTCTCTCTCTCTCTCTCTCTCTCTCTCTCTTTCTCTCTCTCTCTCTCTCTCTGTCTTTCTCTACTGATAAATTCAGGTTTTACGTATAATTAATTTCCTAGTTTTAGGCATAATAACACCGTTATGTGTCGCACGAGCTGTAGAAAATATGTCGCGAGTTTTACGTCTTAAATCGTTCGTATGCTGAAATTTGTTCGGTTCATTCAACAGCCTGTTTTAAACACTGTTTAGACCTGTGGTAGCCTAACGGTGTGTCTCCAGAATTGTAGAGTTAAAATATCGGAATAGTAAAATAGAAAGTAAAAACGTTTGCAATAAGATATATCGTTGCACTTTTACTTTCTTTATTTTTTTTTCCATAATTATTCAGTTCTCTTAGTCATCGATGATCGTTATTTAAAATTTTAAATCTAGATTGTTAGTATTCAGAGCGTCGTAATATTTCAGTGAAGTTGTAAAAGAGTGCTGACCGGAAACAAAAATATTTGCGAATGTGTGTCGGCCTTTGGGCCGGCTAACATTCCAGATGTTAGCTTTTACGAATGTACCAAAGTAAATCCTTGAAGCAGTAGTGAGCAGTAGTGAATGCTCCTTGGTATAGCCTATGTCTAACGAAGTCTTATTCTCAAATACCAACTGTTGAAGAAGACGTGACCATAATCATGTCAGGTGTAGGGGTGGAAAAGCAATACATATCACGTACTGCTTTCATTTTATGAAAAAGATGAATAATCAGATTAAGTAATTCAGTCTAACAAGCCGAACAAGTTGTGAACATTATTCTACAGGTCTGCGGAGAGTGGAGAATATTCGCTGTGATGGTATTCCACGAGTGATGTGATTTACATTGTGTAGAATGGTGACAGACTAAACCTATAAAATATGGTTGCCATTGCTAAATGAACTCGTAAGACTGTCCGGTTCAAAAATTAGGACATGAAACATGTGTGTGTGTGTGTGTGTGTGTGTGTGTGTGTGTGTGTGTGTGTGTGTGTGTGTGTGTGTGTGTGTGTGTGTGTGTGTGTGTGTGTGTGTGTGTGTGTGTGTGTGTGTGTGTGTGTGTGTGTGTGTGTGTGTGTGTGTGTCTAAAACAACAACAAAAATTCTATACACTTCATGTGTATTAGTGCTTGGCAGATTACTTCTTCAGAAAATGAAAATGATTTTCCAAAATGACTTTCTGTTTTGAATAAACTTGTACGTGAAAGACGCTCAAGATTTATTAATAATTTTAAAAATGTACATATACAATATTATTTACCATAAAGTTGTAGAATTTCTTATTGGAAACGATATTTCAATTTAATAGGAAACAGTTGCAAGGCGAAAATTAATTTAAATGCAAAACCCGCAAACTAATAAACACGATAAACGCTTGGTGGATAAATGCAACTTATTCCCAACTTACCACACGTGCTTCTTAAAACCAGCGTTACCAACAATTTTTTTAAGAATTGACAGAGTCCTGGACTGTGGAGAAAATTTGACCCCGGAACATGAAACGTGGACATTCCGGAAAAATTCAGACAGTTGGTACCTGCGTATAAAGGGACAAAAAAAAAAACAAGTTCGTTCAAACGACCAATAGTCACCAGTGAGTTAAGGTTTTGATGTGTTTTGAAGTAGGTGGACGCCGCGGGATCTATTCCTTCTTAATATTTTGTGGCGCGTTTGTATTATAACGATACGTACACAGAAACCAGGACCATTGGAATCGTAGGAGTAGCCTTACCGAGCTGATTAGAGCGACGGTTTTCTGTTCACTTGGCTCGCCTTTATGTACGGACTGTAGATTGCTATTGTTGTTATAAGTCAGGCATAGGTGTATGCAGCAACATATGAGAATCACGTTAGGCTGGCAGCTAGAAATCAGAATTAATACTGATTACTGCATATAGAGACGCAATAATTGTTTCCAGCATACGAAGCTGTTTCGAGAAACGCAAGGCTATAATTTGTTAATCTGTGTTGCACTAACGCTGCAGTCGGTAGCACATTGCTAATCAGTCTTATTAACCGGTTGCTAGAGACCTTTCTATTTTGTTATCATGTTCTCTTATTTACTGGTTCGCTTTCTAAATAAATGTAAAACTGTAGCCTATTGCTATAAGTAGGCGGAAACACCATGATATGTGTTGTATAATTAGTTGTTGAATTTAATACAGTACTAATGTGTAATTAGATAATTAATAAATAATATCATTTATTTTTTGTTTGCAGGTAAGGACAGCGTTACGTTTAACATCGTGTAAATTGTGCAGGCGTTCGCATGGAAGGTACGATAGCTTTAGTTTGATCCATTTAGGCTAACAGTAGAGATTGCTGGATAACGTTTATATTTTTCTAATCACATTCCGTTTCATACCTTTAGACGTATAGGTTTGATCATATCATTGCGCTTATCGTGATCCAACCGTCAGTCGTATGGTAGAGTTTCACTTTACCAATATTTTGATACAATTAATTTAGTGATTACTATTTCGTGTTATAAAAAATGAATTCTTCGGTCCTGTAAAAAATTTTAGAACACTTGTCTTTGCTCAGTGATCGTCATATGTAAAAACCCCGTCAAATAAAGACAAAACAACAGAAATCCTTTTTGGGGGAAGGATTATAAAAAAGAAATAAGTAGAAAATGGAAATGACATTTTGTGTCCTTGGTTGGAACGTGCCGTGAATTATTGAGTGGGACTGCTTGTAGTGAATGCAATGTCATTGGTTTTATATCGGTTAGCGGGCCGATATCGTCTCGACAGTCATTCGTTCAGATTGAACGTATAAATTATAAGATATAAATACATTTTTATCGCTGAAAGTTTTAATCTTTTTTTCTTTTTAACAAATTATAATTTATTCGTTGACCATTATTAAACGTATGCATTGACAAACTGACTTCAGTAAAAGAACAGTGAATAAAGTAGAAGACATGAAATGAGACTTTTAAGAAAAATTAGCAATAAAACAAAAATTTCATAAAATAAGGAAAAGGTCTTTTACACGGAAATTGACTGTGAAGGTAGGAGATAGTAGAACAGGAGAAGGGAAGTTTTGATTGCATAGCGAGAGAAAGTTAAGAGGAAACAGTCTGACTAGAAGACAGGAGAGTGCAATATGCAAGAGGTGCTAAAAAAAAAGATGACGAGATAGACCGAAAAATTATGGCAAGTGAGATTAGCGGAAGCAGGAGAGGAAAACATTGAAGGGGGAGGATATGGGGGGAATAGGACAGTAAGAAATTGAGAGAAATTTGAGGTAGCCTATCTCAGCTCTTCAAATATCCATAGATATGTAATCATAAGGTTACATGTACAGAAGGATTAAGTGGCGTGAGTAATTTACTTTTAATGAATGTCGACGTAACGGATGTTATCTGTCGCCAGATAAAAATTGTCAAGTTAACTGAGTCTGTGATGCATACGGCAGAATTTATGCAGAAAAACAAGAAGAGAGACCCGTATGAAGTTTTATAGAGTCACGGAAATTTATAATGAATAAATGTAAATGTAATTTACATTTGTGGGAATTAATTATTTAATTGTGTTTGCCGTGCCCCACGATCTTGGAGCGCCATTAATACAATGTGCAATTAATTAAATTGTGAATTAATTGAATAATTACTATAATTATTTATAGATTAACGAATGATATCCTTGATAAGCCTCGCGATTGGTATCGCCATTTACATTGATATCAGTTAACAATTAATATTGTGAATTCAATTAATAAATCACTGAGCAAAAAGACTCTTAGAAAATTAATTTATGTTTTAAAGATTAATTTAATATGTGGGTTATCTGTAATAATGAACGCATGTGTAAAATCAACTTAAATAACTAATTTATTATTCATTTATAAACTAGTAATCATACATATAAAAACGTCGTTGCACCTGTAAATACATACATATTTCAAATAAACAAGTTCTAGCTTATATATTCGCTGAAAAAGACATACATACATAAATCATAGAATACAACAATTCAAATACTAGTTATTGATGCGTTCATTAATCCCAGATAGGTTTTGTTAACATATTCGTTATTTATAACTTTTAACTCTAATTGTATTCGTTACATTTATTTATAACTTCCCAGGGTAGGAATTCTTTGAAAGAATCAGGTCAGTAGCAGTTACTTAAAGTAATAAATTAATAATGGTTACTTGAGTTTATAGAATATCCGTTTAGTGTCCAGCGATGTCCGATCCTTGTGGTGATGAAGACAGAAAGACACATCTTGTTGACTGCCGTCGATAGCACAAACACTTGTATACACCCACGATCACTCGCGTCGAAGTAGAGTTGTGTAAATAAGTAATGGATCTTGTGTTAGTTCGAAAAATTCATTCTAAAATGAGTGTTGTGTGTGTTCATTTCGCAACATTAATGTGTATGTCCGTTCGTCACTTATTTCACTTTCTATCAATGTATATATGGTTAAATTAGTTCGTTCAAATGTTTCATGTTCTATTATGTTGAATGTGATTTAGTAGCACAGACTAATTGTAAGTTCGTCTATTTTGTACAATACACAAGTAATGATATTTGTACGTGTCGAGATTGTATTGTTCACTTTGATTGATTACTACATGAGTCCGTTAAATCGCACATTGAATTCCATTATTAGAAAATCACTAAGTCTGAATATTATGACATGACGATTTCACTAAGTCTGTTACTTTACATGAAACTGAAATTTACTGATATATACTGACTTGAAAGTTTAAAATATACTAGCTTCCGAAAATTAAGATATACTAGCCGCAAGATTTAAATATACCAGCCGCTTGAAATTTAAAATATACTAGCCTCGTCCCTGTGTTAGACATATAGTTTTATCAGTTTGTCCCTACTCAAATTTTGTCTTCTGAACTGTCCACGCCTTTTCTTACTTGTGATAGGTCAGCTCATAGTTTTCTCGGAATACTTCGTCCCACTACTCCAGGGCTTTTTGGTATCCATCTCCTGATACGCCTTTTGCTTTTGGTTGCTATAGAAACTGCCCTCTCCATCGGTGTTCTTCGCAAGTGTTGTATTCTGATAGGTTGCCAGACATCCCCAGATTTGTCCTGTTCGAACGTTGACCTATTTCGCAGAATTTCTAGCTATTATACGCCTGTCGATCACTCTTTTGTGTGAGGTATACGCAGTGTTTTTGTAAGTTGCCTTCATCTGTTCTCGGGTCCTTCCGAAGTATTGTTCTCTCTTACACCCCTTTTTTGTAACTATTAATAATTCTGGACATATGTTAGCTGGTGAAGTCACCCTGACTTTCTACTCGTAAATTGCGTCTGACACTTAGACGTTACCTCCAGCTGTGTAGCTTGGTTGGAGTCCTGTCCATTCTCCACTTCACACATTGTTTCTGAAAGTGCTGTACGTACGCTCCTTTGTAAACATCTTGTCCCCTTTTTTCAGTACCTCGTATTCTGACGTAACCTGACTGAACGTATGCCTTAATTCCCAGTACACGTGTGAGTGTCCTCGCCTGCTTTGTCTCGGCTGTTGTGGGTAATAATTTTTAGCTAAACTTCCCCTGTCATCTCGTATATCCAATTTCTATAGTTGAGTAGAACTTAACGTCTTCCTATTGTCCTGTTAGCGACGTTGCTCTGACATCTTCACATTACGTTTTATTTATTGCGTCGACTAGAAGTCGTTGACACAACTTCGTGTGAACAAAATCCGTCGAGGAAAAAATTTGAAATTTTTAAATTTTTGCTCGTTACAAATTCTTATTGTGTCTTGGCATGACAGTTGAATAAAAACGCAGAGAGGTGCAAGCAGGATCTAAGCTTCATATATGTAAGTAGGCTGCGTTTTGTAAAGGAAAGTCCACGAGGATATGTGCGGGGACCTAAGAATTACAAGATTGACGAATGTCGAAATATAGGTGATTGCGTCACGTAGGGAGACAGCCGACTGATAGATTGCCCACGCAAACACTGCTGTATGAACTAGAAGGCAGGCGACATCCTGGAAGACCGAGGAAGAGATACCAAGGGTTTACAAGTGACAGGGGGCTGATATTTATCACAAAAAGATGTGCCTGTGTGTACTGGGTTGGGGCACACGTCACTCTATTCACGCCAGATGGTAGGCGTAAACGTTTAAGTGGTCTTTATTTAATTAGTACAAAGTTTTCCATGCAACTTATGGCTTCGGTAGTTCATAATGTGGAACTTACGAACAAAAGATAGTAGGCTACAAGGTACTGTACCTTGTCACGTTGGTCTGTAAAATTCACACTGGAAGACGACGAAAACCGGTGACTCTGACGGAACGTAAAACACTTCTTTACACAGGCGGCCGTTGTAAACCTAATTGACTCAATGAACACGACGTAACGACGAGAAACGGACACAACGCGCTCGAACAGTTGTGAAGTAAAGTGGTACGCAGACAGGCCGACGCGAATTGCACCGAGATGTCTTTATGACATAGTGACAGATGCAGATGCTGTAACGTATTGCCACGTTACAAATCCAGGGAACCCATCTTAACTGACACTTGCCAATTACATGGGCTGCCTACGTTGTAACGAACTGTTATTAAACTCAAATTAATAGAACAAATTACATAAGATAATTATAAGGAAACAAGGGAAGGTATTTCACTGATTTATGCACTCATTTTCATGTGTAACAAGATGACTTCTCTTTATTAACAACTGTTACTCAAAGATCCCGTGACATCATTAATTAGATTAAAATAATTAAATGCTTTTCATAAAAACTTAGGGATCAAACTGATTATGTATTCTTTTACCTCGGATCCGAGTTTACTTTAATTATATTTATAGCAAAGACTTCTAAGTATTTTCAGTTAATCTAGACGCTTGCAAGACTTCTTTTACCATTTGAAGAATGGTATTATTACTTAAAGTGTTTATAAATTACATTTACATTTAAGGCGTTACAACGTACGATATTGAATCTTACAGTGAACTCTTAGCTTGTCTCATTTTAATTTTAAACAAAATTTATAGTCTTTGAAAAGTCTCTTTTTAATGTGAGTTGTGTATCAAATATGATTAACTCTCGATAGGCAAGCTATCGAGTCACCTTTACAATTGGTCGTAGTAACCTCGTCCTGGGGTGTCTCTCTATGGAATTCTTGAAGTCGGCATCATCATCTGAGTCGTGTCTTCGGCAAGTACTAGATAGGATGTTCACTGCGGAGATTGGAGTTTCTTTTGTGAAAGTAGGTGTAGATCCACGGAGGTCCTCGTCAGCGTCTTATGCATCGTATACGTGTATTTATGAAGTTCATGCAGATCACATCTTCATGTATAAGGTTGTACTTGTATTTACCTCTTGAGGGGAGACGTCATCTTGTTTACTACTAGTTAAGTTTTTGTTTTACTTATTACATTTTTCTTCTTAACACATCTTTATATCATTCACACATTACACAACGCTCGCCACGTTTAGCAGTGGTAGCTAACATTTTAAAATTAAATTAAAAAAACAAACGCATTTTCCTGGAGCTCTCGCTCATACGTCTGTACGGTCTGACGGCAGCATAGTGACTCTCTCTACTAGATTCGACTGGCACATAACAACGGAGAGGGGCAAGTACTTCGCGACAATATAGTTCCTATTTTTATTTAAATTGACATTCTTATTACCAAAAACAATACATTAATTATACATATACATATATAATTTAAGTGAATTATTTTAACTACTACTCGTGCCTTCAAATTTCTAATTACAAACATTATGATTTTTATATCTTCCTAAATTACAGACGACTCGATAAACACGTTGAGTCCGGAACTAACAGGTCACCGCATGATGACTAGCAAAGGGTTAATTGTGATATTAATAAGTTTTTTACAATTCGACCTTTTATTAGTGCTTCTGTTGATTTTCATTCACTTCTCATTCTGATTTAGTACAGGGGCTTTAGGTTTAATAGTGGGATTTAAAAATACTTAATCGCTCGCAAATTTAATTTTTATTTATTTAAGATTACAGTTTCAATTAAATCGTCACATACTCCACCGCTTAAATTTCACGTTACGGGTGTTTTGTGAGTGTAACGCACAATTGGGGACTTGGAGTATGTTTGGTGTCAGTGTGTGGAGTTATTTATTATTACTATTATTTATTATTAGTACACGGTTTGTTTTCTCTATCTCTCTTCAACTTTATTTTGTTCATTTAAATGTTCTCCTTCGTGAAATTCCCTTTTTCTCGTTACTTACAATGCTAACTTATATTTTAATTCTTAATACTAATTTCCCTAATTATCCGTAACTCACAATATCGTGGCCCGACTGACATCGGCTTACTCTAACTACACCAGTTAGCTTTCAGCATTTCTTTAATGATCTTTTGGCACCTTTCTGCCCCCATCATTATCCTTTTCAGTCGGCGCCGTTGTGACCTGTTACGTTACACATATATAATTCTTAATTATATATCATAAACTTATCTCTAATATAATCTAAAGAGGATCCCATACTCCACTTTAGATTATAGCTAATCCTAACATCTTATGCTACCGAGAGAAGCGGAACTTCACGAAGATAATTCTTATTATCTCTTTAACAATACTTAAACAAACTATGCGGAAGGGGAGACACTTTACACAATGCATTGTAATACACACTAGGGAGGTTTTCAAAGTTTAGGGACGCTACCGTTTCGTACAATAAGGGGGAAGGTGAGTGGCTGCTTACTACAATTCTCAACATGCTTTATTTCCTCGAACAGGCCACGACTGGGTGTTTACAATATGCAACTATACTTGTATTATTATTTTCTTTTCACTTATTTACTGCTACACTTCACATAATTTAGTTTAAATTAAAATTTATTCAGCCTTATTATTTAATACAATTATTATTCACTTATTATTACTTTCTTTTGGTTTTCTTACTAAGAGGCTTACTTTTTTCTTTTAATTTTTTTATTATTTACTTTGGGGAGATTTTAAGAAACTTACTTAGAACTATTTCCTATTTAATTACCATATTTATTTAGCACACTTTATTTACTTCGTTTTCAGTTACGCTTAGTTTAAAAGTTTACAGTTTTGGGGCACGGTGTTTAACACTTTATCTAACAAGGGAGGGTTAACTAGGTCATTTATTTATTTTTTTGAAATTTAAGTCACTACATAATTTAATTGTCGTCACGGTAAAAAAAATTTCCCTACTATACGATACATTTACTACATAGACAAGGTGAATTCTTGGGTAAATCATTTGCATAATTCAGAAAAGAACAATTTCTCTTCTAAGGGAGAGACAGAAATTCCACACACACATATTTCAAAGTTAAATCGCCGATCAGCTGTTTGCTGGAATGTAGGCCACCCTCTTTTATTTAGTAAACAAAGGCAGGGTAAGTGTGCGCGTGAGAATGCGGGGTTTACGCTCACGTATTGTTCTCTACACAATGCCACAGACTAACTGCCTTGACAGGTCTTAACTGGAGAAGCCAGCTCGGACGCATGGGGTGAATCTCATTCAACAAGGCACGCCTTCAACTTACACGTGTATTACGGTTATAACAGTCTGACTTTACTAATTCTCGTACTTTCCCCAATTAAATTAATTATTTATATTGGTAACACATTTAAGTTACGAAATTCTTTCCACGTAATTAACCGGGTCTACTTTACACAGGAGCATTATTATTATTTCTCTTTTTTTTCTACTTTTACCGTGACGACAGACATACACTAACATATACTATGCAGGCATATTCAAGAAACAACAGGTCTTGGATTGTCATAATATAAACCTGTTAAAGACTGAGCACAATTCATGTACATACTTGCATTTGGCTTCATACAATGATATTTCAAGTTATACTGACTATCATTTGCGTATCTTAAAACAAATTCATTTTATGAAAATTAAAGTTACATCAAATACATTGCCTGAGTGCATAGATCAGACAACTGAGTGCCAAAAGTTATCTCTTTTACTACTTAACAATTACTTTAATTAGCAGGGTGACGTATCTCTGTTAATGTCACGATGCTTACAACCTTTTTACTAATTTAGCAGAGTGGCGCAATTTTGTAACGTATTGCCACGTTACAAATCCAGGGAACCCATCTTAGCTGACACTTGCCAATTACATGGGCTGCCTACGTTGTAACGAATTGTTATTAAACTCAAATTAACTGAACAAATTACATAAGATAATTATAAGGAAACAAGGGAAGGTATTTCACTGATTTATGCACTCATTTTCATGTGTAACAAGATGACTTCTCTTTATTAACAACTGTTACTCAAAGATCCCATGACATCATTAATTAGATTAAAATATTTAAATGCTTTTCATAAAAACTTAGGGATCAAACTAATTATGTATTCTTTTACCTCGGATCCGAGTTTACTTTAAGTATATTTATAGCAAAGACTTCTAAGTATTTTGAGTTCATCTAGACGCTTGCAAGACTTCTTTTACCATTTGAAGAATGGTATTATTACTTAAAGTGATTATAAATTACATTTACATTTAAGGCGTTACAACGTACGATATTGAATCTTACAGTAAACTCTTAACTTGTCTCATTTTAAGTTTAAACAAAATTTATAGTCTTTGAAAAGTGTCTTTTTAATGTGAGTTGTGTATCAAATATGATTAACTCTCGATAGGCAAGCTATCGAGTCACCTTTACAATTGGTCGTAGTAACCTCGTACTGGGGTGTCTCTCTTTGGAATTCTTGAAGTCGGCATCATCATCTGGGTCGTGTCTTCGGCAAGTACTAGATAGGATGTTCACTGCGGAGATTGAAGTTTCTTTTGTGAAAGTAGGTGTAGATCCACGGAGGTCCTCGTCAGCGTCTTATGCATCGTATACGTGTATTTATGAAGTTTATGCAGATCACATCTTCATGTATAAGGTTGTACTTGTATTTACCTCTTGAGGAAAGACGTCATCTTGTTTACTACTAGTTAAGTTTTTGCTTTACTTATTACATTTTTCTTCTTAACACATCTTTATATCATTCACACATTACACAACGCTCGCCACGTTTAGCAGTGGTAGCTAACATTTTAAAATTAAATTAAAAAAACAAATGCATTTTCGTGGAGCTCTCACTCATACGTCTGTACGGTCTGACGGCAGCATAGTGACTCTCTACTAGATTCGACTGGCACGTAACAACGGAGAGGGGCAAGTACTCCGCGACAATATAGTTCCTATTTTTATTTAAATTGACATTCTTATTACCAAAAACAATACATTAATTATACATATACATATATAATTTAAGTGAATTATTTTAACTACTACTCGTGCCTTCAAATTTCTAATTACAAACATTATGATTTTTATATCTTCCTAAATTACAGACGACTCGATAAACACGTTGAGTCCGGAACTAACAGGTCACCGCATGATGACTAGCAAAGGGTTAATTGTGATATTAATAAGTTTTTTACAATTCGACCTTTTATTAGTGCTTCTGTTGATTTTCATTCACTTCTCATTCTGATTTAGTACAGGGGCTTTAGGTTTAATAGTGCGATTTAAAAATACTTAATCGCTCACAAATTTAATTTTTTTTTATTTAAGATTACAGTTTCAATTAAATCGTCACAATGCGTTGAAATTATAGCCGCCGGAAGGGGGGGGGGGCATTGCACAGGCACCACTTGAAACATTTATTTTTTTCTTTTTAAGAGTTCCACATTTATGCATGCATAGCGTATATCCTATACTAAACATATTATGCCTATCTTGTACTAAACACGTGGCTTTGAATTTGGTGACCGGGAAAGGAGATATCACTTAATTCCTGAAGTGAGGAGAAGAAGAAGAAGAAGAAAATTTATTGTCGCAGCATGCATACAATTCTTACAAAAATCAAAATCAACAACAACAACAATAATAATAATATAATAAACCTCTGCTCAACAGTCCTTTAACGACCAAGGCATACCGCGCGGCTTTTGTGTTTAGTGTGACGGTTGCATGGCTAGTACAACGGCCAGCCGCTAGTTGCGGTATCCGCACCCAGGAGGCACCGCTGTTATCTCATCGGCGGCTACTCAATTCTGCCTCACGACGCTGAGTGCACGCCGTACGGAGCCTCCGTCGAGAATTGAAACCGGGACCACGAGGACTTCAATCAGTCGCGCTACAAAGTCAATAATATAATTAATGTCCCTTAAATAGTAATCTATAAAATAGTGTGTTTACAGGAGGCAAATGGGGGATAAAAGTCCTGTTATGAGGGGGAGCGATTGTTGCCAATACCGAGCCTTCCTATAACCACTGAACAGTAGGCCTACACACTACTGATCAGTGTTTCTGAGAACAAATATTATCAGTGGGCCTCAAGTCGCGTGACAAAAACATAAATAATCAGGGGTTTTTACAATTAGCCTAACTGTAGGCCAACCATACAACGAACGCTAAAAATTCGGAACAATCGGATTTGTGTTAAAATTCCGTTTAGTTTGCCACCGGCTTGATTTTTACATTTTTTTTCAAATTTTGTCCTATTTTTCAGTCGTGGGAGTAAATAATTTTGAAATTTCTATAACTTGACACTATAATCAGATTTAAGTTAAATCCCTTTTCATTTGACACGCCACAGTGACTTTTGCGATTTTTTTCAAAATTTGGATCTCGTCACATTTTTTGCCTTCCAAGGCTTTTTTTTTTTTTTTTTTTTTTTTTTTTTTTTGTTTGAAACAATAGGATTCTGTAGGGTAAAATATGCACACGCATGGCAAGTCTTACGAAAATCGGTTAATGCGCCTAAAACTTATTGTGAGACGTACCCCGAAAGAGAGACAAACAAATGTCAAACGGTCGAGTTAAAACTGAGACATCCTTAGCTCTTTCAGTTACAAATTGTTTACACTTACTATTAATACCATAAAATGAAACATCTAACATATAATCAAATATCAAATGTTCACATCAAATCGTTTTATATCACCTTGTATTAAATTTAATTGTTCAAAAAAAGTCAACGCTGATAGGCTATATGCAAACAAGGCGAGGCGAGGTTCGCTTTGAGTCATTCATTCGGTAATTTTGTAAAGTTGTCATGAGCTGTGAGCCACGTATAAACTAAAGAGAAGCGTACGAAATTGTTAAGGAAACTTGTGGTGTGTGTGTGTGTGTGTGTGTGTGTGTGTTAGTCGGCCACGTGTTCCATCGCCTGCGCAACATTCCCCGCGCGTTGGTTCGCTGCCACTTGTATCGTGTTCCCACTGCCGTTTTACGTCGTGTGAGAAATTCCGATTGTCTTTGTAACACCTTTCGTGTTTGTGTTTGTATTGGTAAATTATACAAGAGAATGTGTTTCGTTTAATCTTTGTTTTCTTACTTTTGTATAGCGAGAGTTATATTTAGAAGAAACTAATAAATAGTAAATAGTAATCATTTGAATTGCGTTTTTCCTTGCTTACGATTCGCAATAGGCTTACATAATTAGCAATTATGGTTTATCAGTGGAAAAATAATTCACTTTTTTTTTAATTCGTTTACGATATTTCGCTTAATAACAGAAAAGAATAGGCTATAAGAACAAAATTATACTTTGTGAGAACTTGATATAAAAATTACTTGATATAATTATGTATGAAAGCTAAAAATAGAGGTATTTTTGCTCCCCGAATGTCATTATAAAAAAGATGGCGGAACGTTGTGATAAAGGACTGTCTGGAATAAATTGGGACGAATGACCTAAATCATAACCTTAGTAACATCCGGTGTTATTAATAAGGATCGTGGGAACTTGTTTACAATAGGTTACATATGAGTCGCTCAGATTTCATCGGAATACTGTATTGGACTGCATTTAACGTTTGGTTCATGCGTCTACCACGTTAATGGCTATCCCCGCCTCAACTAAATTCTCAGCAGTCGGAAACCTTTGGCGTCTAACGATTTGTTAAAAGTGTGCCACTGTTGCTCTGCACCAATCAGATTCTGCCGTTAGTAAAGTAATATCGTGATATTCAGTCCACGTGAACACAGCGTTCCTACAGTCTGTATTCGGCAGTTGTAAATTATCAGTTTCAATGAAGTCGACCCGTCATTCGTTGTCATTCTGCTGCCGGTGTAAGCCTTTGTAGTATTTGTGTAAGTGATTGGAGCTAAAAAATTCATTACGACTGGTATAGCTCGGTTGTTCAGAACCATGACACTCGGCATCAGAGCGACTGTTTTCTGTGCTAATTAATTTGTTTATATCTCATCAGTTTAGTCAGTGGTTGATTTCTAAAATTATAGGTGGCGGAACGCATCAATCCAAAAGTTGTACAGACACAAATATACTTACATTTTATATTAGCGTATAAGTTTACATCAGGTTATTACAAAGGAGGTCTACATTTTTAAAGCCTTATAAAATGTGTAACGTACCTAATAAACTTGTATCTAAAAAGGTAATAAAGTTTACTGGTATTCTAAAGAGCTTCGTCGTCAGGTTAGCCGCACGACAATCGAAAACATGTCACTCATGATGGCGTCATCCCGGAGCCTCAATCAAACTCTAAGCGATGGTTTCGGTGTTTTGGACATTTTAAAAAAGTTTCCATAGTTTCATCATTGTGTCGTCGTTTTGTTTGTTTCTTGACCTTTCCTTACCCTTTGTATCACCTTCATACAATGCTGTATGATGGCAAAAAATCAGCCCTCTCACATTCACTTGTAGTTATTGCTATTGATTCAATAGCATATTTCAAGGTAGAAAGACTTTCCGGAAAAATTTTGGAATGCACATATTCTTGGAAGCTCCCAATCAGTTACCTTTCATGTAGTTTTAAATTTTAAAGGAAGTTTTTTTGTTTAATTTTCTCCTTAGGTTATTGGGACATTTTGTGAACGACAGTAGTTAAGATAAAGATTAGTGCTGGTGTTTGATTTTGACAAATGTTTAGTTTTGTTAATGGGGCTGATGAGGGGCACAATTTAAAAAGTAATAGGCCTAGTAAATTTTTGTAATAATTAAGTTTTTCTTTTCATATATTTTTTCTGTAATTTATTTTTGTATCAAAGAGGTTCCAGAACGCCGTTCCGCCGCGTTCCCAATGAAATCAAGCCCTGAGTTTAGTTGACACGTTTCCCCATATGAATGGTTCGGTTCCACTGAAGGTGATAAGCTACGGTCAGTGAGTACTAATTGTGGCAACACAGGGGTAACGTGCGCTCAAAACGATTATCTGATCTTACTAACGGTGCAGTCTAATAAGTGCAGTTGGGAAGTGACGAAATCAAAACCTTCGAATGATACCCTTTTGGTCGAGGCAGAATTACCAGTTGCTTTGACTGCCGACGTTAAACCCCGCTCGGGCTTAAAACTCGCCTTGCTTTTCAGATAAAAAGGCATACGGCATTATGTGAGAAACTGAAAAATCTAAAATAACCCTATTTGTTTCTGCCGAACATCTGTATGGTTGTTTTCACAAATTTTTCTTAATTACACACTACTCCAGTCACGTTACTGCAGTCATGTTAACGTTTCAACCGCTAAAAATAAAATTCAACGTAAACAAGTATTACCCATTATTTAGGATCAAATAATAAAATTTTATTTCTTGAGTAGCATGGTGTTGTGATGAGTTATTAGTGTACGTTATCTACGCAATCTCGTACTGACTGATCTATGCTGATCGTATTCGTCTTATCATTAGTGTGTAAGGCGGTTTTAGCATAGCATAGACCGTTAATAATTCTCTCGTCCACAGAGACGATAAACAATATTTATCGTCTCTGTCTGTCCCTCTCTCTCCCCCCTCCTCACTTGCCTTTATTATCCACGTAGGTGTGAGCATAAGGGTCAGATAACACTGGAACGCTGCAAATACTAGTGTGTTTGTGTCACAATATAGCCTATGTACAAATTGTAGGCCTACAATATGTATGTACGTAGAATTATTTTATCAGTTAGAACAAACTGTATGATTATGTATTTAGTAGCATTTAAAATGTTAATGTTTCCCTATGTGACGGTTAAAAATGTTGGCCATTTGTAGATCGAGAGATGTAGGCGTACAATTATTAAAGACAGCCGTCAGTGAGGTAGTAGAAGTTAGCGAACAGTATGGGTTAGGCCTATCTCGAAACAAAAATAAAATAAAATTTTTACTAACGCTAACCCGGAAATTTATACTCACACAACAATCCAATAGAGCCAGTAATGAAATACAGTTACTTAGGAACAGCTGTAAATGAAAACGGTTGCTTGGAAGAAGTAAAGAGTCAGACCTGAACTAGCGCGAGAGTCATGTTATAAAAATAAGAGTATTCTGTTGCCGAGGCCTAAGTTACGGTGCAAAAATACGGGTTATGAGATTCTGTTTTCTTCTGTCTCTTCTGAACTATGGAATGAAACATGAAGAAGGCAGATGTCAGGCAAATACAGGCGTTTGAGCTATGGATTTATTGAAGAATTTTGAGAAAGTCGCGCGCAAGAAAATTACGAACACGGAAGTGCTAACGACATGAGAAGAGAGAAGGACGTCAGGGTGTGGTAACAAAAACTTCAGTAGCTAGGTCATGTACTTAGAACAAACCATCTGGCAAGGGAAAATTATGGAAGGAAGAAGACAGCATTCTTGGGTAATAACCACGTAAGTGATATAACTGCGTAACAGCAGCTACAGATCTGCAGCTTCGGAACTACGAATAGCCTTGATGATTGCCAAACTTCGGAACGAAGACGGCATTGGAAGAAGAAGAAGAACTGCATTTAAGTCAATGAAGGTGTATTAACAATTTTATTTTCTGCTTTCTTTTAGTTTCTTTAACGGTTTAAGTGCTCGAAATTTAGGTTTTTTCCTGTAGGAAAGAATTTTAATTACACGTAGTGAATGGGAACGCAAAGTAGGGTAAAGTTTAAATCTCATTTCAGCATGCAGCACAGTGGCATCAGTCCGGAATGTAAATTAGTAACAAAGCTTCAGCAGCAGCAGCGGGGTAGCGACGAGATTTGGGTTGAGACTGTAATGTAATTTAAAGGGAGGTGGGAGGCAGCAGCAGCAGTAAGGGTCGTGCAACAATAAACATTGGAGAAAGAAAAGGGGGCAGTAAATCGCGATAAGTGCATTTGCATGTCGCGCCCAAACACGGGACAGCAAGCGACTGCTGTTACTTCGCTAATATTTTATGAAGCGAGGAAGGAAGTTGTTCCGGGCGACGAAAGAGAGTGGACGGACACCGGACTGACGAACTGGGTCACGCAGTGTCAGTGACACCGGGGACGGATTCAGATAGGTATTTGGGAAGGAGGGATTGCAGAGAAATATGGGGCAGTTATAGCTTCCCCGCTCAGAAGAATGATAGTCGGCATCAAGGTAACTGTTATCAGTGATAATTAATTTTTTATCTTGCGTCATTGTAGGCCTACTTAAGGTGGTCTACTTAAGGACATGTTTCTGAGTAGGTCGGTTCCATTCAAGGTACGGTCGATGAATGCTAGTTGTGCCAATGTGGACGTAATACGGTAATCTCATTTAGAGACAGTGTCGGGAAGTGACGCTCAATTAAGAACACATTATTATTACATGATAGGCTTCCGAATGTTATCCTTCTGGCCAGAGCACTAATAGTAAAGTATACTGTGTAGGACAGTCGCCGTCGTTAATATATGTAATTGACTGCTAACGATTGTGACCGTCTTCATGTGAGTTAATAACATAGCTGTCTCATTTAAACCGATTCCGCCAGAATCGAACCAACTGTTATTAGTCGTAATTATTTTTTTTTAATCTCGCATCAATGTGGTTACGTTGTTGATATGATTCTGCACATCATTAAACGACGGCTTCACCGACAGCAGAATTATGACTTCACGACGGGTCGATTACACTGACGGTTGTTGAATACTACTTGTGGCAACGGCACGTCAGCGTGGATTCAAAATGACTAACGATTCTCATCTGACTAACGGTGAAATCTGATTAGTACACAGAGACAGGCTCGTTTAATCCCGTGAAAAACTACCTATCAACAACAACAAACAAATAAAGAAATAAATAATCTGCATTGAAAATAATGTCCATCACTGAATCTCACATCATTCAACGTGTAGTTCAAATAAACATTTGGCAACTGGCTATACTGTTTTCCGGGACGTTAAAGTTAAGTGTAAATTTGTAGTTTTTATTTTTTTGTTTGCGTGTTTTTTTTTTTAATTTAATACTTCCGTTTTAGTTGACGATTTGCTTCTGTATTTGAAACGATGTATGCATTTTTGTTTTTAACGAAGGTTAGGTTAGTTTTCGTAACACCGCAATACGATTTATCATGATTGTAACGTCATGTGTATTAGAATTATACAGTGTTTGACGTCCGATTCAGCACTGTACAGTGCGATAATGTACCAATAAATTTAGCCTGAAACATCGAAAATAATAATAATAATAATAAATCCTAAAATTCCATGTGGGGTATCAAATTAAAGTTAATTTTAACTAACATTTAAATGTAGTGTTAAGTTTTGGAAATTTGGACCCCAGTACCCAAAACAGAAATATAGGCTACGTTAAAGGGACGCATACAGCGATTCGATGTTCCCAAACGTGTAAAACATCGAATTACGTGAAAAAAACAGATAAAGAAGTACTACTTAGTACAAATTTATTACAAAATTTGCCGTAAAGTGGTATAAATAATACTGTTCAGGGCACCAAACATTCTCCTTATTGCCCACTTCTTCCTCAACGCATTTCTACTTAGCCCTACTCTGGACCAGCGAGCTACCCCTCCTCCTGAATTTGTCGAATGCCCACTGAGGATGGTAATGCCTCCTTTTTGAAGCTACGTGTGTTAGACTTCACAAATTTTTTTATTATTTACTGAATATATGCTAGAGATGTTCACGTCTCTTGGTTCATGCCCGCCTGTGAAATCTGTAAAGGTTATTGAACTGCCGTCGGCGATGATAAATCACACACACACACACACCGTTTTCCTAAACGTTTCACGTTACAAATGGACCGCTCCGTGTCATTCATGTGGACTGCCCGGCGAAGGCGCGTAGCAGCCATTAACTCATACGCCATCGCCAGCTTTCTATAAAAGAAAGAAAAACCGAAGCGACGTTTATTCTCCTTGTTTTTTGTGTCTCCGCGTCTATTTTGGAAAGAAGAATCCGCATTGGTGCTTGGTTGTTGTAAAGAGAGCAAACCATCAAACGTTACTGTACGGCGATGGTTTTTTTCTTCTTTTCACTAAATCATATTTTACAATAAACCCAGCAGGTGTCCGTTATTTTTCTTTGACGTCAAAAGTGAAAAGTCATTATGGTAGAATAGAATAAAGGAGGTAGACTGTATGGGGGGCAAGAGAGAGAGAGAGAGAGAGAGAGAGAGAGAGAGAGAGAGAGAGAGGATTTAAAAAAAATGACTCCAAGATGTTTGAGGAATGGCGGAGAGGATAGACGTTGTTGACCGAGAGAATTGAAATAAAAAAAAGAACAGACGCTGAAGAAAAGGTTAAAAGTGAGGTACGGTACATACGGAAGTGGAGAACTCGTTTCGGCAGACGGTAAATCCGTCAGTTCTTTAACCTTGCCAGTCACTTTTTGTTACACACAAATGGTGTAGAAGTTTTTATGCTTCCTGCGTTAACAGGCGGTCCCGTTATATCGTCCGTCAGACTTAAGAGAGTCTTTTTCGCCAGCATTTCACCCAAAATGCAATGACACAGCATGAACATAGACATTTTTGCTGTCTATAGGCCTATATCTTTATATTTATATTTAGGTAATGAGAGAGTGTTGTGTGTGTGTGATAATGTCTTAAAAGTAGGCTATATTAACCGTGTCTTTATACTTTGCAAACTTGTTGCAGTCCTTTATATTTTGTACAAACTTCAGGTTTCGAACCATACTTAGAATTTTATGGTTGCTTTTAGAATTTTAAGTGTCCTTGCTTAGTATGTCATTTTTCTCCTCTCTTGTCTTGGCGTTCTTTCTTCACAAGCCCTCTTAACAAATATTGTGGGCTGATTATTCTTTACAAGTTAGCGCGTGGACCCGGACTCTATATTTCAGGATGTCTCATAATGAAACGGACATATTTCAGGAATACGTTCAACGGATTAAAAAAAAGGAAAACTTCATGTAAACGCATGACCGAAAACCTGCTGTTTTCTAGTTACGTGTTTTCCGAAAAATTTTCGTTTAAGGTCTGCTATAATTATTCATTAAGGCGATATTGCATTTCTGTGGAAGCCAGTTTTGGTGCATATTTTATGGTTTTAAGTGTAATTTGATTTAAAGAATTTTATAAGCGAAAAAAGTCACAAAAGCTATGTTCTCATTAACCGAAAATTTCTCTTTTTCTTCTTCCATCCTGGAGTAGGTTTAGTCATCTGTCAAAGCTTTACATACATTGTGAACTTAAATTGTTATTATTTACAAGTATTAAATTGCAAATCGGTCTGTCGTTTTTTAGGCGTTCCTACATTACGATTACCCTGTGGAGGATAAAAATATGCGGCCTTTGGTATAAGAGTCCTTTCCTATGCGAAGTACATGTCCCCCCCCCCCATCTATTCTTATATATTTCTCAACCTTTTCAAACAATGGGCACAACGTTAAAGTCACTTCGTATATGTTCATTGTGAAGCATGTCTGATTGTGAGCGTCCTTGACCATAATTTCTGCCGCGGTGTTTTTATTTACGTCTGCCTTTCGCAGAGTCCACCATACAGTAGATACCGCCATTGTATAAAAATCAAAAATCAAGTACCGGATACATTTTATTTTTGTCTTGAGTTAAGAAATTTTGTTGAATTACCAGTAAGCTCAAAAAATTTATTGACATCACAGTCTACTTGATTGTGGCCATTAGATACGTCTTGATCTGATGAGCTGAAAATTAGTGGATTAACTGAAATAATAGAGGAGCCACTAACACTTCGCTGCAAAAAAGGAAAAAAATTAATGACACAAGCTATAGAGAATTAATTTTGTCAAAATTCATGTAATTGAAATCAGTAAAAGCGAATAACGTTTTATAAAAAGTAAACTACTAATGTATTTAACACTACGAAACATAACGGAAATTGGTTCCCTCCTATATGCAGATGAATAGTTATTATACAATAAAATGAGGATGATTTACTAAAATTCATGTTTCAGTTACAAGAAGTAGCAAGAGAGCGCTCACTGACAATTTCAGAGAGAAAAAGACTAAAACCGTCGCTTTTTAAGATAAATATCCTCTGAGGACTAACATAGCTAGAAACAACAGTAGGTCTACTATAGAACATGTGAGCCGTTTTAAATATCTTGAGTGGGATTAATCTCTGAGTCTGAAGCTGATATAGAAGATAAATAACTTGGGAATATTCGTTGAATGATTCGTAAAAATATTAGAAATAAAACAACACAGCAGAAGAATTAAATTTTATAAGGCAGTTGCAATACCCACATTGAAATATGCGAGTGAGGTGCGAGTCATGCAAAAGGAATGCGGCAAGATTTGGAATACTGTAACGCACTTTAAACTATACATTTCAAGATAGAAATGATGACATATGAGCAGAACTAAACGTAAAAGATATAAACGCAATTATTTCAACTTACAGAAGACAGTGGTGTGACAAAATTAACACACGGGACAAAGGATGATGGAGGACCGAAAGCGGCGCTGAAACATATGCCATTGGTAGAAGAGACGTGGGTCGTCCAAGGTTAAGGTGGGTGCCAAATCAGGTTTATATAACCTAGTTTTTCTAGTGAAGAAGGAGAAGAGAACGAAAAAGTGAAAAAATTGTCTTAATTGAACGAGCGAAGCGAGTTCTCAGTTTCAACTCTACCTTCTGACATTTGCCTGTCTAGCTGTTTGGGATATATGTCTAACGATACCTTTTGAACGCACTAACACATTTATGTAAGTCTTGGGATGCGTGTCCATACTTTTACCCTACAGAAGCCTTAATGGGGTAGGCAAAAATGTGTGGAGTCAAAATTGTGAAAAAATCGCACAATCCAATGCGAGATATCAAATTAAAGGAAATTTTAAAAAAATCTGAATGTAATGTTAATTTTTTAAAATTTCAAAATTATTGGACTTCAAGGCCCGAAAAGTGGGTGACAGTTTTTATAAAATCGCAAAACGTCTTGTGACTTATCAAATTAGAAAGAATTTTTTTAACTAAAATCTGAATGTAATGTAAATTTTTGGAAATTTTGGGATGCCAGGATCCACAAAGTGAGGCAAAGTTTGATAAAAATGCCAGTTGTATATGGGGTGTCAAATTGAAGCCAAGTTTAACCAAAATCGTGACCCCCGGCCAAAATGGGATCATAAATTTGAAAAATTAAAAACATTCAGCCGGGTGTTTAAAGAATTTTTTAAAGAAAAGTTTAACACAAATCCGATTGTTTGAAATATTTGCCACTTATTGAGTGATGGGTTTACAATTGTTACCGTACTAAACAAAAAATAGACTTCGTTGAAAATAGTGAGAGAGTTCTGCACCTCAGGAAGGAGACTAGTTCTAAATTTAATTAAAAATTACAATGTTAACACTTAAAAGTAGCCAATTGTGAAGAGACGTATTACAAAAACAATAATGTGTTAACTAAAATTAGCGTACATTCAACAGTTCCGTTCCCATTTATCGACCGAGGCTTACGTAACACTTTCGCGCAAAGTTCATTGTCAGAAACATCAGCTCTTCCCCCTTCACTCTCTGTTCTCCTTTACATTATTCAATACACTTTGCAGAGCAGGAATTCACCCCTGTTTAACCGAGACGTAAGGTTTATTCGTCTCAGGATGTTTAGCGACAAAATTAATTTCGCCCCGAGAGAAGTTTCTTACAAAGCGCGGCGGCCTTTCTGTAGCCGAACCGGTTTGCCGTTTCACGGTTTCCCGGAGAAAACATTGTCCTATAAATCACAGCAATATTGTTCTCCTGCACAATAACCTACCTGTGCATATTGAAAATAATTACAGGGCCGTGTCTTTAAAATATTTCGGATAATATTGGCTGGATTATTTGGGAATATGATTCGCGGTAGCTTAACTTCATAATAGGTTACATGAATTAGCTTAAGCGTAATATTCGTATTATTAATACGTGTATTAGTTTAACAATTGTCACGTAATGCTATTTTGTTCTTTCAATGTATGCACAGGGCGAGATGTCTACGCGGCGCAATAGTCTGCGCACTATATTCCCAAAGCTGTGGGTCGTCTATCGCGGCTTCGGTGTAATTGATCAACAGGGAAGTCTTGTACAGTGAATCTCTCTGTAAATATGACACGGTGACTTGCAGCCATGGTGTCCATTTTTTGTGGATGCCTTACGAATAAAACTAATAAGCTCCCTGAGGTCCAGAACTAACTCTCTATTTGGAAAATTTACAAAACCTGGACTATTCTACTATTTTCAGCAAAATAATAATTGTAAAGCAGGTAATCATACAATAAACACTAAATATTCTGAACTACTACCCTTTTTTCATTAAATTTGTAACCATATTGCCTAAATGATAAATAATTTGTTTTGCTTTAAGCTTTGTCTTATGTATGTTTCCATAGATATCTATAGGCCGAAATCAAATTCTTTTCATAAGTAGGCTATACATAACCGATAACACTATATAGGCCTAAAGGTTTTTTTGAAAACATAGCTTACAAACTTTTTGAAATCGATCCATAATTTGTAAGATTCGTTGAGAAATATTAACTCTTATCAGATTATTACAGATACCAAGTTTGTATTTCGAATAAAATTCTCCATAACTTGACCCTCCCCCATTGACCTTTACTTTTTTTCTTAAAATTTTGAGTTCCATTTCTTCGGCCCTTGATATCCTAAAAGTTAAACAATTTTTATACTAAACGCTACATTCAAAGTTGGGTTAAATGTCCCTTTAGTCTGTCAACCGGTTACTTTTTTACAACTTTTCTCAAATTTTGAACAATTTGTCGGCCCCCGGTGTCCTAAAAATTAAAAATTTCAAAAACTATACGTTATAATGAGAGTATGATTAAAATTGTCTTTAATTTGATACTAATGTCTTTAATACAGTCATTAATGTCTAATGTATCACACCACTTGAATTTTTTTATATTTTGTCACAGTTTTGAATTATATTTTCTCCAAAATTTGAGGTTAAAAAAATTAAGAATACATTTAGACTGTGATTAAAATTCCATGTAATTTGATATCTCACATAGACTTTTGAATAATAATTCCTATAAATCACATCATATAGGGATGAGGGATTAGGGGACGTATCCTATAATAGTTATAAGCATTTCTTATATAGTAATCAATAATTGTCTGTAATTTAACGCGTTAAATTCTGAAGTAAAGTTTATAATTGTCTGTATTGGGGACAGCACTATTATAGGGTGGCTAGAAGCCAATCAAGATGATGATGGATTGGGGAAGGGGTCTTCTCGGGAAAATTATTATTGCTAAAACGTCAAATTTGTACGCATAATTTGTTCCTTTGTGATATGTGAGGCAGTAATTTTAGTAAGAGTTAGACTTATATAGTTGTATCAGTAGTATACATAGTTTCGAAACTAAGCATTCACTTGAAATATTCACGTCAGTATTCCTTGAGACTGCAAACGTTAAAAACATAGTGTTGTGTGAATTACCGTAATATTCATAGAAAACGACGGACGTAACGGATTCGGCTCCTTACCTTATTCACCTATTCAGAAGTGTTTTTGGTTCAAAACATTTTCGTGGGTTATAGGCTGCTAGAAGGTACAGTTACAATTTAAAGTCGGCCTAATTTTAGAGTAAAACCATGAATCTACATATCGTTATATGTATTTTTTATCACATTCACAATTACAAAACCATCTTCAGTCACAAGACGACTAAAATATTTCGTCTGAAGTGACCATTTGAGGGGAAAATCCCTCCTCCGTGGAACATAAACTGAGTGGGACGACTGGAAATGACGGAAGAAAAGAAATAATATAATTATTTTTCTTAGAATCTGAAATTATTTACGAACATTTGTATGAATTTTTAGAAGTGCATTTTCTGTTCTGTTGTGTGTGGCAACAAACGAATGAATGAACAAACGGAAACGAGACAGTCTGGTATGTGGCCGCTAATTATAGCATTATAGCTCAGGCTTAGTTATTGTGGGGGGGGGGTTGGCAGCCCTGGTAAAGCGGCAGTAAGCAATAATAAATCGATTGGCGCCGATACATCAATTACGGCGGGACTGAACGCTGTAAAGTGTAACGGACGTCTTGCGACTGTGGCCTTGCGATGTAACGTTAGGAAAGAGAATACAGTGTCCTCTTTCTCTGACAAGCTAGTGAAAGTTTGTTTTTAACCGTATTTTATTAATATTTTTCGATAGCTTACGTACAGTAGAATCGCGATCGAATATTTGTCCCCGGCCGAGGGGGGGGGGTTCGGATTATCCACGCAAATGGGATTTCCGCGGTCGTATAGTGGAAAATAAATATCCAGTTACTGTCGTCTACGCTTCAAGGTTAGAAGAAAGATTCTTCAAAATACATACAACAAAAACAATTTTTGTCCATGCTGTACCACCATAAATTGGGCACTCCAGCGTAAAACAGCATTTTATAGACAATATAATTGATCAACGTTCCCTCAAGAGGTCTGACAGATTTGTCAGAACGTAAGATTAATAAAAACATGATATAAAAAGATAACTTAAATCATTTATTAAGAAGATATTGGGAAGATAACCGTCGAAAACTCTTCAAACCTATCGATATATTTATAGGTTATAGACCAGAATTAGCGAGAGAGAATTTTTTTGTCTACCTTTTTTTGGGGCCAATACGTTTTGTCTCGATAAACAACTTCTTTCTACGATTTTTTTCGGGATTCTTTTTCTGTAATACTACGGACCGCCATTCCGTATCTTCTTAGCTGTAGATTTCTGACTCGCCGTTCAGTGATCTGTCTCGAATTTTTTGTTAATGCAAATTCTGTATTTAAAGTCTAATAATTAAACATTAATATAAATAAAATTCTATGTTTCAAATCTTCGTTTAAGTGACTGCACACCGTTTTTCCTGTGCTGTTTGATTGCCTCGTAAAAATGAAGTAACTTTATTTCACGCAGGTTTGTCAAAAGACAGGGATTAGAAAAGTTTCAACCTTTCGCTTAGTACAAGAGAGCCAGGACTGTTCAAAATGTAGTCGTACAGTGTTTTCAAATTTACTGGTTTACTGGGCCTCGTGTGTACGAATACAGCGTACCATTAACGTCTAACTTTGAGAAACAATACTATTTTTGGATTCATACGAATTAAGCCAGAATTGGCGCGCGCGCGCGTTTGGGAAATATTAACAAATTGGCTTTTATAAAATGTGAACAAATAGGAGGGGTCGATTATCTAATTCTTGCGCGTTTTATTAATGATAATTAATTGCGTGACGATTAGTGATATATTATTTTATGGAAATAATTAATATGTAGATTTTAATAATTAACGTAATAAGTAGATTTAACATTATAATAATGTTTATATTACATTTTTAATATCGGTAGTATTATTATTCGAAATAATAATAATGAATCTTTAATTTAGTAGTGACCGTTAATCAATAAATTTTAATGATGGGAAACTTTGGCGAAGACCGGTAAGTATAACACACATTTTATATTGATAGCAATAAATATTGTTGAAACGTCGACACAAATAATATAAAATTTGGTTATACGTATTTGACCTATCCTCGCTAAAGTTTCCATCATTAAAGGTAAGAGTGATGATGATGATGATGATAATAATAATAATAATAGGAAGAAGAAGAAACGTTATGGAATGTACGTAAGGAATAATTTGGTTTTCAGAAAAGTGGCTTCCAGTTGTATGATGACGCCACCATTAGAAAATTACTACAACAGTAGGTAGAAATTTTCAACTAGACCCAGAGGAACTCGATCCTTTACTGTTACATAAGAACCGGGTAGATGGCTTCACCTGACTGTTACAACCATTTATTTCTTAGCTTTTCCATTGATGGGTCCAGGTATTTGGTTGATTACTACAAAGATAAGGGCCATTAGAAATTGAATGGACGGACACCAATACCTACCTACACGTGTCGCGGCTCGCGCTGTTTAATATTGTAGCAGTTATCAATATCGCGCGCGATTGTGCAGCGAGCACCATTGATTGTTCCGTTTGGACGGACAAGTTGTACGAGGGGTCGCTCCCTGCAGGGTACGGAACCTGTTTACACATCGTACGCGTATGTGCGTGCGTGAGTTATCCTCCCCGTCGGCAAGAAAAAATCAATTAAAGCGGGTTCTGGAGGGTGGAGGTGCTTTGTCACAGTGAGGTTATTGCTTCCATTGTGTGGACGGATTCCGACGGGCGCGTGCTATTCTCGTCATTACGTTCTCGGGTGTTTAATATCGTTCGATCCGGAGCACTTCCGACTTTAGGTGTGTAACATTTTCACACATATCGAATTATTATATCTTTTTTTTTTATTTATTTATTTTTTTTGGCTCCCTTAATCGTACCCTATTATCTTAATTACCTTTCGATTATGAGGCATCGGTGGAAGTTAAGTTGTCTCAAGTCGACCAGATCTATATTTTTTGTTAATTTGTCGTGTTCTACATACCTTTTCCTCCGTTGTGTCGTTCATTCCTTTCCTCTCTGCACCCTTCTTACTTCGATTGTTTCGTACACTTCTGCTCTCAGTTGTGTCTGTCGACAAGTAGGCCTAAACTCACTAAACTGTAGAACTCGCTCACTATTTTGAACTTACCCGCTCACTATAATTCACTTATTATTAGATAAATGTCAATTATTAGAAAAATTACGATAACCTCGAATACTGTACTATTTTGTAAGGTAAAATATCAGTTGTAAAGCAAACAAAAAATTGTCTTTTTAGTTAAATTTATAGCCTAACTATAATGGCTAAATGACAAATAATTTAGTTTTTAAGTTTATGTATGTTTCCGTAGACATCTGTAGACCTATAGCTAAATACTTTTCACAAACATACGTAACTAATAACAGTATGTATAATTTTTTTTCAATCGTAACTTCAAACCTTTTTGAAGGTAGTCAAACATTTACGAGGGGTGTTGAAATTTTGTTAAAATGATTGCATATACCGGCTTTGTATTTTGAATAAAATTCCTCACAACTTGTTGCTCCACATAGACTTCCACAATTTTCCCCCAAAATAGACTTTCATTTTTGGCCCGTGGTGGCCCTAAAGTTAAAAAATTTTCAGATAAACACCAGTTCGGATTTGGGTTAAAATCTCTTTAGTTTGATATCCGTCGTCGATGTTTACAATTTTTTCAAATTATTGATTTCTTTTTATACGTTGGTTCTAAAATATTAAAATTTCTAAAACTGGACACTATCCTCAGATTTTGGTTTAAATTTGATAGCTTTGATTTTGATACTTTACATGGATTTTTGCGAGTTTTACAAAATTTAGACCCTCATATTTTTGGCTTTCACGCCCTTGTTTGGGGGATCAGTTTCAAAAACAATTGGAGGCACGGACAGGGATGCCAAGTTTTACGAAAACTTTTACGCATCGGTTGTGATGCATTCAAATGTTATCTTGGAACATATACCCCAAATAGTAAAACTCCGAATGCCAACTGTTGAGTTAACTGAGAACTCCTTTGTACAGTAAAAAAGACATGGGCGAACACTACATAATAGAATTTTATCGTGGACTTTTATCTGCACGAACTTTTTCATGGATCTTTAAAACTTGAGTTAAATTAATTAAATCAGTGGTTTCCAAAGTGGGGTCCGCGACAATGTTTCAGGGGACCGCAGACACTTTTAACAAAAAATAGAATATGCCTTAATTTTCTCCGATTTTTTATGCTCTAAAAACTAAATCAAAATTTAGAAACTTAAAACAATTAGTAGAAGATTCCAGTATTTTTTGTTCTCACGATATTAATTGATGACTCGTTGGGCACTTGGTGAAACGTATTAATACAAAGGTTTTGTAAAATATATAAAAACACGAGGTAAGTTTCACAGATTTTTTGTTCTCACTAATAATTAGTGTTATTGTAATTGTAAAAGTAATTTCAAACTAATGGCTTTAATAATGTCTTTAAATCATGTCGTGTAGCAGATCTGTTTGTTCGCCGAACTGTCTGGACCTCTCTCTTACAGTACAAGAAGAAGATTCTTTGCCAGAACTTTCAACTAACAGTTCATTAAAATTACAGTTTTCGCAATTACAGCTAGCTGACTTGTGGTTATATGTAATGACTGTCTAACCTGAACTCGCAAAAAAAGCTTTGAAGTGTTTAACTATGTTTCCTCTACTTATTTGTGTGAAACCGCAGTCTCCCTGCTCACGTACTTATGTCAAAGTTAAGAAATAAACTTGATGTCGAGAGTGACTTAATATTGAAATTGTCAGACATTAAACCCAGTATTGCAGAGCTAATTTGTTCAAAAGCAGCTTCATTGTTCACATTAAACTATGTTTGATGTCATTAATATTATAATTTAAGAGAATTTTGATTTTATAAGAGTTTATATATAGGCCTATTTACTGTTTGTTTTATTTCATAACTTAGACGGGGTCCGTGAAATTTTTAATTGTTTGAGGGGAGTCCGCGGACTGAAAAGTTTGGGAACCACTGAAATAAACTCATTCTACTTTCCTGTCTGTCTAATTTCGGGTTAAAAGGGTAAACTGAAGGAGTATAAGATTGTGGTTAATAATTGATGGAAAAATAAGAGAAATATTAAAAACGTACAACCTGTAGAGCAGGTATTACATACCATTTTTCAACTTTCCCACCAGTAGCCCTACACTTTAATTTTAAAATTATTTTTGTGTATGTCAATGAAATTTAGAAAAAATATAAAATATTGTTTAATCCATTGCTTAAAAAATAAATAAATAAAGATGCTTGTCACCACCCTAAGAGTAAAATATGTCAAAAGTCGGACGGAGACAAAGATCAAGTTCTACAAGGAAATTACAACGTCGGTTTTAAGATTCTAGTGTGAAGTGGGACACTAACGGATCGTGACAAAAGAAGAATTCAGACGACCGAAATAAATTCTAAAGGAAGGTCGGAGGACATGCTCGTTTAATACGGGAATTACAAAATGATGAGCAGATATACGGCAGGAACTGAATATTATTAGTATACTCGACAGGATCGCCCAGTATCGGCTGAATTGGTGGGAACATCTTTGCCGAATGGATGACTGCCGCATCCCCAAAAACTGTGGAACTATAAGCCGAGGGGACGGAGAAGCGTGGGACGTCCGAGGAAGCGCTGGAGTGACCAACTGTAATCTTTGCCTATTTGTGACCGGAACAAACTATCCGTGGGTTAATCCTTGAATCCTTGATGATGACAAAATGATGATTTTAGGGCTGATATTATTGTAGGCCTATACCCTGTCCGGTGAATGTCAGAAAACAATAAAATGACTGAAATAGTGAAATGAAAACATCGAACGACTGGAAGAAGATTTATATAATTTGGTGAATTGGTTAAATCCCATAAGGCTGAAGGGATATAGCAAGACTAGAAACGAGGTGGTGGCTAGATGGAAGACAGAATACGCTAGCGTAATCCTCAAAATTAAAGCGATCTGATGAAACATACAGAAGTGTTATTAGACGATAACGTTCAGAAGCCCAGGCTTGCGCTTTGTAACAACAGGAAGCTGTAGGGTGGTAGAGCCGATGTGTGTCAACGCCAGCTTTCACTCCTCGCTGTCCCCGGGCCCAGGCGTGCGCTTTGTAACAACAGGAAGCTGTAGGCTGGTAGAGCCGATGTGTGTCAACGCCAGCTTTCACTCCTCGCTGTCCCCGGGCCCAGGCGTGCGCTTTGTAACAACAGGAAGCTGTAGGCATGGTAGAGCCGATGTGTGTCAACACCAGCTTTCACTCCTCGCTATCCCCGGGCCCAGGCGTGCGCTTTGTAACAACGGGAAGCTGTAGGCCGATGTGTGTCAACGCCAGCTTTCACTCCTCGCTGTCCCCGGGCCCAGGCGTGCGCTTTGTAACAACAGGAAGCTGTAGGCATGGTAGAGCCGATGTGTGTCAACGCCAGCTTTCACTCCTCGCTGTCCCCGGGCCCAGGCGTGCGCTTTGTAACAACAGGAAGCTGTAGGCATGGTAGAGCCGATGTGTGTCGACACCAGCTTTCACTCCTCGCTATCCCCGGGCCCAGGCGTGCGCTTTGTAACAACGGGAAGCTGTAGGCCGATGTGTGTCAACGCCAGCTTTCACTCCTCGCTGTCCCCGGGCCCAGGCGTGCGCTTTGTAACAACAGGAAGCTGTAGGCATGGTAGAGCCGATGTGTGTCAACGCCAGCTTTCACTCCTCGCTGTCCCCGGGCCCAGGCGTGCGCTTTGTAACAACAGGAAGCTGTAGGCATGGTAGAGCCGATGTGTGTCGACACCAGCTTTCACTCCTCGCTATCCCCGGGCCCAGGCGTGCGCTTTGTAACAACGGGAAGCTGTAGGCCGATGTGTGTCAACGCCAGCTTTCACTCCTCGCTGTCCCCGGGCCCAGGCGTGCGCTTTGTAACAACAGGAAGCTGTAGGCATGGTAGAGCCGATGTGTGTCAACGCCAGCTTTCACTCCTCGCTGTCCCCGGACCCAGGCGTGCGCTTTGTAACAACGGGAAGCTGTAGGCCGATGTGTGTCAACGCCAGCTTTCACTCCTCGCTGTCCCGGCACGTAAACCGATGCGGCCTTTAAGATCAACACAATGAGGAGACAGCACGTAGATCGTCTTTGTCCCTTATCCTCTGAGGATGTCGGGATAGTAATTCTACTTATTATTGCGGTCTTTTCTGTTATTTCCCACCAAATTACAGACCATTAATTAAGGAACAGCGAACCGATCGGTGGTCGCGATAAAAGTTTTTTTTTTCCTCGAACACTCGTCATTTATAAAGGTGGGCATTCTGTAACAACCAGTGGCGAAGCTACCGGTAGTAGTTAATGAATGGGTAGGCAAAAATCTTATCTTAAATTTTTTTTAAGGGATCACTAAAAGGACGGTGGTTCAAATCGGACGCTAAGGTAGAGTTTGCTGTAGAATGGTTCCACAAACAGCCGTAATAATTTTAAAATCGTTTAAAAGAATCGTAAGAATTTCTTTTAAAATCGTCGAATAAAAAATGCTTTACAGCTCTATATGTCTTTCTATTGAACAATCCTTGAATTAGTCATACACAATAATACAACTGATTGAACTTCAAAATTTTAAACTTGATTAGTTTCTATATATATGTTTAATGTTACAAATAATTCAAATAACAATCTTGATCATCTGTTAGTTCAGCGGAATAACAGGGAGACTTTTAATAACCGCATAAAATAAACACACTTATAAACAACACAGGCGCTTTAACTTAACTGTTTGGACCACAGAAGTGAGGCATGCCTCAGCGCTCTATGAGTACAGCGCGGGACAATCCCCCCTCCCTTCACTTCCCTATCAAACCCGCACATTGCTTACATACGGTGTATACAAAAAACGCTGAGGCAAGTTCAGATTGCCTCATTCGCTTTAAACGAGCTATGCCGAGTCTCACCTGTCACCATCTAGCGGTCGCTCAGTAAAGCACGTTTCGGCCTAATAAATTCGACAGTCGCGGTAACAACGTATAATCTTTACGTTATGTAGTTCATACGTATTTATAATTTTTATTCTACAGAATTTTTTAGTGTAGGCATTGCCTCAATTGACTCCATGTAACTTCGCCACTGGTAACAACAGGAAGCTGTAGGCTGGTAGAGCCGATGTGTGTCAACGCCAGCTTTCACTCCTCTCTGTCCCGGTCCCAGGTGTGCGCTTTGTAACAACAGGAAGCTGTAGGCTGGTAGAGCCGATGTGTGTCAACGCCAATTAGTTAATTTTAATATGTCATGCCACACGTTGGTAGCGTCATGTTATTTAACGATAATTATGCTAATTTATGCAAAATTTAATTATTCAATTAAATTATAAAGTGTGACTAGTTAATCTGATTATGCAAATATTATTAATCAATCTAATCACTGAATGTATCCATTACTAATTAACATAATTAAATTTGAAAATTTTTGATCGCTATAGCCAGCTTTCACTCCTCGCTGTCCCGGGCCCAGGCGTGCGCTTTGTAACAACAGGAAGCTGAAGGCTGGCAGAGCCGATGTGTGTCAACGCCAGCTTTCACTCCTCGCTGTCCCGGCACGTAAACCGATGCGGCCTTTAAGATCAACACAATGAGGAGACAGCACGTAGATCGTCTTTGTCCCTTATCCTCTGAGGATGTCGGGATAGTAATTCTACTTATTATTGCGGTCTTTTCTGTTATTTCCCACCCAATTACAGACCATTAATTAAGGAACAGCGAACCGATCGGTGGTCGCGATAAAACAGTTGTTTTTATTTTTGCTCGAACACTCGTCATTTATAAAGGTGGGCATTCGGCGGTATCTGCCGTGAGGATAATCAATGGTTTAAGGTACGCTTTTCCGCGTATCATACACTCTTAAACGTGATCAATGAATGCATGTTGCTCGGCACAACCATTATTCGTGATACGAGAAAATCCTACATGGGTATTAAAAATCTTGGATGGTTTGCATTTCGAACGGATGCCTGTCCATTTGCTGACCAGACAATAATTGAACATCATATTCATGTGAGTGTTGTTATGGCTACCGATGATTTTGTCATTCTTTATCACTATAGTATCGTACGCCGCTGAGATGCTACTCGTGCACAATGTCACTGCGCACATCACTTCTCACTTCTTGAGAAGTTGATGTTTAAACAAGATTTTTACCTGGTATGTTTGTTTACATCTACTGACTCGTTTCCGTAAATACAATGTATAAGGCTTGGTATACAGAAGTTAGCCGTCAAATGTTGCAGTCTGAATATTTAGAAACAACTAATAATCGAACTTGCAGAACGTTACAGTGAATACGGAAAAGTCATTGTATGGCATCTGACGGTTTTGGTTCGATCAGCATAAAAGCTGTTGTGAAACCTCTGGAAGAACAAAGGTTAGGAAAGGATTTTTAGCAGATTTCCTGGCCCAAAGATAGCCCTATATCAAAACTCGACCGTTCAAATCGAACTGTATTTGTTATCAAATGAAATACCAGGCGAGTAGGATTTATTGGACCGTGTGTTAAGACGATTAGAATAGGAAATCAGAGGGATCTGCAAATAAAATTAAATTCTTTGTTACAAACAACATATTCATAAACAGTACCTACTGTGCTACTGTTGTTTAAAAAAAATGGTTCTACTGCTCTTCGAGGGCGTGATTCCGCATCGCCCTGTTACCAAACATACACGTACAAACACGTGTTGCCGGTTCTCTCTCTCTCTCTCTCTCTCTCTCTCTCTCTCTCTCTCTCTCTCTCTCTCTCTCTCTCTCTCTCTCTCTCTCTCTCTCTCTCTCTCTCTCTCTCTCTCTCTCTCTCTCTCTCTCTCTCTCTCTCTCTCTCTCTCTCACACACACACACACACACACACATTAAATCAGGACGTCATTGTCATAAATACTTTTTAACAACTGATATGCTGGAATTTGAGTGCCTAACGCATCCAGTGGTAAACACACACGATTTACGAATACAGAAAAAAACATAATTGAGCATTATATTCTCCGAACTCAATGCATACACATAACAGTCATTTGTTGCATACTATGGACTATTGGTGGAGAGCGGCTGAAATGATTCCACGTCAGACGTCACTAACAACTGTGGCAGCATGCATACCGCTCACTCCACGTTGCTATAGCCTAACAACAACGTCATGATTTGTTACCACTATTCTGTTCTGCTCTCCACAAATATAAAAAAAAATTATCCGATTCTGTAACACTAGCGTAGTAAGGAATACAATAATCATTATCAGCGTTACCGTTTATCTCTCCACTATCGTGCGTTATTTTTATCAGAGGAAATCTCGGCAAGTTGACACTGTACAAGAGCACTTAACCACGTTATGTCTAAACGTTTTATAAAGAACCTTCTTCACGACCTATTTGTCTCTTGGCGAGAAACGACATCTGCCCGAAATCTGTGGCATTGGACAGTGGTCTTAACGCGTGTAAAATCCAAACCGAACGATAAAATCAAACTCTAGCCATGGGAAACTCTTAATATATCCCAAGACGGTGTCATCGTATTTTTAAAAGTATTGAATTTTTATCCGGTACGTATCAAGAAACTAACGAATCGTTAACGCTACGATGTTGCTTCGCCGAACTCGAGAATGCTTTCTATAAATAGGCGTGCGCTTATTCGTTTAATATAGGAAGCAACGTATCTGTACTACTGGTCGCAACCGGAAGTATAAAACTTTCTACAGAAAATCCATTGTTTCCAACAGAAAACAAACTATTTATCAGTTTTCAACTGATTGACCAGCCCCTCCCCAAAATCATTGCCGAATCCTTCAGTTAAATCATAACTAAATTTCATATTTAGTTGTAATCTTATGTAAGTTAATATTTCGAAAGGCTTACGTAAACTGTATTGAAAACAGATTGTACTAATTTTGAAATAAGTGAAAATGTTGATACGTAACTTTACGTGAATCGTGCTCCACGTTTGGATGCGCCAAATATTACTTTACGTTAAGCGCGCGTAATTTTCGACTGTTGAATAAATAATGTATACAAGACAGTATTGCATATAATCGGTAATTACATTGATTTATTGTGTTACAAATTATATTTAGATATATTTATTACTGAACACTTCCACTCATATTTGTATTATTGATTAATTTGCTTGGGCGCCAGAGCAGAGTATCTCAGGATTGTTATGAAATAATAACACTTCGTTCAGATACTAAGATTTATTTTATTATCTTCTTATTACTTAATACATCTGAGAATTGATCGTTAATATCATCCTTCCAATCTATACTCATTAATATTCTTTATAATTAATAACAAAAAAATTATTAATATTTCTAGTTTACGGATTCTTAAAAATCATATCAATCAAGTATCATTCAACTGAGCAATCAGCATATTCAAATTTACTTCCTTAACACATTTAAATCTTCAATATTAATCAAAACATACATATGTATCATATCCCTCACTACAGCTCTTGTTGATCATCTACCATTGGCTTGACTTTGAAATATTTGCCGGTAATTTCGAACGTACCCATTCCGGTGCTGTATCTTTTTCGCGCTCACTACCGACGCTATCCGTGATTGGTTGCCAGAGAGCGGGCGATAGACTTACGCGGACGTTCGTTAAACTCCTAAAAAGTGACGCTACTTTCTAAAATAGTCATACTTATTGGCGTGTCATCTATTGTCTCTTGAAGGACACAGTACCGTTAACCTAACGGTACATGGGCGTTTTTTTGCTGGATTTACTCTACAAAACATTTTATGCTTTTATGACATGTAAGGGTGTTTTGGGTCTATTGTAACTTATTTTGTCGGCGCCTGACTGTCGCATAGTCGAGCCTCTTTTGATTCAAATTTTCATTTATATTTTACTTACATCTATGTACATTTCAATGCTTTATATTATTATATATTGTTATAGTTACCATTAATAGTTGATTTATTATTTAATAACAAAAAAATTATTAATATTTCTAGTTTACGGATTCTTAAAAATCATATCAATCAAGTATCATTCAACTGAGCAATCAGCATATTCAAATTTACTTCCTTAACACATTTAAATCTTCAATATTAATCAAAACATACATATGTATCATATCCCTCACTACAGCTCTTGTTGATCATCTACCATTGGCTTGACTTTGAAATATTTGCCGGTAATTTCGAACGTACCCATTCCGGTGCTGTATCTTTTTCGCGCTCACTACCGACGCTATCCGTGATTGGTTGCCAGAGAGCGGGCGATAGACTTACGCGGACGTTCGTTAAACTCCTAAAAAGTGACGCTACTTTCTAAAATAGTCATACTTATTGGCGTGTCATCTATTGTCTCTTGAAGGACACAGTACCGTTAACCTAACGGTACATGGGCGTTTTTTTTGCTGGATTTACTCTACAAAACATTTTATGCTTTTATGACATGTAAGGGTGTTTTGGGTCTATTGTAACTTATTTTGTCGGCGCCTGACTGTCGCATAGTCGAGCCTCTTTTGATTCAAATTTTCATTTATATTTTACTTACATCTATGTACATTTCAATGCTTTATATTATTATATATTGTTATAGTTACCATTAATAGTTGATTTATTATTTTATGTGTTTATATACATATTAAATTAATACACAGGTTCTCAGTAACGTTTCAACGTATTGAAGATATTAATTCATAACGCATTAAGACCTAAAAATAGTTGTTCCTTTAACTGAGGTTAAAAATTTACCATGTCCGAATTGTATTTTCAATAAATTAAGTAGTCTAAATTAGTTGAACATCATTTTAATCTATGTTCACAAAGCGTGATTAGAATATTGATGTGAATTGAACTGTATGTTAATTTCGTTAATGGAATGTGAACACTCTGCGGGAGGTAATTTTATTGACGAGCGCATCAGTGGCAACACTGGTCAGTCATCAGCAAACAGTATACGGTATGACAGCTCCGCCCCGCGTGGCTGACGCAGACGTCTGAACCGGTCGGCACATTCCACAGCGAATGGCTGCATGCACACGCAGAGAGAGAGAGAGAGAGAGAGAGTGTTAGAGGTGTCCTTGCCGCTGATCCAGATCGCATGCATCTGTTGGCGCTGAGCCAGCTGCTTTTTTCCGTGTCAACAGAATTATTGTCATCATCGCTCTCGACTGGCTGCTCGTGTGTTTACCCTCTCGCCGCACGAGGTGTCTCAGTAATGTTGACATTCGTATTCACGTGCAGACCTTGCAGTATCGTTATCCTTGTGTCAGCTGAATAATTGTTGTCTCCACTTCCCTCGACATAATGTTGATATTTGTATTCCTGCGCGTTATCGTGCACTACGGTATCGTTACCGTGTCACCTGAATTATTGTCGTCACTCCTCATTGGCCTCTCTAGTGCCGCCCCCCTCTCAACGTGTCTTGCAAAATGTTGACATTTGTATTCACGCGTGACCGTACACTGCCGTATCGCTACCCGTGTCAGTGTGTAACATCTGAATTATTGTCATCGTTGCTGATTGGCTCTTACGGTTTCCCCCTTCTCTCAAGACGACTCTGCAAAATGCTGACATTCGTATTCACGCGTGAGATGTTCAGTATCGTTATCTTTCATAATTTATGCAATTTTTTTCTTCGTCGTCGTCTCATTTATATTAAGCCAGACTGCGTGTTCAGTACAAAACGGTTTCTTAGTTGACGTGGCGTATGCAAGGGGAGGTTATGCTGGTTACACACCTCCCCACCCGCTATAAGCAAGATCTAATACATATTTTTTACTAAAAACCTTTACCAGGCGGCGTCTGTGCAACCTTTGTAGTGCTAAAGCTGAATCTAAATTGTGAACGGGTTCCTAATTAAAATGACGGAACGTTACATAAGTTACGTGTAATGACGTGTGTTACGTGTGTTAAAATGACGGGTAAGTTACGTTAGAGAACCGTGCTCTAAGTGCGTTGTTATTATACACATCATCGGAGATGTCTTTTAGATTAGAGATGTTGACTTCGATACTGAAGCAGTCGGGAGGACTTTCTTCAGTTTCCTTCTATTATTGACTCAGCTAGACGAGGTTCGGCTGTCGAAGTCAACTTAGATACACTACAAAGATAGAAGTTTGATGTATTTCAGGTACCTTAGGAGGGGAAAAAGGTGTCACAGTCAAATGGAACAGCCAGCAGATAACTCAGTCCCCAAATTAAGAGGCTCGGAGGATGAGACCGGTGTAACGTCGGGCAGTAGAAACCTGACAGACTTTCTTGAGCGATGAGTTGCGCCGACCAAGTGTATAAATTATTCTCATTTAAAAGTGTAGCATACATTGTGTAGAGAGGAGTGACAACGCGATAACAGTTTGCTGTCTCACTCCCACACTATCTCTCTCTCTCTCTGTCACACACTGTCGCTTCACAACGACTCTAGCATTCTTCCAATCTTCTCGCCAGTCTTGTTGTAGCCGATATTGACACTATGAAACACTGTACAAGACCGTTGTGCACATGTTTGAAATGAACGAACATTTTGTTAGTCTCGCAAAAGTGGTTTGCCCACTGCGCATCTCTCAGCGACCGTTCAGAAGCTACCGTCACGTCTCGCTCACGGCCATGATATAGACTAACATACACAGTAGGCCTACTATCTTAAATACATAGAGAATCATTGCACGTTGACAGAAGTCTTGAATGACATAATGAGTCAGCCAATCATGCGTCAGTCCACTACATGATCTGCAGTTGAAACACTGTTCCGCCGTAAAGCTACTACATCGATCTTATTATCGGGGCACTGCATATTATTAACGGGGCATGTCACGGATCTAGTCGGTTTAGTACCTACGTAAGTTCCATCAAGAGCGTAACTAGAATATGCTCCTGGGTTGGGAGGGAGGGGAGACTAGCGTCTGGGAGGGAGGATGAGATAATTTGAAGGTTGGAATCCCCATTTTCCTCAGAACAAATGAGGTATTGAAAATTCTTTTTATGTAATTATTTATAGGCTGAGCCTTATTTGATTACATGCAACTCGCTTACAAATAGGACTGTGTTAAGTGATTACGAAATTTCTCTGAAGGGGGGATTGACCTCTTGACCCCTCCCCCCTCCCCCCGTGTAGTTCTGCCACTGAGTTCCGTATCACTTGTTGTCAACGACCCGAGTCGTCAGAGAAAATGTCGTATATACGGGGACAGGAATTGAATTGCTTGTAATGATTCGCTAAAAATTTGTCGACTGCCAGGTTGCAAATATAGGTAAAATATTTGAAAAACACGCTGCCTCGCTTCTCGCTAACGGCGCCGGCGCCCGTGGTGTGATCAAAATTAATTTCGATATTATATCGCGTGAGTTATCGATTGATGCCATAATCAGTGTAGCTGCAGCAGCGGTCGTCCGTTTGATCGCGTTTGTTTGGGTACCGCCGCGGAAGGAAAACAAATAAACGTGATGAACGGTCGGACGGAGAGAACGCAACAACACCAACTGTGAGAGAGTGAGTGAGAGGGAGCGGGTCAGTTGCCATGGTAACCGGTGTCCAATGGGATGCCAACAGATGGCATCTTACCGAGTGCACACAGGTAGAATTTGGTTTTTATTGCGCGAATCGTGTTTGACATGGCAATTTTATTGAAACAGAAGGAAGGGGGAGGGAGGGGAGAGAGAGAGAGACGGAGACAGAGACAGACAGAGAGAGAGAGAGAGACAGAGAGAGGATTAAAAAACAAAACGAAGGCGAGCTGTTCACGGATTCGAAACACGTCTGACCGGCTGTAACTCATTTGCATAAAATATCCATATTCAGTCGGTGCTGTTCCAGTGACCCTATTGTCGCCGCGCAAACCGAATTATATTTATGTCGTCGTCGGCGTTGCTGTTCGCCCTTTTTTGTTTTTGTTTAGATATTCTCGTTTCGTTGTTTACGAGCTAGAATCGCGATGTATGCGCATAATTTAGATTGGCGGCAATTTGGGGGGCGCTTTTGTGCTGCTTGTTATGCGAAAACACATGCTTTATTATGCGTTAACGTTATTACCTTCATATTACTTAAAATGTGTAAAAAGGAAAGCTGCTTGTTTACTTGTTAAACTGATTATTATTTATTTGTTTATACAACACTTGTAAATTATACTTTTTTAGTCATACATAGGCTGTAGTGATGGTATTATCATTTAAGCGTAGAATTGTTTTATTTGCGTAGCCCTACAAGAAAAAGTCAATGACTTGCCAGCTGTTTATTTTTAGCAGTTGCTGTGTATGTTACAGTTACGTACGTTCAGAAAGGTTAGTACCCTCTCCCATTGTCGTTCATTGTTACTGTCGCAGTCTTGCAGTACCGGCCTTTTAATAGCTAACAAACATATTTGTAAAAGTTGATATACAAAAATACATTATTATTTTTATAAAAATTTTCAACTAAGAAAACATCTTTTTCAGAATAGTAAACAGTAATATTTAATTTAAAAATACACAATTATAACAACAACAATTAATTATTAATAAAATATGTTTTATATGAAACATGTAGGTAGTAGCAGACCAAAATAGCATGTAACAATTTAAATGTGTGCTGTATAATATTGCCTCGGCCAAAGATATGAGATTCGGAAGCCGTTGATGTAATAATGTGTTCTTACAAGTGCGGCACTTCCCGACATTGTATCTGTCCACCAGTCAGATTGCAACGTTAGTAAGAGTATTGCAGATTGCAAGAGTATCGGTTTGAGTCCTAGTTAACACGAGATTGCCACAATTTTGTTCATCGACCTCTGCTCGATAGAGCCGGCACGTCGTGTTGTCGCCATTCTGCTGTCGGTGAAGCCGTTCTGATGTTGTGTATTCTTGTCAACAACGTAATCGCACTGATTACAGATACAAAATTAATTACGACTGATAAGAGTTGCTTTAATGCTTTGTGTTAACTGTTTAAATGTGCAGGCTGACTCCATGTTTGTAGAGCCGGAGCTTCATTACGAAAATTATGGAGTTTACAAAAATATGGAAATACTTGATAGAAAACAAAGATAAACAAACCTCTAATAAGAACTGCTTATGACACAAGAACACCAGATGGTCAGCGTCAGACATACATAAATGTACGCACATTTCGCGCATGGCCGCAACACGACCGTACGAACGGTATTAACAACACCCCTGATCAGTATTGTTTTAGATGTCAATAGTTTTAGATTCCGTTTGTGTACACCAGGAGTGAACTAAGAACGGGAAGAAGACTGTAGAGAATTCTTGTGTTTTAGTTTTTCGGATCATCATCATAGCGTGTGGCAAGGTTCAGACGTCACCTCCTCCGTGCCATTCGTATTTATTCCAGGCCTGAGCCTTCATACCTTCACACGACAGCACTCAAATCTTTTTCTCCCCGTTTTCTCTCCTTCCACTATTTTCTCGTAAACTGTTGCCCCGGGATACGTCCAGTCCATTTCTCCTCTCCCCTCTTCACAGGTTGCACAAGTATTCCACCCTTATTTTATCCTATCACCTTATTCCGCCTATCTGTCTTCAGTCTAAATTTCCTGCGCCTCGATTCAGTCTATATTGAATTTTCACATTTTCCATGACGCTGACCAATAAGTAAAACACTATAGGCCTATGTACAACACTTGTTCAGTATCTTATCAACATCCAACTTCATTCTGCCACATAAAATTAATTGTTCCTTATTGAAGCTTCTTTACTACTGCCGTTATACTTCTGATTTTGTAGTCAGTAGTCCTTTCCTTAGTCAGCAGACTCCCTAAGTATCCGTGACTATGAGCCTTGTCTTTGATATTTTTGTTATCATATCACCTCATAGGCCTACATTTGTTTTCATTCTGTATCCTCCGATCCCATCTTATAATCTTTATAACATTCTGTATACAGTTACTGTCTAACCGACTCAGAGGCGTAACTACGGGGGGATCAGGGGGTCAACCCCCCTCCGTGCTATTAAAAATGTCGTCGAAACTCCATAATCACTTTACTTAGGCCTGTTTCTAAGCCAGTTGCGTGTACTAAAATAAGGTTTATAAATAATTGTAGAAATTAAAGCAATTACAGTATTTGTAAATTAATAAAATAAAATTAGTTTTCTTAACTCGACATTTGGTAAAATTCGACAAACACTTTTGTATTTGCTACGTAATATACGTCGGTTTACTCATAAACTTTGAGACGCAAAGAACTTATACGAAACGTATGTATATAATTATATGGGAAGAACCCTGAATTCCTCATCTGCCATGAGAAAAATAGGAAGTGCAACCTCCAAGCTTGTCTCATCTCCAAGAGCAGCTCTTCTTTCCGGCACAGAATTCGTTAAAGTCGCCACATTACCAACGAATCTTCAACAATTTGTTTTCTTTTCAGCAATTCTGATTCCTTCCTCTCCATCGAACGTCAATGTTGGCCTGTTAAGTAGGCTCTGACATAGTATCAGGGTCCATGATAAATGAGATCCTTTCTTCACTCGCTTCCCAGTGTCAACCACTCTGTTAGAACGTTTTTATTTTTATTTTTACAACTGCCTCTTGGGTCATGTACAACACTTATATCAGTAAGCCAACTCAGTCCTTTTAGTCTACCTCCTTAGTTTGAGAATATTTTTAATTCGGCCCGCGACCCAGACGAAGCCTTAAATCTGAGTACGAAAGTGGAAAGTATTAAAACGTGTATGAGAAAATTTTTTAATAAAATAAATCATTCGTAATTACATAACGCACTACGTAAAATATATAGGCGCTGAGTAAAATATAGGCTATAGACAAAACCGTATACACTATTGACCCGCTTCGTAGTCGATACTGTGCCGTTATATCGACTAATCTTGCACGGCGCTTTCAGGCTTTTAACGTGGAGAAATTTTCAACAAGGCGAACGCCCCGCGGCGGGCGGAACGCTAATCGTTAGCGTAGGGCACGCACTGTCGCGTATGCTCGTTAATTATAATTACTGAACAACCTCGTCAAGCTATCCCTAGCAGCAGCGTTCGCTAAGTGATCTGTTCGCAGTCCTAGCAGTTTGACTTCATTTAATTAACCATAACGAATTTCACGAGATAAATTGTAAAAGATTAGTCTGCCATTAACGTTAGTCTTATCGTTATTAGACCATTTGTCTGCGTTTCCAGTAGAATAAGTTTAAAGTTTTAGTTATTTTGTGCGAAACAATTATACATTTCTTTAGACTCGGCGCCTTATTCGGCCATATAAAATAAATATTTTTCTATGAATAGTAAAATAGTTTACCTTTTTCTTTTCCGTCTGGTGGCCTTTTTCTTTTATGTATATCTACGCGTTTCGGGACATATGTCCCATCATCAGGAATATCCCTTGGTGAAGTTCGTCAATTATTAAAATATTAAAAACAATTTTACATCAACTTTACACACCTCACAATGAATATAAATATAAAAATATATAAAAACCCCAAACGTGAGAACACACGCGATGGGACATATGTCCCGAAACGCGTAGATATAGGCCTACATAAAAGAAAAAGGCCACCAGACGGAAAAGAAAAAGGTAAACTATTTTACTATTCATATACATATAAGTGGCCTGGATACCAAAAAATCATGGATCTAAAGATATTTTTCGTTTCACCGATAAAAAGTGGTTATAGTTCATGATTTTTTTCTTCTAACAGAAAAGGCGTTTTTACAATCAAGGCCATTCAGTTTCTGTGTTCAAATCTAGGACCTCACCATGAAACAAATTAATACGAGAGGTTCGATTCTTTGTGCGCACCACCGCACGTTGAAATGTGGCATTGAATAAAAATTCTTCGATACTCGCCATTAATCTGCAACACTATTTGTAGCTACTCCCGCCGAGATTTTGCGAGATCCTCCGAGTAACTGATTACGAAAGGTACCCTCTACATCACCACCCTTGTCGTGAATTGAACCGAGAGGTCATTCTTAGGTCATCTAAACCTTCAGCAATGGATCATTCGCTTTTTCTAATCGTTTTCTAAAAACAACGATCTCACAAAACAAGTGCACCGTGGTAGAGTGCCATGAACTGGAGCGTAGCCTACTGTAATTTTTTTTGCAAATGCCTGTACCAATAAAATTGAAGCAATTAAAAACAAAACTAAAAGTTTGAAAAGCAATTAAAGATGATAAAAACTGAATGGAATATGAACAATGTGACAATAGCACCGGTCTCGTTGGGAATCTACCCATAGGCCTATAAGAACAGACTCCATGAAATGAGTTTAGTTAAAATTAAATTTTGATTACAAAACCTGTGTGTGTGTGTGTGTGTGTGTGTGTGTGTGTGTGTGTGTGTGTGTGTGTGTGTGTGTGTGTGTGTGTGTGTGTGTGTGTGTGTGTGTGTGTGTGTGTGTTCTTTTATAACAATAATTCCACCAAAGAACTGTCTTCTTGTGTTCATGGCTGTAAATATCTTTTTTCATTTATACTGTCGAGTTCTTTTCATTATCCACTTTACTGATTCGTGAAACAGCAGTTAAAAAATAAACGTAAAAACATATTTTTTAAGCTTAGAATTGTGGAAAATATTTGTAAACTCAGGTTTTCCGCTTGTTAGGACCCCCGCGGTTCTGTATCCTGTTTCCGGTCCGACGTCACGTTGGCTGAACTAAGAACAAAAGTTTGGCCAAAGAGGTATCCGCGAACCGTAACACTTTCGCAGCTGGAATTGAACGTATGGCCTTCGCATAAATTTCGGCCATGGTAGCGTGTTGCATGGAAAATGTTAGTTCTTGGAAAATGGATAGTAGAAATAAATGTCGCACTGACCGCAGAATTGAGAAGGGAGTGAGATTCAATTGATCGATTTTTGCAATATAAGTATGGGAAAGTTATTTTGGTGTCTCGCTGTTTATAGACGAACCTGACAGCCAGCGTGTAGAACGTGACGTTGCAATTTTGTGAGTGTCGTCATTTTGACATTGACTCTTTGACGCTTGTACAGACATCATTTGAATTATATTTGGTAACTTTTTATTTTCTGAAAGCCTATGCGTATGCACCCATATTATTTGAAAGCAGGATTATCGAAGCAGGATTTTTGAAACAGACCAGTGTAAGAAACTAGTTGCCTGAAGAGCGTTGTTAATATAAATATGTATCAACCTTCATGAACCATCTGCTAACTTTTCGCCTGTCTAAAAGGTCTGCCCGTCTCTATAAAACGTCAGATAAAATTAATCTGGTATTCGTAAAGTCACGCAACCCACGCTTTAAGGTCGATAACTTTACGTTTAAGTACTTTTTCCAGTTTTCATTTGCAACTCACAATAAATGTCGAAAATTTCAACCTTGAGCGTCGTTTATTCATTTTGATGAAATATCGCGTAGTCTCGCTGCACAGAAGTTGCAGATGCTTCTTTCGATATTTTTGGTCAACTCATCGAAAAAATGCGGTTGTTCTTAAAAATACTTTCATGTGACCCCCAAATAAAAATCTGGAGGTGAGAGGTCTGGTGACCGTGAAGGCCGTATTCCGCGGTCATCGAATAATTCACGTGATATCACCGTGGCATTATGGCACGAAGCATCATGTCTTCTGTAACCTTTAAATAACGCAAAAGAGAAAGTCCTGTCTGTAGAGACGTCTCTTCGTAACAACGATTGATGATGAATATTGTGCAAAGTGTCATCGAGAAAACCCCACAAATGACCTCTATTTACGATCAGTTACAGTACCTACCTGTTTCACGGAGCCAACACGTCACACAAGAAACAGTCGATTGACTTGGCACAGCTCAGTCAATAAACTTAGGTATAAAATCATTCTGACATTCTGAATATGTCTGAGTCTTTAAACAGTGTTCCGCATTAAATTTGCGGAAACGACACGCTTATTGTAAAACCGCGAAACTGCTAATAGAAACGTAGGACCGACGTGTAACGTGGTCTAAATTGGTCGATCTAAATTTGAACAGTCTCAACAAATTACTCGTCTTACCAGGAGCGTATTTACGTGGGGAGGGATGAACGCGACCGGAAACCCCCTCAGAGGATGTACATTTTAGGCTGTTTTATTATTTTTTCAGCTCCATACGCTAGTAACTCTTTTTTAAATATACAAACTGGTTTAATACACGGGATTAGCGTATACGTTTGAAATATGAAATATAGGAAAGTCAGTTCAGTCATAAGAATCTTGTAAACATGGATTCAATAACGTATGTATTGTGTTGTAACCGTTTACTTTAATGGGACTGATTTCAGCTAATTTAAAGATTTTAATGTTGATTAGTCTTAACATGTTTTTTTCTTTTGTATGAAGCCGACCCGACCCCGCCCCCCCTCCTAAGACCAAATTCTATATACGCCACTGCGCCTTATAGAAATCTCTTGTCACAAAAACGTAGGCCTACAAGTGTACTGCAACAGGTATTAGTTTTGGTGTGCATAACGCTCTTTGTAACATGATTTACATAGTGTTATCAATGTCAATGTAAAAGTGACGAAGCGTGCACTTTTCCGATTTGTAAGCGACCGGGAAGCAATACCCCCCCTGCTTCAGCCAATTTAACACAAGCTACAGTGGTCATATCATAACACCTGCCTACGCATTTTTACGGTATTACGTGTAAATATACGCTTACTTTATTCTGTTGGCTAAACTCTTCCTTTTCCAAATGTTGGAAATTATTGAACCAGCGGAGCAAGTTCTCAGTTTTAACTCGACCTTTAGGATTTGTCTGGCTGTCTGTTTGGCGTGTGTCACGGTAATAACTACAATCTGAATGAAGTGTTACGTTTTAGAAATTTAAAAATTGTTATGTGGTTTTGACATATCGTGGTGACACTCGTCTATGAGTAAGTTGTGTTTTGCTACATTAGACGATTTGTTTTTTTGACGTTCCACAATGCAAGATTGAAGAACGTGGATTAAATTTGTATATATAATGAGGCAAACTGTTTTATAGTGGTCAACGCGTTGCAGAGAGCTTCCGGCAGATCCGCTTTGCGTGAACAAACGGTTTACAAATGGTAAAAATGTGTCGTGAATTATTTGAAGATCGTGGCAGTCAGATGAAGATTGTGGTTTTGTATTTATGAATTTTCCTCACAAGGTGGAACGGTAAGTAAAGAATAAATGTCAAGCATTTTACGCAATTTTTGTAAAGGTTCCGTAGAAAACGGCCAGGTTTGCGGAAAAATAATTTATGGCACTGCACCCCGTGATGCACCAAGTCGCACGTCAAGAATTTTAGGTAAAACAAAATTGTAATGACACCACAACGGCTGTATCTCCGCCAGACATGTCCCAGTGCGATGTTTCCTCTTCCCAGTAACGAAAAGTACCACGAAAGGACAATGGTTTTGCGACTATTAAAAACTGAAAAAAAAATGTTGGCATATCAGGTTATATCCGACTGAGACTACTTTGAAGGGGGCAGTATAAATGTATACGAACGAACGCATAATATTTCAAATAAAAAAATTGCACAATCTTTCTGATCAAGGCTCGTGTGTATGAAATTTGCGCCCTCCCGTTTTGTTGAATCATGTTTTCAGTTCAGTTTAAAAATTTGCAAATAAATTGTGGATTATTTTCAAACTGCCACACTTAATACCTGTCGCGATTCTCGATAACGCGGATCTTGTTCTAGGATAGACTAACGTTTGTTGTGAATGGAAACTGCTACAGTACGTTTGTTGACGTCACAGTAGGGTTCTTATACATACTAATGTTGTATGTTGTGTTATCGCGACGGCAAGGTCGCAGTGAACTGATAACGCTAAGTAGGTCACGTGTGGCAGATAATCTGCGACAGCACGTTATTATAATGGCAGTTGTTTGTTCCCGCATTGTTGACCTTACGTTATTCTCGGAAGCGTATGTTGGGTTTCACATCTAATACATTTTACCAACTTTTCTTTGTATCTTCATTTCAGGTGGCCCTATTCCAAGTCGTCAGGTCATTCTGAACATTCTGAACACGCCTAGGTACTTCAAAGCACTTTCGCTGCCGTTGAACTAAGAAGCGCACACTTAGATTTACCCGAAGCACTTCTTTTACCAACGTTTTTCTGTTGTATTATAGACAGAGATATTGCATCTTAGCTGTATCACTGCAGATAGTTTTTTCATTATCGGGAGGCAACTAGCTGGACGGGGTTACTTGACAAGTTTGTATACGGGCCAGTTTGACTGTAAAATCAGTTTGCCTACTCATTGCTTACGCATTATCTTAAACAGGTATTTAAATTCGTTTATTCCTTGTCTTGAATATGCAGAGAGAATATTCAGTCATAGTATTACTAAATTATCATAATTCGATATTCTTTAAGGTTACGAATAATTTAATGCTAATAGTTCATATTTTATGAAGTCCCCTACCTCATTCAAAACAAGATTTCATACAAACGAAAAAGGTTAATTAGGCTATACATAATTTGGCTAATATATACAAATGTTTTTAAAAGAGTAAGTATCTTCTATAAAAAGAGTGGCTATAAAAATGAACACGCAGAACAACACAAGTTTGACTTGCGAGATTTTTGTGTCGATGTGAAGAAAAACTGCAATTTGTTCCAAATGTGTTCAGACTTAACGACGAAGTGGTTTCGTATTATGAAGTAAGTAGCCTACTCGGTATCCTATGTACACGTCTTGTTTATTCTGATTAGTTCTATAATAATGAATGATAAAGATAATGACGGTGAAAGTGGCGTTGTGTGTAACAAGAAAAAATACCCTCAGAGTTTTTCTTCTGTGAAATCAGTATCATTTACCGGAGTTTTTCACCAACATTTTGTTCGCTTGAGGTTAATGTCGACGGGGACGGGATTATACAAGAAAGTGTTATCGTTTCTAATGGGGATTGCCTTATGCAGTCCATAATGTCAGCGAAATGTGTTATACAATAATTTTTATTTCGCCTCGAATTCCATGTGATTAAACGAAAAAATAGCTAATCAATCCATTTTTGCGACAGTACTGAACTTGCCTTTCTAGTATTGTACTCTATATATTTTTATCTTTATTCTTTCGCATTGGAGGCGTGAAGATTTTTTCCACTGTTTTTGTTTCCAATCTTCACACGTTTGAATTCAGTCTTTGACGGCTTTCCAGCTGTGTTTCATGTTTTGTCTTATTTCCCCACAGAGCCTTCCCCAATGAACAACACCCTTGAGCTTCATTTCGCGAACGCTTCCCCTCTTTCTGTAATTATAAATGATTTAGGCCTATGCTCATCGCGCGTAACAATTTCGCCTTTGTCTGATGTTTCTCTCCCCGTAAATAATGCACGCGTCTCATATAACGGAATGACTGAAAGGGGCGAAAAATTAAGGACTTCTTTGTTAATGTAGGAGCAGAATACGAGAATGACTGAGCGAACGCTGCACCTAGTTACGTATAGTTAGTTACTTGGGTGATATTTTTCATTATATTATAGGACATCTACATTTTCCGTTACCACCATTTAAATTCACATTGTGAAAAATGTCCTTCCTCAGATGAATATTTTATTAGCGGCAAGCGAAATCTTTTGAACAAATTGTAAAAAGACAGGTTGGAAATCTTCGATTTTGTTTTGAAATTTTCGTATGTGAGGTTCGATAGTAGCATACGCTGCAGCCGACCGGTTGAGCGAGAGTTTTGACCTTTGCAGTGACAACAGTTCTATTTCAACGGTCAGAACAAGTGCTACCGAAGAAAAAGTCGCAGCAGCCGAATAAAGAATGACATCAGACAACGCGCCACCGCCTTACATCCGGATAGTTCTAAAAAACACAAATCGAAGACTAATCTTCGGCCGTATAAGTTTAAAATATACGAAATTTGGAAAGGTTTACGTTTTATGTGTTCTTGACCGTATTTAGAAAGACTGAAATTAACATCCAGTAATTAAATTAATATAGGCCTACACATTCATCATCAGGCTTAACTTAAGCCTCAAAGTATACAAACTATTTGGTACCTGTACGTTATCTAAAACAATACGCAATATGTAAGCAGCTAATCTCGTGTGGTTTGAGTTAGCCAACAGTCTGGTTGTGTATTTTTTTGTGCCGGGAAGGTTTAATTTCGTATTCGATGAAATTTTAGAGCAGAAAGTATTACTGTTTCAACAGTTCAAAATAGCTTTCAGAAAATTATTGCGTCCAGTAAAACACGTAATGATCAAATAAGAGAAACGTGAAGAGTGGCCTCAACAGAAGAAAAGATGCACAATATACTAATACCCCCAATCTAAAACAAACATTGTTGGGATACAGAAATTGAACTTTCGGACAACAGTGGACGAATGGATGATGTGATATTTAATAATATTACGAACTCGTTCCTCGGAAGGATGGGAATTCTTAAGGACAAATGCTAATGGAATGGTGATGCCTATAATAGCATATGCAACTGAAACGTGGACTTTAATGGCAAAGAAAGAAATGAAATAGAGGAAAAAATAGTTTAAGGAAAATTATGATAAAATGGAAAAAGTAAAGATTACAACTGTCAGAAAAAATAAATGTGAAGGTGATAAGTTGACAAAATGAGGTCAGTTGAGATAGTATGGACATTTAAAAAAGCTGGATGAAATTGTACTAAACAACAATTGCATAACGAAATTGATCGCGAAAACCGAAGTAAGCAGAGATGAGAAGATGGAAGAAATGGAAATGGATGGATGGAAATGGAGGAAGTGGATGGAGAAATGAAATGGAAGTATGTGAGAACAAGTCAAGAGGATGCACCGAGAAGAAATATTGTGCGATTTCTATTCACCAACCCAGTCATCCAGTCGAACCCTGTATGGGCACATAGATGGAAGAATTAAGTAGAATGTAGGCCACATTCTAGTGTCGTTCCTCCATTATTTAGTGATATAAACAATTTGTTACTCTGATTAAATGTCCGTTTTAATTACATGTTTATTCAATACTCTTTTATTTGCCGGTATCACAAAATTCCAAAAACATTGCCTCCAAGTAAAAAACGTTACGTTCTAACTAGGAGAAACCTAAATAGTGGGCTGGAGAAGACAGAAACCATTTAATGAAACTCAGTGTCTACGGATTAATGAAATTGACTGGCTACAACACAGATTGAATTTACGTGAACACTGCTGTGATTTCATTTTGTTGTACGTGTTCCAATAATTGTTTTTTTAATTGTTATAATCTGTATTCTAATTCGTGGTTTAACTTTGTGAATTAAACATGAAACATAAATTGTAAACATAAAATATATACATAATTTTATTATGTACATAATAAAATTATGTATATATAATTTTATATATACATAACATAATTTGTATACAGATCTGCTTTAAATAAATTTTATAACATTCTAATTTTGTTTTAAATATACACATTTGAAAGTATATAAACTGAATGGTACAAAATAATGACATAATATTAAAGGTTGTACTCTCATAAAACCTTTAGTAATTTTTCCGACTGTACAGTTTATATAGAACTAGTGTTACACTTGCAATATGTGTTTCAACGGTAAAACGGTTTATATAAAGATGTTTACACAAGAATATTTACGCAAAGTAAATCATTAAAAAAGTAATAACGCCTTTTTAAACTGTATATTTTGATAACCTAATTTTTTTAAGTACGCTGAGTGTGCATACGTACAAGAAACCCGCGACCATGTACTTTTGTGTCGGCGCCGTAATCAAGTCAGCTGTGACTAACATAACCTCGAACAGCTGTTTGGAACACGAGACGTGCGGTGCCTCGTGTGAAGTGTAACTGTTGGCTTTTAATTGCTTTTCGTTTCTTCTTCATTTTGTTTCTTAATTTTTTTGTGATTGTAATATGATATCAAATTCGGTTTGTTTTAATTCAGTGCGTGAGTTCTGGTTACGATCGTACTGTGTTGGATATTATTACGTCTTCAACATAACCTAAAAATGTAAGCACCCAATTGTAATGTTGGCTCTCAACGTGAATAGTTTTTCTGTTTGCATGTGTGTACATTTTGTATTGTTGTTGTGCGTATAACAGCTTTTTATTATTGACATTTATTAATAGTGGGTACCGTTTAAATTTTGTGTGAGAAAATCATTTTTATCTCGCTACCGTTAGTTGAAAGTAACACACCAAACGTTAAACCGCCAACACAGTAGAAGGGAATGAATTGCGTATTACAAAGAACGTTGCACAGATGTACGAAATTGTTCGCATAGTGTAAAATTTAGCCATTAAAATTATATAATCTGTAATTCTGGAAATTGAAATTTTATAGACCGAAAAAAGCGTTAACAGTTTTTAGGAACATTACCCCTTAATATAGGAAATTGTAGAAGCACACACACAGACACAAGCGCGTGCGCCATGTTACTTTAGATCCGTCTCTGTAGCCCTCCCCCCAACACACCTCCAAAAAAATGATAGTTGGAAGCCTGGAATATTTAAACAACGTACTGTACCTACATAAAACAGATAATTGAAGTTGATGTTTGAAGCAAGGGACTGTAAATAATAATTTGTCTGATAAACAGCGTTGGTGAGATAAATGGTTCCATTATAATGTTAAATTGGATAAATAAGTTATGAAGTTGCCTCTTTTAGCTTTTACAAACGACTGTCAGGATCTAAGCTATCATAGTTCCCATTCGTATTTTGTATCACGCTATAACTCTTTCTAGATGATATAGATTATGGTTCACGTTAACGCTATAATGAACATTATCGCTATTATTGGCAGATACCATTATTATTGTTAGGCTCTAGAACCATTTTTATCGTTTTACGCTCTAGATAATACGTTAGGCCTATAATGAACATTATCGCTATTATTGGTAGACACCATTATCATTGTTTCACTTCTATTGGTTAAAATTTATTTTTATGTAAGTGGTATTTTACCTTTATTTTCGAACCATTGTGTAGAAAAATAACAATTCCTGTACACGAAACAGGCAGTGTTATTAAAAAAAAACATGTCTTATATGCATCGCGAAAAAATGTCGAAGTTATTAATGAGACCCTTATCGCTGAAATCTGAGAAACGCCGTTCTGTGTTACCACTCCATCGAGCGGTTAGAATTTTAGGATTGAAGTAGTTACCAGTGGTTCTATGAAATAAGCTGTTCCATGAAAACTGAAACCGAAATCTGTTGCAAACTGTCCCAAATAGTGTTACTGTTCTCCATATAACGGTTGAAGTACTATTTTGTATCAAATGAACTGCTTCATAACGTACGCACATCACTTTCGTGCCCCCCCCTCTCTCTCTCTCTCTCTCTCACTCACTCACTCACTCACTATTTCTCTTCACCACACTTTATCTCTTACCCTTCTTAGTGATACGTTTCAGTAGTTTCATTTCCTCCTTTTCTTGATCAGTGTGCGTAGTTTTTGGTGTTCTGTGTAAAATAAATATACAGTTTACTGGCATCATTGTCCGTGTCAGTTAACGCATCACTATAATATAGGATATAATAATAATAAATGTAATTGGCGTAAAGAATTATGTAAAACTATGGGGTGGGGCAAAAGACAGAAGTTGCAATGTACATTCAATGGCATTAGATATACGTCACTGGCATTTGATACGGTTAGATATACGTTAGATGTATGGTAATGATATTTTAAATACACGTTAGAAATTTCACTGAATTGTGTGTAACATTATATATTCATACACGTGTACGCAGCAACTATCATTAGATTTAGGTGATGATGTCACATTTCTTTTTAAATAGGCCTAGGTACCAAATTATTCAATCATAATACTGTAATAATAATAATTATTATTATTATACATTTGAAAAGTAGGCAATTTTATTGTTTTAGGCTTATAATTCCAAAACCGTGTAGATTGTAATTATTATTGAGTTATTAATTTTTTTCTCTGTTCGGTAAAAGTCTATTATAAATTTGTAAACAAATACAACAATTTGTATGGCAGCCTGTAAAAACAAGAGTTTTAAAGGCTTTGCTTTTGTAAAGCGAAAATTGCCCTACGAATTTCATTATAGGAAATAACTGTAAGTGTCTTTACAGCGTCTTCAAAGTCAAGGATGCCCTTGATGTTCTTGCGCTCGCGCGCGCACACACACACAGGGTTGCGTGCAGTAATGCAAATGCAGTACATGATTTCTCAAAGAAACTAAATGGCCGAACACTCTTATATTAGTATTTTGTAAATTCAGAGATTTGCAGTGTAATGACATGTTAATCCTACCTTCAACATTGGAGTGGTCCTGTCCCCTGCTGCAATTCCGTTATTAATAGGACCATGGTTCCTGCTGTCCCCGGCGGACTACACGCCCATGACTTCACACTTGAGGTCAGCCGTTCGAATTTTGTATTCGTGCATGGGACATTTGGCTTAACGACAAGACTGAATCGTCGGATTAAAAATAATGCTCATAGTACAGGACGTGTGTTAGTATAAAATTTCATTCCTATTTTGACTTTTAGGCCTATAATATGCTCTGGAACAGTGGTTCCCAAACTTTTCTGACCACGGACCCCCTCAAATAGTTTAAAAATTCACGGACCCCGTCTGTGTTCTGAAATAAAACGAACAGTAAATATGATAGAAATTCTTATATATTAATTTTATTTTATTTTATTCTTACAAATTTTATTTTAATTAAAATGTATTAAAATCAAAATTCTCTTAACTTGCAAAATTAATGATATCAATCATTAATTAATGATATCAAACATAGTTTAATGTGAACAATGAAGCTCCTTTTGAATAATTAGCTCTGCAATATTGAGTTTAAGGTCTGATAATTTCAATATTAAGTCACTGTCGACATCAAGTTTATTTCTTAACTTTGACTTCAAGTACGTGAGCATGTAGAATGCGGTTTCACACAAATAAGTAGATGGAAACAGTTAAACGCTTCAAAGCTTTTTTTGCGAGGTCAGGATAATTAGTCATTACATATAACCAGAAGTCAGCCAGCTGTAATTGCGAAAACTGTAATTTTAATGAACTGTCAGTTGAAAGTTCTGCCAATGAATCTTCTTTTTGTAGTGTAAGAGAGAGGTCTAGTCAGTTCTGTTGACAAACAGATCTGCTACACGACATGCTTTGAAGACATTGTTAAAGCTATTAGTTTGAAATTACTTTTACAATTACAATTAGTTTGAACCCCAAAAAATACTGAACTAATTGTTTTAAGATTCTAAAATTTAGATTTTAGAGCATAACAAATCGGAGAAAATTACGGTATATTCTAATTTTTTTTTAAAGTGTCTGCGCACCCACTGAAACATTGTCGCGGAGGGTCCGCGGACCCCACTTTGGGAACCACTGCTCTAGAATATTGCCGTGCAATTTAGAATCAGGCAGTGGTGCTATAAGGCAATGAAATAACTTTTATTTTAACTTATAAACTATGATAATATTATCATTACAACAGCAGACAATAAGATGTGTAATTATAGTTACAAAATATATTGTTACTTGTACTGTTCGTACACATTACTGAAGTAATATTAGGCCTATTGTTGCACTGCTGTTTACATAATTTTAATTTTGAAATTTATCGTCATCCTCTTGCATTTATCAGGTACAGCCACACTAGCCTATCTGTTTGTGGCAATTTCATTTTTGTTGTTCTTATTTTCATATGCTTGTATTTAAGATTGTCAGTTTTAATTGTAAATTCTTCTTAAAACAGACATCATTGTCCTGGGTAGAAGAGAAGCATCGTTTACGCCGTATTGTCAGCGCCGACGGACCCAAGGCCAAATATTAAAATTGAAGCAGAAGAAGAAGAAACAAGCCTAAATTAGCAAATGTACATTACGAACGTCACGACTGCATAGCGCTGATTATAGATAATAATAGACAGAGGACGAAATTGACGGACTCGATAGTAAAGTCCGCTCTTTTACCCGTTACACGACAAATAGTTGTAATTTAAGTTGTCGGGTCTCGTGTGTGTGTGTGTGTGTGTGTGTGTGTGTGTGTAGGCGCGCGCGGACATGTGTGACAGGTATACCAAGCATTACGTACTGCTAGGCACACCTGATTCCGAGATGTAAAGGTATAAATTCCTAAACAGGTGGAGTGGTAGTTGGCTTTGATCCAGTTTACATGTCAGTGTAGGTAGCTTGTGTGTGTTTGTGTTTGCATTGCCGCCTCTTCGTGGTCAGCACGTATTCGAAGTTTAGTCTCGATCTCCGTTGAACTGAACAAGTCGAGATCTTAGAATCGTTTGCGATGGTGATCGAAACCCTTTATGGTCTCTAAAATGCAGTCTGACTTTTTATAGAATCCTGCCTCCTTAAGTTCGGCCCACTATTTTGACAGGGCCGTGCGGCAGCAGTGACGTCGGCTACCTTGGAAGTGGGGCGTCCGATCGGATACCAAAAACATAATTTTATTAAATCTGTTGCTCAGAAATAATTTAATATGAAAATTATATTATGCGGTACGTCGCGTGTACTGGACGACACGCCGTGCAGTTAGAGAATTAGACCTACGCAAACCAAACGCTTGTATCCGGACGTGGTAGAGAAATAGTGAAGTCGAGTACTTAGAGTAAGGTGAAAAGTTGTATATTTTACTTTCATATACCTGCTAGTCATTGCTAGTTTTTCTTCAGTTGAAATTCAGCCAGTGTTACTGAAAAGGTATGTTCAGTTTGTTCTGTTAATGTTGTTTGTGGAGTTTAATGTTGTGAAAAAATCGTGATCATTGAATTCCATCCTTTAAACGGTACCAAAAAAGCTCCGTGAACACCAAGATCGTGCCTTGGCCGTGAGAGTGTGACCGTACCTTGTACGATAATGAAAAACAACCTTTACTGTTCGCTGGCAGTTCTATATTTTTATAAGGCCAACTTTCTCTCGTATTTTTATCGCGAGTTCGTACTCATTCGCGTTTGTCATGTCGTTTCTATTGTGTCTCTTCCCATTTTTCTTTATTTATTGCCTATTTTCTCCGATCTTGTAAGTCAACATCTTTCCCAGTAATCCAAGTATATTGATTTTTAAGTCCATCGGAGTATATCTTTGTAATCTTTGTAACACGCCCTTATAGGCTAACCCGGTTTCCATTTAGATGTGCTTATAAAAGCCTTTTAACTTTTATTATATGTGTCATCGGTTCTAAAGTAAATTTACGTTTGGAATGTTAAATTATTAGTAAAAATTTTAAATCTCTGGTATTATTTAAATTAGTAGTTTTTGCGTGACCTACAAAACTCCCTCACTAAGGTATGTTGATAGGAGCACAGTCGAGGTTGGGCGCCTTGTGCACCAACACGAATTACACACTCTCTCTCTCTCTCCCTCCCTCCCTCACACACACACGCGCGCACGCACACGCACAGAGAGAGAGTGAGAGGGGGGCATGGATTACGGAAAACAACAATGTTGATGTAAATAAGCCAATTAAAATACCGTCACGAAGTGTGTGCGACCCGAGTGTTGCCGAATTGTCACGAAGTACGTGAGATGAGTCACGGCCACCTGTCCGCTTTGGACCAACACGCTAATATAATGATCTGATATCACTTACCCTTTGGCTGTTAGTTTTTGTTATAGTTTGATGTTTTTTTTTAATCCGTCTTTGAAGGATCCGTCTTCTCGTATCTGATGTCTTGTTTTGGAACAAAAACACTAACATCCGATAGCAGGTAAGTATTAAGTTACAGACAACTCGTCAAGAAAATATATATATTAAATGCGGCTAGTATAGATTATTTCTTTCCCAAAACTGTGTGTATTAATTAGTGATACCGTCGATTATAATCTGACGCGGGAGGGACCCACACGCTATCCATGATAGTCTGGCACGGTTGCGGATGCAAGGAGGGAACTGTTAAAGGCGTTAAAGCGCTTCTCCTCGAAGAGTACACATTTCAGAATATTATTATTCGTACGTGTTGGTTGTGTCTTCTTTATTATGGTCCTCAATGTGGTAAAAATATGACAAAGTGTTCACATTGTAGGCTACTTGTTCAGTTTACTTTCGATTTGTAAGGAAAGGGTAATAAATGTGTACACGTGTTTACATTCTACGCACGCATGCAGGCACTTTCACAACAACAACAGTTATTATTATTATTATTACTTTCCATATAAAAATATGCTGTAACTATAAAAAACAGACATATACAAAATTATAAAAATCAGTAGACTATATAGAAATTCACATTACAAACTATAATTGTATTATTACATATAATATAATGCCCAGCTTAAGCATGCCAAGATATCCGCACTTAGAAGTGGGAGACATTCTTTAAAATCTCTAAGCGATGGGTGATTTCTTACGGGTAAATCCTGTATCCGGACTGCTTCCATCGCAATCCTGTATCCGGACTGCTTCCATCGTAATCCTGTATTCGGACTGCTACCGTAATCCTGTATCCGGACCGCTTCCTTCGTAATCCTGTATCCGGGCCGCTTCCATCGTAATCCTGTATGCGGACCGCTTCCATCGTAATCCTGTATCCGGACCGCTTCCATCGTAATCCTGTATCCGGACCGCTTCCTTCGTAATCCTGTATCCGGACCCCTTCCATCGTAATCCTGTATCCGGACCGCTTCCATCGTAATCCTGTATCCGGACCGCTTCCTTCGTAATCCTGTATCCGGACTGCTTCCATCGTAATCCTGTATCCGGACTGCTTCCATCGTAATCCGTCGCTAGACGTTTCGATCCTTGGAATCTGGGATCGTCCTAAGAAGCTGTGAGTGGCGGTTGAAAGCCCGTGTTGGAAGACCTAACAAAATTGCCCCCAACCTTCGGTCAAGTCACTTTTCGTTTCTTGAAAAGGGGTTTAGTATAGAAAGTGGCATTAATGCTTATTAACGTTAACGTCATGTATTACGTATTAGTGTAATATGTCACGAAAAGCCGTACTGACCAAGAAAATTGTTTAAACCCACTATTTCAAAAGACTGGTAATAATAATAAGTGTTACCGCTTATTCAGATCAATTAATAGCCACCCGAATTGGCGGACAAGATGCCAGTTTGTCTGTTTAAGGATGACATAGCACTCGAAATCGCTTATCGCCAGAAATTTGAAGTAATGCTAAAAACATTCCTGGATAATGCTTTCACATCACTAAAAACGTTTCTTTTTTCTTAGGACCGAACCAAGTTAAATCAAATAAATAAAAATTTAATATTATGATAATAATTACTTCTTTTTGTATTACCGAATGAAGTTAGGCGGCGCTGCTAAACTGCCTTGTGTACGCTGTTCGGCGGATGCGCAAGGTGGCCAGCATTACGCTTCAGCCGTCCATTATTACCCCAGGATGTTATACCAACTACTCATTTCCACAGGCTGAGTCGACCTGGGAGCTGAAAAATGCACTTTTTTATGCTGGACTCGGCAGTTGAGCGTCAGCCTTTTCTCATGTCAACCACTTTCTCCAATCGTTCCCGTCTCTCGTTGACGTTTTCAGTAGCTGCCTTTTATCTTTGTGAATGTTTTCCGTCTGTTCTTCTCATTCGGGTTCTACCCGTCTTTCCGTTGCTTTTACTTAGTCTATGCACGCTCTGATGTTGATTTTTTTGGAACTGTTCTCTCAAGAAGTCCACTCCGTGTCAGTTTCAGAAATGTTATGAGAATGAACGTGTCTTTGCTTCACTCTGAAGTTGTATTATATTCTCTTTGTTGAAGTTAGTGTCCTCTTTTTGTACCTTCGTCAAGGAATACGATCACTGTAGGTCCAACTTAAGATTAAGTCAAATGAGAACGCTTTTCTTAGCAAGCGACTGTGTCGAATACTCGCCTCCAGTGGCGAAGCGTGACAAAATAATTTGGGTAGACATAAAAATACCAGCCAAAAGCAACCTCTTACTAAGAATGGTGACGTTCTTAATGAACCAGTAAAACTATGGTAAACAGAGTTAATGCTACCTGTATCAGATAACAGCTAAGTGACTATCTGAAACACACGCATTTCGTTATATAATTTGTCCTAAATATCAAGGAAAAGCTATCGTATTGTTATTGGTGTCCTTTATGAATTTTAATTAGAAAATATTGCTAGAAAAATATATATTTTATTCACATTTTTTAATGGTGACAAATCCGGGTTACTGTAGGCATTACACAAACTTTCATATTTTCTTGTAAATGAGTTTTACACTCCGTGTCTCGTGTTTTCTTAGTTTTAGCTATGGATTCAGCTCCCGAGAGATTACCGTGCAATTTTGAATCACTCTGTGTATGTTCTTTCATGAAAGACTCTTCCGCTGCCAATAAATTTTAAGTTTATCTGAATAATTACTCTTACTAAGAGATTGCTCATTTTCCTTATGACCCCTAAAACCTAACTCTTTCCTCCCTAAATAACAAACATCTATCAAACAACCTACTATTCTTCGATTTCGTGCCACATTTTCATTGTGCTGTACTGCTTAAATTCTAGGTGTTTCGGACAAACAATGTTCAATTTTGTTACGTCCTAGCATGTGAAATACCTCAGAATTTTTTATATGAGTTTTGCTACCAGCATGTTTAACGGCTTTAGCTTCAAAATTTTTATAGTGTCTACTCCAATTTTGCACCCATGGTTCCTCTTCATTAAATATCAAACAATAATAGCAGTGGAGAGTTTTGTTTTGCTTACAACCAGAAAGCCACCTATACAAAACGTTCTGAAATTTTCGACAACTTTTCCATCCTTCTGCGACAAATCTAAAAACGCCCGAGATATTTTTAACTTTAGCAATACCTTTCACTCTAAATGTAACGTACTGATTTCGTGTTTGAACAAAAATTCTAGTGAATCAAAGTTGTCAGAGTTTATACCAAATACTTCTGCGATAGAACTGGCACTAACTGTATTTATTTTGCTCATTTAAACCAACAGAATGTTTAAAGCACTCAAAAGGATGACACTTAAGACAATGTAATATTAAATAATTAGTACGTAAATGGTTACACACTTCTTAGTCTATAACACTATTTTCAAAATTAAAAATAATTTGTAAACTCAACAAAAACAAATATACGCGAACACAATGAAAAAACAGAGGTGGCCAGGCGAGAATTCTATGCTCTTTAGCGTTGTGGAGACGTGTCTTCTGATGTGATGTACGGGACGCATTTTTATGCTGCGCGCGCAGGTCCCCTCTCGTTGTCCTCCACTGAAGCGCTCCTCACCTCCTGCCTTGTTAAAAAGACATTTCAAGTAACGTCTACCCTGACACTCACCGTACAATTGCAAGGTTCCGTGGCTCATATACGCGTTATGTCGCGTGATATTTAACTTCTTAAGTTAGTTTATATCCTTTCTTAGTAACTTAAAGAACTTAATTCATAAATAAAAATTCATTATTTTATGGATAAATTATTTGGGGAGACACTGTCTGCCTTGTCTTCCCTGACGCTTCGCCACTGCTCGCCTCCCAGGCTATACAGTGTTTACACTAAATTAAAGGACAGACGAAAAAATAAGAATCTTATACTATTACAGTGTAGACAATTTTATTGATTATTATTTAATTTATAAGCAATAAACACATTTTAAATTATAACTGCCAACTGGATCATATGTATAGTGTATACGGAAGGTCTGTTTCCGTTATAGGCAAATAACACCACTCTAATTGAAAAGAGATTCGTATTTTGCATGTAATAAACACGAGTAGAAAGTCAAATAACTCTGCGCCGTATCGTATCATCCACTCAGAAGCGATTGCGATTCAGAATTTAATTGTATTACCGTGTCATCTAAATTAAGCAGCGACCTACATATTTTTCTATTATTGGCAATTGGAATTTAATAAAATATTCGGAACATGTACGATTAACTTCTTTGCTATTTTTATTTTTATTTCTGTACCCTCGTTTATTGTCATCTATTTGTTCAGTGCACGAATTGATGGAAAATACGTTTTATATTGGTGGTACTTTATAAATCCGAAACAGAAACAAGTTCCGTACTTCCCAACTGAAATTGTCCTCTGTAGAATTTTGTTTTTTCTTCTTCGCAACGTAGTAAACCATTCAATGAGCATAAACCCAGTATCGAATTAGCGTATTAGGATAAACGTAATGAACGTAGTTTATATTGTCCGCTCTGTGTAGAAAATAGGTCTACGTTGAGTCCAAGACTGTCAGAACAGATTATAAATGTATCCCAGAAGCAGTCGGTTGTGTTTCTGTGATGTCCTTAATTTCTTCGTCGACTGCAGGCGACTGCGGAGGTCGACATGATAGTGAACAGTTGCTGGAAGCAATTTATTTTGAAATATTTGGTTGGTTTCTATTTTATTTTTCTAGTAACCTCCAAATTTTTTAGTTATAAAGATTTGTTTGTAGACTAACGATTCCGTTTTGATACTGCTGTCTCGCGGGATTACTATCTCCGTCGTGGGCACGTCCGAAACTTCTGTTTTTGTTCTTGTTGTGAATTTGTCAACGTTTTATATAGTTCATGTTGACATTGTTCTTATCGTGGACCAGCTTTTCGATAGCAACCATAATTTTAATAATCTTTGACCACGGCTTAACAACTCGGTAGTTGTTTCCATCTGGCTGTTTCTGTTCATTGACCAGTATATTTATGTGGTCATTTCTTTGCGTCTTCGTGTTTTTCTTCATATATATAGGCTATGCCGTCCATATAAGACCGGTGCCTAGTTATACTGCCTCGACCAAAAGAATGAGTCGGAAGCTTTTTATGTAATAATCTGCTCTTAAAAGTGCTCCACTTCCCGACACTGCCTCTGTGCACCAATCAGATTGCACCTTTACTAGGACGATTACCGTTTGAGTTCACATTGACGCAAGGTTTCAGAGTTCGTATTCATCAAGTGCAGCTTGTTACTTTCAGTGAAGCCGTCGTCATTCTGCTGTCAGCGCGGTCTTTGTTTACTTATGTGCGGAAACATGTCAACAACGCATCTACACTGATGCGAGATACAAAATTAATTACGACTGATAACAGTTGTTTTTATGCCTTCGGGTAACGGTTTACATGAAGGAGCGTATCTTGTATCCGCTGTATTAGCATATGAACTTATATTGCTACTTAACATCACAGGCTGATAATATAATATTATCTTATTCCGAAACTCACGTCTACTGTTTTATTATTTCCATTTACCTTTATAAACTATATTCTTATCTATTCGTGGATATTCTTTGTTGCATAGTGGAGGTAGTTAGTCGACTCTTCTGTACTTTTACCGCTAGTTAATATAGATAGTTGTAAAAGAGAAAATATAAAAACCTTACGGAGCGGACGAACGAAAGAAGAGTGCAAACGAAGCAAACAAATAAAAATACACAGACTGGAAGTAAAAGGAACACGGAAGACTAGAGGTAATGAAGAAAGAGAGCTAATAATGTGGTGTCGGATCGGGCAACAAGGGTAATTTATGTTTAAGAGGAGAAGTGTTGTTGCGACAAAGACAATAGCGTGGAAATTCATCTAGGAAGTGAGAGAGTCGCCAGTCACATCTCCTCAGGCGCGTCAACACTTTCCTTATTTAGAACCAGACTGTGATGTACAGTTACATTTATGTAATTGTCACTTCTACGTTCAGAGCTTTACGACTTCGAGAAAGCAGTTTGTTATTACGTTAGTAGTGATATTAAAACCGTATTGTTTTCACATCCCGAGATAAGTGTTGTCTAGCTGCAAGTAAGTTTTTGTATTCGCCATGTACAGTTTGCGCCTGCTTATGAAACTTTGAGATCTTGTGAACGAAAGTGTGTTGTGTTCGTCTGAAGTTTTCAATATTCAGTTACATTTATTTAAAGAAATAATTGTTTTATTATATTTTTTATGTTATGACCGTCATCACTGTTAGCTCGCATCTGCCCTTTCCTAATGTCTCCCGAGTTGTTTTCCTGTGATTTCCCTAGTGATAAAACCTTGCCCATTGTCAACAGATGGTCGGGGTCGAAGCCTCACAGAACCCACCACCACCCCTCGGGCTCGCAAGCTTCTGTCTCCGGTTATTCCCTAACAATGTCTTCCACAAAGTAAGACGTCCAACCAGTGTCGACCCCCCCCCCCATTGACAACAGCGTATCCGTCCGTCTTGCAAACGGACGTTACTACCGTTGTGACCTCTGTGTTGGCCTCCATCGTGACCATCCGCCATTCTGTCGCCTAGCCGAATTCCTTCTCCATCTACATTTTATTTTTCTTAATTCTGAAAATGATATTAGTACGACGGGACGGTCGCACGGATCGTCGTGTTGTACAACGGAAACTGAGTAACTGACGCCAATAAGTCACTAATTACAGCTTTAGTTACAGACAAAAATAAACAAAGACACTCATATACAGTTCTTTAAGCTAAAGATTCTTCAACGCACAGCGATGTAACAGGCAATAAGTATCAGATTCTAACAGTGTCACACTAAGTAACCGCTTTACAAGCAAACCGTAAGTCGCAATCACTGTCACTCCTAAACGCATTCTAACTGAAGTTGGCCGGCCTTTGGCGCTTATATTTATACCCCGCTGAGATTCGAGAATAATCTTTCACTTTCCGTGCGACGTGTCGAGTATACATTACGTAGTTACAGGCACCGAAACGCTCTGGAACCATCTCGTTTTCCAACCTTGTACACAATGCGCAGACCGAATGCAGGTAGAATGATCGACAAACGTGTGGAATGCGTGTCTGGAACAATCTCGAGCGTTGCCGCGTGTGAAGTGTCACGTAGCTATCATCTCGACGTAGCTATATTGTCTGATGTAATTTGATTGTATATCCACTTGTTCTCTTGTTCCATAGTGTTATTCGTAGCCGTCCGTTCCGTTTGTTTTTATACAGTATTCGGTTTTCGTATCATTCTGATGTTCATTGTCCATGTTCTGATCCCTGCTATCGCAGGAACCTGATTATCTACTTAGGTTTCATGATACGATTGACTTTTGGGAAGAGGTAGGCTACGCATGACGCCACTACAGGAAACAATTATTAAGTTTGACGCAGGCTGCTTGAAAAGTTAAAAAACCTTTCGTAGATGTTTCTTGATATCCCGTCGTGATCAGTCGGAGGGTGTTCGTACGTACCGACCGTATTAAACACACGTTTTATATTGACCCGTTAACATTTTCACCGATCACAAATGTCCGTATAAGATGTGTCTATGACGGAGCGCGTAGCAGGGTGGTGATGATGAGTGACTGCTGTAGTCTGAAATTCGACGGAGAGACGAAGTAATTTCCTCCGCCGTGAAGATTAAAAAAATCTTCATGGAAGGAGGAAGATTGGTACATACACGTTGTGACTGTGAGTATGGGTGCATCAAAGACATAAAGCCTGCACCTCCAGCCGCTTTTCGAAAGTGTAGGCCTACAGTGTATAAAAGGGACCCGGCAACCAGTTTTCAAAGGTGGCACCGGGTTCCTTAGATTTTCTGGTCAGTTGTTGGTTATGTGTTCTATTTTTTATCAAGTCAAGGCGTTTGTCAATCGTTGCACCAAAGCGATTATCAGTAGACCACTGAGTGCACTTTAGTTGCAGTATTCAATTGAAAGAAGAACACGCGAGAAGTTTACACGTTTTAATCAGTTACATACCCTGTAGCGTCTTACTTTCCCGCTCCTAATTCAATTCATGTCGTTAGTTACAAATAACACTACCCTCTCATTATGTATGCACCCTCACAACGATAACATTGGAGAGAGAGAGAGAGACGACAGTCAGTGGAAAGGGTTTCACCAGCCCTGTGAGCGCAGCGTATTCGTGCAGACCCCATGGCAGCGAGAGTGAGTATTTCGTCACCAGCGTAAACTTCACGGGCAGTAACCATTCGCAGGCGGGCAGATGACACAGATACTTCACTGATTCCGCATTCCGTTCGTGTGCTTCTACTTTCTCTTGTGGACAGCGGATGGGTGCGGAATACGGCTGTGACTAAACATGACACGGGTAGACATTATGGTTTATGTACGGTCGTAATTTTGGTAGACGTTAATGGTTGTGTGTTGTAACCGTGTGTTTGTGTTTGGAAATGCCGGCGTTTGGCAGTAAAATTATCCAGTCTGTATAACGCTGTACATACCTACTTTCACGTCATAATACTCCAACTTCAAAACGTAGGCTATAATCAGAAAAAAATATGTACGTACTAGTGAGTACTTTACAAGTCGATTGGCCATTTATCCCAACTCAGTCTTCATAAAACAAGATTTTCGCATACTTTATCCGTCGTAACCCTTCCATTTAGAGCGCGGGTGCCCGCATTTATACTCATTTGTGTCTTTTTACATTTGGAAAGTTGTCTCGAGTATGAAGTGCCCCAACCCATAACCTGTAGGGTCAAGGATTTTATTTCAGACATACACTCGTCCTAGTGAATCTGCCACCATTTCGGTTATGAGATCTCTCTTCTTCCTACAGTTTGATTTCGGATTTGTTTCTTGTACCCTTACGGATTCCAACCCCCCAGCCTATAAGGCAGTATGGGCCCTTTATGTTTGCAGTAAAACATGTTTGCTACTTCCCTTCACCTCTGCCTATGGTCTAGTTCCGTATTCCTGGACAGGGAATATTATACCTGCTACAGTAAGTTTTCAGTAGAACTTAGCCAACGACACAGTGGCCGGGACTATCCTCGCACGTCGTGAACACGACTGCTGAGAAGTGCCTAAATTGAACAAACACGGTTAATTGTAAACGGACAAATTAATTTAACAGAAAGTAATTCAGTGCGTTGCTCTCGGATGACATACGAAGAGATGAGGCTGAAGCCTGGAACAGAAATGACAGTGGTGTCTCTATGAGACTTGTTACCATACGATAGTGAATTCTTTGTAAGGGGAGTCAAAATCGCTTGCCCATAATTCATATTCATGTTCCTTTTTTTTATGAAACCTTTTACTCTAGCAATACCAAACTTACATTTTGTACTGGGACCTTAAGTTTTAAGATCTTCGAATGTTCTAACTCTTCAATTAGCAATACGACATTTGGTAGTAATCAGGGTTAGCTGGCCGATCTATGTTAGTAACCAGGTGCTATCTATACGAGATAAAACAAACACAACATAACGGTAAAAGAGGTGAGTTGGGACCGAAACAGAACTGTCGCGAGGTAAATAAATAAATTTTTAAAATGAATGTGCTCCAAATTGTGTCCGTTCCTCAGACATCTGGAAGACCAAGGCAACAGATAAATATTTGAGGTTCTGTTATCAAACAATTAAATAGCAGACGAAGGAAACAAAATGAAAGTTGCAAAAGGCAGAAATAGCATTATGCACGTAAGAAATCTAATTGAGGATCAGGAGTCATATCATATGAACTTTAAAAAAAGTAATGACTTATGGAGCGAAGAAAGAGAACTGGGTAATAAAAGAGTGGAAGGAAATTTATTAGAGCTGAGGTGGTTTTTCTGAGAAGGCGCGTGCGTAGAGTCTCTGTAAAGGACCTCGTATGTAGTGAGGGAATCCGAAGACAAAATGGGTGGTCAGGATATGTCTACATATTGTGCCGACATGCCGGAAGAGTAAGTAGATTTAAGTGACTATGAAGATAATGGATTGGACTCTTACAGAAAAAGATAATTTTAACTTAATGCATCATGGAATGATAATTGCTGCCATACATGTGCGGGAACTGTAGTTCACTCTGTTACCAATTGAACATATGTTTTGAATTCAATATACAGGAATGCAGTTAATTAATATATTATTTTCACAAATAAAAGACTCAGTGTGATCAGTCTGTCACCTCATTCCGGGCGTTGGGAGATGGCCATACTCTGAAGTCGTGTCCGGACATTATATCGATCTATACCCTTGTGATTGAAATCTCTCTATAGTTACAAACCCAGTTACATATTATATGAAACTAAGGAAAAGCCCAACCTTCAGGAACGACTGTAGGAAGGTAGACATTATATATATACGAGTTGTAACATACGACGTGTTACTATACGTTAGTAGTAGCACGATATGAAGTGGAATGCATCAGATAGGCGTCAGAGGAGATGCTGCCAGGTTTGATTCGCTTTGGCACTCGTCGTTGGAACAGTTCCCCGGCTCGTGTCCTTTTGCGTAGGCCTACTATTAAATGTTTCTTCCGGTTGTGCTCATTGGGACGTCACAAAGGTTAAGAGGTTAGGAGGAATTCACGAAGGTTACAACGATTTACTTTCACGATCGGCGCGTGGATTGCTTTAAATTTTTCATGACTTCTTGCGGTCTCCGTTTTTTCCTGTCCATCCTTCTTTCTTATCCTCATGTCCTTCGTAATTTGACCGTTTCGTTCTCCTCCGCGCTTTTTCGGTTTCCACTCCGCAGTTTTGAAGTGAGAACTTCATATACGGCACTATGATGCCATTTCACTCCCGTACACTTCGCGTTCGTAGGGCAATAAACAAACCCAACGTGTAACGGAAACATGTAACGAAAAAGCAGTGTTGTCAGGTCACTCAAACCTATTTTCCCTACATAGCTACTAAATATTTCCCCACTATCACAAAGCAATAATATTTATTGAAGCACAGCGCATTTAATGTCACAAAGCAAAGCGTAATATTTTAAAGAATGTGAGAATATGTTAAATGTTTTTATACTATTACACGAATAACTTAACTGTTAAAATAATTTTATGTATGATAAAACAAAATGTACTTAGTGCCTAAGAGATTGAGCTCAACACTTTTGAAATCCTACTTCTTGTTCGTTATTAGCCTAATATATTTACACAAGTTTCCAATTGTTTAATTCGTGAAAACAGTTTAAAATCACTGACATTTTTTTTATAATATTTGTTGCATCGTCAGTGAGAATGTTTGGGTATATATTTGAAATTCCGACAGAGTATAATTTTGTATCTGTGTTTACGTTGTACGTTTTTTAGTTGATCCGTGAGTTCTATTAGTTTTCCATATTATATTCGGCCGGAAGTTTTTTATGTTTTAAATTCGATTTACTAATTTAGCTATTTTATAATTTGTAAAAAATTGAGTTATAATACTGCGTATGTTATTAATCATAATGCATAATATAATACACTATATAAATATATAATAATTATCCCATTCTACTTTTCAACTAAATATTGCGTAAATAATATTGTTTGTATATGTATGTAGGCCCCCTAAACTGAAAATAAAACGATCTGTGATATTTATGTTCACTGTAAATATCGATTTCTTGTAGTAAGATATATATATATATATATATATATATATATATATATATATAAACACTACTATAGCCTCGTCTCATTTAATTATCAATTCACTCTTATTTTAGACTATTTATTAAACTGTGTTCTTCATCAACTTTCTTCGATCGTGGAAACTTTTGGCAAATCATTTCCTTTCGAGCTTTTAAGTTGTCGTCTTTCTTGTTTGTAAAGCACGCTTTCACTTGACTTATACATCGTAAGGAAACAAACAAGTTGAACCGCGTTCTATTTTTACCATTTGTGATGTGAACGTATTCCCTTTATTTCTCACGATGCAGATGGAAAGTGAAAGGTTGTTGATTAATCTACAATGATTATAACTTTATTCAGAACCATCGAAATAGTTTCGGTTTCAACAGCAAGCCATACAATAATACGGTCGATAAAAAAAAAAACAACTAAGTTTCTTTTTGCTTCGAACGGTTCTCCACGTCACCACGACTGATTTTTATTGGATATGGACTTAACCGTATGGTTTTTACCAGTACTTTGTTCGATATTTGTTATTAGTCGTTTTTGCCACTTATGGAATTGTTTTTACGTGAAGACGGCTGCGACTTTGATGTGTCGAAAGGTCGTTAATTTTGATTACTAAGTCCTGTTTATTTGTGTGTTGTTTTTGTGTACTAAGTTTTTACATATATTTATGTGTTGTTTGGAGGATTAAAGGAATTAAATACTCCTTTGTTTTTGCATAGCACAGGCTATAATTTGAACACGAAAGGAAGAGTATGCAGAGAAGGCGGTGTATGCGTGAATATTACTCTTTTTTGTGGTCTTCGACTGACGCGTAATGAAAATTCCTGTTCCTCCGTGTAACGGTACGTGATTTTTAACAATTATTCCAACTTGGATTACGTGGGAGTTGGCGTACGGCCAGAGAAATAATTGTTGCGTTTGCGTGCGCGGATTACTGTATAGACTGTGGATTTATGCGTAAGCGTGGTGGTGGCAGGAATTTATGTGTTTTTGTTCGATGGAGACCCAACATAATGTACTGTAGTTTACAGCTTTGTGTTGTGCCCATGTGAATATTCTCTCTCTCTCTCTCTCTCTCTCTCTCTCTCTCTCTCTCTCTCTCTCTCTCCCCCCGCTTCACTTCCGCGCCCGTCATCAAATGTGCGTGGCTTTATCCCGTCCACTTCGCGGCGGATGTATATTTGCATCAATCCCTTGTAGACTCGGACCTACCGTCCGAGTTCCGTATTGTGTTCATCCCTCGCGTTTCGCAATTTGCAGTAATGGCGCATAAGCTACCGGTACAGTGTATACAGCCGTTGTCATTAGTTTGAACACCCGTCACGGTGGGTATTGTTACTTAGATAACGTTACAATAAATCGACACCGGAAACAGTCGGAAGTGTTCAGAGTACTTGATCACCATAATCCTTATATTGTTAATTAGCTAAGATAATAGAAAGTAAAATCGTTGCTGATACACGGACGTTATCTAAGAGCGCGGGTAGGGGGATTACAACCCCCCGTGCTTTCGCCCTTGCTTCACAAGAATTTCTTGAATAATCTTGTGGTTCGACGTAATAACGACATTGAACTAGTAGAATGACGGACTTAAATGCCTAATATGCAAAAAAAAAAAACATTAAAGAGGAAGCCAGGTGTATTTCTCATATTCTAAGAGAACTGGGAGAAGACGCTACAAAAGATATAGTGACTACCAACTGACACATGGACAAAAATAATTAACTGGGAATTGAAGAAGACTGCCATAACTTGAAGACAAATTATCAAACTGACAAAAACAAGGAAAATGATACAATTCATGAAGGCACTGTTCTTCAAATGCGAGTAGAAGTGAAACTCATAATTCAACAATATTCACGAGTGTAATAATCCTGTATCAGCTGGAATATTCCATAAAAACAACGTAACTTACGTTTTTCAGCCTCCAGATCGACCCGAACTGTAGAAAGGAGTACCTTAGGGTGTTGATAATGGGCGACTGAATCATAGTGCCGGCCACGCTATCTCCCTTTTATCCCGTATGGCTCAACCTAACAGCGTACCGTGTAAGTCCGAAGCTACTTCGGTGGTACAAAAAGTACCGTCATTGTTATGAAGCATGTTCACTAAGCTGTTAGGCCGTGGTCTGTTATTAACATTCGTTGAATTGACAGAGGTTTCAGCCGTGTCTCTTCAGTGGAGTGGGAACAAGGTATTACAAGAAATAAATTAAGATTTAGGACCGTCGTTGTTAGCTGGAATATTCATATTTAAAATTGTCTGTAACAAATAATCACCTAATACCACGTTCATCGTGCAAAGAATTTCTCGTACAGGTGGCAACGCATATGAATGAATCAGGCAATAAGAAGTATGAACAGAGCGTGACACACAGGAATGAGCTTACATATACGAGACTTTATTCTGATAACAAATGGCACTGCTCTTTGGGGAGGGGTGATGAGATTAGCTTAAAAGTGTTACCCCCTTTATTTGATTAACTTACAAATATTTTAATTCCTTTTAGTTCTACGTTATTTATAAACCTTATTTTAACACACATTACTGGTTTAGATATAACTTAGGTCTACGTCAAATGATTATGGAATGTTGCTGAAATTCTTATAACTCTAGGGGGGGGGATTGATCCACTTATCCCCTTCCCGTAGTTATGCCACTGCTGGTAACGGTATATTCTTCTTTAATGAATGGGTTTAGCTGATAGTCCCCCTCCTTCCACAATGGAATGGCCAGTTTTGTGTACAGCTACAGCAGCATCTTACTATTGTTACAACGATGTTATGCATCGTGATCTTCAAATAATAGAATAAGTCAGTAGACGCTACGGAAATCGATTTCGCACTTCTTAATGAACGTTTCTCTTAAATCCATCGTACTAGTATTACATTTGTTCCCGAGTGTTATACGCGACAGATAGTGATAATCGCTAAGTTGAAAAATAATGATACCGCAAAGCAGTTGACGAATTATGACGTGCAACGTTCGCACTAACACACGTCAACGTTGTAAAATAATGTACCTACTCTTTTGTAGTCGACGTCTGCATATTGCCCACTTTCATATGTTGAACACATCCACGCCTCGTTATAACGAAAGCCATTGATGTCCTAACAAATTATTAAAGAAATAGACCTGTTGTTATTAATTGCATTGCTTTGTAAACACGCCTAGCGTCGCTTTGAAAGGCGCGTGGGAAAGAGCGCGTGCACAGACACAAATCATTTAAAAGTTTCACAGTGTCGGAAGTAGTAGGTAGCAGAAGACGTGTAGAAGTGCTGTACAAATGTTTGCTGTATGTGTGCCACAAGAAAATGGGTTTCGCCAATAAGTTGTGTCGGCTTTGTTTGGTTTTGCAATTCAACTCTCAACTTCGTGAGTTACGCTGCCTTTCGTTCGCTGACAACTTCCTAACTTGTACCTTATAGCACTTGTATAATGTGTCAGTCGTTTGTATAACTCTGTTAGTGTAATTGCGAAACTGTTTTGTAGTTTTGTCTGCATTACACATGTTATCGCATTAATATGTGTATACATTGTCGTTAACTAGTTGTTCCTGAGGGGACCGCCTCCCCAACTCAACTTAGGACAAATAAGAATTCACGATTCGTTCCACATAATTTTATAAATACCCGGTTTAGTCTAATTAATTTTTGCACATTCAAAGTAATACTTTCGTGTCCAAAATCAACTTATAGTTCTTGTTAAAGTCCGTTCATTTGTATTGTAAAATCCAGCACAAACCCCGTTTTGTTTCCGCATTAAAGTCAAGAAACGGCAAATTTACCTGACTTAAGATGACGGTTCGAACCATGTTAGATTAGATGAGTCACGCCACGGACACCCGTGTAAGGGGAAGTGTGTTTGAGCGACAAAGGCAAAGGTAGATAAATAGCCTCTGCCTTCGTATTCTCATGCGGTTGCAAATACGTACGTTGTTTACTAAGTATCAAGTAATTGTCGTTATTTAAAAAACTTATTAAAATAATAAGTTTATTATTTTACAAATATTATAATTACTTTTATTTCTACAATTATTCCTGCGCCCTAGTTTAATACACGCAACTGGCTTAGAAACAGGGACTTGACGTTAAATGATTATAAAATTTGGCTGAGTGTATAGCTCTGGCTGATTATAAAATAGCTCTGGGAGTGTAGTGACGTATGGTTGCGAAACATGTGGCATTACGGAATCTGCGAGGGAGAAGTACGTATATGAAATTATCGTTGTTAAATTTTGAAATACAGCGTTTCGATCGCTGGTCGTCTGCGATTAAAAAAAAACTACAACTGAAACTCCAGACCAGCCCTAACTTGTAGTACCTGAAGACGATCAAAGGCAACCAGTGATGCAAAAGATGTTTTACATCTAACGATGGCGGGTGACGGACTGTGGAATAACACATCCAGTCGCACATATCAGAAATGAAAATTAGACTTTCTAGGATCAGTCCAACAAATGGCTGAACACAGATTGCCGAAACAATTTCCTAACTAAACACATCGTAGGTAACGGGGCCCTGGATTTGTGCTTGGAAAAAATATTTCACCGTTTTTTTTTCAGTGCGTATCATTACGAAAATACGACGAAGCGTGCGATCTAAATTCGTACAAGTGACGAGGTGTTTTACGGTGACTAAGCGAATGCCTCACGTATTGGGAAGTTGATTAGTTTACTTTTGTGTACTGTACGCGTGCGCCCGTGTTCGTGGGGTCATGGGCGGTGAGGGGCGGGAAGGAGAGAGAGAGGGAGCGAGTGAGAGAGCTGTTGACATTTAGCGTGCGTGGGAAGCTGTCCGTCAGGCTCTCTACTACTAAGTTATTGCGTTTTTCACATCAGGCAAGAGTACAAGGTCAAGGTCGTACGTATATATGGCGACTGGCAACAACAAGCTCTACAACAGCCTCTTCATCATAATATTTTGCACATCTGTTATTGTACATTTACCCATTGTATATTTACTTTTGATCTTGTCTATTTCGAAATAAAACGTCATAAGCAGCAATTAACATGTGGTACGCCTATCAAACGAAGCGTCAGATATTGCAGTTTTTTTCCTTTTACGTGGTACAGTATTTGAAGTCAATAGTGACAGAAGACGGAAGAACGGATACCAGAAGGGTAGTGAATAGTATTAACAGTATTAAAACCCGTTCACATCCGTAGCACGTGATTGAATAAACACTATATAAATCCAAGTGTATAAATAAAATACTATATTACTCTATTAAACAGTAGGCCTACTAATAGAAGGCCAGGGAGGCGCACTACCTGGTTAAAGAACTTGAGAGACGTCCAACTGGAGTTCCACCGACTAATTTAGAGCTACTGTTTCTAGAGTTCTCATCGCCATGTCCATTGGTAACATTGAAGAAGAAAAACAATAGGCCTATTAAATTGTTAATCACATACGTAGGAAGTATCAGGTACTGACGTGTGTTGGTAAGGTATAACTAATTACATTATATGATACAGATATACTTATAAACATAACAACTGAATGTGCGTAAAGCGCGCGGACGTGAATGTGAGAATGGCCGCGTATCTCTCACTTTTTATTGCTTGGCTGGGCACAGTTCTCCCTCATTCTACTATTAGGCGGTTTTGCCGCTATGCTTAAAACGATGTCATCAAAGACGCCGACGAAACGGCCTGCACGCCGCCACACGATTTCGTAATATACAAATTACACAGGTACTACAGAGTGTTAATGAAGTGTTGACACCTGAAATAATAAGCCTGTGCAGTCGAGATACTGATTTTGTCACGATAAAAAAATTGTATTAGATAAAAGCCGTAAAAATAAATTTTTTATCTTCAGCGCCCTCTTCAGTTTTCCTTAATAATTTCATTTACCTATATTTAAACACGCGCGCACGCTTGTGTGTATGCGATCGCTCCCATTAATTTGGTCCAGATGGTTTTCTTGATTTAAAGTAAAAATGTATTCTGCTCCGAAGGTGTCTGAACGGCCGGAGTGAACATTATTAAGATTAGAACTACCGGGCTATTGGGCCGTGGTTGATTTGCTTAAAGCTTATATCTCATGTAGGCCTATTATAACGCATGTATTAGCTTATACCTCTGCTTGAGATGCGTTCAGCCTGCCATGCTTTGTTGAACGCGTCGCTACTGAAGAAGGCCTCCGATGTATAACACAAAAAAAAAAAATTTCGAAAAGTTTTATTTTATAATCAGCAGTAAGGAATGTCGCTGAAAGCAATAACGAAGGGTGTATGTGTGGAAAACATATTTTGTAAGGGACAAAAGGGGAACGAGCAAGCACGCTGTAGTGACGGACAGGTCATAAATTTCGTAGGCAGCTGCAACGCATACCCTGTGAACAGAGTTCACTGCTCCCGGTACGTAGAACACCAGTTTTTTGTGAAAACACATTGATTCCATAGGAAACTACATACAATGTGTACAGAGCCATTAAAGGAGAAAAGGCTTAACAATGGTCAAGCATACATGTGTACGCCAGCTGTCAGGAGAAAAGCGACGAAGGGTGGATTGATTTGAAGAACTCCAGCGGTCGATGACAGGGTTCTGACCTTACTTGGAAACGAAAGCGCAGAGAGTACGTCCAAACTCAAGGATGGGGTGTTGCCTGGCAACTAAAAGAAAAAACCAACTTTCAAAGAAGGGTAGGCGAGGCCCTTGAACAACAATAGATAATAACGGCAGAGCGACGAAGTTGAGAAACAATGAAAATGGAAGAGAAACTCAGAGTTGTCACTGAAGACTTTAGAAAAAACGACAGATACAATTTATTGCTGCCTTGGCTGGAAATGACAACGACCTCAAAATACGAAGCAAGGGAAGAATCTGGTGGGGAACCAGAAGCCCTATCAGAGAACGCCTTTGAAAAGATAGGTGGTATTTGGACTTGGAGGGAAAAATATGAAACCAATAAGGACACGGCGTCGTTTGGAATCAGAAGTCTGGTGGGAGATTTGGTAAGGAAAATATAGGAAGGAGACAGGAACGGGCTCAAGGAGTTCTAACTAAATTTCGGACGCGAGGGGAGTTCTAACTAAATTTCGGACGCGAGGGGAGTTCTAACTAAATTTCGGACGCGAGAGGAGTTCTAACTAAATTTCGGACGCGAGAGGAGTTCTAACTAAATTTCGGACGCGAGAGGAGTGAAGTCCGTGACGGGAGAAATTAGCATTTTATCGAACTTAGAATAATTCGATACACAGTGTGAGAAGGTAGTTTTCGAACTTATAACAAAAATTAATACAGTCATTACAAGCAAACGAACTATGAAGTAGAGTCACACTATTACCCTACCAGTGAACATTAACTGAAACAAATAGTAACCAGACAATAATGTAATTTCAGTGTATACGAACACTTTACAACAATAACTTTTAAGAACGATTAACAACAAAAATTACATTCATGAACACTTAATAACCAGACATACCGCAACAAAGGTGCGTAATAATAATTCAACTTTGAAATAATTTACGATGTCGGTGTACAACAGAGAATGCTAACTTTTATTCATAAATTATAATCCGAATGCGTGGAGTTGGTGAGTGAAGTGTCTGTGAGTGACATCGTGGAATTCATCCAGTGCCATCTATCATCTGGAGGAGTTATCTGCACGATTCTAGAACGATCGACATGAGAGAATCGTCACCGCAACCACCGAGTGATTGGATATTCGAATACCAAGTATAGTAAAACATGTCTTAATTAATTTAGATCCACTGTCTGTCATCTCAAAGAATCCACACACAATAAAATTCAATAAAGTAATCGTAAAGGAATTAAAGAAATCGATTCTAAAGTTTGTGTAGAAGTAAAATTATCATTGTTTATCAGTTTGGAGTAATGTTTATTTCCAAGTTCTAAATGAATCCGTAATTACAAAATATAGTAACAACTTAAGAGATATTCATATTAAGAATTTATAAGATGAAGCTAAACATTATAATTTACTTAAGTACTAAACGCAATTGATGAATGATCATTAATATGCAACCATTAGATTGAGTTTGGATAACTAATTTTATTAATGTATTATTTTGATAGTTACAATTTAATGAGTATTCAATTTTATTAATGTATTATTGTTTGATATTTACGATTCAGCCATGAGTATTAAATTTTGGTAATGTGTTAATTTTATATATTTACAAGTACTAATGAGTACGTAGAATTTTGTGCTATTTTAATATTTACAAGTAATATCAAACTAATGTGAATAAACTTAAGAGCTATCAGTAGAAATGAGCATTTATTATTATTTTTAACCCTGAGATAAAGAGAATAAACAGTAATTAATGTTAAAAATTTTGCTAAATTGACGAACACAACGTCAAACATATATAATAACGTAAAATTGGCGTCCACACGCGGGACATTAAATAGATAATATAACAGTAATTGTTAAAATTATTGTTAAAGATGAGTGGCCGAAACGTTTAGAAGAAAGAATGAGCCGAGCAGTCGATCACGGCCCAACAGCCCGGTATTTTTATCTTAATAATATTTCTTTATTGTTAGTGTTATTATTAACAATGTAAAAGCGTGGAGTTCGCCTTTCTAGAGCGGTGGTCGGCGCCTAACCCGCCTAAGAATTACCCTCACTTACAAGTGCGTAGCGTACAGTGTCTGCCGAGGTGAAAAGGGTGACAAGGCAATAACAGTTCTCCGTTTCACTCATGCACTACCTCTGTCTCTCTGCCACGCACATGCTTCTATGTTCTCGTCAGCCTTGTTGCAGCTGATGTTCACACTATGAAGTATATGGCCGACAGTCGTTCCTGAAAAGTAGCTGCGCCGACCCAGTGCATGAATTACCGCCACTTACAAGTATAGCTAAGTTATCTAGAGTGAAGAGGGGGAGACGACGCGATAACAGTTCACTGTCTCACTTCCATATTATCTCCCTCTCTGTCACACACATGCTTCCACTGTTCTCACCAGCCGATGTTCACACTATGAAATTGCTTGTATGTAGTTTAAGCAGAAATATACTGCATCGTCAGAATCGACGCTATATTTAAAGAATAATCGATATTATGTAGTTATTATTGTATTAGATATATAAAATTCAATATCAAAAAAATTGTTTAGGTCTGTATTGATATACATGCGTGTGCGCATGTGAGTGTGTATGAGTATGTATGGAGGGCGCGCATAATTTTTTAATATATGTGTTTTATTCTTATAAAACATTCTTATTCACAAGCACAAGTAATAAGTCTGTTGTTTTATTTGTTACAGATCAGTGCGCGAGTGTGGTGATAGTGTGACAGTTGTACGGGAAAAGTGCGACGTCGTCCCTAACACTGACAGGACAAAATGTGTAAGTATCGCACTATCGTACAATAGGGTGTGTGTATGTGTGTGAATGTTATCAAAAGCTTTCCCGTTACTGCTGTAGTGTTGTTTAAGAACACTGGTAGTATAGGGTAATTAATTAATACGTTCGTAATGATACCGCTACACGTCAACGCTACTGTGTTAGTTTTACACAGTTAATTATCGTGTTCAGCAATCGTGATTGTAGTTTCGTAAGTATAATGAAATCAAAACGAATTGAGACAAAAGTGTGAGGGGCAAAAGTCAGAAACAAAATCGCGAATATTGTCACGTGGATGTGCGGATAGTGTGGGATGTACGATCGTTATCAGTAAACCTTCACAGATACAGGTGTGTGTAGCCTACTATAGTAGGCACTACGGAAGTGGCGGCTTGTGATTTGCTGTTCGGTACCCAAACCAAATAAAGTGTGTGACTAAAAACTTAGACTACGGTGCACATAAGCGTATTGTATTTACACACGCGCGCGCGCGCGCGGAGAGTGAGCGAGAGGAAAGGAGGGTGAGAGAGGGACAGAGACAGCGATAGACAGACAGAGAGGGACGCACACGTGTTGGTGTTTGTATATATGTATCGAGAGAGAGAGAGTGAGAGAGTATAGACGTACCTACAGGAAACACATTTAACTACGATTGGGAATGTGTTTTTCACCCAGCGAAGCGAGTTTTCAGTTTTAACTCGACCGTTTGGCATTTGTCTGTCTGTCTGTCTATTTGGCGTATGTCCACGACAAGTTCTGAACGCATAAGCCGATTTTCATAAAACTTGTCACGCACGGTCTGTAAGCCTCCCTTTACCCCACAAATCCATATTATTCTTTAAATTGATCCCGAAAAAATATAAACGGAAGAAACAAGAGTATAAGGAGACAAAAATTAAGAAAGAAATCACGAAAATTCATGTAGAGTATTAAATTAACAAGGTTTTAACTATAATCTGAAATATAGTGTTCGGGGTTTGGAAATTTCAAAATTTCGGGACCCCAGGACTCACGAAAAAAGTATTAAAACTTTGAACAAATTTTAAAATTCCATGCTGGGTATCGAACTAAAGGGAATTTCAACCCAGTTCCGCCGGGGTGGTGTTGATACTGTTTTTTTTTTAATTTAGCTGCACCGCAGCCAAGAATGGAAATCAAAATTTTGAAAAAAATATAAGAACATGTGAGGCATCGAATTATGAGGAAGTACGAACTCTGTATCATTAGTAATTCGACAAAATTAATATCTGCGGTAACGATGTATGGTCGCTTACCAGTGGAGTTTCTAGGCCGACGGGAAGAATCGTAGGCCTACATCGGAAGAACTTTACTCACAGGTTTACAAAAATAAAATTCTTTACTTGACTTTAAATGTCTTCTGTTCAAAATAGTGAGCTAGTTCTGCAACTCAGTGAGCTTACTTAAGACTCTAACAACACCACGTCTGAACGAGCAATAGCCTAATATTTTAATATCTACATTGATCTACGTTAGGCTGCTCATTGTATTTGGTAAACACAAATCATGATTAACATGTCCTGTGCTCTTTACATCAACAGCCCAACAGCCTTAGGATTTCTTCTGACGTAAGTGAGAACACACTAGGCGTATAAAAAAAAAAGACACCGTCAAATAATTTACATAATTTCTTGAACCAACAATAGAAAAAGGTACTTTTTTTGACCGTCTGTCCCTGTTTATGACTGAGAAGGAACCTGAGTTCTCGTTACCTCCAAGTACACAAGGGGCCGTTTAGTGTTATTAGTGTAGAATTGGTCAAGTATCCGTGGAAGTGGTGATTTAGATGCACACAAAGACACGTTGGCTGGAGCCATCGATGTATACTCTAGGGATCGCCTGCTGCATTCACTGAATTCGGTCCGACCGCTGCATCAGCGGGGGGCAAAAACACTGCGTATGCTATATACTGTACCAGTACAGAGTCTGACTTTTCTGCTTTGTTAAAGCTTTTGTTGCTTTAGCGGACCATATTTTGCGTTAAATGGTATAGCTATGTCATTTTAACAATTAATGACTCCAAAGTGGGAGGTTTTTAATAAGTTCTTTTCCAAAATAAACACATTTGTTTCACTGTAAGATTTCAGTATTCTGACACATTATTTCAGTTTATAACTAACTTCTGTTGCCTTCTTATTTATGGACATTTAATGTTGAAGCCAGGCGAATAAAGATAAGAATAAGGGAAACAAAGAATAAAAGACGTGAGCCGTAAACTTGAAAATGTTTATTGCGTAAAAGAAGCTGGCGTATACGCTCGCCATGCCCGTTAAAGTGTTCAATAAGCAATGCTAATTGACATTAAAATTGTTTATTTTATTTTATTAGATACATATTAATTGTATAAAAATTGTTTACATTAAACATTACTAAATAATACAAATTTATTTAACTTTTGGCGGACACCAAGGTTAGAGAAGGTAGCTGCAGCGGTTCTTTCCTTAGCATATCATAGCACAAGATTTTATAAAATAACGTCCCTATTAGCCTAATTTGATAAGTTTCACTTCATGCCTGTCTTCACAAACATCGTTGTTTGAAATAGGTTTTCTAAACAATGTTCCGGCAAAGTTTTTGCAAGCTGATATAATCATTTGTTTTGTATTAAGTTTACTGTCAGATATAATCAATAAATTATACATATATTTTACAATCTTTAAAATGTCTGATGACTCTCTAATTAATTTTCCGCTTGACACAAAGTCAATAAAATGAGTGTAAACGCTCAAGTTATTGTCGTCTGTTATCAGTAAATAAATGCACTCTTCACACCTTAACTTCAAATAATTGTTTTTACAATAAAGCCACACAGATAATACAGAATGTTATCCTTATAGTATGACCTAACGCCTTTAACCATATTCATAATTCCCTTAAAGTTTTTAATGTCTTCAATATCCGTTTCATTGAAATCTTTCTCTACTTCTGAAAAACTCATTATTGAAATTTGGTTAATGAAATAAAAATCTAAACAATTACTTTTGTTAGATCTTCATAAGCACAAAGTTTCAGTAGAACTGTCCCAAATGTAATAATTGTAAGGTGTAAAAACAAGTGCATTACTGACTGAATGACTCGTTTAGTACATGTGTTAACTTTGCGCCAAACGCTTTATTCCCCCGATGGTGGGGAAAGTGTAGGTCCTTCGGAACGTTTTCTGCCGTTCACTTTGCCTGTCAGCACGCGATCCATATGGTATACATCGATGGCTGGAGCATCATTTTGTAGTTAAAGTTGTCACCGTTGTAACAATTCAGTAGAAAGTACATTATGTTTTGTGAAAGGAATTTCGGCGTCGCTTTCAAAGTCGCAGATGTACAAGTGTAAAGGGTAACAAACAGCATATTAACCTCCGTGTGAATAATTTACGCTGTGACTCATCGTGTTGTAGACTGATCGGACTTGAATTCAAACAGGATAAGCAAATTTATATATTTATTTAACGGTTTCTGCAGTTGTACAAATAATAGCTTGTGCCGCGCTGGTTGGTTGTTCACAATACCGTGATCAATTGAGAGAAACGTTGGCGTGTCGTTGGGAATGATTTATGTCGGGTATTGTGTATGTGTACTGTAGTACGTGCAGGTGTTTCCACTGCGTACTGTTGTGTACGTTCACGAAGCTACTGTGAAACGTCATTGACCTCGAGCAATTGATTCCACAAACCGTTAAACGCGGCGAGAGAGTGGAGAGATATTTTGTTGACAGTAACTTTCACCCGGCCGGGGATCGTCGTCGACGCGTTTCGAAGCCATTGGAACGGAATAATGCGAATCTGGCGACTTGTTTCCTTCCCAGTGAATGTGCTTTTCTGTAGTTTGGCGGAATACAGACAAACCTGACAGTTTTTGTGTTGGGAAAAATAACGTGTCGACGATTTTTTTTTGTACGAAAATATATCAGCGCGCGGATATAGCTGTCAACTTTTGGGAATCAAAACGGCATCGTTGCCGACTCGGATGAGTTAGATAATTGCCAGAGTTTTGGGGTAATTTAACGTTCGATGCCGTTTTGGATGATCGTTTGGCATGTTCGTCATGAAGATACAAGAATTAGATGCCCGTGTATTCTGCTTCTTTTATTTCCCTTATTTATATTGCAACTAGTTACAAACCGTCGAACAATTTTATTCTAATGTAGGGCTAAATATTGGCATCGTGTAGAATGCGGTCCCATTCTGAACAACCAACCAGCGCGGCACAAGCTATTACAGTAAAGCTTCATTTATACGTTTTTCAGGGGACTTCGAAGAAAACACGTATAAGTGTGAAAAACGTGTAAGTGAAATAGAACACAAATAGTATAATTAAATGATATAGTACTAAATAGAAATAACGTAGGCCTATAATTTACAATTTGGAATAATACAGTAGGTATTTATACAACTTAACGTGTATGTAGGTCTGTATATAGAAAAAGACACAGATATAATTAATCATTTCTCAAAAAAGTCCGTTATCTTCCCTTGTTTTTTCTTTTCCGCAGCAAATAGAATCCGTGCCCTCAAATCTTGACAACTGTGTCATAATTTCGTCGGATACATTACGGCGGGTTACAAAGCGTTTAATTGTCTCCAGGGCATTAACTAAAAATAAGGTGTCCAAGCAGCCATGCGCCCTGAAGGATCAAGCAAGAGGCGACGAAGAGGGCGCATGGCTGCTTGGAGATCCTATACATCACTAAAACACACGGGGGTCTGCGTTGCTTCTTCATCATCATCATCTTCTTCGTCCATTTCCTGCTGAATGCCATCAGCAATGTCCGATATGGTCATGGCTTCCGCGGTAACAACATTTTCGTCAATGTTGACATAGTCGTCAAATGACGCATGGCCTTCCAGTTTGCCCCATTCCACATCATCAACGGGAACACCACAGCTATCTTCATTACTACACGTTTCGCTATTCCCGAATCCGGCTTTGTGAAAGCAGTTGCGGACAGTGAGTTGCGATACTCTGTGCCATGCAGCTGCGATGTAATGCATTGCCGGTTAGAAGAGAGCAAACCGTTATGCCAGAAAATCACGGTAGAAAATACAGGCAGAAAATAATGGCGGGATAAAAAGAATCCTATACGCCTCCCGTAGTGTAAAAACTTTTAATCTTTCTGAACAAATTGATAGTTTTTTTATTCCAATCTATTCATTATTTATGAAACAGTATGTTTTTGAAATACCGTCAAAACATCGCGTAGAATCGTTTGGTAAAATACTGATTTCACTATTAATAGTTACAAGTTATAAAAATCACGAAGAAATAATTCCTGCAAAACGTGAATTTTCATTTCATCCTCCTTTTCAGCGTCTACACAGTGGATGGCATGCTGTACCAACATCTTGCGATAATAAAGTTTAAAATTGCGGATTATCCTCAGGTTGCGGTTCCAGTTCGCTTGTGCAATTTGCGGGGGAAAATTCCACTCTCACGTTCTTTAGGTACGATGTATCAGGAGGGTGTGCCGTGCCGTGCATCTGTCCACAATCAGAAAAATTGTTCGACCCTTTGCGCTCATTTTTGCATCGATGCCTCGCACCCAGTCTTCAAACACTTTTGTAGTGATCCACGATTTATTGTTAACGTATTTCGTAGGGAGCGTTTCAACATTTTTAAAACACTGCGGCCTCGCATATTTCCCGACAGTTAAGGGAACCAGTTTTTTCACTGCCGTCACTGTTTGCGCACAACAGTGTTTACTCCGCTTACCGCCATGAGAGCTGTCCCCTTTGAATGCCGTTGTGGGGTCAGGAAGTAAATTAAAAAAAAAGACCTGTTTCATCGGCACTGAACACGTTTTGGGATCAAACTGAGATGTTAGTTCCCTCAAAAGGGTTTCTTTCCACTCACGCACTGTATTAACGTCTACACTGTTACTCTCACCGCACACGCTTTTGCTGCCGATGCCATGCCGTACCTTAAATTTACGTAGCCACCCGGTCGACGCATGAAAATCTTCAATACCGAACCTGGCTGCCAGTTCATTTGCTTTTCGCAAAGGACTGGCCTGCTGATAGGAATTCCTTCCGCCCTGTGCTGCTGGAACCACTGTAACAGACAGTCTTTCAAGAGTTCGTATTTTCCGGCTTGAATACTTGACACAAAACACACGAGCACTTTCTTCAATTTCGGTTGCTTTAGGCACGATTGAATTTAACGTCGACGGAGCAATCCCTAACTCCTTGGCGATGTCTACTCGCTTCTTATTCCCGCTTTCCTTCACTGCTTTCAAAATGTTTAATTTCTCAGCGATCGTAACGCACTTCCTCTTCCTTCCACTCATTTTCCACTTACGATATTACCTATAATAGAAACAGTAACGAACTGATGTCGACGAAGCGATGGAACTTTACAAACATTGAACAAATACCGTACGTTTCTAGGAATCAAAGCTTGCTCAAAGGGTACTCGTCAACTGCAAACTCAGCCGACTGGCACTAATTGAAGATTCCCTAGAAATGTAGAATCTGTTAAAATATTTCCATTCGGACATTCACATGATATGCATTTTGTGATATACGCAACGTAAATAAGGAAAAAATATTTAAACGTATAAATGAAGTTTCGTATCTCCAGGGACTTAAACAAATTTTATCGTATAAGCGTTTGAAACGAATAAACGAAAAACGTATAACCGAAATAAAATAACACGGAAAGTATAGGGATTTTGCTGGGAGCTTGGAGAAAAAACGAGTAAGTGTGAAAAACGTATAAGTGAGAAACGTATAAAAGAAGTTTTACTGTATTTGTACAACTGCAGAAACCGTTAAATAAATATATAAATTTGCTTATCCTGTTTGCATTCAAGTCCGATCAGTCTACAACACGATGAGTCACAGAGTAAATTATTCACACGGAGGTTAATATGCTGTTTGTTACCCTTTACACTTGTACATCTGCGACTTTGAAAGCGACGCCGAAACTCCTTTCACAAAACAATGTAGGCCTACTTCCTACTGAATTGTTACAACGGTGACAACTTTAGACTACAAAATATGGTCCAACCAACGTGTCTTTGTGTGCATCTAAATCAACACTTCCACGGATACTTGACCAATTCTACACTAATAACACTAAACGGCCCCTTGTGTACTTGGAGGTTCCGAGAAACTCAGGTTCCTTCTCAGTCACAAACGGGGATAGACGGTCAAAAAAGAATCCTTTTTCTATTGTTGGTTCAAGAAATTATGTAAATTACTTGACGGTGTCTTTTTTTTATACGCCTAGTGTGTTCTCACTTACGTCAGAAGAAATCCTAAGGCTGTTGGGCTGTTGATGTAAAGAGCACAGCACATGTTAATCATGATTTGGGTTACCAAATACAATGAGCAGCCTAACGTAGATATTAATATCAAATGCGCTCACGTTGTTAGTATGCAAATACTTCTTAAACACTTTCACTTGCGTACACACTTAATACGGTTTCTGTCTTGGAACCGCCGAACAAATCTGGCATTGTCAACCAGGTGTAATACTTCATTATTTTGATGTTTTATAGTGTATTTGATGTTGACAGTTTGATCATCAATAACTATAGGCATTTTCAGGTCTGGACGAATACCATCATCGTTTCTTACATACCACGGTGCATCATCGGTGCAGCGAATCACTTCATTTTGAAAAGGTTGGATTATTTTAATGTTGGGTTTCTGTGTGCAATGCAAAATTGTGATCCATAAACTCCACGGCGGAAAACTTGTTGGTTCAGTAACAGTTTACTATGCACTGACAGCTCGAGTGTCTTTGAGGTAGCCATTGCATTCTTTTCAATTTTATTTTTATTCCGCTTCTTACAAAACGAATGCAATAAGAATTTGTGGATTTTTTTAACCACGACCGGAAGTGTTACTTTATTTGAACATGCACTCAGTTTTTCATTTAAAACATACTGTAACCAATGTATTCATATTAAACGTTCCTATTTGTTTTTTATTGTTGTTAACGAAGCTGCAGAGTTAGTACGAACAAATTCAATTTCAGTTTTAAGGGCATATTGCCTTTGCCCTGGAAAGGTGGTCGGAGCACTTGCTTATTACTTTATGCGTGTCTGCTGTATTCTGTGATGAGATACGATCGACTGCAAAAACCAGGACCTTACGACTTGTTGAGAATTTACTAGAAAACTCTACATTCAATTTTAAGTAAGTATACCTGTTATTGTAAAGTGAAAGTTTGTATTGTGCGGTGGGAGGTCTAGCTACCTGGGCGGGGCCTCGGCCACACACATGCTTGTTTACTGTGAGAAGTCTACAAAAGTAATGTTCTGGTAGTTTTAAATAAAAGGAAAAATCTGGAAGCCTTTTTCTATATAAACAGAGATGCACTCGACCAGTTAAGTTCAGTTTTAAATCTGCTTTTGTAATGTGTATTTCGTGTGTCCGTTTTATGTATACTTGCTACTAAACTGTTCTTCAATAAAGCGTGTGTTTGCTCCTGTACTTAAATTATTAATTATTTTTAACCATACCTCAACACAACTACATTTTGAAATGACGTCTCTTGGTACATCCCGTGTCATACCGTAGAAACATAGGCTAAATTACTTTAAGGCAAAAAGGCGACCATTTTTGTGAGGTGAACATGTATGTAATTCCGTTTTTTATTTTTAACATCCGTATGAACACCAACGGTTTAGCCAATTCTTCCGTGATCGTCCCCACTGGCTTGACCAAATGCGATACGAACGCTCAGCGAGAAACGTTTAATGTTAAAAAACAATTTATATAGCTTTATAGGATTATAACGTGTTGAAAAATGTTGTCCATCAGCGCCACCCTTAGCAACTGCGAGGTTCCTGTAGGTTCACCTGAAGGATACGTGCTCGCACGCCACTAAAAATCCCTTCATGTTATTCCCGGTGTAGTAACCTTGACTCTTACGATCTCTTGTAGCGAGATCCAAATGATTCAGTTCTTTTGAGAGTACATTAAATAATTTTTACCCTGTTTACGATTTTACATTCAAAAAACATATTAAATATTCCTCAGCGCTTTCGCACTCGGAATTATCAACACCAAAGATTTAAACGGGAAGGAGTTAAAAAAAGAATTGGAGTACTTAAAAATGTTCCTCTCTTTAGAGAAAGAGATGGTCTCTCTTTTTTCATTCTTTCTTCCTTTTTCTTTTAATTTTTCTTACGGTGTAATGTGAGCGCAAGGCAATAGTAGAAGCAATAAGGTTTATTAACTATGCGTTCGTCATTCAGTTTGTCTTTCTCGTAGTTTCTTCAGGGCATCATACGCGTCCGGGCTGATTGTTTCCAAAAGTCGGAGACTAATATTTATTTACTTTTTGTGGTCAACATGCTACATGTAGGCCTAGGATAATCGAATCGATCCTTCTCCTGAGTCTACACTTACGAGTGCAGAGGTGCGCGGTCATCGAGATCGAGCCCCCCATATAGTCGCCGGTTCAGTTTCTTTTCTAGCACGCGACGCCACATTTAATTTTATACGCGGGGTCGTAATATTTTACCCCGGGTATACGTAAAGTTTCTAGGAAGCATAAAGGAAGCGATTTTGGTGTGACGGACGCAGCACGAGGAAGTGGTCGCTGACGGGAGCGTTGGCGTCTTCACCGTGTGGGCGGGTGAATCGTGTCAACAACACCTTCGCCCACTACCATTGTCAGCGTGATTTCACACTGTTTTGATGTTTGTCACGTTTATGGTCGCGTAGGTGGGCTGTGCACGGTAAATCATTGAAATGGACATTATGCGATCGTGCCATCGTTCCCAGTTTGGAATAATTACTACATAAATCTGGATGCAGCGGAATCGTACAGTAAAAATGGTAAAGTTTATAGTTTGTGGACGCTGTCGTATAAACTTAGAGCGACTCGGCACATCACCCCCTCGACCGTTCTGAACCGTCGGTCCATTTCGATAAAATGAAGTGACTCTTAACGACGTTGCGTAATAAAACGCCGTTCATTACTGGGTCAAGAGATTCGTGTCTTGCTGGATGTGGACTTGCGAGCATTTCTCAGGCTTTGGCAACATAAACAACCGCAAGACTCTTTAAGCTTTTACGGTCGCCGTCAAGTCCTCATTTGTTGTTGACAAACGTTTCGGCCTCACAATCGGAGGCCATCATCAGTGTCTGAAACAATTGGGACGGTGGGTGAGAAGGCCTACGTATATAAACTTTCATGCATGCACAATCTAAGCTGGAAAGTAGCATCAACCAATCAGAAGTGCTATGGTTGGTTTTTGGATCTTAGGTCTTAACAGGATTTGGCAGACAGAAGTTACAGGGAAGACAGAAATTATTGGCGATTGAAATGTGTGTGTGTGTGTGTGTGTGTGTGTGTGTGTGTGTGTGTGTGTGTGTGTGTGTGTGTGTGTGTGTGTGTGTGTGTGTGTGTGTGTGTGTGTGTGTGTGTGTGTGTGTTATACTTAGAAGACAACTGTAAAGAAAATAAAAAAATGTATGCAGCATGAGTGAATCGTTTACTTTAGGAGTTTCATTTGAGTTTTTTTTTTGGACTTTCTCTTCCAGACTTTACCTTTTATAACAATGTTATTATGTTTATTGGAAATGTCATTTACAGTCAGCTATTGTTGGTCTAAATTAATTAACTTTACATCACTTGCTGTGAAAAAGCACACAGTCACAAACACATGAAGCAAGTCAGGATGCAAAAACAAATCACCTATGTACAAATGGATGACTAGGCTGAGAGAAATCGGATCCATACCTGCTGTAGATCTCTGTTGGAATATTAAGACAGGTAAACATTATACGTTGCTATTGTAGTAACTTTGGGCAGCGCGTTTGTGCCACCGTACAATGATCATTGTTGCAGTGTCAACAATCGCCAGCTGGTAAACTAAACTATTGTTGACATTACTAGATAACATTACTTTATAACGTTTTCCCTGCCGCTCGCCGCTCGTCTGCTCCTGTCTGTTACCCAAACTGTACAGCTTCGATGATAAGGCTGTATAGGTCAATAAAGTGTTAACGCTGACTAAGGGAAATGGTGTGAATGAAGGGATAAGATATAGGAAAATTTTATCTATTATATAAGGTCAAAGAATGTAGCCTATTGGACGCTACTGTTAACACTGCAGAATTTATACAATAATTTACGCAGTAAACTTACCGGATAGCTTGTTATGTTTAACATAAATATGTGCAGGATGGGTCATTCTAGTCCATGATGAGCTGTTTCTAGCACTTCCATCTACAGTTTTCCGTTCCGCGGGGGGGGGGGTCTCTGTTGTGCCAATTTCCTTCTTCCATTTTTCAGCTTTTTGGGCTCTTCTTTGACACTGGATTTCCGAAGCTTCGTTGTTTATTTGTGAGACATTATTTTTTTTTGTCGTCCTTTTAATATATCTTGTGTGCATTCTATGTTACTTACTATAGCCTGTTTACACCTTTCGGAAACATCTTTTCATCGTATTTTGAGGCTTAGGATGGAAATTTTTATAACAGTAAAGGAGATTTTTCCGAAAGACGAGGTGGGTCAAGTATTTCAACTCCGTAACCGGGGGACCAGAAATTTTTTATGGTTCATTGCCGTAGTCACAAGATTATGGCCTTCACGCCCTTCCGTTTGCTACATCACGTATAACCATTAACGTCATTCACTGCCGGGTCACGCGATTCATGTCGTGGTGGACACGCAGTGCGGATAAATTTAGTGAGAACGTCACAGGCAACATAATCAACTCCACGACTCTTTACCGATCTTAAGACTCTTACACTGTATTTAAGAGTAAACGAATTTAAAAACGTGCAATGGATTTTTCATTGAGGAACCGAACCGTTGCAGTGAAAATACTGAGAATTACCAGAAACATAAAAATGTGTTGGCATATGTTTTTTTAATCCTTCTCTGTAATCGTATGATTTATTTCCAGCTGCTGTAAGGAAATAATAAAATGAATAATTACAACAGATATCAGGGAAACCCTTTCTCTCTTTTACCCGTTACCCGTATCGAATGTCGTGACTTCGTAAATCTTTATCAAGATTTGATTGTGATAAGGTTTTCCTTGTGTTTCTTCTGCTATCCTCATGCACTGGGTCAGAGACGTGTTGTTATTTTTGTTATAGCATTGAACCATGTAGACGAGCTTCCTCAGCACCTACCCGGACCTTCGATTTCACTTTGTTCCATTAAATTTGTTGGCTCGTTTTTTATAACGTCCTGTAATATCGATTTTACTGGACGATTTCTTGTTTTTTAATTCGATGAAATCTTATATATAATTATAATTACTTTCAAATTGTATATAAAATTATACACTCATTTCCAAACGAGAGATCGGATGTTCTTCGAACTAGCCTCGGGTCCCATTCCATGTCTTGACAGCATTTGGACTCGCCCAGCTCCTTATTAGACGGGGAAGTAAGTTGCAAGGGGTCTAGCGTAGTGATAGCCACATTGTACCGCGGGGCTAAACTAATGTAGCGTGACGTATAGTTATCCTAAAATCTATTAATGATGGTAAATTCGCCATATTTGTAGTGTGTTGTGCTAAAGTTCCGCATGTTATTTCTTCAATATGAATTTTAGTTAGAGTTCCAAAATAGGTCTGGTTGTCCAGCACTGCGGGATCCTTTTTTCTATTCTAGAAATAGATTAAAATGGGTAACGAATGCATTTTTTGTATCCCATCGAATAAAAATAGCAGAGTCTTTATCACAGTCTAAGGAATATTACTTCAGTCGTGAAACTGTTGGACGCGCAAACGGGTAACGTGTATTTCGACCACCGTCCAATCTCCGGGAACCATCTTGGCGCCACGGAATCGACCGATCTCCACAAACGTTGTCACAGCGCCAACTTCACCGCCATTCATTCCTCGACCAACAATTGAATCGTAAACAGTTAAACGAGCGCGCCCACAACAACTGACCTACAATGTACAGTACTGCCACTACACAACGCGCAGGTCAGCCAACCCGTGTTTCGTTTGCAGTAGGTCTACCGTTACATGAGAACAGCAAGCACTTCACGACCACAAATCCATTCTTCAGATCACCGTTAACAATAGTTGTTAACCTCTGGTTAGCAACCTAGTAATTCGCTGAGGTAACATTTAGCCTATAAGTGTCGCTCGAACTCACCGCATGCGTTGCTGTAGACAGCGAGCCGAAATCGCGGGTTTAAACAAATGTATCGAGTAGTAATTTGTCATCAATAGTTGGAAAAACAATTTTCACCTCTAACGTCGTCTGTTGAAAAAGGGCGCATGAGACAAACATTTGCAGCTACCAGAGGCGAAGCTAGTAGTTAATGAATGGGTAGGCAAAAATCTTATCTTAAATTTTTTTTAAGGAATCACTAAAAGGACGGTGGTTCAAATCGGACGCTGAGGTAGAGTTTGCTGTAAGCGAATGGTTCCACAAACAGCCGTAACAATTTTAAAATCGTTTAAAAGAACGTTTTTCTTTCTTTCTTTCTTTAAATTTCTTTTAAAATCGTTGAATAAAAAATGCTTTACAGCTCTATATGTCTTTCTATTGAACAATCCTTGTATTAGTCATACACAATAATACAACTGATTGAATTTCAAAATTTTAAACTTGATTAGTTTCTATATATATGTTTAATGTTACAAATAATTCAAATAACAATCTTGATCATCTGTTAGTTCAGCGGAATAACAGGGACACTTTTAATAACCGCATAAAATAAACACACTTATAAACAACACAGGTGCTTTAACTTAACTGTTTGGACCACAGAATTGAGGCATGCCTCAACACTCTATGTGTACAGCGCGGGACAATCCCCCCTCTCTTCACTTCCCTATCACACCCGCACATTGCTTACATACGGTGTATACAAGAAACGCTGAGACAAGTTCAGGTTGCCGAGCTATGCCGAATCTCACCTGTCACCATCTAGCGGTCGCTCAGTAAAGCACCTTTCGGTTTAATAAATTCGACAGTCGCGGTAACAATGTATAATCTTTACATTATGTAGTTCATACGTATTTATAATTTTTATTTTACAGAATTTTTTAGGGTAGGCATTGCCTCCATGTAACTTCGCCACTGGCAGCTACACAAATCGCCTTGAGATAGGACTCATCCATGGAATTTTCAACAACCTTCAGACTGTTTGGTGTGGGGTGCGGAGACATTGAAATTCATGAAACTTTGCCTTAACGGAACGAATTTAGCCCGAATGGAAACTGAATCACGCATTGGCTATAACTACGGTGTATAACAAGGCGCCGCCTTTTCTACGTAATCAACTACAGTAAACACTATTTTGTTTTTATTTTATCTCGAATTTTTCTTATGGTTGATGAGTATAATGACCTTTAAATAACGTGGCGCCTCTAATGGTAAACAATAAGTTATTTTATTAAAAAACAAACTAAATGAAAGAACGAAAGAATTGTGAAGTTCTTGTATTTTTCAGAAATTTATTCTGACTGTTGTGGAGAGTGTGGTGTGGAGAATAGTGATAACGAAACATTAACGGTTGTCATAGTAGCGTGGTGTCAGTTGTTTCAATGTTGCCACAATTGAGGATGACGTTTATAAGAGAAAATGTGCCATGCCACAGCGATTGCCCAGACTATGCAAAGTCTGGTATATTGAATAATCCACACACGCGCGTGTGTAAGAGAGAAAGTGGCAGAGCGAGAGAGGGGGGAACGGAATTGTGACGAGAAATGTCTAGGTGTACGTTTGAGAATAACGCGATCACGCCCCTCTAAGAGCTGTCAGAACCATTTTTAAATAACAAGAAGTACGCATAGTAACACAAAAATCACATAAAGCTGAATACAGGAAATTTTTTAATTGAACTTGTGACAAACAGTACAGCGTAATTATCAGTATTTCTATTTATCATGTACATCATGTATTAATACAGTAGACTATTAAAGTCGGCAGTGAAAAAAGAAAAGAAAGTGGTCTTTTAATTAAAGAAGAAACTAAATTTTAAATTTGCCCTAAAATAATGTTCGTCGGTACCGTACGTAATGATGACGATGCTGTTGAAATGAATAAATGATTGTGCTCTGTACAACTATTCCAGTCTAAAAAACTAACGGTAGGCCTAATTGTTATTTGTACTTTTCATGGCTGGGTCAGAATGAAAATGCAAACTGTTTTTGTTGAGTAATTAATATCGAACATTTCGCTAATTGAAAAAGCCGTCTGCGTTAAGAGAGTAAACCTTCATTCGGGATTAGCAAGGTTTTAATATACTATAACGATTACGCATACTGAATATTGTAATACAATATATAGACTGTCAATCGTGAGTGACACGAAACGGATGCAGTGTTTTGATTTAATTCGCTCAGCAATGTGAAATCGTAAACACGCGATTGCGATTGTATGTACGCGATGCGTGGCGTGTAACTTAATACGATATTATTTCACTTGTCATCGTTTTGTGTTGTCAGTAAATACTGGAATGTCGTCGTCACGCGATTCCGTGTTGTGCGAAGACGAGGCTGCACGCGGAACCAGGCTGTGTCCCCCCCCCCCCCACAGCGGCGTACAGTCTAACGGTATTCACTCGCTACAACGTGGCCGTTCGATGAAAGTGAGACGAATGACTTCTCCCTTCACTCTCTGTACCGCTTCCGTTCGTTTCTTGGCCGATTGGTCGTAGTGTTTGTAACCGTTCGTAGCGAATGTCCTTACATCTTCCTTCTTTGTCCTTTTCAACCTTGCGGAAGTTTGACTTTTAGCTACTTGTTTGGTTTAGAACTACCTATTGTGAGGTAACTTGAGTACTGTATGTGTGTCTGTGGTATTACTACGCACGAAGAGACTGCCCACCGGTCTCATTGTATCTGTAACCTGACAGCTGAAACGGCCAGTGCGCAATTATTGAGTCGTTGTGCTTTTAGTAGCATATACGTATAGAGCCTTTGGGACAAGAAATGTAGGAAGATCCAGGGCAGGATGGCGATATATACTGTGAAGACAGAACATGCAATGTGAAGAAGAAGAAGAAGAAGATTAAATTAAAAGACTGTAAAACTGATGTAGGTTTAGATCGGTAGAATCCTCATCCTCGAGAATCGTTCGTTCGAGGATGGAAAATGACTTAGGCAGAATGAGAGTTGTGGAATCGTAAGAGAAAGCTAATTGGAAGCTTAAGAGATAGAGAAGGAGAGAGAAAGTTTGTGTGTGTGATATCCTCTAATTTGTTCTACGATCACCGTATCTGTGATATTATAGTTTCACGGCGTTATGGGAAAAAAAAAACAGAATGTGGTAAAGAATTTGAAGTGAAACTGCGTAATCACGGAAAACGTAGAAGTACACAATTACACAACCACATGTTCCATGAAAGCAACGTAGCATGACATTTGTCGATTATGGTTGTGCCGCCTTGTGGTTTAAGTTCGTACGCGCGGCGAAAACGGATCTTCGTACTACGTTACGTTACAAACAGCTGTTTCATTATTAATTGGAAAACGAGATGTAAAGCGAAACACGAAACTTTGGTTTAGTCGGCGTTAATATTTTAGTGGCGAGCTCTCAAACAATGGCAGTCGTGCTGTGCGGTGGGAGAGAGGTGTAGTTCATTGCCAAGGCAGTGCGGCGGGCGGGCGGTGCGCAACTCGTGTTCAGTAGAAAGCGCTCGCTCAGTCGACTGACGATTAGAATAGGATCGTGCCTTTTATAGTCAACAGGTTAACCTTATCCACTATTATTATCTACCATCATTGTAAATAGTTTGGCCTTCATTTTGTTGCGTACATAATTATAAAAAAAATATTTTTGCGGCCTCTGACGAATAAGACAAATTGACTTGAAAAACATGTTTAACTATTTTTATTAGCAATCAGAATATAGTACGTAACATGCACGTTCCAGGAGCTGATCGTATGCAGGCCTGTACTGAATGTGTCTGGAGAGAAAGCATCTATTGGTGTCACTACTTTACAAATCGGGTCGATCTTTAGTATCTTTACCTCTTAATTCAACGAACGAAGGGAGTTATCAGTTATAACTCGACCGTTTAGCATTTATGTGGCTGTGTCTGTCCGTCTGTCTGGGAGACATCTCACAATAAGTCTCGAATACATCAACCGATTTTCGTAACACTTAGCACACATGTTCATACGTTTACACCATGTGGTTTTTTTAGGCTGATCCCTCCCAAAAGAAGGTAGCAGCAAAATTTTGGAAAAAGAACTTGATAAAAGTCTACGTGAGTGTCAAATTAACCAGAATTTTAACAGGATCGGAACCGAATATAGTTTTCATTTTATTTCCCAATATTTTGGGACACCAGAGCCCAAAAGATGGATTAAACGTTGAGAAATGTTCCTAGACACAGGAATCGAGGAGGAGAGAATACACAACATCAAAACTGTCCTTTCTAAGCGTGCCGAAACTATTTATCTGAGTTCGCTCGTTTATGTTGCCAACGAAATTATAACGTAAATTATAATAAAAACAGTATTCGTGAAATTAGTATGTGGTGTGTACAAAGTGGTGACAGTAGCTAATAATAAAAATTACAGAAACTGTGTTAATATAAAATCTTAATAACAGTGATAGAGCTGGGTAAAAATAAAAATAATAAAATAACAAAAGTAAAACACAATTATTAACTTTTATTTTGCTGATGGAAAACCTTTAATCCACCTATATGTATGAACAAACAATACTGCTAAAAACGGATTAAATACTTAGACAAATTACAAATTGTCCAGTTGCTAAGACTGGAATATTAACAGCGGTTTCCGTGAAAGACAGTGGCAGGTAATGAGTGCTGAGAAAGCTTTCTGGACCTCTCTGCACTTAGGTACTGACTGCAAGTCCCACTATATTCCAAAGTGCGCTGGCCCCACGACTCTGGAAGAGATCCTCATTCACATTGGCGGTTTTTGCATATAGGCCTACTTCAAGATGAAATCTAACTACAAGTTTAAAGTTTGCTTAAACACATTTTAAGAGAGACCATTTATTATTTAATTGGTAAAGATTAATTCCATTAATTCGGTGTCTACGTGATAGTATAAAAGAAATGGATTCTTCGCGATGGCACTACTTGTGTATTTTATGGTGACCGGCAACCTTGGTGAAAGTGATATGCGCAGAACCCTGTTCTTTGTCAGTGTAACGGCACATCTCACTGACTGCGTAAGTGTTGATGCATTTTCAAAAACATTTATCGAGAAGCATTTACCGTATAGGCCTGTATTTCATTTAATTATTATTTTCAACACAAAAACATATCCTACGCTACGAAAACTTCATCAACTTCTTAAGTCTATGTAGTGTAAACTTTCAAGGTAGCTTATCATATTTAAGAAAAAGTATCATAAACTTAAGGTTTAAATGGAAGAAGATTAGAAATAATAGAAGTGTATTGAACGTCAAGAGACAAGGGCAAAAAGAATTGAATATCTCAGGAAAATAAAACAATTCAGGACAGAAAAGCGGCCAATACTAGTAATTATTTATTATTTACACTATGTAACGAATAACATTATTCTGGTATTACAAATACATATTTGATACAATTTCGAGTAATACTGAGTAAAATTACAAATAGTAGTTAGTTGATTGAAATCCGAGAATCTCAGCAGTATGTAAAACCCGAGTTGTAATAATTAAATAGTTGAGGGCACCCATAAAGCCGGCTGTAACAACAGTAAAAAAACGGACGTTTTTGAAATGAAGTGTTACAACCGAGCACACTTAGTCTCCCCACTACCCTCAGTTTTCGCGCAGCTATGAAGCGTCCACCGTAAAGTAACGCGATTGTACTTCTGGTAACTCCAAAGTGCTGTGAATTAGCAAGTAGCAATATGTATATAACACCTTAGTATGTTCACAAAGTTTCATACAGAAGTTTATTTGTGTATGTGTGCGAGTAAAAGATCCTGGGAGAAATCGATGAGAAGAACTAGAATGGTGGAGAAGTAGATGGAAAGAGCAAGAGGGAATCTGAGAGAATTCGTAGAGGAATGTGCTTATAACAAATTAAACAAGTCGCTCGCTCCATTATAATATAGTAATAATAACATAACGATAAACCGCTGCCTTCATAATTGTGTCAGATTGAGTTCCCTCGGTGGAAGCAATTACGTCTCGCTTTAAATTACCGTTCCGATATCAAGACGGCCGCGATTCGTCCTCGAGTTTTTCTTCACCGGTACCGCCTCGCGTTTGTTTTTTTCTTTCGCAGCGGGGAAAAACAGAAGAAATTAAATAATAACGATAATATTCTTTGTACAAGGTGCTCATTAAATACAGCGGTAACGGCGACTTGTAGGAAATAAAGAAAATTAGGAAAATAAAAATCGTTGTTCCCTACAAAAACGAGTTTGCATGTAAGAATCGAGAGGGACGCAAACAGTGCCGACTGTATCGCAACATCTCTTCCGCTCGCTTCTCTCTCTCTCTCACCCTTTTTCTCTTTCTGTTTCTCCGACGTGCATAACAGTTCTCTCCACCCACTTGACGATGGCGTTGCTCCCACGGCACTCTTCGTCGACGCCAACACTGTTGAAAGTGTTGGACACCTCTGTCGAAGATCGTTAACAGGAAGTGCGCGCACGAGTGTATGTGTGTGCGTGCATGAATGAATCTTTTCAGGTTTCTCTGTTCATTAGCGCGTTTCTGTTTTATGGCTATATGCTTAATCCTGACAGTGAAGTGTCTCATTTTGCTTGTGTCTTTGTTAATTACTGAATTTCGCGTGTACGACCGATACTGAAAGATACTGTTCTTTCTAAAAATGGGACGTAAGTATCACATGAAGAAACTAGCTACGTAACACAACTGGAGGTTGACCTTCAGATATCATGGATTCCTTTGAATATGCAAATACAGTATGTACGTACGTTCTTATTCTAATCGTCTAAAATAACAATAACCGGTAATTAAACATTTTTGTTAAAGAATCTAAAAATGGGAGCCTCCGTTCGTTATTTTGTTATTTCTTAAATGTTATACACACAGTGTCGTTTTTAAGTAAAATCAAACATTTTGTCGTTTGTTTTATTAAAAGTGATTAAATGGTTCCTAATGCCATACAGAGTTTGCAGTAAATATCCCTCGAACTCAAAAACTCTTTTAACGTGAGTGCCTGGCTACACAAAAAATTAATATGAGGTTGGTCGCAGTTTTTGGAATTCCCGCGCTACAAATGTCCGATTGAAAAACTAATCTATTATGGTGATGGTAGGCTACACCTGTCTGCGAAAATTGTTTGTGTGGCTATATTGCATGTAGATTTGACAGATAATGAAGTAGTCGTGTTTTGGCGTGTCTGGCGATTTTTCAACTTTCTACAACTTAAGATTAAAGAGTTTCATTACATTTTTGTCTAAAGAATGAGATAATGTGCAAATTGTAAAAGGCTTTGAAGAGTCTGGTGTCCAGGAACGACGAGCTGTTTACAGGTGGTATCAAATCTTCAAAACAGTTATGACTGAGTAATAAATCGTGACAGTAAAGTGAAGATCGAGTTTAACGAATTTTGATTAGTGGCAGGCCTGGCTCCAGGCACGGGCGAACCGTGCCACCGCCCAGGGCGGCAAATTTTGAAGTGCGGCAGATTCCGGGATGTTTAGTTTTGAAAACTAACATCAGTTACCTGAATCACTTGATTACAACGAAGTCATAAAGGAGTTTGCCAGTGCAAAAGCTAGACGAGTATTTTTTAACTAAGTATATGATACATTACTTTTGTTATATTTCAATCATAATGAATTTTCGTTAGTATTTTAATTTTAAGTCATCACATAGGTATACATTTTTATTGTCTCACGATTCCTTGTATTGTCTCTAAAATTTTTATTGTAGCCGTTCGCCGCATCGTAAACGCGAAAAAGTTCTAGTTATTTGATAAACACAACAATGCAAACATTCCTAGTCTTCATTTGAAGGCAATCGCCGTATCTTTAGAGCAGTACTCATAAATACTGCACAGGGCGTCAGAAGCGCTGGGGCCGGCCCTGAAGCGGTTATTGTGCTCAGTAAAGAGTGTATATGTTATTTGGGCATTTTACGTCACTTGCGTGAGGGTATTGATATAAAACCCAGTAATTTTCATAGGGCTAATTTATGGAAACCGCATTACGATAATGCACCGACACACACATTATTGCTTGTTTAAGATTTTTTGGCCAAGAATAACACCGTAGTGATGTCGCAAGTGCCATATTCACCAGATATGGCCCCGTAATACTTTTCCTCTTCCCTGTTTCGCGACCGTTGAAGACACAACACAAGAATCGCGGCTCAAGGCTGAACAAGAAAGTGGATTCCAGAAATGTTTTGAAGGCACTGGAAAAAACGGCAGCATAAGTATGTTTTATTTGGTGGGAATTACTTTGAAAGGGTCGAGATAAATATAGAAGAATCAATACATAATTTTTAAGCAAACAAAAATTGCGCGAACTTTTTGATGAAACCTTGTACGTAACCCCATGGCAGCTGGAGGAAAAAATGAATCGTCTGAGGCCTGATTCATCAAAATCAAAATTCTCTATACGAGCACGCAAAGAAACCAACTTGATTCTGTAAAACGTTCCCTCCCCTTTCTAAGCGCAGTGGGGTAATAATGGATAAGAGGAGTCGATTTTTGCTGTTGACAAATCTAAGTATTTTTGTTCTAAGTCCGAATAGTGTGGAAGCATTGGTTTATTTTCGTTTGTAGCAGGCATTAGTCTGTTTCTCTAGCTGTGTATAATTATTTCGTGTTCATTTTCGTTCGATAGTTTTACAGACACAGCGTTGTTGTGGCGTAAATAGAAGCTGTATCTAGGGGTAGGGGGATAGGTGGTGTATGAGACCAGCTGGAAGATTAGATTTCTCATTTTCCTGAAGATAAATGAGGCTTTCAGGATTCTTCCCATATAATTTTATAAGCACATTGTAGAAAATGTTCGAATGGATGCAGATAGTTGCCTTATTTACCGAATGTTGGGTGATTGTCATAAGAAAATTCAAACTTTATTTTGTTAATTTATAAATAGGCCTATTGTGATTAATTTTATTTCTACAAATATTTATAAGCCTTATTTCAACGCACATAAATGCCTTAGAAATGGATTTACGTTAAGTGATTATGGAATTTCGATTAAATTTTTAATAGCTACTGGTCGAAGGGGTTGATCATCCCCCTGAACACCCTCGTAGTTACGCCACCGAACCGATACGTGTATGCGGTCGCCCGCCTGTGGGCACGGACGCATACATATGCCACGAATAAATAATTTGTAGTCGTGTGCGCGTGTGTGGACTGTTAATTTATCGTTGGCCGCGTCTTAATTTATTTGATTATCTATGCAGCAGTGTATGTGTGCGTGTCCGCGTATCGTGTGCAGTGCAATGTCTAACAGCTGTTCAGTGCGATAAATCATGCGTTAATGCCTGGGTAAACTCGCTGTGTATCCACTTCCTCGTTCCGACGCAGCGCCAAAGATAACGCACCGCTTGCGACGACCTCAGAGAACGATCCAGCTCGTCTGTGTGTAAATTTAATTTGGAGTTCCCTTTCCCTACACATCAACAACATATTTTGTCCTGAGGCAGCGATCTGAAACGACAGCAAGCGATTTAATTCGTTATAAAACTGAATTGAAGCCTGTACAGGTGTAGAGAAGTGGGGGGGGGGGCATAACTGCAATACTATTTGAAATCAATTTAAACAGTTACGACATACGTTCTGAGTACGATACATTTAGTGTAAAATTTTATATTTATGGGAAAAATATTTTTCGTAATTTTCCTGTTGACTCGTTCAAAACGTGATCTACACAAGTGCTACTTCTTCATGAAAGAAACGACGTTGACAATCTTTTTAGTTCAGAAAGTAATTCCTGTGGTCAATAAATGTAAACAAACAAAATGAATGGTAGTATCATACTACCTACCGCCTCCTGCTGCCTCCCGGCAATGTGTTGTTTGTATGTTTTAATTCTTTCTATTACTACGTTTAGGATCATTAAATTTTTCTATGTATGTGTTCTCTGTATAGGCTATATTGTATATAAGGTGGTGGTGGATGTGATGTGTGTGTGGGGGGGATTAGAGGGAGAGAGGAAGAGATAGACAGACAGACAGAGAGGACAGTATAAAATATATGCTATTATTATTTTATTATTATCATTATTGTTGACGAGGGAAACAAATCTCAGTGTTAAGTCGACCGTTTGTCATTTATCCGTCTGCCTGTTTAGTGGATGGTCATGATTACTTTTAAACATAGTAACCTATTTTGTAAACCTTAGCACGTACGTCCATACTTTTACCACACAGGCTCGTGTTGTTTGTGAGTCATCCCTCAATAAATAAAGGAATGGGAGCAAAAATTTTGAAAAAATTCGCAAAAATTCGTGTAGGGTATCAGATTACAAATCTGGCCAAAATTTGAATGTAGTATTCAGTTCTAGACATTTACAACTTTTGGAAACTTTGTGCAAATTTTATATCGACATTCTATTAGATTAAATTTAATTAATTTTAGGGGTTCCACAGGCCAAAAAATGGAGGTGAAAATGTGAAAAATTGTGAAAGTCAATGCCTGCCTCAAATTACGAGAAATTTTCCTTCAAAACAGTGAATGAGTTGTCTAGCTCAGGGTGCTTAGGCCTACTGTTTTTTTTTTTTGTACGTTGGAGTTTTTAATTTTCATTTTAAACTGGATGTTCTTTTAGCGTCATCGCTAAATGATAACTCGTATCTAAAAAAAAAAAAAATTATTGTATTGATTAATATTAAAAGGGAAAATTTATATACACTAAAAGGGAAAGTTTAAATGTTTTATATTAAACTTTGAAATCGGATGTAGAACATGAAAGGATGCTTGTTTCAGAATTGAGACGTTGAGATGCAGTGGAATGAGTCTGCCGCGGGTGTGAGTGTAGTGTGTAATCCAGTCATCTTCTTTAAACAAACATTTCAACGAGTTTTGGCTACGTGGTTAGGGCGAGGCGAGGCGATCACGCGAGTTATAACAAAACAAGGCCGTGCGATGTGCAGCACAATCGATATGATGCGCTCCGCATTGTTCTCGCACAACTACCCGCTTCCACCCACGTTCTCTCGTTTACCTGGTATCGGAATCGTTGACAGACGCGTTTGTCGCCTTTTTTTTTTTTTAATTTAATTTCTGTTTGTCCTTTGACCGTGTCCAGACTGTTGTGTTTACTGCCGGAACACGTTAAGAGTATTACTGAATTGTTTTGTTGGTGACAGCGTGTTCCGTCTCTGTGTGTGTGATGAAGTGTGCGGTGTTGTTTTGACTGAATGATGAGTTGTGGTGTACAGCTTGAAGTATAATAAGATGTATGGTGAATGTCTTCAGTCAGCTGGACTCTGTCCCAGAAATCGTTTTTCGATTTTTTGTCTTTCACGTCGCTCCCGAAGGTGAAAATAGTAGCAATCCGTCTAAATTCAGTTTGAATCAAAGTGAACAAAATGATAGTGCCCGATTTAGACGTTTGTAAAATTGTATGATAAAAATGAACCTGTGTAATTAACGTATACTTTACAAATGTAAAGCGCCGAACCAAACCTAACGACAATCTCTTAAAACCTTAGGGAACAAACCATTTAAAAATCTAACTTTGTGGTCCGATGTGTTCGATCCAAATGTATAATATTTACGTAGAATATTTTTTAACTTCAGGAGCACCACGGAACGAAAATTGAACGCAAAATTTCTGAAAGAAATTGAAAAATTATGTAGGCCATCAAACTATGAGAAATTTTATTCAAAATACGAACTCGCTATCTTTAATGATTTGACATAATTAACATCTATCAGCACCCCTTGCAAATCTGTGACCACCTTCAAAACGTTTGTAAACAATGTCTCTTTGAAAACTTCACAGTTATCAGTAAAAAAATTATGATGGTGTTTCTATGTTTAAGCTAAGAATCATACATAGGAAGACCTTTACTGACAGCTTAAAAAATAAAAAATAAATTTAAAAATAGGCAGTCATTGAGGACTGCCGACAGAAGTGAAAACTTAAAACTATGAAATAACAGTGGTTTTTTTGGATATTCAAATTAATTGTAGTATCAAAAATTACAATTTTTTGTAAATTAAAATCTTTAACATCAGTCTGGTTTTCACATCTATCGGCAGTCCGAGCAACAATTATATACATTTTTATATGGTTTACTTATTAATCAAAACATATGATGGGCTGCGCAAGCCCAGTACAAAATATAAATACAACTTAATTGACATAATCCAAAATTTCGATAATATAAGCTAATAAAAAATAATTTTGAATTAGTAACCATATTTTCAAAATTCAACACACAAATCTAAAATTATTATAAAATTTTATAGAATTTTTAATTTTAAAATCCGCGGCAAAAATACTATCGAACAACCAGAAATTTGTTTTACCACGCTAGGAAGATAACTCCTAAGCCACTATGAAATACTCATTGCATGATGTATGGCAGAGGTCAAATATCAAAAATAAATAATATCAAATTTTTAAACGGAAATATTGATACGAATATTGGAAATATTTGAAAATACATGCTTTGTTTATGTTATTCATTTTTCTATATACAAATATTAACATATTTAGTACTCACTTTTGTACTGCACAGTGATCCTACATTTGAACATTTAAAATAATGATCAAACTAAAACACAATTTAAACAATGCACAGTATACACACATTAAACTTTCCACGTAGTCAATTTAACTTTACTTATATACATATACACAGCACTAATGTTACACTCTTACAATAATAAAAAAAACTATTAAAAATACATACTTCGACATTAGACATGACGAAAAACCCTAAGTTAACAGCCAGACGGACAAATAACAATTATGTAAATATCATATAATATAGTATAAGTAATTAATAAGAATAAAAATAATGTAAAATAGATCATAAGTATTGCGTTAATTGTTAATACGGAAAGCCGAAATCGCGCTAGGGATCGAACACGCGATAGCAAATTCGGCAGCGTAAGAAACTCCAAAATAAAGTACGTAAACGATAAAAATGTGTTAAATAGTATAAATAGTATTACAATTGTTTAATATAATTGTAGTATAATAGTATTACACACAAGTATAATCTATACTTTCACTGCTGGCCACGCGCAACACGTCATACTTATAGCTACAGATATACTGTTAGCATTTGCATGTCGGTGACGCGAACTCATAAGATTTTACCCATCCAAAAATCGCCCAACGTGCCTATAGAAGTTTTCACTTCAAAAATTAATAATTTGATTTTATCAGATTTATCAAATAAAAAATGCATTTCGTTGGTATGTTCGCAATTATTTAGCGTTTCATTCTATAAGAGAAGTGCCGCCTTTACATAATTTGCAATGAACTTTACAAAAACTCTCCCCTCCTGGAAAATCCCTTTGGATCCGTTATTGATAGTGCGCAGTGAGATTAAAAATACGATTGGTTGTGGCCAATTACTGATAGTGCCCAGTGATTAATTATAATTGTTTGGCTTTTAATTTTGTTTCGTTCGCTTTCTGTAGTCGAACCGGCTGTCGTGTACCGCCACAACGAGTTCCGTACTCGCCGAATGATTTGTGGCCCGCAAACGTGACATAGCAGACCAGTTAGCGCTTTAATTATTTTACAGCATCGCGTGTGCTCCATTAGTACGGGTTGCCAAGTGTAATGTCACTGTGTGCGTGCGTGTGTGGACAGTCACGACACGCCGTCTATTTCTGTACGCAGTGGCCAGCAGTGTGCCAGATTCTGACAGAGAGGAATGCGGTTTCTTTCAGCGCAACGCTATTTAGTTGGCCGCTGTGCACAACATGCGTTATCAGATGTTTCAGCTCGAGTTCGATTCTCACCGCGGACAGATTACGTGGCACTTTTTGTAAGTAAGGTCCAGTTTCAGATCGGTCAGAAAGGCATGAAAATATAACAATGAGTATGCGTGTAGCAGTCACCTCGGCTATCAAAGCAACTCTGATCATTCGTAATACAAATGGTCGGTCGGCTTCATTGAAAGTGATAAGCTGCAGTTGCTGAATATTAATTGTGACAATGTCGACACCACGTGGACTAAACATGTTTGTGTCACTTTTACTAACGGGACAATCTGACTGGCGCGTTCACGCAGTCCTCCCGTTGAAAGAACACGTTGTTAGAGCATAGCTTTTCAAAAATATAGACCTGATGATAGACGAGTGTACACAGACACCTCGTTGCGACTGTAACAAAATGTTCATTAATTTCGAACGTGCGCAGACCAGCGTTGAACAGTGTTTCATAGTGTGTAAGTCGGCTACAATAAGACTGGCGAGAACATTACAAGCATGCAAGGACCGTTACGAAGCGACATCATGTGACAATGAGAGATAGTGCGTGAGTGAGACAGCAAACTATTATCGCGTCCTCTCCTTCTAGTCTCCGTATGCTACATTTTTAATGTACTTTGGGAGTAATTCTTTTGTTGTCTCCGCGTATTTCACCGGTCAAGAACGTCTGTCAGGTTTCTACTGCGGCAGTTATATAATGCATATAAGTGATTAGTATTTACAGGACCTGTGAGATAAGAAGATTCGGTATTCGGTATGTTTAGTATTACGGTGTGACTAACGTAAGTCGTTAGTGCGCGTGTCTCACAAAATGTAAAGATCGTAGCGCCATTCATTTCGTAGCTTGACACTTACTTATAAGACTAATATAGCAGGATTTGTAAAAAGAAAACCTAATTTACGTGATGTCATGTATGTTTTTACATATACTGAAGTAGTTTATAGGTTGTAAGACTATGACCCTTTTTTATATGTATTACAGAAAACCTTGTATGTAAACTGCTGTTTGTGGACAAGACAGTAGTATGTTGACAACAAGTGATGGAGGGGTAAAACTGTTACGTACCATTTCCATAGTCTCCTTTAACGCATAATAGGTTCCTTTACGTAACTTTACATAGGGTCTGTATTCACAAATTTTATAAATAGTCAGTACTGACTTTTACACGTACGCAATTTTTGATATCTTTTTGTTTACCCCACTTTGTCAGTATCTGTATAAGTAGCCACAAGTGTGTGTAGAGTATAAGTTCTTTTTTCAATATTAATATTGCATGAAAGTACCATGTAGACTTTTTCTGATAGTACGACTTCTTGATAGCATACATTTATTATATGTGGAGATAACAATTTGTGTAGATCTACTGAATCGCGTTTCCTACGCTATCCCCTTGAAAACGTTACCCATCACGTGTTCTGTTTATCGAGTCGATAATGTGAATAGATTTTAGTAAACATATTTACGCATGCCCGTGAATGCAGATCGAGAGGGAACAAGGAAAAACGTAGCGTTGTTAGCGTAGTAAACACGTTGTGTAGTAGTGCACGGATTAGCGCGATAAACTCCATCGGCTTTAAATTAAATTGCGCGGCGCTAAAGCCGTTATTGTGTCTCTCGTCTTCTATTGAACAGTGTTGCGCAGCAAGCCTACCCCAGCCCAAACCCTTCAAGACAAGGTCACGGTCCGTGGAGTGGGTGAGATTTAATTGCTTGCTGGGCAGGGACAGTCCTCAGCGTTCAAGTTGCCGTCTTTCAACAGTAATCACACCATTAGCCCCATTACATCTTGGAAATAAGTAAGTCGGCGAACAGATGAGAATAGACTTCGACTTAATAGGTTATGAGGATCGCGTGGATTGTGTCTTTAAGCAGGGGAATAAATATTTAGATGTCGGAGAAATCGATAGTGACAAGTTTTATTAACATGACTATACAGCAGTCACAATATTTCCCGTAAAGTTATCTGATGCGCTTTATTGTCCCACACAATAAATAATGAAAGTCACCATGTTAGTTATATCATTAGTATGCAAGCTTTAGCTGGATACTGACAGCAGTTCACTAATTTCCCCTTAATCTCTTATGTAAACAATTCACGGAACTGAATTAGCTGAACTACAGTTGCGCTGTGTTTATATATTTCAGCCAGGTCGCCTGTGAGACGAGAAACGTCCAGCAACTGATAATGGTTTTGGCCTACTCTACGTAAACTAATAGGCTGACTTCCCTTCATGTCGGTTTCCAGATCATAAATTGCATATGATTTGTATAAACAGTTTCAATAAATAAATGAAGAAAATTACGTGACTCCTTGATGCATTCCGGTCACTCTCTCATTATCAAACAACTCTATATCTGTCCACCTGTCGAGTACTGTGATTTGTATATCCATAGATATCTAATTACTACAAAGAATCGAATTAGCTTCGTGTATGGCGAAACCGCTTTTTTAAGGCCTCCAACAGATGAGCGTATATAATACGTTGCGTATAAGAGAGAGAGAGAGAGAGAGAGAGAGAGAGAGAGAGAGAGAGAGAGAGAGAGAGAGAGAGAGAGAGAGAGAGAGAGAGAGAGAGAGAGAGAGAGAGAGAGAGAGAGAGAGAGAGAGAGAGAGGGAGGGAGGGAGGGAGGGAGACTGAGTGATATCATGAGACTTAAAATATTATTGAATATTATAATAGGCTATGAATCTGTAGCTACTTTTTCCTCTAAAGATATATTATAAGCTCTGTTCAGTCGAACAGCAGAGAACAAAATGTTTATTTTTTTTAGTTAGACGGTTCATTTACGAAACTCATTGGTTATCGTGTATGGTTGTCTAGCTTTAAAAACGATGACTTGATCACTTGATCATTTTAAATAATAAGACATTATCATTTTTTAACAAATCCACGTATTGCATTAATAATAGAACACGTAGTGTGGTACAGGAAAAAAACAAAACTCGAAGATACATAGGGTGTGGAGTGACGCTCCTTGATCCCTGTGACGTCACTACCTCAGAGATGCGATTGTAGCTTATATGTTGTATTCTGTAAGTCTACTATTGTATATTGCATTGTGACTGATATAAGATAACTGTCTTTTGCGAAGGTTCATGATTCATACACGGTTCTGCGTACTTTCCCTCAGAAGCTGATTTGTGACAATTTGTCTCCTTGCCTGTACCTGCCAAAAATTTCAGCGCTGAAGACATTTTTGACCTAGTTTCAGGTTACGTCACTTATACTAACGCTGAATTCGTAAGACCCGTTGGCCTGCATGTTGCCAACATTTACAACATGTGTCGTTTGTCTGATACATAGCCACGCTACGTGTATTAGATAAACGAGAGTAACGCGCAAGAACAGAACGATCTGGCCGCCGGGAAACATTGTGGCGGTTGGGGGTTGTTTGGCAGGGTTATATTATCGCTCGCGCTTAATTACCAGAGGGCATGCGGTCTGGTTTTATTCGATTCTATTAAATTAACAGATTTTATATACTGGTTGTGGTGGACTGTCTGTCTGTCGTCGTTTTACTTGGGTATAATTAATTAATCGCTTTGCCAACAAATTAATGCCACGTATTGTATGCTGTTAATTAACAATTCTGTTGAATGAGGGTAATTGTTACTCGTAATAATGAATGCCGTTGAAACCCGTTGTGTTGGCCGTTACGTTGAGTCTATTAAAGCTCAGAATTTTTACCTTACGGGGTCCTACTTTGCCGGTGATTTTAGACTACGTATCACTGTGCGTGTGTGTAAGCGCCCGTGAACGGAACCTTTATATCTTTCGATGTCGAGTAAAGTCTTCTTAACGTGTGTGCACAAACTTTAGTCCCTAACCTTACTTTGTATAGCCTATACACGCGCTTTTGTTGGTGTGCCCCTCGTGAATGCATTATCCCGATTTTAATTAGTAAAGAAAGACGTCACATAAGAAAAGAATACTTTTTGTATTCTAGCTTCCCGTATATTTTCCTCCTGTAGCTTGCCATTAATTCTTTTCACCCCCCCCCCACAGCTCAGCTCTTTTTTCATCGTTTCACGTTTTCAAATATAGGAATTGTTTTGCTGAAGTGTCGTCTTATTTTCGTTTAGAGTTGAAGAACTAAGATGAGCAGAAACTATCCGTGTTTGAGAGGAGGGTGCTGAGGAGAATCTATGGCCCTGTGAAGGAAAACGACATTTGGAGGCGACTGCATAATCGAGAGTTGTACGAAAGGTTTAAAGATCTTCCGATCGTGCAACTCATACAAATTAACAGATTGCGTTGGGCTGGACATGTGCAGAGAATGGCGGAGGATAGAATCCCAAAAAGAGTTATGAATTATTTGCCGATGGGAAGGAGAAGGAAAGGAAGACCGCGTACAAGATGGCTGGACCAGGTTGGTAAGAAGGCAGTGAGGCTGGGTGCAGCAAACTGGTGGACATTGGCCGGGAGTAGAGACCAGTGGGGAAGATTTCTTTTGGAGGCCAGGGCCCGGACTGGGATGTGTGTATGTATGTATGTATGTTGAAGAACTAAAGTTAGTTCGTTTGCTTTGATTTCTCATGATCTCTTCTCTCGCTCTACGTAAATAATTATAATCAAGCGCATTCACGCCCCCCCCCCCACACACACACGTCACCCATATATGTGATTGAGGGGGATACAGGTCGAATATAATTGTGTTTGTCAGAGCTTTTATATGAAATTATATTTAAAATACAAAGGGCCACTGTCGTTTGACCAGATGTTTTTTGTAATTTGTGGTGTTAAAGATTTTATGAGGTTCTGTTACTGACTAAATATAATTTGGAAATATATGTCCCGATATTCAGCAAAATTTATTACCATCAGCAGGATGTGTCTGTGTGGAATACAAATGTAATTAATACACAGAACTAATGGTAATATGTATACTTCGTGAGTAGGCCTCATTAAAGAATAATAAAGGTAATATTTTTATGTGTGTAATAGTTATTCTTTATTTAATAAACACACACACACACACACACACACACACACACACACACACACACACACACACACACACACACACACACACACACACACACACACACACACACACACACACACACACTAACAGAAGACGCCCATGTATGTAGGCCTATTAATTATTTCTGTTTCCCTAGTAAGTTACAAGCCCTGATGATGACAGTAAATTTTGTCTAAATGTTTTAAAATTGAGTGTATTAATGGCCAAAAATTACTAAATTGAGGATAATTTCTAGTATCAAGATACTTATGGTCCACTCTGTATAATATATTTAAAATGCAATAATCTAGTTTGTAGTTGTTATTAATGTCTTAAAACACTGTCCACAAGATTTTACCACTGAAATACTTTTTCTTTGGCTTTTTGAAGTCCATTAGAAAATCAAAAGCAATATCTGCTATAACTTTAGTTCTCCTGATTAGTTATATCAGAAACTACAAACGTACAGACTTTTTATTGTTTTTGTTTTATATAGTGAATTTACTACTGTCGCATTTTAGTACACTGGAGATGCCGTGTTCACGAGAATCTTATTTTACCAATAGGACAAAGAGAGAATGTGTCGGTACTCATTATTATATCAGACGCTTCCGACTGTTGTCTTGTTGGCCGAAACAGTACTACATATTTCGAGTCGGCCTGTACGGAACATATACTTCTTCATCATGTTGATTTTTTTAGAGTCGGCGCCTGTGTGTGTGTTTGCCGACGTCGGGCATTGTTTAGGCTATGTGGTGAATCGCAATGCAGTTCTCAGCGCACATCAAGCGCGTGCCGACACAGTATAGGCTTATAAATCGTTACAGAGAGTCGGGTAGGTTTGAAGCCGTCCCAATTGTAACTTACTAACCGTCTGTAGTACAGCACGCGCGCGCGCACATACTCAGTGATACAGCGCTTCTGTATGCGACGTCATTATGAGGCTGCTGCTATTCATTCTACGATTTATTTTTTCCCGTTTTACGTTTTATCTTCTGGAATGTAACAGGAAACTGCGTGTTTCGTAGGGATTATATAGTTCAGTGCATACAGTGATAAATAGAGAATTATATTAAACTATTAAATATGCCATCAATAACAGAATATTGTTGACTATTCGGTCATAATTTTGGTATCTACCTTTAGATTTAAAATAATAATAATAATAGTAGTAGTAACAATTTATAATAAGGGTAATTTATATTTATGTAAATTGTTTTTACAGATGGAAAAAAATTTCATAAGTCAGTCTGTCTGGTAGTGTGGCGTTTATCCACTAAAAGCCCCATCTTTCTCCACGATCCCCCATGCCGGGGCCACTTTCTCCTTACTTCGGCCTGGGGCGTGGATGCTTATCTCAGCGAGCTACCATCTACGACTGGGACACTTCCTTCTTACTATCATGGGTCGGACAAATACCATTCATCTTTCTTACGACACAGGATACGACTGTGCTAAGTTCCTGATGAGTCTTGCCACCTAGCGACCTCTGATGTCGTCGTCCTATCGATTTATATCTGCTGCAATATGTCCATAATATGAGCACAGGCCTGGACATCTGCCTCTACTCTATCGAGATCTCCACTGCGCGCGTAGATAATAATTGATAATAATAATAACGATGTCGATAATAATAATAAACAAATTTTCGCGTAAAAAATTTTCTTCGCAACAGTACTGTACATATCAGTTTATGTATGTCGATCTGCCCGATCGCCAACTATTATAACGCCCCGAGTATGACACACCGTTGGGCAAGGGTTGCAGTCACAGAAGATTTGGAACCTGTATGTAATCGTATTTAAAGTAGAACACTACCACATCGTTACGGGATTAGAGTAGCGCATTCAAGGTCGTGTCAGACGGACTGCTACCGCATGCATAACAAATCAGTTGCGTGTTAGGCCTATAGTCGTTAGCAGAGTATCCGCGTAATTATCTCTCGACAAGCGCGACACGCCGCGGCGACTTCCTTCCTATGTCGAGTGCCTTCTCAGACGACTCTGCGCGGCCTCCGTACTTAAGCACGAGTGGGTATCCGCTTCGTTATAATTGCTACGTCTGATGTAACGTAGACACCTCTTGACCGACGTCGTTCGTCCGCTGCTAATCTCTTCGAGTTCTTCAGTGTAGGGTGTTGCCATCCGCTAAAATGAACTTCTAAGACAACAATTCAGGACATTGAATCTGTAGGCTTACATTTAGAACTAAAAAAATCCGACAATTCTGACGTGTGAGTAGCATGTCATTCATTTTAAAATTGCTAGGTTATAGAAACAAAAATATATTCAAAATTACTTTTTGGTTTAAAAAACTGTTTCTAGTTTATAAATACACGTAACATTTTAAATAACAAAAAGCATATAGGCGTACATAGGGCTCTACAGTGAGAAATTCTTGCTTATTGTCAAATGGTATAATTTTTGTAACGTAAACGATATTTTAATTAAATAGGAAACGATTATAAATACAAAGTGAACCATTAGTCGGAAAGATAAATGACAAAAATGAAATTAGAAATTAAAGAAATTAATTGCATTTCTTTTTCTTAAGGGATAATAAATACTTTCATGTGTTCTCACTTTTAAGATCTTTCTCAGTGTTCAGCTTTCCAATCAAGTTATCCATTTTTGAATGAGGGATTATACGCTGTTTGCAGTGCACGAATGCGCTGCGCCATTTTCCAATAATAAAAGTAAATAACGAAACGTTAAAAATGCTGTAAATGAAATTGATGCTGTTTTTCTTTTTAATGCAAAAATCACAACCTACAAAAACACTTGTCAACTGACTTACTGTGTGTAATTGATGCCGAACGTAGCTAATATGTTTCTTAAAATCAGTGTTACCAACCGTCTTTTAAGAACCGATAAAATCCCGGAATTGGATAAAAATCTCCTCAGACGTTCCCCTCTCGACTAAAAGGAGTCGTGTCGGAAGGCAAGCCGTTTTCCGCGCAATAATATAACGAATATTGTGTGTGTGTGTGTGTGTGTGTGTGTGTGTGTGTGTGTGTGTGTGTGTGTGTGTGTGTGTGTGTGTGTGTGTGTGTGTGTGTGGTATTTTGCTAAATTTAAACTGCCATTTTTCTTATAGTCCGTATAATTTTCATCATCGTCAAGGCTCTTTATACACCTCGTGAAGATAGCTCTTGTTTTGAGGTCTTCTAATGACAAGTAAGGTGATGATGAAGTGGATCATTCACTCCACAGTGTATTTGTAATATCTTCTTCTGGTAGTTCCTATCCGTTTCGGATGTTGGATATCATACAGACCATTTTAGCTTTCTGTACTGCTGCACGGAATAAGTCAGTTGTATTCTTGCCAAACCAGGTCCTTAAATTTCTCAGCCGTGAGATTCTCGGTCACCCAACTCCTTTCCAATCTCTTTTCCTAATCTCTTTCCAAGTACTTTTTCCTGTAGTATGGATTGCAATAAGTAAAATCTCTGTTCATTTCTCATGAGTTGTCCCAGATACTGAAGCTTTCTTATCTTCACTGTGTTAATAACTTCCCTTTCTTTCTTCATCTTTCTAAGAACTTCAACATTAGTTATATTTGTAATATAATGATGAAAAAATAATAATAATTACTTCATAATAAAATGTTACAATTTAAATAATTTCGTAAGAAACTACGGGTATAATGTCATTTGTCCGAACTAATTGGAACAGGATAGTTTCAGATTTCCGAACACACGAAAACTTGCACTATACTATACGATCGGATGGGGTAGGCTGCATTCCGTGTATAAACTATACTAAGACGGTTTTCATATAAAAATTATGTAATTGTGAATATTTATTTATGGTTTTTTGAAGTTACACTTTGTTTCTAAGCATTATCGCAATACAGTTGGATTACATATTTGATATAACTTCTTTACTGGATTTGTTTGAGTCATCGTGGCTTTTCCAACATTTCCAAGGACATCCCCTTGCAAAAAACTCTTCGAAATTTCGATTATTGCAGTTGTTATAGAAGTAACAAAGCTGAAAGGGCAAGCAGTAAATGCCAAAAAATACACAGACAAACAACAACCCTTTACAAGTCACAGACTGTAGATCTCACTACTGGTGTCCCTTTAAGCTTCCACGCTACTGACTAAATGCCGTTAAATACGAAATGTTGTGCGCCTATTGTTAAGTTAAAAATATATGTCCCGGGGGCCTCCAATACTACCACCATTATGTTTTTACCACAATCGATTCATTCGATCGTTTATTCAGTTCTTATTTTTACGCTTAAGAGTTACTTGTGTATTAAAAAAAAGATCAATAAAAAGTCAGTTTTCTTGTTATGGTATGAAGTGATATTATATTAATGAACCCAAAATTGAATCGGTTAAGCAGGAAAGAGATTTCGTCATTCGTAGCACGTACAACAATAATTATATCAAATTTGTGAATTTCTCTTTTCAGAAAGTGGGGATATTTGATGGTTCGGATACACGACGTTTCGATGACTTACGCACTACTGAAATTCGTTTTATAATTCTGCGCCCGCGCGAGTGTTTGTAATAATGCGCACACAAAACTGTGTAGCCTATAATGGTGCAGTTGGCGTGTTGTAGTCTGTTATAATCGTATGAATGAATGCCCCCGTCTGTTTCTATGTATACTATCTGTTCTCCTGTTACAAAGGTAAAGATTGTTACGTGTTTCATTGTCAGGACTAATCTAGGAAACTATTAATCCGATTTAAAAAATTCACCACCGTATTCCTTGAGTTTAAGGATAGTTTTTGACATATATTTGAACCGATAACTTTAACAATTTTCAAGAACGGAACCTTAAAACGGTCCGTCTCACGAAATTTCCTGTTATTTTGCGTGTAGTGAAATTTTCGTCATGCGACAGACTTCCGTTCTATAAGAGACAGCTGTGTGGTGTCACGAGTGAAATTTAGAGAAAATTCCAAATTTTATTTTACTTTTCATTTCAGTAAAAATCCTCCTTTTCGTTTTCTAGATTTTAGCGGCTTTGTAAAGCATTTTACACGCATACCATGATGTTAAGAGACATTTCTATTTTCTTAAGTTTTTATTTTCTTAACAGAAATTTTTGTTGCTGTTGCTAACGCAGTATTTCATTTTCACGCTATACTGTTTTTACAGACTCGATAAAATCCCTACTCGACAGTTATCGAATCTGTCTATTCTATTCTACTTCTCCGTATTATTTCTTTTCTCTGTACGTCTTTAATATCTCAGGTTTCTCTTTTAAGATTTATTTATTAATTTGACTATTCATTTCACATTTCTGAACCGTTTATTTTTAAACGGTTAATATCAGTTTAATCTTTATAATAGTAGTATAGATAGTAGTTTGTCTTTTAAAGTCGCTGCGATTGGCGCGTGCAGCTAGGGTCTTAGATAACCGACGCCGACGGTTTTCGTCAACGCTGATTCCAGAGTTATGTTATGAAGCATTGGGGGAATCAATCCGTTCGGCTGTGGCGGACTCGCGTCTTACGTGACAAATGTGTACCGTGCATAGCTTTACATCGGCCCAGCTGCGTCCGCGGCGCCGACATATGAGTAATTACAATCGGTTGTTGTCCAGGCTGATGAAGAGGGTAAGATAATCAATTGTTTACGGAAAATACATAGCATCTGTCCTCAGTAACATTTGCAGTGCGAACGAATATTACAATCGTTGGTATTTCAGAGGCGAACGGGACCGGACCCCCCCCCCCCCCCCGAAGGGCCGAAAAAGTTGACGAATATTGTTAATCTCTTAATTTTTAGATTGTTTTATTATTTTTTCAGTTGTGTACGCTAATATAGTAGCAACTATTTTTTAAATATGTAAGCAGGTTTATTACACAGCATTAGTGTAAATCGTTTGAAATACGAAATATAGGAAAAAGCAATTCAGTCAGTATCATGTAAACGATGTTTCAATAACGCGAATTTTATTGTGTTATCACCGTTTACTTTAATGGGATTGATTTCAGCCACTTTAAAGATTGTAATGTCGATTAGTCTTAACTTGTTTTTTCTTTTGTATGAAGCCGATCCGAGCCCGGACCCCCAAGGCCAAATTCTAGATACACCACTGGGTAATTTTGACTTTGTTCTGGGGGAAGCCGAGACCACACTTTGAACCCACGTTGAAGTAGAAGATTTCAGTTGCTAAAATAAAGAGGATAGAGTTATTTACAGAAAATATTGTTAGCTCCGTAAAAAAATACAGTATTTTTTATACATATAAATACGCACATAATTGTTGCTGGTTGTTATTACAATCCATTTTAAAAGTGAGGCCATACGATTTTGGACTGGACATTGCCTCAGTTTGCCACTCTTACATGTTCGGAATTCATATCCGATCAAATTGAGCACAACAGCGGTCCCAAGGTTGAAGCCATTGCTTGAAAATTACGTTTCTCTACGGGCAGGGCAGTTGTCTCCATTTGGACTGAAGCGTAGTGGGATTTTGTTGCACAAGTATCATTGTGTATTCTTCTTCTTTTTCTCTTTTACTTCCAAGGAGTAGGTTGTGATTAACCCGGATCCGCTACCATCGGCGGTTTGCTTCTGATTTCGCCACCGCATTGATATTCAACTAATATACATAGCCACTACGCTAGGAAAATGGAATAGAGCAACTGATGGCTGAAGGCTTCGCTTATGTTGTTGCGTATTTTATAACTCGCTGAGACTCCTCAAATAATTCTGTGATACTTGGGGAAGTGTGAATCCAGGCAGAGGAAGAATAAAAACAAATTTGCTGTATGGACGTCGAAATTACGTCGTCACTGGTTACTTGACTGTAGGTCAAGACATAGTTAGTACAGACGTAGGCCAAATATCAGTTTAGTTCATAGCGACTGTTTTAATAGAAATGCAGTTATGCTGTGTAATTAATATAGGCATAGGTGGGCTAGACAAAACTGCATTTTTAGTAACTACTGATATCAGGTAGTTTATAGCCCACCCTCTGAGTCAGGTAAAACACTCTCGGGCCGATTCAAATTGTAGATTGTACGTAATGAGGATAGGCTTTTCTTTTTAAGTCGACTTGTCTGTTGACAAACCAGTGCTTTCCAGCATTCATCGTATTTTACGTATATAAATACAAACTGTAAAGAGTTATCCGGCTGATACGGCGAAAGACGTGCACATAGAAAGGTTTGATGTTACTGTAAAACCACTTGTTAATGTAGATCTGAATAAACCGAATACAACGGTAAGTCTATAGTGTACTGTACATAGAAGTTCTGTACGTGTTTAACGCTATTATTAACTTGTGCTCCCGCAGTGTGTGGCAATGGTGTTGTGTCCATGGCCATTGTTTGCTGAAATGTAGAACGGTCACGGAGTTGTGTTTAATCACGGAAGCAGTGGCGAGGAAGTAAATTGTGCACTGCCATTTTTTTGTTTTTATCTTCCTCCCGCTCCGTAACGGTAGACTTTTGTTGCAACCGATATCCACGAGCGCGTGCGCTTGTGTGTCTTGTTGAAACGTATTTACATTGCGTTCATTTAAATAAGTTTTTTATTGCGAGAAAATACATTGTTAACGCGAATTTGTTGTTGAAACGTAACCGGTTGTGTAGTGAATATTTAGTTTTCTCTCCGGTTCCGTCGTTAGCTGGATGACGGTGTTATTTTTATTTATTTATTAAGAGGCCTGCATGCAGTTGTTGTCCGCGTCGTCGTAGAGGTTGGGGGGGGGGGGGGGGCGAGTTTGAACTGCTGCGTCGTGCTGTACTGCGGGGAAAATCTGCTAAATTGCTCCATTCTAGCGCCGCGGCGCTATAGTGGTGAATCATCCCCTATTGCGGAGCGGAGGGATAAAACGGCTACAACGACGTCTCTTTAATCCCTTTTCACCACCACCACCACCACCACCTCCGCCTTCACAACCATTAGCAGTTTTCTTCTTCCTCGTCTTGTGATAAATAACAACGTTTCTTTTATTTTCCTATGCCGCTGCATCAGTGTGTAATGTTTAACTGCCACTTCTGTGATTATTAAATCTGACTGCAGTTTGTTTTTGTTCCCCCCTTCCCCTCGCAGGACTGTCACCGCCCCGTTTTGGCTTTCGAGTTACCTATAAATACAAGTTTAGTGGGAAAGGGTGCTGGATATTTGCAATAATCTATCAGTTTTAATAGTCTGCAATAACACTGAAAAGAAGTAACCGCTTTATATTACTGAATTTCTAATAAAATAATTAGACCCTCGTGAAGGAGACCTATTTTCTACATAAACGCATTCTGCCAAGGTCTCCATTAGATTATTTTGCTCAACTATCGGCCGTTAATCCTGCGACTGACTCGGTTCGACTTCCCTTTAGTTTTCATGTTAATTATATTATAAACTTGAATTCTTCTGTCTATTGGTAGCACTCTACGTTAGCGCGCCCGTTATGTATCTTTGTTTCTTTCTCCTTACATTCTGTAATGCGCCAAACTCACATAATTCTCTGCGCTTCTGATAAGTTTCAAGACCAGCATTGTTGATCGAAGCGTGTTGGCTAAAATAAAAATTCGTATTCTTTCTTGTACACGCCAAAATGTTCTTCCCGAAATCTTTCACACAATGTATCCCACTTTAAGTGTATGAAAGTTAAATCTTCGACTTGTGGTCAAGTATTTTATAAAATATTCAGCTTCTGTTGCACATTAGGCTTTTCCAGTTCTATAAATTAGGCCCACGTAGTCATATACTCTTCTCTTCGTTGTGTTATATTTTCCTTGTTTTTAATTTTTAAGGTTAAAAGAATCTCGGTATTTCTTACTGTTAAAAGAATCTTTTAGTTTGTGGTCCATAAAAGTAATAATTGCCTCTACCATTCTAGATTTGCATGTGTTCGACGGCCATTGATACTGTACTATCCAGGAATATGAAAAGCTTTCTTGATCCCAACTTCCTAAGTCCAATTGAGTAGGCCTACAACGTGTCCCTCCGCTTGTATATTATTATAGTAGCTTAATCGGAAAACTCCCGTATCATAAGATATCGTTGAAGTAGCCGATCTGTTAAGCCCCTGTCCGTAGAGGAATTTCAAATAGTGACTTGAACGAAAAGTTGTGGTAAAACAAGGAATGATCGGGGTTGCGATTTTTGTGACGCTCCATAGGATCTCGTCTCCACAATGTGCTCAAAAACCTAATTAAAAAAAACGTTGTCTGGTTGCGATCGCCAGCGTGCTAATCACGAGACAGTAATCGTAGGGCATTCGTACCGTGTGGAAAATTTTGAAGGGAGCGACAACAGGGGACGCACGTCGAGTCGAGCTTTCCATCAAATTTTCAAAGCGAATCAAAAGACTTTAATTAAAACTTAACAGAGTGAACAGCCTTTGGTGTCGCATTCCCGCGTTGCCGTGGCAACGCTTCGAGCAATAAAAGTCGAGAGGTGCAAGCCGAATCCGTCTGCGTGTTCTAACTAACGGTAACTCGCTCTGTAAAGCCGAGAAAGTTTTCCTCTCGACCGTTGTTAATAATATCGTAGTGGATTGGAATTGGTGGCCGTGAAAAGTTTGATTCGATTTACTTTAATAATTTGTGATAAAAAACCGCCAACCATTTCGTATTCTCCAATTTTATTGGAAATGGATATTTATTTGTTATACGCAGGTCATAAGACATTTGCAGTAATTTTGTAGTGACGATAAGGTTCGTCATTCGTCATTATCAATGTGTGTTTGTCAGTTTATGTTTATTTATCCAAATTTGTTACCAATTTATCCGTCCTGTAACATTCGTTTTGCGCGAATTGTATGCACTGCGATTCCTGGCGTCCCTCTCATTTCGTATCCTTCTGTGACACCATGGTTTTTATTTTCCCGTGTAACGGATTTGTGGACAGAAATTAACTTTATCAACATGTCAAAAATATGGAACGCAGACAATTGAGTTAGTACACGTAAGGAGAATTTGGGAACCGAAATTTGAAACTAAGAAAAGGAGAAATATAGACAAACCTCAGACCGTATAATTGCAAATATTTTAGCAATCAAAGGGGTTAAGCGGGGTGAAGGTCAGAGACTGGCAAAAGGAAAAACAGCGGAAAATCTTCCAAGAACTCTCTTTTCTAAAATTATAACTACCTAATCAGTAAAGAGTATTTTAAAATCGAAGAATACGACTAAAGTATTGAATGCGACTCCAGATAAATATTGTTAAAGGCATAAGATCGTATTAAATATTTGCGCTCTCGTGTCTTTGGCAATTTCTGTCTTCTTTAGGAGTTTTCATATTTTCTTGATTTAGACAATAAGCCTTGTTGTCTTTTAGGTCAGCGATTGAAATAAAACACCCATATCACTGTCGACATCTTGTTTATTTACCGGTATCACAAATAATTTTTATGAAGTAAAAATATAGCACTGAAAATACAGTTTCGATCCACAACTGAGATATCCGTTATTGACAAAACCGTCATTTGTACAAACACACGGATTGCGCACAGATTGACCCACAACTGTGGTATCAATCAGACGCACCTCCTCTGCTACATAAATCCACTGAACTCAGAATCGAGAGTGACTCCGTCTCTTACAGTTCTGTAGATAGTGTTACGACGGTCTAACTGATCGTCGTATGGTACAATGGAAAACAAAGTACAAGACACCAATTTCGTCACTAATCACCAGCTTTAATTATCACAATTAAACAGTTTGTAATTAACAAGACAGTCTCTCACAACAAATCAAATGAAAATTGTCACACGCAATAAAAATGTTAACTGATATAAAACATAATTGTATTACAATCGTCCCACGCAGTTATAACACTTCGCCACAGTTCTCGTACCGCACTGAGATATCGCAACTCAAACTGACAGAGTTTCGCCCGACAATAACTCAACTGAGCGTCCCTGGGTACTTGTATTTATACCCTGCTGAGGTTCGAGAATATTCGCTAATAGGGGTCTACTAGAAAACACTAGAACGTAATTCATTGCGGCCTTGACACCGTGCGTGCGGCCGCGCGAATTCTTAACAGTCTAGCAAATGGACTGAGAATCACGTACACACACACACACACACACACACACACACACACACATTATAGCCGGATTCCACTGGATCGTTCGAGAAACACGTAGATTGTTCTGTATCGTAACAATATTCATTCACCAGCATACGTTACTTGCTAGAATAGTCGCTGACATTCCATATTCTGGACTCTCGTAGAACAAATTATGTTTACTTATCAGTATAAAATACATTGGTAAAAAACATTCTAGTGTATTCTGTAGTGTCCATGTAAACAGTGTGCATCAGTATACACGAGTTATACATGAATTGTGGGTAATGTAAATACACGTGAGTATCATAACTTCCCTACATAACCTACGTATTCTAATGCCGAATAGTTTTAATAATACCAAGCACAGTGTTACTTAATATAGGCTATTATTAGAATATACATAATTGTACTTTGAATATTGGTCGGGGGTTCTCTAGTATGTGTAGAACAGCCTGTTCCGTTCTCCGTAATGCCACCGCTTCTTGGTCTATCCACATCTCTGCTTCTCTTCTCTTTATAACTTATGGTGGTCTTGTTTTCAAAGTTGTTTCCCATTATTAAGTTCATTTAGCACAGTCTCCTCGAAAATACCATTGTGTATTTGGTTTATTGATGTGCATCCTTTTAACTGATTAAAATGTAATTTCGGACGGATGATTTATTAATCTGGCCCGGTTAGCTAGCGCTCACCACCCACTAACATAAGTTTAATTTTTTAAATCTAAGAATGTTTGTTCTTAATGCCGTCTTCTTCCTGCCGATACCGGTTCACTAACCTCTGCCATTCGCTCTTCCATCTTTTGTTACCATTGATGCAAAACACTTAAACGATCTCTTGTGTATTGAATTTTAATTCTGATAAATGAAAAACACACTTTTATTGTCGTCTGAGACATTTCAGTTTATCACTATCGTAGAAGCAGAGTGCAGCTGCCTGTGAACGAAGAATGAAAAATGAAAGAAACTAAGTTTAGCGACGAAATGGATTTGAGCGAGTGTGTGTGTGTGTGTGTGTGCGTGTGTGTGTTGCGCGCTTGGCTGTGTTGTCTCTCCCTCTCTGACAGACGCTGTCAGCGCCAAACTTCCTGTTTCTGTCATTCCGAATTGCCGCACTAAAACTATACGTGACCCAGAAACAAAAAGCAGTTATAACTTGTTTTCTTTTTTTTTTTTTGTAGAAAACATGTAGTATAAAATAATAAAATACGTGGGGTGACAGCTGGCGTAGTGATGATATGCACACGGTGCCTAGTAGGTCTGATGGCGACGCGCCTGATCCCAGTGTGTAGTACATAGAGAGTAATGGAGTTATGTTCGCTGTCCAAGTCTTGCTACTGCACGAGTTAATTTATTTTTGCTTGTTTTGTTCATTTCCTCCTAACGACGCGAAACAAGTAATGGAACAACTGTTTGCTTTATCGAGTTAAAATTAGTTTTAAGTACTGTATTTCATAAAAATTTTAGTTTACATTGTGTCTTCTTTACAGAGTCGTATAGTTCCAAAACAGGCCATCTCCGTTTTTATCAGTTTTTCACGAGCTGAAAAAAAAAAATTTTTTTTCAGGAGATGGGCCGGGTTGGAACAGAAGCTATAGCCTATTTTGCCTATCATTTGTCAACAGAAATAGGCCGACTTTGGAGCAAACCAATCACTCTCCACTTATATAGCTTGTTAACACTAGCTTTGCATATAACAAATAATAGTCTACATTTTTTGCAAATTTATGGAGATGGCCGGTGTTGGAACTACACGACTCATTTTATATTTTGTTGCTCCACTAGATCATATTCCTCCTCCTCCTCCGTCCCTCCTCCCTTCATCCTTCGTCATCTTCTTGTTCTACTTCTCCTTTTCTTTCTTCCTCTTCTTCTTCCTCTTCTCCTTCCTCTTCTTCTTTTTCTTCTTCACTACAGCCCAACGTGAACACTACCTTCCTACACCAATCCTCTCCGACGTCTTCTATCCATTGCTATCTCAACGTAACCACTCACTTCCATTCTTCTGAGATCTTCTAGCACATCATCCAACCATCTCATCCTAGGACGACCCCTCTTTCTGCTCTTACACAGGTGTGCCCACCGGATTTTATTTTGCATACACTGATCATCCATCGTTCTAGGATGACCTAGCCCTATTGTATTCGTTGATCTTTTACGAATCTTAAGATAGCTTCAATAGCGTTTTTATCTTCTGGTTATTTCTTACTCCCCGTTTATCTTTTTCGTTAACCGGGTCATCAACACGTTGTATGTACAATCATTCTTTCAAACCTTCTCAACGTTTCTTATTCCTATTTGTAATTCGTATTTTTCTAATGTCTGTGTCTCATCTCCATTAGCAAAGACCGGTCTAATGAGTGTCTTATGTATTTGGATTTTTGTGTTGTAAATAATAAGCTTGTGGTCTCCTCTACCTTAACCAAATTTATTTTAACTATTATTGTGTAGTATGAAAATGGTGGTGACCGGCGCGAAAAACATTTGTAGGCTATTGTTATACGAATAGATAGGTGGTGTTACAACAGCTTGCGCATTTCAGTTTTTAAGGAAAAACTGTGGACTGAAACTATATAATGTATATAAGTATTTTTGTTTTTAATTACAGAATTCACTTGAAAATGAGAAGATCCCTCCTTTTTTGCTAGATTTTTATTCTAAAATTTGGGGGATCTTATAAATCGGATCTGAGGAATCGAGTGTATTAAGTCAGGAAATAAAAACGAGAACAGGGTAACAGGGTAACTGTAACTGAATAACAATTATCTGTAAATATTAAAACAGATCGAGTTACAATCAAGAAAAGCTTTGTAAAAGAGAAGCCCAAATAAGGCGAGATCTTTTAATCGAGGAGCGCTTACTTTCGGAGTAAATACTGTAAAAATATAAAAACGTTAGATTTGTCATCTTATATAGCCTATACGTTTGCCAAAAAATAGCTTCTCACTTTTCCCTGGATAGTCTCATCTAGAAAACGGTGTGGTGCGTAATTCGTTATAACAAGCACAAAGTATTCATGAATTAGATCAATTTAGCGAATCCCTGGCGTCGCGACGCCGACCTGTAAAAACGGGACGTCGTTTTCAAACTTTTGTCAATTTGTGAAAACCTTTACTATATATCAATAATAATAATAATCGTTCTGTTATTATACATTTGTAAAAAGACATAATGATTCTGTTATGTAAGTAATGCCCTTTGCAAAATTGAGCCACAATCTGCATTTTACGTGTAAATCGTTAAGGCCAATTTAAATCTTTTTTTTAATTAATGAAATTTTTCTCGAAAATTTCGTAAGCATTCCATACTGTGTGAATTCATCTTTGGAATGGAACAGGTCATTTTCCACAAGCTAAGTCGACCCGAAGGCTGACAAACTCACGTCGATTTTATGCTCTGTCAGAGACTCTTAACACGCGACCTCTAGATTAATAACCAGACAACATATCCATTGGCCTGATAAGTCCTCTCCTATTGTCGCAATAACTTATTCGAAAAATAAAGCATGGCGTTGTTACGTTTCATAACTGTGGTTGGATGTAGGCCTAGTTGACACCAGAATCATAACTTCGGTTCTTGAAATTTAGAAATAAATTTCTTAAGATTAAGAAAGATCTTTTTTATTAAATCTGTCTCGTATCCTTAAAGTCAGGATCGACGGATCTCTGCCTACAAATACGAATGCAATTGTGATAATAATAATATTGCTGTTCTACCGTTCCCTATCAGATAATCCCGTTGACACGTGTAGTAGTGATGTCGTTCGCAAGAACGAATAGATACAGACGTTGTTGACGAGAACAGCGCTGAAAGTAAGAATAACATTTTGAACGATAAAATGGGGGTAAGGCGTGAAGTAGGTAAAGAAGCGTGTGTTGATTGATTGATGTCGGACGGTCTCGGCTACCGTCCCCGGGTAATTGATGGCCAATGAGGCGTATAAGGTGTTGGTGCCGCGGCCGGCGCTTGATTTATACACATTAGTGCTCAACGTGTTATCTCTGTGTAATTATATAACAGTGCTGTATGTTACAGAGAGGATCCGGGCATTAGGGTCAGTCGGATATCAGCGATGGTTCCCACCCTCATATCCCAAAAATATGAAGACTTTGGGTAGATTCACACACTTCAAGTAAATACGGGTGAATTTTAATAGGAAAGTGTAGTTTTTTGTGTAAATTTAATTGAACTGCTTTATTACATATACAGTATATTAATTAGGTCTGTAGTTTCAAAAATTAATATCACCGTCTTCAAATAATTCGTTAGATCGTTTTTTTATCTTTGTCGTATTACATTACAGATTGCAATTGAATGCAATATTGCTAAAATTGAATGCAATAATTTTACCATTGACATGAGTGATGTATGGTTAGTATTACATAATCACACAAGCATAGTCATTTTATTATTTACGTATAAACAAAAACCAAATGAGCATCCGTACAAAACAAGACATAACTCGTAGAACGTTTTGAGGCACTTACATTTACATAAATATTAAATAGTTAGACCGTTATTAAATAAGTATCAAACGTATAATTGTCTGTATACTTCGTTGCTTCTTTCCAGCTTCTTCAGCAAACAGTCGGGATCCTACAATTAATTACATTTCGTTGTCGCACATAACAAGGTTGTAGATTTTTTCTTACGGAATCTTATCCTCGTTTACGTTAACATAAGATGTGTAAATATCAAAAATAATGTTCTCTCTGTTTTCTTCTTCTTCTTCTTTTCAAGGATTAGGTTATATAAATCTGTTCCGGCACCCATCTCATCCTCGGACGACCTACGTGTCTTCTACCAATGGCTTTGTAGTTCAGTGCCGCTTTCGGCAATCGATCCCCTTTCATCCTTTGCAGGTGATCCCACCATTGTCTTCTGTAAATTGAAATAATTTCATTTATGTCCTTTACTTCGAGTTCTGCTCTGATATCCGTATTCATTCCTTATTCTATCTTGCTAAGTAAAATTTAAAGTATTTCGAAGAAACCGCATATCAGACCTCTGAATCTTGCCGCATTCCTTTTTTGTGTGACCCACGCCTCACTCGCATATGGTAATGTGTGTATTGCAGTTGTCTTATAAAATTTAATCCTTGTGCTGTGTCTTGTTTTATTTCTAAGATTTCTGTGAATCTTGCCACAATATTCCTAAATTTATTTATTATTTTCTCTTTATGTCATATTCAAGTTCATATCTTGCTGCACAGCCGAGATATTTCAAACGGCTCACTTGTTCTAAAGTGCTGTTGTTGATAAGTATCTTAGTCTTCACTGGATATTTACCTTTAAAGGCCATAGTTTTGGTCTTTCTTACTGAAATTCCCAGTGAGTACTCTCTTGCCACTTTTTGTAATTGAAACGTAGCTCTTTGCAAATCATCCTCATTTTCTTGAATAAGAACTATGTCATCCGCATATAGCAGGGAACCCATACAGCTTGTTAAGCTGTATTCCTGAAGTCACTCTGGATTTCCGTGGTCTCAGCATGTCGTCATTGTATAGGTATATTAAAGATGGTTGGTAAAACACAGCATCTCTGCCTAACTCCCTTATTTATTGGAATGTCACCTGAGAGCCTACCATTCAGATTCTCTATGTCTTGTTTGTCTTTTCACCTTCTATCGTTCTGTCCCCCTCCCCCACATCTCGCCATAACTTTCTGCATTCCTTGAGTACCTTTATTGTCCTCATGACAGATGGAAAGGCTGATGACTCATCCTGTACATAAAGCAAACGAAATGTATTTCAGAATTCGATTTTTATTATAGCTAAGAAGAAAATTGCAGAGAAAATCAAAATGTGGGTCTACAAGACTTCCCGGTACCCTCGTTGTTACATGCGATAGAAAGCTTCACCCTGCTAGAGAACCATACAAGCCGATTAAAATAAAATGAAATGAGGCTTTTGAGATTGACTGCTGGAAGAACTAGAATTAGGTCATCAGGACACGGTGGCGGAGATGGTGGGCACTGCATCGTTTGGACACATGATAAGAAGGAATGAAAGAAAATCAAAGGTTATTATGGAAACATACCCAGAAGGAGGAAGACTAAGATTGGAACTGGTACAATATACCGAGAAACTGGCTACTAGAAGCGAGAAGATCTTACGGAGAAATGGAACGCCTCGTCCAAGATAGATACACCACTTCGTAAAGCGGCTGAAGGACCCAGTCGCTTGATGGCACGAGGGGATGACAGAGAAGAAGAATAAGGTAATAGGGAAGTTTGTTCAGTTTTGGCGAGACTTTTCCAGAGCCTGTTTTTCCCTTGGATTGTTTCGAAGAATTCATCTGCCGGCCTTTAAGTACCATATCCAGCAGCAGCGTTAGCAGTGTAGACAAGTAACATAAACCTAGAGAAACAGTCGTTATCATAAATGGCTAAGGATTGAAAGAGCAGGGTTTGTACCGGTTCCATGATATTGATAATAGTGGTAGCTTGCAAACTGACCCAAACAGCCCAAACAATATGTCTACTTCTTGGCATGTGTTTAGAAGACGGCACCTATCCAACATGCTTAGATTCTTCACTCGTTTTCTGCTGTATTGGCCAGTAATATCTCAAATAATTGTCGCCTGTAGTTATTGTGAATGTCTTCGCTTTCCGTAAGACCTCAAAGAATATACGTGCAGCTACCATTCTTAGGAATAGCACCGTAGCAGACTCAGTCCGCTCAGCCTGGAGATTTGACAAGTACAGGAATAATCGTAAATTCATAAAACTTCTAGGGGTCTTGAGAAATAAATATAGCCAATTCTTGGAAGCAGAGACTAGGGGAAAACACGAAGGCTAGTGACCCAAGTCAAAATGCAGTCAGTACTTTGCACAAAGGAACGAACATTTGGGTCTGGTATAAACAGCAGCCCGTAGAGAGACGTGTACAACACAATTTATAACGGAAGGCAGCCCGCGCGCGAACTGTGTACACTGCAGAAATAGACCGCGTTTATTGTTTACCGGCAAACGCTAACCCAGTTTTTACTCTCTCGTGCCATTAGTTAACGGGCCATTTATTTTCATGCGATAACGTAAACACGATGCGTTTAACTTTGTGTTAATTTCGGAACGGAACACAAACGTCTGCGATAATAATTTGCGCACACACACAGAATGCTTTTAGTCAGGAGGGTATCGACGGGCGGCGGCACGGCTATTCGTAGCGTTGTTGAAAAGGGTCGCTCGGTCATTCCTACCTCTTCCCCCTTCGCGGCGGAATGTCTATGGGAAATCAATAATTTCACTATTTGTGCTGTAAACGGTTTCGATGCACGCACACGAACACGCTCGCGATTAAGTACTTTGTAAATTAATAACAATGCTTTGAAGTATATGATCGACGTAAAAGCTGCAGTGAACGTTCTTCATATTGTACTTTTTAGAACCGACGTTTCGGGTGCAGTCGTCATCAGGCGTAGTATCGTAAAGATGAACGTGGGACAGGTAATCAAGCAAATATGAACTCGACAAAATTATTTCCCTCGTTTAATAATTAAGAAAAATATTTGGAAATCAGCCTGTGATATTAAATAGCAATCTGATACGATATGCCAGTATAGCAAAATTCTAGGAATGATCCTAGAAACGCAACGAAGTGGTTGTAAAATGTAGAAAGTTGTACTGGTTAATGAACAAAGCAGTCTAGCAGTCAGTAGTAAACAAATAGTCAAACAGGTAGGCCTATTTACTTATGGTTCACAGGTTTTTTGGTGTTATGGCAAGACGGATGTAGAGAAATCCGAACACTTCAGAAACAAAGTGGTTCGAACAGTCACCGATGGACCGTGTTACACCCGAAATGTCGACCTCCACAGAGAGACTTCAGGATGCCAACGTCGACGAAGTGAAAAGAAACCTCGCGCATAAACATCAACGAATACAAGACTGTATGATCGTTGAGACCTTTCAGCTCTTCCACAGTCAACAACTATGAAGACATAAACATATGAGTTACTGTTGCGATTTGTGCAAAAGCATAAAGTGTGTGGTGTTTTATGGACTGGCTGTGGCTAGAGAGGATCCTCGAATTTCGATATTGTAGTTCTGTATTAAACAGGGTGGTGAGCCACAACTCACTTGACAGTAGGAACTTATACTTAGTTTATTAGTGCTCGGTAATTAAGTAATAATTAAAGGTTTTATGAAGTTCAATCATTAAGTAGATAGGCCCTACAGTCTTAAAAAGCAATTGTGTCGACGTTTCAGTAAAATGTATTTTCGTCATCAGGACCTATATACGGGAAACTAAGAAATAATTAACACTCGTGCACGTGTAATGAGTGTGTGTGATGTGAATGTATGTAGACCTACATGTTACATAACAAATACTGATCACTAGTAGGCCTACTGTATATGGGTAATCGTATTAATATTAATAGGCCTACATGTCCTAACGGCAATAAATTTTGGTGAAACGTCGACACAAATGTTTTAAAGTTGTGTGTAGTCATTGACCGAACCTCGCAAGAAGTTATAAAAAATTCGTTTTTGTCAAGCGACAGGCGACGTTTGGAACACTCTGTGTTTGAAATTAATTTACCCCTTTTGTCCCGTACAGACTTTTATTGGATTCAGCTCCATTATTTTAGCCGTAAGATAATGTGACCAGCACTACGCCTCGACCGCCTTTACGTCCCCAGGTCGTTGGGGTAGGTCGACACCGATACTCCGCTGCATGTAGAAACGATCCAGGATTCGAATCCACGACGCCTCGTTCGCGGTGCACTCTACGACACCCGTATTATTAATACTAACAGGCATAAAGGTAATGTACGAGCTTGAGGTTGCCCATTTGTGTTCTTTTCTCGCGTTAATGTGTGTTGGAAAACTTCTCTCTGAGTAAAGTCGGATAGACGTGTGTGTATCAGTCCCCAGCGTACTGGTATCATATTTATACACACACCCCAACATTATCATCATCAGCGTTATTACCGTCTTCCATCTTTGTGTTGCCTTCCCCTTCCCAAATTACCCTCATGAGGATTAACTCGCGCGCACAACTAAATCTTCTTTATGACGTGTTTCGTGACTCGATCACTTCACCCACCGCCCTGTCGATCTGCTCAACGACGGTAACCGTCTCCACTTTGGTTTTTGTTTACTTGTCACCCCCCCCCCCACCATATTGTGACGTGTTCATAATTAAGTCAGAATAACGAGTCGGCAGTGATACAAAGACGTCGCGTAACTTATTACGTGATTTATGATTTATATATTAGGCTGTTTGGTTGGTTCATATTTAATCATATGTTATTCATTAGATTATGGTTTACATAATTTTAGGTTTACAGTTTTGAAATACACTGAAACATCCCTATAACGGACACCCAGCGGATTGAAGAAAATGTATGTTATTAAGAAGGATCCGATATTGGGTGGTATATGTCACAAAACCGAGTGAAAAGGCCACAGAATAATTCATTGTTACAAACTTGAACACTAAACTGCACTTTTTCTGCCATATTAAATAAGAACTTAAAGCCATTGTATAGGAAATACGTACTATATTACGAATGTAAAAATAAAAACTATCTATTTTCAAACAACAATAACTGTTATAACAATGCTGTATTGTATAAATTAAACTTACTTCATACTTCAGCGTTAGTTTATTACCGAATACCTGAAATAGGAAAAATAAAATGTCAGACATTATTAACAACAGGTATACGAGATCTGACCGAAAAGTATCCGGTTGAATATTATGGGAACCGATAGTGCGACTGCATTACAACACGGTAGCCAATCAGACGGGTCCTTTGACGTATGTGTGACATGAGACTGTTCAGAGTTAGTTGTGAGACTCTCTCGTGTAAAACTTGGAACATTCGTCCGCGGAAACTATCACAAAGATTAAAGAAGGCCATGGGAGAGGACTTAACTAGTGATACGCAGAAAAAGTATGGTGCATCGCTTGAAATATGGCTGGTAATCTGTCGAAAGTGAGCCACGTTCTGGAAGGTCTTTTATCAAGCAGAATACCCGAAAATGTTGATCGCGTGCGGGCTGTAATAAACGAAAATCATCGGCTTCCAGTACAAGAATTGGAAGAAAATCTGGGGATTCCGTGGAGTTGTCATTCTTAGATTTTACCGGAGACTTGGCATGAAACCTACAACAGGTAACCTACAAACCTACAACTTGCCGCAAGAGCAAGAAATGTGCGTGTTGAAGTTGCACAAGATTTGCTCGATACTGGTAACAGTGACCCAGACTTCCTTAAAAGGTCAAGATGAGTAGTGAGTTTATTTTATGACCCCGAAACAAGAGCCCAGTCTTCCCAGTGTGAAAGAAAATTATAAGTCGACACTCAAATGCAGCACGTGTTCTCACAACAGTGGCTCACAACCAACTGAATAGTCCAGTATGTTAATACGTGTTCACGCATGCGTAAAAGGGTCCCGACTGATTGGCTACCAAGTTACTATGTAGTTAACACAACCGGTTCCGATAATATGCAAAATAATCGGATACTTTTCGGTCAGTCCTTGTAAAAATAGGGAACTGTTTGAAATGCCAATTTGTTAAAGAGACTATCAGTTTGTTACAGTTTGTTAAAGACTATAGTACAATATATATAGTATAATATAGTATATAGTATTATATAGTATAATAGATGACTATCAGTTTTAAATCGACTAATTTCGTAAAAATTTTAAACGAAATTCCTCCTTTAATCCAAGCGCCATTAGTTGAATTATGTCTACTAAGACACATTTTTCTCGTCTCCCATAAAATAGAAAACTTTCCGACCTAAACAGAGAAGTCGCTTGGACCGTTGTTACTTTGTAGAACTGCACAAACAGTTTCCAGCAAAGTTTTCCTTCTCAAAGTGTTTCAATAACTGAAATTTTTCCAACTTTATGTATGCGTATATTAGGCATTAAAAGGATTAGAATTGTTGGGATCCCGACACAGATACATAAAAGGGAAAATGAATCTACTGTGGGAAAGTACAGAAAAAACGTACTTTCTTCGCATGAGTTCTGCTTGCGGATGTTGAGTCAGCATTGTTAGTAAATTGTAAATTTATGACTCTATTAAAAAAAAATGTGGACACTAATGTAAAAGTGTAGGAAAGTTTGGTGTCGTTATTTATTGTTACTTTTGGTCCGGTTAACCAAAAAGTACAGTTTTTAAGAACCCGATTGTGTTCAAAAATGCTATAACTTATGCGTGCGAAGGAAACTATAGTGACTCCATGATAACAGATAAGTTTTCATGTTGGTTTATCGGAATTTAAAATGGGACGACGCCAGTCCGATATGAGGAGTACGTGATGATTTCGCGACCAACAGTCTGTAGCGTCGGGGTGGTTAGGTTAGCAGCGCCGCCGGTGGTTAGTAAATCTGCGATAACCACGAAACAATATTTTAACAACGAAGTAACAGCCGCCTCCTCCCCCTTCTTTGCTCTCTGGGCTGTATACGTCGGTCGGTTGTATTTCTGGTAAAGTAACGCGTAGGTCGTCATAGCTGTAAAACATTTACCTTCGTCATGTTTCATACACCGCGGTGTGTGTATGTGTGTGTGTGCATACAAACGCGCGCGCGCACGTCTGATCAGCTGTCGTCGATGCTCTGCCCCCCCCTTCCTGAGTCCAGACGCGAAGCTCTATCGATTCGTCGGGGGGGGGGGGCTGAACGGAGCTCTCGTTCTCTCTTCACCTCGACGCGCGTTCTCTTCATTCTCCATTCGCTTACCGTTCTCTCCCCCTTCCAGTTTCTCTGACTCTCGGTCGCCACCCTTCCTTCCACCGCAGTTCACTGAAACTCTCTGACACATCTCGCGCGAGAGTACAGTAAACTCCAATATTTCTGCCGCCACCCACCCTCCGTTCACAGACCTAAATAAGTATTTCCATCTTATGTGCGTGTTTACCGTGGTACAGACTTGTTTATATAAATATGTCTTTAGCAGCGGCAACGGCAGCAGCAAGCACACATCGGTACGCGCGCGCATGCACACGATGGAAATGTTTATCTGTTAAGAGTGTCTCACCATGTCTATCGGTGGTTCTGTTTATTCACCCGTAATTCTTATATTATGTGCAATAATATTAATTAAAAAATGTAGCTTTCACCGCCTTTTGAGTTGAAACTGTACTTTAGTATTTTTGTCGATAATCGCCGGACCACTATCCTCTCGTGGACGTGGGCTTTTGGTTTTTCATCATTTCGAACTCCAGTCGGTCAGTGCGAAACCAGGGCTTCGTTAAAGAGTGCCTACGTATGTTTCAGTAAGTCTTGTTGTATACCCGTAATTCTTTTATTGTATGTTAATATTTTTTAAATAAGGTACAGAATATTCAAAATTTCTTACCGGCATTTTCATTAAAATATTCATTCATTGCCTCATTCCCTCTGCAATCAGAGGACTCTTATCAACACTCGCTCTCTTATCTCCAAACCCATCAAACTCCTGATGCCATCCAAGCACTTCGTCAGAGGCCTTCCATTTCCTTTCCTTCCTACGTTCTTTTTTGCCCTTATTGTATTCTTCAGAAGCGTGTTATGACATGTAACATAGCTCATAAACTAAAATATTAAAACTTGAAAATGGTAGAGACACCGAAATATCTCATCCAATTTGAAGCAAATAGCGTTCTAGGAATTAACAGTGACTTAATGTTTACTTTGAAGGTTGTTGTTTTCATTATCAGCATTTTTGTTATTATTATTATTATTATTATTATTAGTATATACTGTGATTATTATTATACAAAAGTTGGCTATAATTCGTATCATAACTTGAAGAAAGGGTTAGGCTCCATAAATAATACAGTTATTATGTCATAAAGCCCGGCGCGTGTGCAAATACACGCAGCCGTGGAGGCATATGGAGAACTGACCGTCGGCGCAGTTGACAATTTCTGTTTACCAGACCAGAAGGGCAGTCTATATCATTGGATGGGTAGAGGACTGCAGGATGCCCCTGAACGTCCATGAAGAGACCTGGGATAGAGACCAACGACGGGTAGAATAGAATATTCTATTAGATAATTAGCTTTTAGTCTATAAAGAAATCTGTTTCGTCTAGTTAATATTTCCACTGATCACTTAAATTTAAAACACCAATCGAGAAACTCGGTTAGAGAATCTAGGGGGTTATTCTTCTCGAAAAAATACCTTAAACTCTCCATTCTTAATTAGCTCCTCAGCCCGCAGCGCAGTCGGTAAAGATGAGAGTTGTTCAATGTTGAACTCGTCAACTAACACCGTTATCAACAGGTGTGTGTGCGCGCGCGCGCGCTAGCGGGCATATGTATAGTATCGAATCGGTATGTGCTAATTTATCATTTGTGTAGTCTTATGAGTGTAAACAGTGGATATAGCCTATTTTTAAAATGAAAATAAGGCGTTTTATCTAGTTTTAGTATGCGTATAGTTATTTTCCGAATTCAATAAATTTTATTGTGGAAAAACGAATACACAAAGTTATACTGCTCGTTTGTATGATTCACAAAAGAAAGTCTGCTCGATTCGTTTTTTTATCCTTTCCTGTCACATCTGGTTTCTGTAATTCTGTACCACGTCCACTGTCCACCAACGACTTCTTTTGCGGCGTTTTAGTTTAACGTCGAGGTCAGTGCGCGCGTGCACGTACTGCAATATTTTTAGCATCTTTCTATTTTTGTGGATCGGTAAACAATTCTTTACGTTGTCTGGTCCGTCGACATCTTTTGACCTTTTCCAATGTTTGTTGTTGTCGTTGTCGTGCCTTGTGTGTGCGCGCGCTCGCCCACTTGTGTGTTTTTTTTATTGTACTTTCTTTTTAGGTTTTGATGCTTTTGTTCGTTCCACGTCGGTCGTTGTAGGAGGTCGCTTGTTGTGTCAACATTTGTCATGAAAGAGATATGTTTGCCTTCCTTTTCTCACTGTGCGTGCGTGTGTATGTGTGTGTTGTGGAAAATGTAAGTGGAGTGTATAATGTCCGGTGCCTTGGCTGTGATAATTTTATTTGAGACAACATAACAAGTGTACAAAAAAATAAACGCCTTGAGAATTTTTACGCAAAACGGGAAATTCATAAGGCTAACTTAGACAGCTCATTTGATTAATAAATTATTTACACAATATAGAAAATATTATTATTATGAATTTTTTCGGTGAATGGCTTGTGAGAATCGGTCAAAAAATATAACACAAATTTTAACTTATTTGTGTCGACGTTTCGACAATGTTTATTGTCATCAGGACTTGTGTATGAATACAAAAGAAATGTCAAACACAACAGAACAATTATTTGAGAGAACGTGTTTATGTATGTGAGTGTGCGGGCGCGCGCGTATGTGCGTATCCTTGTATATGTGAAGGAGTTGAGATAGTTTGTTTTAGATCATCAATTGTTTTCTTTATAGACAACGAGAAAATTATAATATCACAGAACTTAATTTATACAGTATTACAATTTATATTACTCATAATGTAATGGTATTTGTAATTAATTATAAAAGCAGTAATCAAATTTATACACTATTACAATTTATATTACTCATAATGTTCTGGTATTTGTAATTAATTATAAAAGCAGTAATCAACAATTAAATATTAGAATTGGTACAGAAAACGTTTATACACATACCTGTCAACATATATCATAGTAAAATTATTATAACTAAATACAGATTATATGGCTGTTCAGTTATGTAATTATTAAAAGTTATTTTTACCATACTACTGGTATTAAAAACACCGTCATTAATTTAGAGAATTCTAAATTACACAATAACTACAGTTGATGTATGATGATGATAGTAAACATTGTCGAAACGTCGACACAAATAAGTTAAAATTTGTGTTATATTTTTTGACCGATCTTCACAAACCCTTCACCGGAAAAATTCATTGATTGAAGGTCACTACGAATTTATGATTATTATTATGGTTATAGTTAATCAATATACCCGAAATTTTTGGGATTTAACTAATATGATTTGGCTAAATCAAAACTTCGAAAGGACAAAATATACATGCAGTATTTGGTGATTTCGGAAGTTGTAAATGTAATTTAAATGTGAACATTAATTAAATTATTTGTAAGTAAACATTAAAAGTAATGCTTTTCAAAATTCTAATCTTAATTTCGTTCTGTAACACTCCTCTTAATGATAATAGTAACCCTTTTTTAAGAGGGGCCACTAGTTATTTAAAACTAGGCAAGACCCTAGAGAAGCCAAAACTGCGCTGGGTCCAGTATGACGGGACTTGCAATTAAACTCGTTGTTAAGCAACAATAACAATTTTATTCAGCCATTTCAAATAACATGCAAGTATCACTCCCAGTATACAATATACTTTTATAGAATTAAAAAAACTTCGTTACAAACTTTTACTCCCCTCCCTGTCATTACAATCCTCTGAAAATATACACGTGTAATCTCATAAAATTAGAATATATGTAAACATCAGCATAATACTTTCTCCCAAATATACATAAATAGAACATCAATCAGTATAGTTACATAAATACACATAGCACACACATATCTATATACACACACATATACTACACACATGTTCACCTGGCAGGCAGCCCATATACATTTCACCATGCCTCCGAAGAATACAATCCTCAGTATCTGTGACCTAGACCCCCATCCCAAACTACTGTAAAAGGGTAAAGTGCCCAGCCTCCATAAAAAACTCTTCATAAACCAATCCATTAACCCGTCCGGTTATGACTGCGTTGGAACCAATGAAATTATTACAAGTATTCAAATATTAGAAAGGTTCCCCCAGATAGGAATGTGCCATCGCCAGGTCAACATGGCTGCACGGCCGTACAAAAGTATAACAGAATTTATGATTGAAAGTAAGAATCAATAGTGTACTCATATTAACAACTGAACTAGTAATACACTCGCTATGGCAGTAAAAGTAAATGAATGAAATTTCACTTATTACTGAATTATTACAGAGTTAAGATAAATTTTATAAAATATAAGTTATATAATAAGGTTTATGATTGAAAAGTAAGAACCAATAGTGTGCTCATATTAACAACTGAACTAGTAATACACTCGCTATGGCAGTAAAAGAAAATGAATGAAATTTCACTTATTACTGAATTATTACAGAGTTAAGATAAATTTTATAAAATATATATAATAAGGTTTATGATTGAAAAGTAAGAACCAATAGTGTGCTCATATTAACAACTGAACTAGTAATACACTGGCTATGGCAGTAAAAGAAAATGAATGAAATTTCACTTATTACTGAATTATTACAGAGTTAAGATAAATTTTTATAAAATATATATAATGCAAATTTTAATGAAAAAAACTTCATAACATCAGCCCCTAAGAAAACACATTTGAGGTGTTCGTACAGTATTGGCTTGGCCACAGGCGAGACCATGCGCACCACCAGATCCAGCAAACTAAAACATGCTATGTACCTGTAGATAACGGCACCAGAAGGTGAGCTCCACAGGTACAGCACCTCCCCAACCCTTTAAATCTACTTAAAAAAACAAAACCCATATAGAGCTATGAATACTCTTAATCAATGCAAGCATAATTCACCCCCCTATAAATCAGTAATCTTAAGTCACACACACTTTTACCCTAAAAGAAAATTTCGCAGCAAAATTCGGTGACGCATGACCCCGTCCGGGCTCACACTTACTCAGGGGGGGCTTAAGCCTTAGTAAAATACACTGACAAAATTTACAAGCACTAATTGTCTCGCTGGACTTGTGTACCAACAACTTTAACTGGAGATGTTCCAGGAAGAGAATCAGATGTTCTACATTGTAGAGGCCAAAAATATATATAAATGGGTTAAATGTCACTGGTATAATCCGGCACAAAACCTGAGGTACTCATGGTGTATTGTCCAGTTCTTCCTCCCGACGGCACAGATGGAGAATCACTCGTGTAATACCATTGGTGGCAGATGTTCGGCCACCCGCAGAAGTGAATCGGGAATCGTCTTAGGTCGGGAACCCGGAGAGTCGCGTAGTCGTTTATCTAATCATGGTAGATTTTAGCAGACAAAAATTCAAACTGGTCGCCGCCGGGAGAGAGAACGGTTGATGCTGCGTTGGCTGCCTGGCTGTGTTGTGGCGAATACTGCTCAGTGCAGTCACAGGAAAAATATTACGTATCGCTCCCGACAGACCGCGCGCGGATCGGCAACAAAGCATGTAGATAACAGCATAGACCCCGCTCAGATAATTAATACACAAACCCCGCAATGACAGTCACATAATTAACTGGGAAATAGCCGAGTATTCCAAAACTCGGCACAATACATGTAGACAAATATTGTTTCTCTTTTAAGATACCTGGGGTCTGATCTTAGCAAGAATGCAAATTGGTATTAAGTTTAAAGAGTTTTACACTTCCAGTGATGGTGGATAATAATCGCGGAAATACGTATTCTTGTAACATATTTACACTTTGCATCATGAAGCGTAGCTTATTGGAACAGAAACATTATTGCAAGGGAAAATAACTGCAAACATATATATGTATTCTTGTATTTTTACTTGTACATGTTTTGACCTTCATTTATTATTCTCATCGACAGCCATGTCGATCTGGTAAGTTAGCGTATTTGTGTATTGGTTGAATATTATTGTTGGTTGCATTGTTGCGATTATTGTGACGAATAGTTTTGTTTGCTGCAAGTGTTTACGGTATTTAGTACGTTGAAATTACGCTGTTTTGTATTGCCTTGAATACGTTCAAATATTAATTTGTTTTGTGCCTCACGATTGTGTGTATGTGTGTGTGTTGCAACATTACAAATATGTATTAAGACAGTTCTGTGATTATACCGAACGCAACTGCAACTGTAATGCAGGCTAGAAACCGCCGGCTACGGCGTAGGATTTTGTGTTCGTTGCGCTAAATGTAATTGCTGCACAGTAAACTTTTCTTTGTTAATAGGCTATAGACTTTTGATATCACGAAATAATTAATTAAATATGTAAAAATAAAATCATCGTTCATCTTTTCATTTGAATTAGCAGTCTCCGTAATTCCACCTTTATCGTGCTTACTTGCCAAACTGCTGCCTTGTACACTCCGGACGAGGCCTTTCAGTATCTCCACAATTAGGCTATCAAGCCCTGAATCACGACCTATACCGAACGGTCGTGGTTTAGGACTAGATAATGGTGGAGACACTGAAAGGCCTAGCGCGGACCATGACAGATAGCAGTTTGGCATGTAAGCACGACAAAGTTGGATAGAATTATCGACTTATTAACTCTTATTTACGAAAAAGAATTAAATACAAAAAATCGAAAATATAAATTTAGCGTAGGCCTATTTCCTTTTTTAAGAAGCTAAAAGTAAAACATTATACATCAAATAATAATAATATAAAAACACCAAACGTAAACACATATATAAAAAACAATTATTAAATTGTTTAAATTGCTTGGAGGTCTTGACATAAATATTAAACTTGTGTCATTAATTTTTTTTAATTCTGTAAATCATATATGGCAGTATTATTTATTTTATTAAATAAAATTAAAAAATTGCTACTATTAGTTAAAAATAAATAATATGCACTTCAAGTTAAAAAGAATTATTGTTTATAGTACATCCATTTTAATTACATATAAATTATTAGTAACAAAGAATTAAAATTATGTATTAATTATTTCAATTTGTATATTTACATTTTGATTTTTCTTTGTTTATCTCATATTACAGTTCTATATAGTTTTTTTTATAATATAAGTGCTTATCTGTCACCTGCGTGTTACTGTTGCGTTACCGCTGTAAAGCTATTGTTTCGTATGTGTGTGTGTGCGGCTTCTAGATGATGATGAAGATGACTGTTCTTCTGGTGTTCCTCCGTCGATCGTTTTATATGTATAATTATATGTTGCTTTTCTGCCTGACGATGCTTTAAATGATGAAGTACCTATGTCGAGAAGCAGAACGACACAGTGAACCATCGGTAAGTTATCAGCGTCTGTTCCTTGTTCGAAATTGTCCGAGGTCTTTATAGATTGGTGTAAATCGACACGTTAGGTATGGAAGAATTTCGTCTTCAACTTCTTAAACTTAGTCTAAGCGTCACTTTTACTTACATCACTTTTCGCCTGTTTTTGTACAAACAGTTTGATGTGCAAACCAGTAGGTGCATTAAATGCGCAATTTTCATTCATTATGAGCATGTAATTTAATTGTTTGTCCCTTATTAATTTCAGGAGTAATTAATTTCAGATTACATAACGTAGTTATTCCCTCGTATTTCCCACTAAAATTGCGTCCCCACAACCGTCAATCTGCACATCTTGCAACGACACTAGCTGATTCGCTCTGTGTTTTATAATGTGAGAAATTTATTAAATATCACATATGTAATTATTCGTTTTTAATACCAGTCTGAATCGGAGAACACTCACACCAAAGAAATACGATGTACACAGAGACAGCTTACCTTTCAGTACAATCAGTGTGGTCCGGCAAAACACACACACCTCGCAGTCGACAGGTATTTCCAAACAAACAAGTTCAGACTTTTTCCGCTTGCTCATTCACACGCAATTTAAAATTATTTTTAACAGTTTGTATATCATTTACATACAAAAATATTACCCTCGGCGAGTGTGTGTGTGTGTGTGTGTGTGTGTGTGTGTGTGTGTGTGTGTGTGTGTGTGTGTGTGTGTGTGTGTGTGTGTGTGTGTGCAGTTATGATCCCAAATAAATTATCATTATAGTGATCATTTTACGGTACACGTTTTGTTACATGTTATTAATGTCTGGCAATTCGAGCCCTCTGTGGCAATTGTTGCTATAAATCGGATTTGTATTTTTTTTTGGTCTGCGTTTGAGTGTTAACGTAGCCTTTTTAAATAGTTTTTCTCTGAACGAAACACACGCGCGCGCGCGTGTTTGACGCGTCGCACGCACTACCATATCTGTATAAAATAAGTTGGCGTTTCTTCTATCGAACAACCGGTGGAACGTGTAGTGCTTTTAAAAGCATTGCTCCGTCACAATGGCAACGTCGTCGAGTAACCTGTACACGTTACTTCGCCGATTGGCGTTAAACGTAATTACAATGCTTGATAGCGGTACTAGAACAGCTGTTTGCTGAAGTGAACGCTGCCTGCATATGTTTCCCGGGAAACGGATTATAACGATCTGCCGCGCGAATTGTCTGTCTGCCGGCTATAATTAAGGAAGCTGCACCGCTTGTAGTCTTGTTACGGCATTTAACGAGTGAATCACACGAACGTGTGTTGTTTGAAGACTTTATTACGAGTTGTTGATGTCATCTGCCGGGGTAGGGTTTCTGAAGAAGACTTTCAAGGGGAAATGTGTATGTTTTTTGACGGAGAATGAAAAGTATCATTTAAAAAAGATTGACTATTCACCTGCAGGTGCCGGGTTCGATTCGCGGATAGCATCATAAAATATAGGCGCGTTATACAGCCGCTTTAGTCGGCTGACCCTGTTGAAGTGAGTCTCTAGGATAACTCCCAGGTAATAAGAGGCGGATGAAACGTAGGATGATCGCACTGCTGAATTTTATGATTCCACCTCGTTCCACACGCTGGACAGCCACTAGTTGTTCGGTTTCGTTTCCTGCGTCGCCGAGACAATCTCTCACCAGTGCGAAGGGTCTGGATTACAGATTCCAACTACAGTGACACATGACGTGCCTGTAATTTTAAGCTCTAAAATGTGTCGTTACGTGTCCGGTTTTTAATGGCGAGACCTCCAGTATTTGACTCTCTTATGTCAGTTCGATTGATGTTCAGTTGATGAATTGGGACGTAAAAGTGCCAACAATTCATCGGTACAATATAACCGATAAATTTAATGAAATTAATTCCAATAAAAACATTTAAAAGCGGACTCCATTTAGAGAGAGCGATTTTAAGTGACACGGACGCGTCTAGTTTCATTCTTAGAGATTTATATTTAAGCGTATTGGGTGCGCGTAAGTACGTTTCATGTGTGTGTTGGTGGCAATATACACAGGTAGTTTTGTTGTTCGACTGTTCAACAGTAGGAGTCGACCAGTTTGTAAAAACATAATCGGATGATGTGGGCAGATCCTTTCTCTTCTCCTGCTCCCTCCATATTCTCTCTCTCTCTCTCTCTCTCTCTCTCTCTCTCTCTCTCTCTCTCTCTCTCTCTCTCTCTCTCTCTCTCTCTCTCTCTCTCTCTCTCTCGCACCCGCACGCCTTCATACGCAGTAAAGCAACGAGCAATGCGGAATTTTTTCGCTCTTTGTATGAATACTCAGCGAGCAAGCGAAGGGAATGTTATTTGTGATTTGTTATTGTAGCACTGTCGACTAATCGAACTGTTTTATGTTGAGCGATAATTTTTTTGATGTTTGTTTTGCATACCGGAATGCTGTGATTAATGTTTTCACGAATCGGCTTGCTATTCGGTTTGTTTTAGAACTGTTAGCCGATGGGAACTGTAAACTGGGGACACGCGTCGTTGCCTCTCAACTGGCGGATTTGCATTATAAAATATAATGCACTAGTTCCGATGTCCTGCCCGCAGATCGTCTTGTGGTTCTCTTGCTTGGAACATGCTTCGTCCTTTTTCTTCTACCCCTTCTTCGTCATGCAGCCTCAAACCGAAGATCGGTGGTTTGGCGTATATTAAAATTGGTAGGTATTCCATGACAATGTGTTGATGGGGTTAAGTAAAGTTGTTACACATGCGTTGCCCTTTTTCTTTTTTCTTTTCGAAACTTCAGTCGGGTGATTGGAGCTGTCTATACATTTCAAAACCTCCAGGACGTGTGTTTATCTGTGTTTGTTAAAACACCTGAATGCTTTCAAACACATTATACAGCTGCAAAATATAACCAGCTTGGCATCCACTTGTATACAGTAGTCTTTCTCAAATATGCAGTCGTCATATAGATATTGTGCCTAATTAAATATTCTTTCAGATGCGTTTCCATCCTGTGAGAACATTTCACTACTTCTTATTCCTATAACGGTGATCTGTAGCATAAAAAATAACAACAGCAAATTAGTTCTCTCTTTTGTAACTGTCACAGCAAATCTCAGCTTCATTTAGTCGCCGTCTTGGTGAACAGTGACGAAGGAAAAATTCTCTGCGCTTCCGGTATTTAGTCGATTCATGTAGAAGAAACTTCAAAAAAGATTTGAAACACGAAGATTACAATATATGTCACATTGTTACTTAGTTAGACAATCCATTTCGTAGGCCTAATCTACAACACGTTTAACGTTAATAATAATTACTGTTTTATTATTTTTAAATATTACAATGTGGCTGAATAATACATTTTACGTTGTATCATTTACTTAACACATCTGCTGTTTGCCGTGTTAAGTAATCGTACGAGTTCTCAGTTTTAACTCGTACGTTGGACATTTGTCTGTCTGTTTCGAGTATGTCTCACTATGACTTGTGAACGCATCAACAGTTTTTTCGTAAAACTTGGCATGCATAGCCACACTCTTTCCCTACAGAACTATTTTTTTGAGATTGATTCCCCAAAAAATAGGGGGAGGAAGGCAAAAATGTGAAGGGGCAAATTGTGAAAAGATCGAAGGCCATACGGGGTATCAAATTAAAGGGAATTTTAACCACAATTTGAGTCTACTGTTCATTTTTGAAAATTGCAAAATTTTGGACGTCAGGGTCAAAACAAAAAGTGGGTAAAAATTGTGATAAAAGTCGCAAAAATTCATGTGGGATATCGTCATCTTGATGAAAAATGACGTTATCGTTAACGAAAATTCTCAGCGAAATCGTTATTTTTCAATTCATGTAGAAGAAACTTCATCAAAGATCTGGAACACGCAGATTACAATAAACATCATTATTAGTTAACTATTTATCACAGTCAATTTCTTGATATAATAATACGCATGATGAGTTATCGTAATCCATATCATAATCTACAACACGCTCAACGTTGATAATTGAATTATTATTTTTAATTATTACGTTGTGACTGTATGATATACAGTTTATGCTGCATAATTTACCTTACAAATCAGCTGTGGTCTGTCTTTAGTAATTAATGCTGCTATAATATAGGCCTCATTCCTGCTAACGTTGTAATTATATCATTTAAATTGTATCCTGTATTTTAAATTGTTTTGTTTTACAGGTGTGGAGTATGACGAATTGCCAAATGAAGTCAAACAGCGATTAGTTTACATGTAAGTAACACTGTAATCGACTTTCAATAATGTAGTGCACGTAGGTGTGAATATAATTGATTGTATTTTGTACAAAAAAGACAACCTTCTCGTGTGTGGCTGTGATTTTGCTACGATTATATTACTATATACGTCGGCTATAGTAGGCCTACTTATAGTCGGGGAAAGTCGAATGTACGTGGATCGGAAGATAGCATCAAGACGTAATATTGAAAGACGGATGAAAGTCTAAAGAATATAAATTTTGGGCGACGAAAGTTTGGAACGAGATGGTAACACCGAATAATGCTATAAAAGAAATAAGCAGACTTTTGCCAACTGAATAGTATTCTTGGGATATATGAAAATTAAAAATAGGCCTAAATGAAATTTGCTATAAAATATTGAGAACTATAATAATACACGTTTCGCGCATATGGTAATTGATACATAAGACAGAAATTGCATTAAGAGCAACCAAAATGCATCTTCTGAAGACGAACAGTCGAAAGGTCCAGAAGTGATAGGATAAAAAAAATCTGTGGACAAGATTATGTATAGGAATTATGCATTCATTTACTGATAACATCAGAAATAAGCAGTTGATTTGATATATGAACATGTTCCAACGAACGGAATTGACAACGCAAAGGCAGCAAAAGGACTGGTAGATTAAGGGAAAACTGGATAGAAGACACGAGGGACAAGCACCTTGAGGACAGTTAGTATAATAACCGTGAAAAGGGGGGATTGGAAATTTACCGCAGACGGTTGTAAATCGGTGAAGAGAACCTCAAGCTGTTGAATGTTACAGAAAGAGACATTTTGTGTTTACCCGGCAGTATGGACAGCCAAGGTCACGATGATACTCACGCAAAGAGTATGGAAGAGACGTGTTCCAGTGAATCGGCAATTTATTAAAGACACGTAAATGAAAAATGTACAACAAAACGTTGATATGCAGTGTAATACCTTTTGGAGCCGGAAACCGCGAAATAAATAAAACTCAAAACCACTACAGCTGAAATGCGTATAAGGAACTGTAGACTTTGCAGTTTCAGTGTAGAGCGCACAAAGAAACTGGGAGAAAACTGGGTATGGAAAGACACGAAACGAGACTCATCGAAGGAAAAGTAGTGCGTGCATATTTGACGAGCAAAGAGAAATAGGTGGATATGAAGACAAAGTGATTGGAGTCCAGGAAGCGAAGGAAGAGACCTCGTAAATCATGGAGGGATGAAGCAATGAAACATTGGAGAAGCTGAGCCTTCCCGGTGGAGATTTATGATGACCGAGACAGATATAAACCTGTTTTACGTAAGAAAACTTTGTGTGTATGCGCGCGCGCGCGCGCTAAATAGCTAATTAAGTAGTACTGCGGCATACCCCATATCCTGCTGTTTCACTACGCACGCCGAGTATGTCGAACGTGAGGTGCGATAAATGTAAGTTATGTTTGTAAAAATTACAGTAAAAAAGTGTTGACTAAAAGTGTTCAGCTATTTTCAAAATTATAGTTAATTTTATCATTATCGTGTAGTTGAAACGTGTAAATTAATGGTGTCTATAAAATACATAGCGACTATCACGTTGTGTCTGTGTCTGTGTGTGTGTGTTCACGTCCGCTGGTAATTATGTGTGTACTGGCCTCTGTCAAGCTCCTTTCGTTGGCGGCGTATTGATGTGGTTTTCGTAAACGCGTTCGAGCCGACATCGCTTTTGTGTGTCAGCTTCAGCAGCCATGGGCGTGTGTCCAGCACGTCGCGTCTAAACTAAACATGTGACATGTGGTTCTTGTTAATCTGCGTCGTCAAATCATTTTGTGGTGTGGTTTGTGCTCGTACAGAGAAACTGAAAAGAAAATCGCTTTTTCAGTCGGCCTGCCTCGGTCGGACAGACACGGACCCTGCGAGTTTACGCGTTTTTCTGACTTCTTTTTATTTTCTGTACTTCGTTGCTATCGACATGAAAAAGTTTAAAAAGTAACGTACAAGGGCGATTATTATTCCATTTGTTTTGAGTACGAGTGTTGACATATGAGTTAATCAACGTCTTCCTCTCTACAAGTTAAGGGATTAGTCATCATCTCTATTCCGGTCGTACAAAAGATCTTCACACGATATTCATTCTCTTTGTGTCCGTACAACTTCTACACCTATATGTTTGCGTGATAATATTTTGCTGACTTTGAACTTATATTTAACTATTTTTAGTCTTTTTTTAGAATCTCCGCGTTTTCGGTCTTTTGCTATTTTCATAACAGTCATGAACACATATTTATTTACATTTAACTACCTACAACAGACCAAATTCAAAAATTCGTGAAAAGTTATGTATTTGTTTTATACAAAACATTCTAATTATTCAAGGGTTTTACTACCATGTTCTAAACAGATTCGTGCCTCGTAATCCGTGAAAAACTCGATTTGATTAGATGTCAGATTTAGCAGAGACAAGCGATTTTCCACGCGTGTGTATGTGCGCGCGGAGAACGTCAAGCGTCTTGTCGAACCGTACCTGCCGATATTCTCCGCAGTACGAGATGCAATTTACGGAATGTATATTATTATATTTCATCTGTATGTAAGGGATCAAGGCGTATCGATTTTGTTACCGAACGGATCAGTACTTTTAGATATCTCTCTCAACCCAATTAGGTGAACGTGGATTATTTGTCTCCACGTGACGGTTTATTGATTGGAGAATTGTGATCGGATCGATGTTGCCAGAGATCAGCAACCGTCTCCTCTCTAGAGAGTCGCCTCTTTATATATTTGTGATATACAGTATTTGTCGAATGTGGTAACGTGGGTCATCACTTTAATCGGATTTTTCATTCTGGACTCGATGGCGAATTAAGAAAAGGCGGCTTAATTTTTAGTCTCGATAAGTCGAGAGGAGGTTGGAGTGTTAAGGTCAAATGGGTCGGTTTCGTCTCTGCTACTGGCACAAATTATGCCACAGAAAACGCCTATACCGAAATATTCGCTAGCCTCAGAGAAGGTACCAAGGTGGTCAGTATTGTCACACTCATTAGTAGATAGCTTATATAAATAAATGATTAGCTTTAGATAGATGATTTAAATGTACGATTCAAAAATTCGTGAAATCATCCTTTTTATGTCGGATTTATTTAAATACCTCGAGAATATCATACTATTTATTGAAATAAAAAATTAGTACTTTATTAGTATTATTATAAATAATATCTAAAAGTAATAGTATCTAAAAGGCATGCTACTTTATTATTTGAATACAATATTTATTGGTATGTAATTTCAGTCAAATCGAATTTTTAACTCTGCCCCATCGTCACGAGAATGTAGGTCATCCACTCATCCAGGCAGTTCTGTGACGCTTAACTTACAAGTGTATGCAGCCACTATATTAGCATCGGGTGCATTTACTGAACAAGGGATGCGAGTTCTCAGTTTTAAGTCGACCGTTTGGCATTTGTCTGTCTCTCCATCTACCGTTGGGGGGGGGGGGGGCTCACGATACATTTTAATGCATCAACCATTGTTTCCGTTCATACTTGTACTATCTCACTGAGACTCATATTGTTTTTTCAGATTGATCTCCCTCAAAAATAAGGGGGAGGAGAAAGTAAGGTGTAAAAATTGTAGGAAATCGGAAAACTCCATGTGGGCATCAAATTATAGAGAATTTAACTAGAATCTGAATGTAGTTTAGGTTTTGGAAATTCAAAAAACTTAAGACACCACGGGCCAAAAAAGAATAAAATATCTTTAAAAAATTAAAAACATGTGCCAGGTATCAGAGTACAGGAAATCTTAACCCAAATCCGAATGTCGTGTGTATTTTGAAAATTAATTAATTTAGTGGCACATTGGGCTAAAAATCGAAGGCAGAATTTAAAAAAAAATATAGCATATAAAAGTCTATTTATAACTGTAAAATTATGAAAAATTTTAATAAAAATACGAACCCGGTATCTTTAATAGTTTGATAGAATTAATATGTGTCTATACTCATTACAAATTTTGGATTGCTTTCGAAATGTTTGTAATCTATGTGAGACAAACTTTTTTTCATATTGTTACCAGTCATTTGTGAAAAGTATTTAGATACAAGCCTGTTGTTATTTATAGAAACATACCTAAACTTAAACATAGGACTAAATTATTCGTCTTTTAGGCATTATGGTTATAAATTTAGCCTAACTAGAAAGGTTATCGATAGTCAGAGTTTTAGTGATTATGGTATTCATAATAATAAAAAGTAGACCTAATAATTATTGTCTAGTTTATAATAATTGTTCACTATAATAAAAAAGCAGAGTAGTCCGGATATTGATTTTAATCTAATAATAAACGTATTTTGTTCCAAGTAGTGAGCGACGAGTTCTACAGCTCAAGGAGCTGGCTAGTCATTACTGTTCAATTCTCACGGCTTTTATTTATTGTTCTCTATTTATTTATTTTATGTTCTTGAAAGCGTTAATTAGTAGGGAGTTTTTTATAGCTTTTTATTAAAATAGTGTTTTAACGACCTGAGCCAACCTATTGCTGACGACATTCCGCTAATGATGTTTGTCCGGTGACGATGACATCGTTAACGTTGTAACATTACATTTGGAACAACATAATATCGTACCTGATTTAATGAAGACTTTGGTTAAGAAGCTGACAAGGAGAACAATATCTTCCAAGATGATAGTGAAGAGGAACGACTAACAATTTTAGACTGACTAGTAAGACAACTGACCGTACCCAAATTAATGATTTAGGCTAAGTGATGCAAAACACCTTTAACCCCAACTATGACAATGAACTTTCAGTAATGACCAAACAAAGAATTATAAAGACAAACGGTTTATGAACCAGGACTATAAAGAAACAAATGGTTTCAGTTAATGTATCATTATATCCAGATAATCAAAATACAAAGTGAGGGATAATAGGCCCAAACATGTAATATTATGTAAGAGAAATATTAGTAAATAATTAAGTTAATTGATGTAACAAAAATATAAATACACCTGATTATAGATACATGAACCATACAAATAATTGTCACATGTAGAGTTCATAGGGTTGTCCAGTAAACAACAAATTATAACATGGTCACAATAACATTTATAACAAGAGTAAAAAACCCAGATAAACAGTAAATGTAACAAGATTATTAGAACTGTGTGGTGAGGTAGAGCAACAGTGTTCACTTTATTGTAATTTTTGTAAGTCAAACATCAGTAAGTATACGGATGTTGAAACCCATATAAATAGTAAATATGACATAGACAGTGTCAGAATAATGAGTAAATTAGCTGACAATGGACTAACTAATTAGTATAGAATTTGTTTTGTAAAATGTGCATATTTTATGTTATAGCACAGTGTTATATCATAGTATTTGTGTTGTGTTTTTTGTATGTAACAGGTGATACAGTTAGTTTAAAGAAATGTCAATTTAATGATATTAATTCCATTTTTTTATGTTGTGTTAACAAATATAACAATAGAGCTGATGTTAAACCATGGTAAATTAATTGACCAAGCAGAATGCACTATACAAAGATGTTTTGTTAAGTGTCAAACACCTATACAGTTTGAATAGAAAACGGTTATTTGTGCAAGGATTTGGTATAATCATAGCCATGTGGGCATGAATTTAACTATTAGAATAATATATCTTTTGTGTTGTTAAAATAACGTTATATGTTAAACCATTTTGATGAGTGTTAGAAGTTAATTTAATTGTTAAAGATGTTAAAACATGGTGATGAAAGTAATACTATTACATAGGCCAGGTGAAACCAACTTTAGTAAATTTTGAACAATTATATTAGAAATTTTGTAATGCAAATGTGAAAGGGTAGATGTATTTATAGGTAATAATGTATACAAGGAATATAGAAACAAAATAACACATATCAAGTTATTTAAGAAAATTCCAAATAACAAAATTGTAACATCCATAGTTCTTAAGCAAAAATAGGCACGTTTGGTGTCTAAATATAACAAATGTGAAGATCAAAATAATGCTGATAATGGTTTTAAACTCCCATTCAGTATAGAAAAGTTATGTTAGTTTAAAGATTTTGAACAAATTTTAGAATTCGAAATAATGAATGTATATGACAATGTATATCCGAATTGGCCAACCAGATTCCAAGTTTACCCTTAGCAACCAGAAATTTCGGATAAATAAAATGAGACTTCTTTGACAACGATCTTAGCAGACCAGACGCGTTTTTAAATCGTCTTACATTATGTGTTATAAAGTGTGAGAAAACTATACAACCAGATAAATACAGTTAGAGGTACACTACACGAACTCTTTACTATAACAGAAGAACACCCATTACATGGAATAGAAGATATAATAACCAGGAAGAAGATTTGAAGTGGACGAGGGACGAGAAAGAAGATCTGACGTGTACGTGGGCCCTATCTTCAACCAAGAAGAGTACAAGAAGAGGATTTGGTGATTCTGACATCTCATTATATCGTACTTCAACACACACATTTGTATACACTACTTTTAAGTAATAATCAACTAAACTACAGACACCATATAACACAAACACTAAAAACAATCACTAATAACACCATATAAGACTAACACCTTTTTAAACACAACAAGAACTTTTAATTTACATAATAACTATCAAAGCCTGAACTGGACATAACCTTTTTAAAACTGGTAACCACTATACAATTTCTGTGTGCACGTATCACTCTAACGTTGTAATATCCTATAATTGTAAACTTGTATTTTGATTAATAGTGTAATATTTTGTATAATTATTATCCCCGAACCATATACGCCCTGAGACAATTAATATTTTTATTTAAAAACGTTAACAAAAAGCATTGTTTTGGTCTCGAAGAAATACTAAACGTTTGGCTACTGCTGCCAACTGGTAAAGGAAGAATTATAGTTTGCGCTACAATTGCGATTATCCTGTTTAAATTTATTAAAACAGTCAACCAGTGTTTTTTCCGAATAAAGGATTCCACAAGGATATATGTTTGATGGTATTTGTGTGTCGTTATTATTGTTGTTACATTTAGTAAAATAGAATTCACAGATTGCAGCGGACCCGACAGTTGGCATCGTTGAGTGACGTCACGGAAAAGAAGCAGCATAGTGGGAGTAAGCGGCAATTTACAAAATTATTCGCCGTTCAACATAACACATTTATAATTACACATCGACGACTCCAGTGCGAGTTCGTCGCTACATTATTTATATATATTACAAGTTTACACTTCCTACGGGTGGTGTAATCCAAGTGCACACGACATATATACAAGTAACTGATTCACAATAACATTGTACGTAACGAAAAATCTGGTTACCAATAGACGAACCTGAAGTGAGGCTACATTACGTCTCAATAAGATTCAATCAATCATACATAAATACGTATATTGTTACAAATTGGCGCCCAACGTGGGGCGTGTAATTTAATATAAATTAAATTATTATTAATAGACAAATAAACCGAAATAAACAAGATGAGGAAGCGAGAAACATCGCGAAAACGAGCGGCCGAAACCGAGAAGGTAGACGAGTTAAATATGGAAGACAAAGAAGCGACACCGGTCGAGGAAATAGAAATTATAACAATAAAGGATCCGGAAAAACAGCCAGAAGAAACCACACAAACGGAAGGCGAGAAGACGCAAGAAATGTTCAAACGTATGATGGAATTAATGCAGGAAACTAGTAAAAAAACGGAGGAGAGTAATAAGAAACTAAAGGATGAAATGAAGGAAGACTTCAGAAAGAAAATGGAGGAGAGTAGTAAGAAAATGGAAGAATTAAGTGAGAACAGTAATAAGAACTTAGAAAAACTGAAGGAAGAATTAAAAACGGACAATAAACAATCTACGGAGGAGTTGAGCCGAAAATTGGGAGAGACTAATAAGCAAATTGAAGAAAAAATGGGAGAATTGAAAGAGAATAGCAAGAAAATGGAGGAAAAAATTGACGCAAATAATAAAGCATTGAGGGAAGAATTGAAGGAAAATTACCAGGAAACCATGAAAAAACTGGATGAACACAAAGAGTCATTAAAAGAAGATTGGAATAGCAAGATGGAAATTAATAACCGGCAATTCCAGGAATGATGGGACAAGAAGCTGGAAGAACCGGTGACTGAAATTAAAAGGGTAGAATCCGAGACCAAGGAAAAGTGTGAGCGGATGAACCAAGAGATACTGAGCGTCCGGGAAGAAACGAATGGACGGGTTGAAAATATAAGAACCAACCAAGCATTGATGGGAGAGAGGTTAGAAGGTATGAGTGCTAATCTCAATCGAGTGCAAGACCAAACAACTGCACATAGAGATGAAATTAATTCCTTAAAAAACAGACAGTGTACCGGTGCCCATACAACATGCGAGGAAAATCGAGAAGTGATCGATTTTCAAAACTATAGAAGAAACCCTATGCTATTCCTAGAACGAGTCGAAGAGAAGATAGCCAAAACCGGAGAAGACAGATGGTTTGTGATAAGGAGCATGTTGGACGAGATGTTCCGAAAAGTATATGACAACTGGTGGACGGCGATGCGGCCGAGTATACAGAACTTCCAGGAATTTAAAAAACAGTTCAAATCTAAATATTGGTCCGATGCCACACAACACATGATAAGAAGTGACATAGGATTAGGCAGATATGACCTGCACGGCAAGCAAACTCCAACCGCATATTTTCTCGGCAAAATAAATATAGCCAGACATTTAGAGCCTGCAATTCCTACGGAATGTTTAGTGCGGCTATTAGCATACCACTATGGTGGCGAAATTACAAGAGGCCGAATAAATGGACGCATACAAACCATCGAGGAGATGTCAACATTATTGGCGGAGATGGAACAAGAGAAGAACTTCCTCCAGTATAGACGAAGGAACGATGAGATAAATAGAAATAATGGTCGCCGCGACGCCCCATATGAAAACAATGGGCAACGACCAAACAATAGTTATAACAACAACGGTAACCACTATCGGCGCGGTTACCTAAACCAGAATAACACCAATAACTATCCGCGAAATAACGTAAATAATAACAACAATAACAACAACTATTACCGTAGCCCTCCTACAAATAATAACAATAATGGATACCAGCGTGCCAATGACAGAGACCACCAGAACCAGAACAACCGGGGTTATGACAACAACTATGATAACCGATACAGGCATAATAATAACGGCAATAATAAAAGTCAAAATCAAACATATAGAAGACAAGTAAATTATGTAAGCGTTGACGATAGGGATGTGGGAAGACGTTGGTACCAGGGACGAGCAAACTATAATGGAAACCGTGGAAGGAGTTTTCAGGAGGAGAGTAACCAGCACTACCGCGATGAACATCGGCGAAGTAGAAGCTGCGACGACAACAGAAATAACCGAAACTCAGTGACGTTCAATAATAACGCCATTGAGGTACAAGAGTCGCAGAGCAGAGACAGACCCAATCAATCAGACAACAGGACTGAGGAGATCAGCCCTGATTTAAACGAACTGCGGCAGTGAAAATCCACCAGGTCCCATCACTGAACCGGCAATTTGGGTACTTACTAGGACGAGACAAAACGAATGACGATACGTTGACAATAGTGCACAATCATTTCTTAAAGAATGTTAGAGAAGAACTACTGAACGAAGTCACGATAACGCAAAATAATTCAAATAATGAGATTGTTTATATCATCGCCCAAGTGAATGGACTAGAGACAAGATGTATGATAGATACGGGCGCAAACGTGTCGTTGATCGACAACAATGAATACATCAAAATTCAAAAATATAGTAAGGCCATCTTACCAACTTTACCAATTCAAAATATAATTTTAATCGGAGCCACTGGAAGGCAAAACAAGCCAATAAGAAAAAAGGTATCATTAACAGTGTAACGAGCAGAAAATTTAAAAATTTTTAAATTTCACCTCGGCAGAGTACGTTCACACGAGGCAAGTGTCAACGACTTATGGTGGAGCAATAAATAAGGAGTAATGAGAAGGTGTCAGTGAAGCGTTGCTGACTTGACAATAGAAACGCATTAAGTTCAATCCAACTATAGAATTTGGTGGCGTAAGATGACAGGGAAAGTTTCGTCCAGAATTATTGCTCTCCGCAGCTGTAACAATGTAAGTGAGGACATTCACACCCGTACCAAGAATTGTAGCAGATGTGGCCGTGTTACGTCAGTAGACGATAAGCGACAAAAACAAGTGATGCTCCATACTACAATGAAACGGATACGCTGCACCTTAAGTAACAATACTGGAAGATAGGCTGACAAAAACTAAAGTCATGTTACACAGCTTGAGGTATCGTCTAATTGACAGACAAGAATTTACGAAGGGAAAGTTGGGGTGACTTCAACGACCAGCAGATGTTCGAAATTAGTAATAGCCAGAAAAAAGGGGTAAGAGCATAGAACAATACGCCAGGAAGACTGTAAGTATAGATAATGGGAATCTATAGAAACGCAGAGTTTACTCAGACAATAGGCTGATAGACAAGATGTTTATAGCCGTAGTTTCTTCGAAGCGGGTCAACGATCGTCAAGCCAGAGAGCAGGGAGACCTAAGGACCTATCAGAGACCTTCAGCCAGCGAGAATTTTGATGGTGAGGGATGTTTCCATAGCAACTGAGACGAAGAACCTATCGGAAGAACTATGACGTAGGATTTTGACATAGTGGGACAGTATTTTCCGAGAAAATCAAAAACTGACCAATCTCGAAAAGAAGTGGGCGTGAAGCGCGCCAGAGACAAAATTTTGAGTAGGGACGAATTAATAAAACTAGCTGTCCAGGAAGACGGGGAGTCAGTTATACTCAAATTTTAGGCAGTCATACTCAAATTTTTAGGCAGTCATACTCAATTTTTAGACAGTCAGCACTCAAATTTTGAATAGTTATACTAAAGTTTTTACAGTTAGAATTTTCAGACAGTTTACATTTCAATTATCAAGTAGTTTAACTACAAGTGCGAGAGACGGTATATTATAAACTTCCCATTGTTTACTCAAATCATTCGGAAATTAGATAAATAACAAGGAACTTAAAACTTAATAATACATTCATATCGCGGTAGTGAACGTTACCGGAGTGCGCAGTAACGGGCTTAGTGAAATTTACACCAAGTGAACAATCAGACCGTTACATTAACAGAGAGCATCACTAAACGATATACAAATTATTTGAACTTAGTATTGTGTATCAACAACATAATGAACACGAAACATTAAACAAACTAATCAATTATAGGATCGTTTGTGGAAGCAGCGACAAATGAAACTAGACATGTATATTGACTTTAAAACGAACACACAGCAAACACAGTAAGATAGAACATTGATTAAACACTGAACTTCAATTACCCACACATATACAAACACCTACGCGAGTGGCCGGAAGAATAAAGTGATAAGTGGCAGTGATAAAACAACTTACGACGGAATGTATCTACGAGCCATCTCCATCACCAGAACGAGACTTCATCAACAACTAATGGATATTCACTAACCAAGTAACCACTATTATAATTACTTCTAATTAATAACTTCTACTGACCTGGTTTCTTTCAAAGAATTCACACCTGAGAAATTTATTAAGAAAAGTAATGAGTAAATCTGATAAAGTATTTAATGAACGTATAAACAAAAGCTTATTTGGGATTTAATGAACGCATTAAATAAGTAGAATACTGAATTGTAACATCATTTGATTTATATATGTATGTATGTTTTCCTTTGTTTCAGCATATATTAAGATATATCTTTGTTTATTATGAATATGTATGTATTTCAGGTACAGCGGCGTAACCTATGTACTATTATAATATGTCATAAATGATAATTAAACTAGTATTTTAGTTAATCAGAAACATGCGTTCATTATTACCAATGCAACCCAAATATTAACCTAAAGTTTGAAAGAATGCAAATAGATTTTAAGAGTTTCTTATGTTCAATTAAATAAATGATATCACGTATGTGTTGATGAGCATAGATAGTTAGAATCATCATTAAGATTAAATTATACACATACATGTCAGAGATTGATAATTTTATATATTTAATAATTAATTAATTGTGCAATAAATAACCCAATAACATTGATTGTTATAAATGGCGCCCATTCGCACGGCATGATACGTATTAACACAGTTTGTTAACACGTACAGCTTAGGTGAAGAACAGGCAGTAGAAGTAGTAGAAAAAGTAGTGTCATAGAAGTAGAAGTAAGATAAGTGTTATTAGTGTAAGTCAGTTTGAATGATTACGCGCAGTAGGGCTAAAATGGCGAGCAATTCAGACAATGTAGAATTTGATATTAATAACCAATTAGGTGCAGTAAATACCGAGGACAATACTACACCTAGTGAACCAAGTAGTGTGGTAGAGAGTCCAGAAGATAGGGCGCGAGGACAGACATCAAAACTAGAAGATGGAACTATACAAATGTTAATGGAGTTTATCCGTCAACAGAACGAAGAACGAGAAAAGAAACAAGAAGAACGAAGCAAAAAACAAGACGAGAAACAAGAAGAACGATATAAGAAACAGGAAGAAAATATTAAATTAATTAGAGAAGAAAGTATTCAATTAATAAGTGAAAAATTCGACCAGCAGAAGGAAGAACAAAAGGAAGGTAATAGATTAATTAATGAAAAACTCGACCAGCATAAGGAAGAGATTACACAAATAAGGTCGGAGATACGTGAAAGCCAGCAGACTTGGGAAAGAAAGGTCGATGAATTACAGAAAAAGCAAGATGATATCGTGAGCGAGTTGAGAGAAGAAGCCAACAAGAAGTACGTAGAAATACAAGAGAAACAAGATAACGATCGACAAGAATGGATGGCGGCGGTACACTCTACCCAGACGACCGTTAAAACGATTAATCACAAGTTCGATGTTCACGTTAAGGATTACAATAAGAAGCACGAAGAACTCAAGGCCGAGATGCACAATACCATACTGCAGAGACAACAGGAGCAAGAAGGAACAAATAGTAATATTATACAAAAATTAGAAGACGTCGACGGTAGACAACGTTCAACAGAACAGAAGTTGGACGAGACTACGAAAGAAAAGACAACTAGGATCGAAGAATTAAAGGGACATTTAAATAAGGTAAGAGAAAACCAAGAAAGGTTACAGCGACAACTGATGGAAGGTGATTGTGGAATATTAAATCGATTTAACGGACCTAACCACAATGATCTCAAATATAATGGCACAGACAGATTCCCTATGGAATTCCTCAAAGAATTGTCCGAAATTCAAGAGTTATATTATCCCGCTGACAATATCAAGTGGATTGGCAGACATCTGGAGTTAGACGCAGGAATTTGGTGGCGAGTGATACGTGACCAGATATCAAACTTCGCAGAATTCAAGGAAGCGTTCTCTCTAAAATATTGGGGCCAGGAACGACAGGACAGTATCCGGGACCATTTGGAGTTTGGCAGATTTGATTGGCGCGGACCAGTTACTGCTATTCAATATATTGAACGGATTTTATTGGAAAGTAAGCAGTTAACACCTACTTTGTCTGATTATCAGTTAATACGTAAGATATCTCGTCACTTTGGGCGGGACATCCAGCTTGCGGTGGTCACAAGAGGAATTGTGACGATACCAAACTTCGAATCTCTGATCATCGAGTATTCACAGATTCAACCAAGAATTAATAGAGAAGCGAACTATGCAGCGGCAAACGAGGGCAGAAATGCGTATAAGGAAAGTGAAAGCGGCTTGAACAAAGGGGGAGGTATACAGAAGAAAACATGGGGTGACAGACCCGCCATAAATAACCAGCCCCGTAACGCAGACCGGCGCGCTGTCAACACAATAGAGTTTACAAACACGACAGCTGGTGCATCGGGCACTCAACCTAAAAGAAATCGTCAACAAGAAGAGGAAAAAAAAAATCCCTCCACCCATTAACAAAGATAGCCGTCAAAACAAATGACTACCAGACGAATATTATCCTACCGGACTTACGAAGCGATTTATTGTGTAATGATGATGAAGAAATTTCTCAACGAATAATCAGGTGTCCAGAGATAAATATCAAGTTCAATAATAATGTTAGTGTACAAGCGTTAATTGATACTGGATCTGTAATAGCTGGGTTATCTGAGTCGTGGTTTCACCAAAACAAACATGACATTACACCTTATGAAATATTACCGATTTCTAACACATTAATAGTTAGCGCAGTTGGTAATAAATCAAAGCTAATCAGAAAACAAATATTATGTGATATCTATATTGAAGAAATTAAATATGAATGTGTTTTCCTAATAATACCAGATTTGATAAAACCATGCATATTAGGAACCAATTTTCTTCAAGAAACAGGGTGTCTCATTGACATGGGAAGAAGAATCGTCGAGATAAGAAGAGAGGATAACGAAGCGACGTACACGGTGCCTATGATGCATATAGAAGTGGTGGACGTAGAAGAAGAAGAAGAGATCATCAGGAACATTAACAAGAAGATAGAAAGTATAGAATGCGGAGATAGAGGAACGTTGGAAAGGTTAAGGGAGATTCTAATAAGAAATTGTAGTTTATTCAGAGAATGCCCCGGAAGAATCGATGGGTATGTCCACGAGTTCCGAGTCACCGACCAGACACCGTACTTCCAGAGAGGATGGCCTGTCCCATTAGCCTATAAAGGGAAGGTAGATGAGGAGATTCGGAAAATGTTACGGTATGGGGTCATTGAAAGATGCAGCAGCGCATATATCAACCCACTAGTTACGGTAATCAAGAAGGACGGTAGCGTACGATTGTGTTTGGATGCGAGGAAGGTGAACAGTGTGACTATCCCGGACTACGAGGGTGCCCCTCCAATAAACGACATTTTGGCGAGATGTGGAGAGATGAAGTACTTATCTACCGTAGATCTAACTAGCAGTTTCTGGCAAGTACCACTGAAGTCGGAATGCCGGAACTTCACCGCTTTTATGTACGACGGCAAGTGTTATCGTTTTACAGTTGCACCATTCGGTCTGAGTACCAGTTCTGCTGCACTGACCAGGGGTTTGGACACAGTACTGGACGAAGAAGTAAAAGAGAATATCATTATTTATGTCGACGATTGCCTGTGTTATTCAGAAGATTTAGAAACGCATTTGTTACATTTAGACTTATTATTATCTAATTTAAGAAGGGCAAATTTAACCATCAATTTGGAGAAGTCGCAGTTCTTCAGACAAGAAATCGCGTACCTCGGTTATCAACTAACAACGCAAGGAATACGAGCAACGGACGAGAAGATAGATGCCATTATGAAGTTCCCTGCACCTCGGAACCAAAAACAATTAAAAGGTTTCCTGGGGTTGACAAATTTCTATAATCGTTTTACAGACAAATACGCTGAAACTACTAAACCATTACTCGAGTTGTTACGGAAAGGACAGAAATTCACCTGGACACAGGAATTAAATGAGTGTTTTCAGCAGGTTAAAAGGTTATTCGTAGAAACAGTCATCTTAAAGTTTTCCCGAATAAACCAAAGATATTATATGCAATGTGACGCCAGCAACTTTGCATATGGCGGACAACTATATCAATTGGACGAAGAAGGAAGAATTGGAGTAATAGCTTTTACCAGCAGGACATTCAAGGGTGCGGAAATAAATTATTACACTACGGAGAAGGAGCTTTTGTGTATTGTAAGATGTCTTGAGCGGTTCCGTATATACATACTAGGACAACCGTTAACCATCATTACTGATAATAAAGCACTGACTTTTATGAATAAATGTCATTTAAACAACTCGCGTATTACACGCTGGATCTTAAGTATTCAGGAGTACAAATTTGACATTGTCCATTGTAGAGGTAAGGACAATATTATTGCCGATCTTCTGAGCAGAAATCCAGAAGATGCCACACCAGAAGTAATTAGTGACAATATTTCCGAATATTTAATTAATCACCTGACAATCAAAATGGATAAGAAGGTAAGCAAGATCCTAATGGATATTGGAAGGCACCAAATTCAAGACCATAAGCTTAAGTATATTATTGATAAGATTAGGAAAAATTGTATAGATAAGAAATTAAATAAATTTTATAGATTCGTCGATGAGAAATTGTACAGATTACGCAAAGGAGAGTGGAAACTATACGTACCGAACAGTGTGTCTGGCGAAATAATTGCTGAAATACACCGTATGTATGGGCATCCCGGTGCGAAGAGATGTATCAAATTATTGCAGGAGTACTTTACCATGGACGGGATGTTAAAGAGGGTGAAAAATTATGTACGGACTTGCGACACTTGTCAGAAAAAAAAGGATTCCGGCAACAGAAATTCGTTCGGAGGAACAAAAGCCATAATACCGTTACGCAAGGGTGACCTTGTGAGCGCGGACCGTTACCTGCTTCGTCCAGCGGGGTGAGGTATCTATTTATTATGGTTGACAACTTTACCAAATACGTACGACTTTTCACACTTCGAAGGGCAACGACCGTCGCTACACTGAGGAGAGTACACCAATATCGTGAAGAACTAGGGTCTCCTAGAGTGATTATCACAGACAACGGAACGCAATTTTCATCTAAAAAATGGTTAGATGGATTAACTGAACTAAATATCCAACCACGATTTACCGCAATAAGGAACCCTTGTGCGAATCTGGCTGAAAGAATCAACAGACAGCTTGGGAACTTATTTAGGATCTTTGTTGGTGATCAACATACAAAGTGGTCGCGTTACGTACCAATCGTCGAGAGTTGTATTAACGAAACGTACCACGAGACGATAGAAGTAACACCGTACGAAGCTCAGCTCGGAAGAAAACCTCCCAGAGCGTGGGAAAAGTACATCAACAAGGATATGCTCCTAGTTAAAGGGGTAGATCATAACCAAATATTTATCAAAATGAAGGAGAAGAGAGAAAAACAAGCAAAATTATGTAATGAGACTAAAACCATTACAAGATTCAACATTGGTGAGAAAGTGTTAATCAGAACATATCATCAATCGGACGCGGTCCAGAAAAGAATTGAAAAATTTTGCGAACTGTACTGCGGACCATATAAAGTGCATCAAATTCTCGGAGAAGCTACTTATCTACTCGTTGATTGCGATGATGACAAGAAACTCCGTGGAAAATTTAATGCCAGACAATTGAAAAAATACTACGAATCAGAGAATTGAAGATGAAGGAAGAAATAGAAGAAGATGTCTTAAGAAGCTAGCCGATGCTGATGAATCAACTGCGTTAGGGTAATTGACGCGATGGTATCATTCAAGCTGGCTTATCCAAGAAAGTTATGTACTTTAATTGTTGAAACATAACATCAAAAATGTATTTAGTCAATTAAGCACTAATTAAATGTTAGATAATAAGATAAATTAACATTTAGTGTGACATTTTAGAAAAATATTGCAGTGAATGCAAAGGACATTTAATTGCTATTATTTGATTTATATGGTAATAAGTTAAAAGGACAAAGTGAAAAAAAATGGACACTTAAAATCAGATAAGTGATAATATTCAACGAACTAGATAGTGAATGGACTTTATTAATGTGAATGTATGTAATTAGTAGGCTAGGATTGTAAATGATGCTATCATGAAGTAGGTAAATCATTGAAACTAAATGTAATACGTGTATGTAATTTATTAAGATAATTACAATTGACATAGCGATTGTGTCAATTAACAATCTAATTTTAAAATAACAGTTTAAAAGATTTTATGGGTAAGATCATTAGTAATGCACAAAGGTGTATATGTATAGGAGATTTCTTTGATATCATGTAAAGGTTACATTGAACCGCTTAACTATTTGATAATACATTGTGAATATGATATTTTAGAAGGTAAAATTTTATTCAATTGATGAAATTATTTAATTGCTTATGGAATTTATGATTTATCTTATAATTATAAAGATAAGGTATTTATATGTCAATTCGACAATGTGAAATGCGTTCAGCTATCCCAAATAGCTGGCAATAAATTCAGAGAACCAATTAAAACCAAAAGGGGGTGTACCACTGGTCATATAAGCTTTTGAAAGTAGGTTATTGTGTATACCTTCCCCTGAAGAAGATGGACACGAGGCGACGTACAGGGCGCAGAATTTAGATTTGAGTTGTTCCCAGAGGTCACATCGTCAAATCGAAATTGAGGACACTGTAACGAGCAGAAAATTTAAAAATTTTTAAATTTCACCTCGGCAGAGTACGTTCACACGAGGCAAGTGTCAACGACTTATGGTGGAGCAATAAATAAGGAGTAATGAGAAGGTGTCAGTGAAGCGTTGCTGACTTGACAATAGAAACGCATTAAGTTCAATCCAACTATAGAATTTGGTGGCGTAAGATGACAGGGAAAGTTTCGTCCAGAATTATTGCTCTCCGCAGCTGTAACAATGTAAGTGAGGACATTCACACCCGTACCAAGAATTGTAGCAGATGTGGCCGTGTTACGTCAGTAGACGATAAGCGACAAAAACAAGTGATGCTCCATACTACAATGAAACGGATACGCTGCACCTTAAGTAACAATACTGGAAGATAGGCTGACAAAAACTAAAGTCATGTTACACAGCTTGAGGTATCGTCTAATTGACAGACAAGAATTTACGAAGGGAAAGTTGGGGTGACTTCAACGACCAGCAGATGTTCGAAATTAGTAATAGCCAGAAAAAAGGGGTAAGAGCATAGAACAATACGCCAGGAAGACTGTAAGTATAGATAATGGGAATCTATAGAAACGCAGAGTTTACTCAGACAATAGGCTGATAGACAAGATGTTTATAGCCGTAGTTTCTTCGAAGCGGGTCAACGATCGTCAAGCCAGAGAGCAGGGAGACCTAAGGACCTATCAGAGACCTTCAGCCAGCGAGAATTTTGATGGTGAGGGATGTTTCCATAGCAACTGAGACGAAGAACCTATCGGAAGAACTATGACGTAGGATTTTGACATAGTGGGACAGTATTTTCCGAGAAAATCAAAAACTGACCAATCTCGAAAAGAAGTGGGCGTGAAGCGCGCCAGAGACAAAATTTTGAGTAGGGACGAATTAATAAAACTAGCTGTCCAGGAAGACGGGGAGTCAGTTATACTCAAATTTTAGGCAGTCATACTCAAATTTTTAGGCAGTCATACTCAATTTTTAGACAGTCAGCACTCAAATTTTGAATAGTTATACTAAAGTTTTTACAGTTAGAATTTTCAGACAGTTTACATTTCAATTATCAAGTAGTTTAACTACAAGTGCGAGAGACGGTATATTATAAACTTCCCATTGTTTACTCAAATCATTCGGAAATTAGATAAATAACAAGGAACTTAAAACTTAATAATACATTCATATCGCGGTAGTGAACGTTACCGGAGTGCGCAGTAACGGGCTTAGTGAAATTTACACCAAGTGAACAATCAGACCGTTACATTAACAGAGAGCATCACTAAACGATATACAAATTATTTGAACTTAGTATTGTGTATCAACAACATAATGAACACGAAACATTAAACAAACTAATCAATTATAGGATCGTTTGTGGAAGCAGCGACAAATGAAACTAGACATGTATATTGACTTTAAAACGAACACACAGCAAACACAGTAAGATAGAACATTGATTAAACACTGAACTTCAATTACCCACACATATACAAACACCTACGCGAGTGGCCGGAAGAATAAAGTGATAAGTGGCAGTGATAAAACAACTTACGACGGAATGTATCTACGAGCCATCTCCATCACCAGAACGAGACTTCATCAACAACTAATGGATATTCACTAACCAAGTAACCACTATTATAATTACTTCTAATTAATAACTTCTACTGACCTGGTTTCTTTCAAAGAATTCACACCTGAGAAATTTATTAAGAAAAGTAATGAGTAAATCTGATAAAGTATTTAATGAACGTATAAACAAAAGCTTATTTGGGATTTAATGAACGCATTAAATAAGTAGAATACTGAATTGTAACATCATTTGATTTATATATGTATGTATGTTTTCCTTTGTTTCAGCATATATTAAGATATATCTTTGTTTATTATGAATATGTATGTATTTCAGGTACAGCGGCGTAACCTATGTACTATTATAATATGTCATAAATGATAATTAAACTAGTATTTTAGTTAATCAGAAACATGCGTTCATTATTACCAATGCAACCCAAATATTAACCTAAAGTTTGAAAGAATGCAAATAGATTTTAAGAGTTTCTTATGTTCAATTAAATAAATGATATCACGTATGTGTTGATGAGCATAGATAGTTAGAATCATCATTAAGATTAAATTATACACATACATGTCAGAGATTGATAATTTTATATATTTAATAATTAATTAATTGTGCAATAAATAACCCAATAACATTGATTGTTATAAATGGCGCCCATTCGCACGGCATGATACGTATTAACACAGTTTGTTAACACGTACAGCTTAGGTGAAGAACAGGCAGTAGAAGTAGTAGAAAAAGTAGTGTCATAGAAGTAGAAGTAAGATAAGTGTTATTAGTGTAAGTCAGTTTGAATGATTACGCGCAGTAGGGCTAAAATGGCGAGCAATTCAGACAATGTAGAATTTGATATTAATAACCAATTAGGTGCAGTAAATACCGAGGACAATACTACACCTAGTGAACCAAGTAGTGTGGTAGAGAGTCCAGAAGATAGGGCGCGAGGACAGACATCAAAACTAGAAGATGGAACTATACAAATGTTAATGGAGTTTATCCGTCAACAGAACGAAGAACGAGAAAAGAAACAAGAAGAACGAAGCAAAAAACAAGACGAGAAACAAGAAGAACGATATAAGAAACAGGAAGAAAATATTAAATTAATTAGAGAAGAAAGTATTCAATTAATAAGTGAAAAATTCGACCAGCAGAAGGAAGAACAAAAGGAAGGTAATAGATTAATTAATGAAAAACTCGACCAGCATAAGGAAGAGATTACACAAATAAGGTCGGAGATACGTGAAAGCCAGCAGACTTGGGAAAGAAAGGTCGATGAATTACAGAAAAAGCAAGATGATATCGTGAGCGAGTTGAGAGAAGAAGCCAACAAGAAGTACGTAGAAATACAAGAGAAACAAGATAACGATCGACAAGAATGGATGGCGGCGGTACACTCTACCCAGACGACCGTTAAAACGATTAATCACAAGTTCGATGTTCACGTTAAGGATTACAATAAGAAGCACGAAGAACTCAAGGCCGAGATGCACAATACCATACTGCAGAGACAACAGGAGCAAGAAGGAACAAATAGTAATATTATACAAAAATTAGAAGACGTCGACGGTAGACAACGTTCAACAGAACAGAAGTTGGACGAGACTACGAAAGAAAAGACAACTAGGATCGAAGAATTAAAGGGACATTTAAATAAGGTAAGAGAAAACCAAGAAAGGTTACAGCGACAACTGATGGAAGGTGATTGTGGAATATTAAATCGATTTAACGGACCTAACCACAATGATCTCAAATATAATGGCACAGACAGATTCCCTATGGAATTCCTCAAAGAATTGTCCGAAATTCAAGAGTTATATTATCCCGCTGACAATATCAAGTGGATTGGCAGACATCTGGAGTTAGACGCAGGAATTTGGTGGCGAGTGATACGTGACCAGATATCAAACTTCGCAGAATTCAAGGAAGCGTTCTCTCTAAAATATTGGGGCCAGGAACGACAGGACAGTATCCGGGACCATTTGGAGTTTGGCAGATTTGATTGGCGCGGACCAGTTACTGCTATTCAATATATTGAACGGATTTTATTGGAAAGTAAGCAGTTAACACCTACTTTGTCTGATTATCAGTTAATACGTAAGATATCTCGTCACTTTGGGCGGGACATCCAGCTTGCGGTGGTTACAAGAGGAATTGTGACGATACCAAACTTCGAATCTCTGATCATCGAGTATTCACAGATTCAACCAAGAATTAATAGAGAAGCGAACTATGCAGCAAACGAGGGAAGAAATGCGTATAAGGAAGGTGAAAGTAGCCTGAACAAAGGAGGCGGTATACAGAAGAAAACATGGGGTGACAGACCCGCCATAAATAATCAGCCCCGTAACGCAGACCGGCGCGCTGTCAACACAATAGAGTTTACAAACACGACAGCTGGTGCTTGGGGCACTCAACCTAAAAGAAATCGTCAACAAGAAGAGGAAAAAAAAAATCCCTCCACCCATTAACAAAGATAGCCGTCAAAACAAATGACTACCAGACGAATATTATCCTACCGGACTTACGAAGCGATTTATTGTGTAATGATGATGAAGAAATTTCTCAACGAATAATCAGGTGTCCAGAGATAAATATCAAGTTCAATAATAATGTTAGTGTACAAGCATTATTCGATACTGGATCTGTAATAGCTGGGTTGTCTGAGTCGTGGTTTCACCAAAACAAACATGACATTACACCTAATTTCCAAATTCTAAACAAAATAAGCACCTCTTATTAAACACAGTTATGAACTTATTATTGGAATATAAAAGAAAGATGCAACATCCATAAATTAGAAGAAACTATAGTGATATAAAATGAATAAGAAAGGACAAATGTAGACAGTCGACGATGAAAATGAGACAAGACTAGAAACGAATTTATTGCAAATAACCTATCATGATTGTGAGAGAATCAACAACAACTGAAGATGCAAATACTTGTTATGTTTTAATTTAAATGAACATAGTGAATGAAAAATGAAGATTAAGCAGTACTGATAAAGAAGGAAGGAAAATAGTACCAATTGAAAAAAAAAAATGTTATTAATATCGCCACAAGAAAATAAACATCTGAAAGAATCAATGGAAAGAAATATTTAGATCTGAGAAGTTAGACTGAGTGAACAATCCCAAGAATATATTATATTATTTTATTTATTTTAGTCGTGAATAGACTAGTGATTATTAAATGTGATTGACTGACGAGATAGCTCCAGCAATCGATATTATTTATGTATTATGTATTGTAAGGACAGCGGGGTATTAGGTCAAGAGAGCCCCCCGACTGATTCCAGAATATATGGTGATTAATTTGTTAGGGAAGTAACATGTTCCAGGGATAGAACACTTATATTTAAAGACAAGTATACCAGATCATAATAAGAATAACAAATGACAATGTGAAAGTTAAGATAATTGATAATTTCAACAAAAAACAATATTTTATTAAAATGATCAAATTTGGTGGCAGGGTAATATGTAACATTACATTTGGAACAACATAATATCGTACCTGATTTAATGAAGACTTTGGTTAAGAAGCTGACAAGGAGAACAATATCTTCCAAGATGATAGTGAAGAGGAACGACTAACAATTTTAGACTGACTAGTAAGACAACTGACCGTACCCAAATTAATGATTTAGGCTAAGTGATGCAAAACACCTTTAACCCCAACTATGACAATGAACTTTCAGTAATGACCAAACAAAGAATTATAAAGACAAACGGTTTATGAACCAGGACTATAAACAAAAAACAAATGGTTTCAGTTAATGTATCATTATATCCAGATAATCAAAATACAAAGTGAGGGATAATCGGCCCAAACATGTAATATTATGTAAGAGAAATATTAGTAAATAATTAAGTTAATTGATGTAACAAAAATATAAATACACCTGATTATAGATACATGAACCATACAAATAATTGTCACATGTAGAGTTCATAGGGTTGTCCAGTAAACAACAAATTATAACATGGTCACAATAACATTTATAACAAGAGTAAAAAACCCAGATAAACAGTAAATGTAACAAGATTATTAGAACTGTGTGGTGAGGTAGAGCAACAGTGTTCACTTTATTGTAATTTTTGTAAGTCAAACATCAGTAAGTATACGGATGTTGAAACCCATATAAATAGTAAATATGACATAGACAGTGTCAGAATAATGAGTAAATTAGCTGACAATGGACTAACTAATTAGTATAGAATTTGTTTTGTAAAATGTGCATATTTTATGTTATAGCACAGTGTTATATCATAGTATTTGTGTTGTGTTTTTTGTATGTAACAGGTGATACAGTTAGTTTAAAGGAATGTCAATTTAATGATATTAATTCCATTTTTTTATGTTGTGTTAACAAATATAACAATAGAGCTGATGTTAAACCATGGTAAATTAATTGACCAAGCAGAATGGACTATACAAAGATGTTTTGTTAAGTGTCAAACACCTATACAGTTTGAATAGAAAACGGTTATTTGTGCAAGGATTTGGTATAATCATAGCCATGTGGGCATGAATTTAACTATTAGAATAATATATCTTTTGTGTTGTTAAAATAACGTTATATGTTAAACCATTTTGATGAGTGTTAGAAGTTAATTTAATTGTTAAAGATGTTAAAACATGGTGATGAAAGTAATACTATTACATAGGCCAGGTGAAACCAACTTTAGTAAATTTTGAACAATTATATTAGAAATTTTGTAATGCAAATGTGAAAGGGTAGATGTATTTATAGGTAATAATGTATACAAGGAATATAGAAACAAAATAACACATATCAAGTTATTTAAGAAAATTCCAAATAACAAAATTGTAACATCCATAGTTCTTAAGCAAAAATAGGCACGTTTGGTGTCTAAATATAACAAATGTGAAGATCAAAATAATGCTGATAATGGTTTTAAACTCCCATTCAGTATAGAAAAGTTATGTTAGTTTAAAGATTTTGAACAAATTTTAGAATTCGAAATAATGAATGTATATGACAATGTATATCCGAATTGGCCAACCAGATTCCAAGTTTACCCTTAGCAACCAGAAATTTCGGATAAATAAAATGAGACTTCTTTGACAACGATCTTAGCAGACCAGACGCGTTTTTAAATCGTCTTACATTATGTGTTATAAAGTGTGAGAAAACTATACAACCAGATAAATACAGTTAGAGGTACACTACACGAACTCTTTACTATAACAGAAGAACACCCATTACATGGAATAGAAGATATAATAACCAGGAAGAAGATTTGAAGTGGACGAGGGACGAGAAAGAAGATCTGACGTGTACGTGGGCCCTATCTTCAACCAAGAAGAGTACAAGAAGAGGATTTGGTGATTCTGACATCTCATTATATCGTACTTCAACACACACATTTGTATACACTACTTTTAAGTAATAATCAACTAAACTACAGACACCATATAACACAAACACTAAAAACAATCACTAATAACACCATATAAGACTAACACCTTTTTAAACACAACAAGAACTTTTAATTTACATAATAACTATCAAAGCCTGAACTGGACATAACCTTTTTAAAACTGGTAACCACTATACAATTTCTGTGTGCACGTATCACTCTAACGTTGTAATATCCTATAATTGTAAACTTGTATTTTGATTAATAGTGTAATATTTTGTATAATTATTATCCCCGAACCATATACGCCCTGAGACAATTAATATTTTTATTTAAAAACGTTAACAAAAAGCATTGTTTTGGTCTCGAAGAAATACTAAACGTTTGGCTACTGCTGCCAACTGGTAAAGGAAGAATTATAGTTTGCGCTACAATTGCGATTATCCTGTTTAAATTTATTAAAACAGTCAACCAGTGTTTTTTCCGAATAAAGGATTCCACAAGGATATATGTTTGATGGTATTTGTGTGTCGTTATTATTGTTGTTACATTTAGTAAAATAGAATTCACAGATTGCAGCGGACCCGACAGTTGGCATCGTTGAGTGACGTCACGGAAAAGAAACAGCATAGTGGGAGTAAGCGGCAATTTACAAAATTATTCGCCGTTCAACATAACACATTTATAATTACACATCGACGACTCCAGTGCGAGTTCGTCGCTACATTATTTATATATATTACAAGTTCACACTTCCTACGGGTGGTGTAATCCAAGTGCACACGACATATATACAAGTAACTGATTCACAATAACATTGTACGTAACGAAAAATCTGGTTACCAATAGACGAACCTGAAGTGAGGCTACATTACGTCTCAATAAGATTCAATCAATCATACATAAATACGTATATGGTTACAAATTGGCGCCCAACGTGGGGCGTGTAATTTAATATAAATTAAATTATTATTAATAGACAAATAAACCGAAATAAACAAGATGAGGAAGCGAGAAACATCGCGAAAACGAGCGGCCGAAACCGAGAAGGTAGACGAGTTAAATATGGAAGACAAAGAAGCGACACCGGTCGAGGAAATAGAAATTATAACAAGAAAGGATCCGGAAAAACAACCAGAAGAAACCACACAAACGGAAGGCGAGAAGACGCAAGAAATGTTCAAACGTATGATGGAATTAATGCAGGAAACTAGTAAAAAAACGGAGGAGAGTAATAAGAAACTAAAGGATGAAATGAAGGAAGACTTCAGAAAGAAAATGGAGGAGAGTAGTAAGAAAATGGAAGAATTAAGTGAGAACAGTAATAAGAACTTAGAAAAACTGAAGGAAGAATTAAAAACGGACAATAAACAATCTACGGAGGAGTTGAGCCGAAAATTGGGAGAGACTAATAAGCAAATTGAAGAAAAAATGGGAGAATTGAAAGAGAATAGCAAGAAAATGGAGGAAAAAATTGACGCAAATAATAAAGCATTGAGGGAAGAATTGAAGGAAAATTACCAGGAAACCATGAAAAAACTGGATGAACACAAAGAGTCATTAAAAGAAGATTGGAATAGCAAGATGGAAATTAATAACCGGCAATTGCAGGAATGATGGGACAAGAAGCTGGAAGAACCGGTGACTGAAATTAAAAGGGTAGAATCCGAGACCAAGGAAAAGTGTGAGCGGATGAACCAAGAGATACTGAGCGTCCGGGAAGAAACGAATGGACGGGTTGAAAATATAAGAACCAACCAAGCATTGATGGGAGAGAGGTTAGAAGGTATGAGTGCTAATCTCAATCGAGTGCAAGACCAAACAACTGCACATAGAGATGAAATTAATTCCTTAAAAAACAGACAGTGTACCGGTGCCCATACAACATGCGAGGAAAATCGAGAAGTGATCGATTTTCAAAACTATAGAAGAAACCCTATGCTATTCCTAGAACGAGTCGAAGAGAAGATAGCCAAAACCGGAGAAGACAGATGGTTTGTGATAAGGAGCATGTTGGACGAGATGTTCCGAAAAGTATATGACAACTGGTGGACGGCGATGCGGCCGAGTATACAGAACTTCCAGGAATTTAAAAAACAGTTCAAATCTAAATATTGGTCCGATGCCACACAACACATGATAAGAAGTGACATAGGATTAGGCAGATATGACCTGCACGGCAAGCAAACTCCAACCGCATATTTTCTCGGCAAAATAAATATAGCCAGACATTTAGAGCCTGCAATTCCTACGGAATGTTTAGTGCGGCTATTAGCATACCACTATGGTGGCGAAATTACAAGAGGCCGAATAAATGGACGCATACAAACCATCGAGGAGATGTCAACATTATTGGCGGAGATGGAACAAGAGAAGAACTTCCTCCAGTATAGACGAAGGAACGATGAGATAAATAGAAATAATGGTCGCCGCGACGCCCCATATGAAAACAATGGGCAACGACCAAACAATAGTTATAACAACAACGGTAACCACTATCGGCGCGGTTACCTAAACCAGAATAACACCAATAACTATCCGCGAAATAACGTAAATAATAACAACAATAACAACAACAACTATTACCGTAGCCCTCCTACAAATAATAACAATAATGGATACCAGCGTGCCAATGACAGAGACCACCAGAACCAGAACAACCGGGGTTATGACAACAACTATGATAACCGATACAGGCATAATAATAACGGCAATAATAAAAGTCAAAATCAAACATATAGAAGACAAGTAAATTATGTAAGCGTTGACGATAGGGATGTGGGAAGACGTTGGTACCAGGGACGAGCAAACTATAATGGAAACCGTGGAAGGAGTTTTCAGGAGGAGAGTAACCAGCACTACCGCGATGAACATCGGCGAAGTAGAAGCTGCGACGACAACAGAAATAACCGAAACTCAGTGACGTTCAATAATAACGCCATTGAGGTACAAGAGTCGCAGAGCAGAGACAGACCCAATCAATCAGACAACAGGACTGAGGAGATCAGCCCTGATTTAAACGAACTGCGGCAGTGAAAATCCACCAGGTCCCATCACTGAACCGGCAATTTGGGTACTTACTAGGACGAGACAAAACGAATGACGATACGTTGACAATAGTGCACAATCATTTCTTAAAGAATGTTAGAGAAGAACTACTGAACGAAGACACGATAACGCAAAATAATTCAAATAATGAGATTGTTTATATCATCGCCCAAGTGAATGGACTAGAGACAAGATGTATGATAGATACGGGCGCAAACGTGTCGTTGATCGACAACAATGAATACATCAAAATTCAAAAATATAGTAAGGCCATCTTACCAACTTTACCAATTCAAAATATAATTTTAATCGGAGCCACTGGAAGGCAAAACAAGCCAATAAGAAAAAAGGCATCATTAACAGTGATCAGCAGAAAGTGATCCAGTACAAGATTGGAGACAAAGTATTGTTAAAAAACCGCGAATTGCCAAGTTCTAAGGAAGGAATAGCAAAAAAGCTATTATTACTGTATAATGGACCATATGTTGTTATAAAAAACAATAACAATAATACTTATGTCATTAGTGATGTGGAAACAAAAAAGATTAAGGGAACATACAACCAAGTTTCCTTAAAAATGTATTATGAACCTAATAAACAAAGTTGAAAATACCACAAAATTCTAAAAAAATAGTAAGATCAACTTACAACTAATTATTTATGAGAATTAATTTGGAATTGAAGAATTTATTATTATAAAACCACAAAATTCTAAAAAAATAGTAAGATCAACTTACAACTAATTATTTATGAGAATTAATTTGGAATTGAAGAATTTATTATTATAAAACCACCAAAATTCTAAAAAAATAGTAAGATCAACTTACAACTAATTATTTATGAGAATTAATTTGGAATTGAAGAATTTATTATTATAAAACCACAAAATTCTAAAAAAATAGTAAGATCAACTTACAACTAATTATTTATGAGAATTAATTTGGAATTGAAGAATTTATTATTATAAAACCACAAAAATTCTAAAGAAATAGTAAGATCAACTTACAACTAATTATTTATGAGAAATAATTTGGAATTGAAGAATTTATTATTATAAAACCACCAAAATTCCAAACAAAGAGTAAGAACAACTTACAACTAATTATTTATGAGAATTAATTTGGAATTGAAGAATTTATTATTATAAAACCAACAAAATTCCAAACAAAGAGTAAGAACAACTTACAACTAATTATTTATGAGAATTAATATGAAACTGAAGAATTTATTATTACAATACCACGAAATTGAAAAAATATAGTAAGCTCATCTTACCAACTTTGATAATTCAGAATATAATTTTAAATGAAGCCAAATAAACAAGGTTGAATATCTCAGAATTTAGATAAATAGTAAGGACAACTTACAGTACAGTTTGATAATGTTATTATGAATCTAGCGAATAAACAACTGGGAATAAATTTCCAAATTCTAAACAAAATAAGCACCTCTTATTAAACACAGTTATGAACTTATTATTGGAATATAAAAGAAAGATGCAACATCCATAAATTAGAAGAAACTATAGTGATATAAAATGAATAAGAAAGGACAAATGTAGACAGTCGACGATGAAAATGAGACAAGACTAGAAACGAATTTATTGCAAATAACCTATCATGATTGTGAGAGAATCAACAACAACTGAAGATGCAAATACTTGTTATGTTTTAATTTAAATGAACATAGTGAATGAAAAATGAAGATTAAGCAGTACTGATAAAGAAGGAAGGAAGATAGTACCAATTGAAAAAAAAATGTTATTAATATCGCCACAAGAAAATAAACATCTGAAAGAATCAATGGAAAGAAATAGTTAGATCTGAGAACTTAGACTGAGTGAACAATCCCAAGAATATATTATATTATTTTATTTATTTAGTCGTGAATAGACTAGTGATTATTAAATGTGATTGACTGACGAGATAGCTCCAGCAATCGATATTATTTATGTATTATGTATTGTAAGGACAGCGGGGTATTAGGTCAAGAGAGCCCCCCGACTGATTCCAGAATATATGGTGATTAATTTGTTAGGGAAGTAACATGTTCCAGGGATAGAACACTTATATTTAAAGACAAGTATACCAGATCATAATAAGAATAACAAATGACAATGTGAAAGTTAAGATAATTGATAATTTCAACAAAAAACAATATTTTATTAAAATGATCAAATTTGGTGGCAGGGTAATATGTAACATTACATTTGGAACAACATAATATCGTACCTGATTTAATGAAGACTTTGGTTAAGAAGCTGACAAGGAGAACAATATCTTCCAAGATGATAGTGAAGAGGAACGACTAACAATTTTAGACTGACTAGTAAGACAACTGACCGTACCCAAATTAATGATTTAGGCTAAGTGATGCAAAACACCTTTAACCCCAACTATGACAATGAACTTTCAGTAATGACCAAACAAAGAATTATAAAGACAAACGGTTTATGAACCAGGACTATAAAGAAACAAATGGTTTCAGTTAATGTATCATTATATCCAGATAATCAAAATACAAAGTGAGGGATAATAGGCCCAAACATGTAATATTATGTAAGAGAAATATTAGTAAATAATTAAGTTAATTGATGTAACAAAAATATAAATACACCTGATTATAGATACATGAACCATACAAATAATTGTCACATATAGAGTTCATAGGGTTGTCCAGTAAACAACAAATTATAACATGGTCACAATAACATTTATAACAAGAGTAAAACCCAGATAAACAGTAAATGTAACAAGATTATTAGAACTGTGTGGTGAGGTAGAGCAACAGTGTTCACTTTATTGTAATTTTTGTAAGTCAAACATCAGTAAGTATACGGATGTTGAAACCCATATAAATAGTAAATATGACATAGACAGTGTCAGAATAATGAGTAAATTAGCTGACAATGGACTAACTAATTAGTATAGAATTTGTTTTGTAAAATGTGCATATTTTATGTTATAGCACAGTGTTATATCATAGTATTTGTGTTGTGTTTTTTGTATGTAACAGGTGATACAGTTAGTTTAAAGGAATGTCAATTTAATGATATTAATTCCATTTTTTTATGTTGTGTTAACAAATATAACAATAGAGCTGATGTTAAACCATGGTAAATTAATTGACCAAGCAGAATGGACTATACAAAGATGTTTTGTTAAGTGTCAAACACCTATACAGTTTGAATAGAAAACGGTTATTTGTGCAAGGATTTGGTATAATCATAGCCATGTGGGCATGAATTTAACTATTAGAATAATATATCTTTTGTGTTGTTAAAATAACGTTATATGTTAAACCATTTTGATGAGTGTTAGAAGTTAATTTAATTGTTAAAGATGTTAAAACATGGTGATGAAAGTAATACTATTACATAGGCCAGGTGAAACCAACTTTAGTAAATTTTGAACAATTATATTAGAAATTTTGTAATGCAAATGTGAAAGGGTAGATGTATTTATAGGTAATAATGTATACAAGGAATATAGAAACAAAATAACACATATCAAGTTATTTAAGAAAATTCCAAATAACAAAATTGTAACATCCATAGTTCTTAAGCAAAAATAGGCACGTTTGGTGTCTAAATATAACAAATGTGAAGATCAAAATAATGCTGATAATGGTTTTAAACTCCCATTCAGTATAGAAAAGTTATGTTAGTTTAAAGATTTTGAACAAATTTTAGAATTCGAAATAATGAATGTATATGACAATGTATATCCGAATTGGCCAACCAGATTCCAAGTTTACCCTTAGCAACCAGAAATTTCGGATAAATAAAATGAGACTTCTTTGACAACGATCTTAGCAGACCAGACGCGTTTTTAAATCGTCTTACATTATGTGTTATAAAGTGTGAGAAAACTATACAACCAGATAAATACAGTTAGAGGTACACTACACGAACTCTTTACTATAACAGAAGAACACCCATTACATGGAATAGAAGATATAATAACCAGGAGGAAGATTTGAAGTGGACGAGGGACGAGAAAGAAGATCTGACGTGTACGTGGGCCCTATCTTCAACCAAGAAGAGTACAAGAAGAGGATTTGGTGATTCTGACATCTCATTATATCGTACTTCAACACACACATTTGTATACACTACTTTTAAGTAATAATCAACTAAACTACAGACACCATATAACACAAACACTAAAAACAATCACTAATAACACCATATAAGACTAACACCTTTTTAAACACAACAAGAACTTTTAATTTACATAATAACTATCAAAGCCTGAACTGGACATAACCTTTTTAAAACTGGTAACCACTATACAATTTCTGTGTGCACGTATCACTCTAACGTTGTAATATCCTATAATTGTAAACTTGTATTTTGATTAATAGTGTAATATTTTGTATAATTATTATCCCCGAACCATATACGCCCTGAGACAATTAATATTTTTATTTAAAAACGTTAACAAAAAGCATTGTTTTGGTCTCGAAGAAATACTAAACGTTTGGCTACTGCTGCCAACTGGTAAAGGAAGAATTATAGTTTGCGCTACAATTGCGATTATCCTGTTTAAATTTATTAAAACAGTCAACCAGTGTTTTTTCCGAATAAAGGATTCCACAAGGATATATGTTTGATGGTATTTGTGTGTCGTTATTATTGTTGTTACATTTAGTAAAATAGAATTCACAGATTGCAGCGGACCCGACAGTTGGCATCGTTGAGTGACGTCACGGAAAAGAAGCAGCATAGTGGGAGTAAGCGGCAATTTACAAAATTATTCGCCGTTCAACATAACACATTTATAATTACACATCGACGACTCCAGTGCGAGTTCGTCGCTACATTATTTATATATATTACAAGTTCACACTTCCTACGGGTGGTGTAATCCAAGTGCACACGACATATATACAAGTAACTGATTCACAATAACATTGTACGTAACGAAAAATCTGGTTACCAATAGACGAACCTGAAGTGAGGCTACATTACGTCTCAATAAGATTCAATCAATCATACATAAATACGTATATGTTTACAAATTGGCGCCCAACGTGGGGCGTGTAATTTAATATAAATTAAATTATTATTAATAGACAAATAAACCGAAATAAACAAGATGAGGAAGCGAGAAACATCGCGAAAACGAGCGGCCGAAACCGAGAAGGTAGACGAGTTAAATATGGAAGACAAAGAAGCGACACCGGTCGAGGAAATAGAAATTATAACAAGAAAGGATCCGGAAAAACAACCAGAAGAAACCACACAAACGGAAGGCGAGAAGACGCAAGAAATGTTCAAACGTATGATGGAATTAATGCAGGAAACTAGTAAAAAAACGGAGGAGAGTAATAAGAAACTAAAGGATGAAATGAAGGAAGACTTCAGAAAGAAAATGGAGGAGAGTAGTAAGAAAATGGAAGAATTAAGTGAGAACAGTAATAAGAACTTAGAAAAACTGAAGGAAGAATTAAAAACGGACAATAAACAATCTACGGAGGAGTTGAGCCGAAAATTGGGAGAGACTAATAAGCAAATTGAAGAAAAAATGGGAGAATTGAAAGAGAATAGCAAGAAAATGGAGGAAAAAATTGACGCAAATAATAAAGCATTGAGGGAAGAATTGAAGGAAAATTACCAGGAAACCATGAAAAAACTGGATGAACACAAAGAGTCATTAAAAGAAGATTGGAATAGCAAGATGGAAATTAATAACCGGCAATTGCAGGAATGATGGGACAAGAAGCTGGAAGAACCGGTGACTGAAATTAAAAGGGTAGAATCCGAGACCAAGGAAAAGTGTGAGCGGATGAACCAAGAGATACTGAGCGTCCGGGAAGAAACGAATGGACGGGTTGAAAATATAAGAACCAACCAAGCATTGATGGGAGAGAGGTTAGAAGGTATGAGTGCTAATCTCAATCGAGTGCAAGACCAAACAACTGCACATAGAGATGAAATTAATTCCTTAAAAAACAGACAGTGTACCGGTGCCCATACAACATGCGAGGAAAATCGAGAAGTGATCGATTTTCAAAACTATAGAAGAAACCCTATGCTATTCCTAGAACGAGTCGAAGAGAAGATAGCCAAAACCGGAGAAGACAGATGGTTTGTGATAAGGAGCATGTTGGACGAGATGTTCCGAAAAGTATATGACAACTGGTGGACGGCGATGCGGCCGAGTATACAGAACTTCCAGGAATTTAAAAAACAGTTCAAATCTAAATATTGGTCCGATGCCACACAACACATGATAAGAAGTGACATAGGATTAGGCAGATATGACCTGCACGGCAAGCAAACTCCAACCGCATATTTTCTCGGCAAAATAAATATAGCCAGACATTTAGAGCCTGCAATTCCTACGGAATGTTTAGTGCGGCTATTAGCATACCACTATGGTGGCGAAATTACAAGAGGCCGAATAAATGGACGCATACAAACCATCGAGGAGATGTCAACATTATTGGCGGAGATGGAACAAGAGAAGAACTTCCTCCAGTATAGACGAAGGAACGATGAGATAAATAGAAATAATGGTCGCCGCGACGCCCCATATGAAAACAATGGGCAACGACCAAACAATAGTTATAACAACAACGGTAACCACTATCGGCGCGGTTGCCTAAACCAGAATAACACCAATAACTATCCGCGAAATAACGTAAATAATAACAACAATAACAACAACAACTATTACCGTAGCCCTCCTACAAATAATAACAATAATGGATACCAGCGTGCCAATGACAGAGACCACCAGAACCAGAACAACCGGGGTTATGACAACAACTATGATAACCGATACAGGCATAATAATAACGGCAATAATAAAAGTCAAAATCAAACATATAGAAGACAAGTAAATTATGTAAGCGTTGACGATAGGGATGTGGGAAGACGTTGGTACCAGGGACGAGCAAACTATAATGGAAACCGTGGAAGGAGTTTTCAGGAGGAGAGTAACCAGCACTACCGCGATGAACATCGGCGAAGTAGAAGCTGCGACGACAACAGAAATAACCGAAACTCAGTGACGTTCAATAATAACGCCATTGAGGTACAAGAGTCGCAGAGCAGAGACAGACCCAATCAATCAGACAACAGGACTGAGGAGATCAGCCCTGATTTAAACGAACTGCGGCAGTGAAAATCCACCAGGTCCCATCACTGAACCGGCAATTTGGGTACTTACTAGGACGAGACAAAACGAATGACGATACGTTGACAATAGTGCACAATCATTTCTTAAAGAATGTTAGAGAAGAACTACTGAACACGATAACGCAAAATAATTCAAATAATGAGATTGTTTATATCATCGCCCAAGTGAATGGACTAGAGACAAGATGTATGATAGATACGGGCGCAAACGTGTCGTTGATCGACAACAATGAATACATCAAAATTCAAAAATATAGTAAGGCCATCTTACCAACTTTACCAATTCAAAATATAATTTTAATCGGAGCCACTGGAAGGCAAAACAAGCCAATAAGAAAAAAGGTATCATTAACAGTGATCAGCAGAAAGTGATCCAGTACAAGATTGGAGACAAAGTATTGTTAAAAAACCGCGAATTGCCAAGTTCAAAGGAAGGAATAGCAAAAAAGCTATTATTACTGTATAATGGACCATATGTTGTTATAAAAAACAATAACAATAATACTTATGTCATTAGTGATGTGGAAACAAAAAAGATTAAGGGAACATACAACCAAGTTTCCTTAAAAATGTATTATGAACCTAATAAACAAAGTTGAAAATACCACAAAATTCTAAAAAAATAGTAAGATCAACTTACAACTAATTATTTATGAGAATTAATTTGGAATTGAAGAATTTATTATTATAAAACCACAGAATTCTAAAAAAATAGTAAGATCAACTTACAACTAATTATTTATGAGAATTAATTTGGAATTGAAGAATTTATTATTATAAAACCACCAAAATTCTAAAAAAATAGTAAGATCAACTTACAACTAATTATTTATGAGAATTAATTTGGAATTGAAGAATTTATTATTATAAAACCACAAAATTCTAAAAAAATAGTAAGATCAACTTACAACTAATTATTTATGAGAATTAATTTGGAATTGAAGAATTTATTATTATAAAATCACCAAAATTCTAAAGAAATAGTAAGATCAACTTACAACTAATTATTTATGAGAAATAATTTGGAATTGAAGAATTTATTATTATAAAACCACCAAAATTCCAAACAAAGAGTAAGAACAACTTACAACTAATTATTTATGAGAATTAATTTGGAATTGAAGAATTTATTATTATAAAACCAACAAAATTCCAAACAAAGAGTAAGAACAACTTACAATTAATTATTTATGAGAATTAATATGAAACTGAAGAATTTATTATTACAATACCACGAAATTGAAAAAATATAGTAAGCTCATCTTACCAACTTTGATAATTCAGAATATAATTTTAAATGAAGCCAAATAAACAAGGTTGAATATCTCAGAATTTAGATAAATAGTAAGGACAACTTACAGTACAGTTTGATAATGTTATTATGAATCTAGCGAATAAACAACTGGGAATAAATTTCCAAATTCTAAACAAAATAAGCACCTCTTATTAAACACAGTTATGAACTTATTATTGGAATATAAAAGAAAGATGCAACATCCATAAATTAGAAGAAACTATAGTGATATAAAATGAATAAGAAAGGACAAATGTAGACAGTCGACGATGAAAATGAGACAAGACTAGAAACGAATTTATTGCAAATAACCTATCATGATTGTGAGAGAATCAACAACAACTGAAGATGCAAATACTTGTTATGTTTTAATTTAAATGAACATAGTGAATGAAAAATGAAGATTAAGCAGTACTGATAAAGAAGGAAGGAAGATAGTACCAATTGAAAAAAAAAATGTTATTAATATCGCCACAAGAAAATAAACATCTGAAAGAATCAATGGAAAGAAATAGTTAGATCTGAGAACTTAGACTGAGTGAACAATCCCAAGAATATATTATATTATTTTATTTATTTAGTCGTGAATAGACTAGTGATTATTAAATGTGATTGACTGACGAGATAGCTCCAGCAATCGATATTATTTATGTATTATGTATTGTAAGGACAGCGGGGTATTAGGTCAAGAGAGCCCCCCGACTGATTCCAGAATATATGGTGATTAATTTGTTAGGGAAGTAACATGTTCCAGGGATAGAACACTTATATTTAAAGACAAGTATACCAGATCATAATAAGAATAACAAATGACAATGTGAAAGTTAAGATAATTGATAATTTCAACAAAAAACAATATTTTATTAAAATGATCAAATTTGGTGGCAGGGTAATATGTAACATTACATTTGGAACAACATAATATCGTACCTGATTTAATGAAGACTTTGGTTAAGAAGCTGACAAGGAGAACAATATCTTCCAAGATGATAGTGAAGAGGAACGACTAACAATTTTAGACTGACTAGTAAGACAACTGACCGTACCCAAATTAATGATTTAGGCTAAGTGATGCAAAACACCTTTAACCCCAACTATGACAATGAACTTTCAGTAATGACCAAACAAAGAATTATAAAGACAAACGGTTTATGAACCAGGACTATAAAGAAACAAATGGTTTCAGTTAATGTATCATTATATCCAGATAATCAAAATACAAAGTGAGGGATAATAGGCCCAAACATGTAATATTATGTAAGAGAAATATTAGTAAATAATTAAGTTAATTGATGTAACAAAAATATAAATACACCTGATTATAGATACATGAACCATACAAATAATTGTCACATATAGAGTTCATAGGGTTGTCCAGTAAACAACAAATTATAACATGGTCACAATAACATTTATAACAAGAGTAAAACCCAGATAAACAGTAAATGTAACAAGATTATTAGAACTGTGTGGTGAGGTAGAGCAACAGTGTTCACTTTATTGTAATTTTTGTAAGTCAAACATCAGTAAGTATACGGATGTTGAAACCCATATAAATAGTAAATATGACATAGACAGTGTCAGAATAATGAGTAAATTAGCTGACAATGGACTAACTAATTAGTATAGAATTTGTTTTGTAAAATGTGCATATTTTATGTTATAGCACAGTGTTATATCATAGTATTTGTGTTGTGTTTTTTGTATGTAACAGGTGATACAGTTAGTTTAAAGGAATGTCAATGTAATGATATTAATTCCATTTTTTTATGTTGTGTTAACAAATATAACAATAGAGCTGATGTTAAACCATGGTAAATTAATTGACCAAGCAGAATGGACTATACAAAGATGTTTTGTTAAGTGTCAAACACCTATACAGTTTGGATAGAAAACAGTTATTTGTGCAAGGATTTGATATAATCATAGCCATGTGGGCATGAATTTAACTATTAGAATAATATATCTTTTGTGTTGTTAAAATAACGTTATATGTTAAACCATTTTGATGAGTGTTAGAAGTTAATTTAATTGTTAAAGATGTTAAAACATGGTGATGAAAGTAATACTATTACATAGGCCAGGTGAAACCAACTTTAGTAAATTTTGAACAATTATATTAGAAATTTTGTAATGCAAATGTGAAAGGGTAGATGTATTTATAGGTATTAATGTATACTAGGAATATAGAAACAAAATAACACATATCAAGTTATTTAAGAAAATTCCAAATAACAAAATTGTAACATCCATAGTTCTTAAGCAAAAATAGGCACGTTTGGTGTCTAAATATAACAAATGTGAAGATCAAAATAATGCTGATAATGGTTTTAAACTCCCATTCAGTATAGAAAAGTTATGTTAGTTTAAAGATTTTGAACAAATTTTAGAATTCGAAATAATGAATGTATATGACAATGTATATCCGAATTGGCCAACCAGATTCCAAGTTTACCCTTAGCAACCAGAAATTTCGGATAAATAAAATGAGACTTCTTTGACAACGATCTTAGCAGACAGACGCGTTTTTAAATCGTCTTACATTATGTGTTATAAAGTGTGAGAAAACTATACAACCAGATAAATACAGTTAGAGGTACACTACACGAACTCTTTACTATAACAGAAGAACACCCATTACATGGAATAGAAGATATAATAACCAGGAAGAAGATTTGAAGTGGACGAGGGACGAGAAAGAAGATCTGACGTGTACGTGGGCCCTATCTTCAACCAAGAAGAGTACAAGAAGAGGATTTGGTGATTCTGACATCTCATTATATCGTACTTCAACACACACATTTGTATACACTACTTTTAAGTAATAATCAACTAAACTACAGACACCATATAACACAAACACTAAAAACAATCACTAATAACACCATATAAGACTAACACCTTTTTAAACACAACAAGAACTTTTAATTTACATAATAACTATCAAAGCCTGAACTGGACATAACCTTTTTAAAACTGGTAACCACTATACAATTTCTGTGTGCACGTATCACTCTAACGTTGTAATATCCTATAATTGTAAACTTGTATTTTGATTAATAGTGTAATATTTTGTATAATTATTATCCCCGAACCATATACGCCCTGAGACAATTAATATTTTTATTTAAAAACGTTAACAAAAAGCATTGTTTTGGTCTCGAAGAAATACTAAACGTTTGGCTACTGCTGCCAACTGGTAAAGGAAGAATTATAGTTTGCGCTACAATTGCGATTATCCTGTTTAAATTTATTAAAACAGTCAACCAGTGTTTTTTCCGAATAAAGGATTCCACAAGGATATATGTTTGATGGTATTTGTGTGTCGTTATTATTGTTGTTACATTTAGTAAAATAGAATTCACAGATTGCAGCGGACCCGACAGTTGGCATCGTTGAGTGACGTCACGGAAAAGAAGCAGCATAGTGGGAGTAAGCGGCAATTTACAAAATTATTCGCCGTTCAACATAACACATTTATAATTACACATCGACGACTCCAGTGCGAGTTCGTCGCTACATTATTTATATATATTACAAGTTCACACTTCCTACGGGTGGTGTAATCCAAGTGCACACGACATATATACAAGTAACTGATTCACAATAACATTGTACGTAACGAAAAATCTGGTTACCAATAGACGAACCTGAAGTGAGGCTACATTACGTCTCAATAAGATTCAATCAATCATACATAAATACGTATATGGTTACAACGTTAATGATGACGATAGTGTCGTACGAACGACCGTTTGCGATCCGACTGAACGTCACTGTACCGACAAGGTCTGTCGTTGTCTTATGTAACAATCAACGCGAAAACATTGAAACTACACAATGGACGTACAGATCAGAGGCCGAGTGTTCACGATAAATAAATAAACAAACATATTTAGCGTTGGCACGGCGCGGGTCGGCGTTTGGCAGGCATTCCACAAACCGGATCCTTGGCTCTCAAATACGCCTCAATTTGTACTGAATCGTTAACTACTAATGATTGATTTTCTATGTTTACTCGGTGTTTGTTCTCCAACTATTGTTCCTTCAAGCTGTATGAATAGGCCTACAGTGGAGCGGTAAACTGGAGTTGTTTCCTTTGATTCGGTGATGTCTTAACAGCGAGGACTACGTTGAGGAAATTAAAAGGTCAGCTATAAGCGTAATAGGAACACAATAGTCAGCAAAATATAGAAAAAACAAAACCACTGTTAATGTTCTTTAACTCGTTGGTATTCTTAACACCGCTTACGAAATTTGGATCTTGGAACAGTCAGGTTACAAAAAATTTGAAGCCATCGAATTATGGGACTGTTGCTGATTTTCAAAGTGTCATGGGCAGAACGCTGAAAGAGTACTTAAATATTACAAGAAATTATGTAAAAATCGATATCTTGAACTGATAAATTAGAAGGTGATTTGGAGGTTGTCAAGGGGAAAAACGTAAGAAACGACTGTTGTGATATACGAAGCAGTATGGTTAACGCCGTAGCATAAAGGGCTCTGGAAAGAAGGATGATAATAATAATAATAGTATTAGAAGTAGTAGTGATAGTAGTAGTGGTAGTGGTAGTAGTGATTTTTTTTTACCGAGGGAAGAAATGCATTCTGTTCCATCAGAGAGACACGGCTCTCCTGTGTGTGGGATTCCATTATTCACTCCCATACAACACTACGAGGAGAGCCATCAAAATATTGTACAAGTGGACTTTTGTATGTCTATTCTAGCTTTGTTTCTAAATGTCTTTGTTAATACTCCGCATACACCTTGATTCTTATTAATTTTGTTGGCGTGATCTCTAATAATGTATAATATAATGTATTATATAATGTAATATGACGCGTATAATATAATGTGTAAATTGATGTACAAAATAATATAAATTTATAAATATCATCATCAGCGGCGCAACAACCCATTACTGAGTCAAGGCCTCCTTTAACAGCCTCCGCCAGTTGTCCCGGTCAAGTGCAGCTGTTCTCCAGTTCCGGGTCCCAAGGATGTGGCGCGCATCATAGCTCACACCGTCTTCCCAACGTAGTTTGGGTCTACCAACTCTCCTGGTGCCATAGATCTGTTCTGTGAGTGCCTTTCTTGGTATTTCATTCTCCCCCATTCTGATCACGTGTCCAGCCCACCTGAGTCTACCAAGCTTTATAATTTTCACAATATCTGGTTCATTCAGAAGTGTGTTCAGTTCTTGGTTGGTTCTTTTCCTCCATTCACCTCCCACACATATTGGACCAAATATACTACGGAGGATTTTGCGTTCATGAACCAGCAGGCTTGACTCAGACTTTCTAGAAATGGTCCAGGTCTCAGAACCATAGGTGAGAACTGGGCGGATCAGTGTTTTACACAAAAGCAGCTTGATGCTCCTGGCAATTATTCTGCTTTGGAACAGGGGTCTGAGACCAAAGAAGCACCTATTAGCTGAGGTGATTCTTCGCTTTATTTCCTCTGTTGTTTCCCCATCAGCGTTAACTTGGCATCCTAAATAAACATAGTTGTTGATTTTTTTGAAGGAATAGATGCCAATTTGGGTGTGCTCTCCTTCTCTAGCTTCCTGTCCTGTGGCCATATATTTTGTCTTGCTTTCATTTATTATGAGACCCAGTCTCCTTGCGGGACCTTCAAGAGCAAGAAAGGCTTCAGTGACTGCTCGAAGGGACCTCCCGATTATATCTAGGTCATCAGCGTATCCTAGGACCTGCACCAACCTGTTGAATACAGTCCCAGAGGAATCTATTCCAGCAAAAATTTATAAATAATATATAGTATAATCTTGTAACGTAATCCGTTAACCTTTAGATGACTGCGGTTAACTGCAGCGTCGGTGTTTTGTCCGATCTGAAGATGAAGCTGTACCCGAAAGCCCTTATCGACTATTAAAAAGTGGATTGCAAAATTCCTCTTTCGTGTGTAATGGGTCCATTTATAAATCGATTGAATTTTTTTATTACTTATACCGTAAAAAAATGGATGTACACCGACGTAGACCGAAGACAGACGAAGTAAGTACTACGAACACGTAGGGACTCGAATCAGCGATGCGAGTGTGATGGGATTTGGTGTCACTAGGAGCGGTAGGGGGTAGGGGCGACATTACCTTGTATGCTGGACTCCCATTTATTTTATTAATTTGCAAATATTGTAATTCCTTTTATTTCTACAATCATTTATAAGCCGTTTTTTAACACACGCAACTGGCTTAGAAATAGGCATATATTAAGTGATTATAGAATTTTTCCGAACTTTTCTAATAGCTGCTAGCTTTCTAATAAGGAGAGGGATTGATTCCCTGACCCCTCGTCTGTAGTTACGGCACTGCACGAACGAATGGAATTTGAGTCCCGTCATAAGAAGTTGATGATGATGTTGTTGATGATGATGATGATGATATAAACGTATAAATTTAATCAGAAAACTTTGTATCGTGTTGAAAGAATAAAGGATTGCGCTCGCGTAGGAGGTTTTATTATGTGTTCGTCCATCACGGGATATAAATTTTAGAAAAAAGAAGACAAATTGTTTTTCAAACGTATAAACAGATGTTTGCTATCGAATGAATAAATATTTGGGTCAGCGCATAAACAGGTGGTCTGGGGAATACGTGTCAGTTTAATATTTAAACATGGCACAATTTGTAGTAGGGTATCGAGTTTAATAATTATACGGTTTGTCGTATTGGACACTCGTACATTTCAAATCAAATTTTTAACTTAATTAAACGATACGTATGGCACGAACTCACGCGCGCGCATGCGTCCCATCTGTTACGGATTTTCCGTTGTTTGTACGGAAAACACGATAAAACTGTGAACCTACGGAAGACATCGATAAATACAGGAAACGGTTAATATGGATTAAGGCTTAGGTTTTTTTATGAAAAAACACAGACAAGAAGTCTGTTTTGTTGTGCGAACTACTAAACGCATAAAACCTGTTGAACCTGTGTTGTATTCCACTTATAACGTGTTGGGTTTTATTTTTACTGACGTCGCTTTAAATTGAAAACAGATTTTCGTGTTCCTCTCCCTTTGTCTCACAAAGGATTATAGACCTTCCTTTATGTGCAACAGAATTTACATGTTTCGGTAGAAAGGTCGGCCTTTAACCCAAATTCTGTGCGAAAGCGACTTGTTACTGCTGTCTCTAGTAGTCGTCTTGTATTATACAAAGTTACGCTGTATGTTGCAGTGATTCGATGTACAGGAATTTTGCTCAGACATGGCGGCTTACAACTACTGTCCGTGCAAACCTTAGAGAAAAGCATCGCGCTTACGGAGTATAGTGTTGACAAACGTAACGCCATTATTGTATTGCGATCTAAACACTGCGCGTGCGTCACAGACACCCCCCTCTCTTATACATACATGAACGCAACAATGTTTGAATACATTCACATGAAGCAATGCAATGAGCGGTAGTTGTCAGTAAGCTAAACGCGCGCCTGTGTGTGATCATCTAACAATGAAACAGACATCTGTTTATTTTTAAATCACCGAAACAGTTAACGTCAGCTATGAAAGCAGTTCTTATAAACTTTAATGACTATTTTGTCTCCGCTTATGTAGCTGCGTTGTTGCACATTTTTGGATTACTTAAAAAAAGGCCTAGACTGATAGCAAAATGACGACGGTACGCAAAGGTCGACTTCCTGCAAGGTAATACGCTGCAGTTACTGAATACCCTACCGCACGCCCAAGGTCATGTATTATGCTGAATTGATATTATTCATTAGTTATAGCTAATGAGTGGGAATAACGTACGACGTGGCAACAATATCATTGCCATTAGACCCAAGTTATTTGCTAATGTTTTCACTCGCTATAGGTACGCAGTCGTCAATTCCGTGCTTCAGCTTAACATTTTAACGAATCCGAGCCGCTTCGTCTGACCAAAATTCGTTGTACAGCACGATTTAAGACGTTGCATTGTTCAAATGTATTGGTGTCAGTTGTTCATGTTAATGTCAATCGTATTAATATGTAGAGTTTCTATGATTTTGTTTTTTCGGGAAACATTTACTATCTATTAATTGTAATGTGTAGTGAATTACAGCCCCCCCCCCCAAATTAGTGAGACATTTATTGTGACTGGATGATAGTGTACCATAACCACAGATCCGTACCATCCGTACATTCGTTAAAAATGTAAAAATTAGGACGAAGGTAAGCCAGGGTTATACGTATTGCACCTTTTGTAAATCGGATTTCCGAATTGTCATATAGTTTGTGGGGCAGGGAAACTATACTGTGAAGGTAATGTTCAAGTAGTATTTTATAAGCCGTGAAACAATGATATGGTGAAGGCTATAGTACGGGACTTAGCATAATAAGCTTCGAGGTTACGCAGTAGTAACAGCTCTTCCCCGCCCCTCGCCCAACAATGTTGTCGCACGTTACACTTGGTTATGCATAGGCAAAGGCGGGGAGTGAAGCGACATGGCAATACCGCAGTCGTCTCGAAGCTTATTTTGATACGTCTCACATATATACAGTCACTGAAGCCGAAAAAAAATAGAAATTTCAAATTAAGTGGCTTCTACGAGATTTTTTGCATAGGGCTAGATAAAAAGGTAAGAAAGAATTAAAAAAAAAAGTTTACAAAAATTCAGTCGCGGGTTTTCGAAAAAAAGGGTGGGGAAGGTACAAAAAATTCATTTTTCGTGATTATCTTAAAAAATATTAAATTTATGAGAAAAATACAAAAGACCAACAAGAAAGAGCATAAAATTCTGCATAAAAAAGGTTATTAACATTTTTTTGTCAGGTCAATAATTTTAGTAGAAACATTAATTCAAAATTGGCCACATTTTTCACAAGGTGAATTTTCACATAAAATACATGTTTATTTAATAGACATGCATTTTTTTCAGGAATATAAGTTTAAAAACTCATTATTATTCATTTATGTATATATTATTATGTATAATTTTTTACTTATTTATTACGTGTTATAATAAAAATATTATTAAAAATGCACTTGACGTTCAACTTGACGTTTTACTCGCATATATCACTTGTATCGTAGAACCTTTTTATTTTCAAAAATTAATGAAGAAGTTGCGATAATTTCAAAAAATAAACACTGCACGTGCTCCGAAATAAAATTACAGTCGATCCGGCAACGGTTTACACACTAACACTTACAACGTACAAGCTTGTGTGTCGGCTCACCGCACATCTGTGTGGTGCATGTGCCAGTTGTCCTCGCGCTCCCTAAAATTCTTCAACTTTCAGGGTCTGTTCTTTTTATGCCCATGCACGGATATAAATTCTCACTATGTAGAAGAGAAACCTCAAATATTGTAGTTTTACGTACAAGAGTTACATTTTAATATTTTTTTTTAGTTTTTAACTATTAATATTAATACGCGCAATGGAGATATTTTTACATTTATTAATAAAAGTTACATTTATTTAAACTTAACTAAATTTTAACAATTCTTTACACCGCAGTCTTATAGAAGACACTTTGATCAATACTTGTTCATAATTTTGTTAAAAAATATTTATTTTGAAAATTTCTGTAGAAATTTTAAGTTAAAAAAATGATGTAGACTATACTTGCGAGCTCAAAAAAATTATAAATTTTGAAACTCGCTCATTTTATGCCAATAAATCAATACTAATTTTTTATTTTTTTTTCGAAGACTATTACCTGTATATGTAAACTTCATATTGTGAAGTTTTTTTTTAATGTAAATACATTTGTAATAAATTGTTAATATTTTTATGCATTAGTTGAAAAAAATAAAAAACAAAAAAGTTCCCATCACTTTATTTTAAGTATTTATTAATAATTTAATTATTTTCTTTTCATTTTACGTAAAAGTACAAACATTTAGCTTTAAAATCATCATCATCATTATTCCTGCATCTCCTAAGTGGAGCATAGGGCATCAATGAACTTCCGCCACCGGACTCTGTTCCGCGCCATCGTCTTGATCTCGGGCCAGGTCTTCCCTCCTTTCTCCATCCCTTCCGCTATTACACTCCTCCTCCATGTGTTCCTTGGTCTGCCTCTTCTCCTGCTACCTTGTGGGTTCCATTCCAGGGCTTGTCTTGCTATGTTGTCTCTATCTCGTCGTAATATATGCCCAATCCACTTCCATTTCCTACGACGCATCTCAATGTCAGTGGGTGTTTGATGGGTTCTTCTCCACAGCTCTTCATTGGAGATAACTTGTGGCCACCATATCCTGAGGATATTCCGCAAACTTCTGTTCACTAATGTTTGGAGTCTGCTAATCAGTTGTTTGTTAGTCTTCCAAGTTTCACACCCATAGAGCAGTACCGATTTGACATTTGTATTGAAGATGCGTAGTTTGGTATTGGTGCTAAGTTCCCTTGATTTCCAGATTGGTCTCAGCATTGCAAATGCTCCTTTAGCCTTATTTATTCTATTTAGCTTTAAAATGGTTTTTGATATTTGTCTCTACGACCATTATAACGGATTTTATTAAAATTTGTATGTTGCAATGTCAGAAAAAATTAGCCTTCCCGCTCATCGGGGCGGACTCCGACAATCAATTTTTTTCTAATATTTCAATTCCATTTTTCTCACAAAGTATTGGCCTGACAAAAAGAAATGATAAATAGCTTTTTTGTCAAGAATTTAATGTTCTTTAATTTGTGTAATTTGTCTTTTTTTTGTAAATTTGTTATTTTTCAAGATAATTGAAAAAACTAATTTTTTGTACCTTCCCCCTCCTCTTTTTCGAAAAACCGCGACGGAATTTATGTAAACTTTTTTTAAAATTGTTTCTCACCCTTTTATCTAACCTTATGCAAAAAATCTCGTAGAAGCCACTTAATTTGAATTTTTTTCCTTCAGTGACTGTACTAATAATAGTAATGACAAATTAGGTTGAGAGAGACACAAACGTTCCTGACGTTTTAAACAACGTACAAGAGGAAAGTAAAGTTATAATTTAAAAGGGAAAGATAAAATTTATATGGCTTGTGTTCAGCCATAATGGTTTTGTTCTGAGGACTTTACAAAAAAAAGTGGTAAGGAAGAGAGGGTGATGTACGGATGACGTTGGGGTCTGTAAGGTGTGGTGCTCTTGAAAGAATGGCGGAGGACGGGCGACTTTACAGGTTCGAAACTAACATAATTTAAATGAGGTTATGTTAGGACATGTTTTGCCAGTTTCCTCTATAGTGTACAGTTACCATCCATCCATCCTCAGCGCCACACCCTATGTAGGGCCTGGGCTTCTTTCATAACACGCTCCCGTTCCCTTCTTTCTCCCTTCTTTCTTCAGCACACAATGTCTTCTGAGGTCCTTCTCGAGACTGTCCACCCACCTTTTCTTTGGTCTTCCTTTTGGCCTTCTTCCGCTTGGTCTGCTCTGGAATGCTCTTTTAGCCATTCTGTCTTCTTATACAGGTTACCGTCCATCTAAAACCAGTCGCCCTTCTAAAATCGCACCGGCGCCAAACGGCCTTCCTCGCTCCCACGGTCTCCATCTGATACTTCGACTATTCTTCCAAGTATTTTGAATTGTAGAAGCATAACTAGCATGGTCCAGTTTTGAATTCTGTGCGTAATATCACTAACTTTTGGTTGGTGTCTTTCCATTGCTTTCCGTGTGTGTGTTGTTTGTTTTGTGAATATCCTCGTTAGTGCCCCGCACGTAACAACGGAAAATACGTACTGATGAAATACTGTCACTCTGTGGTGCTGGTGAAATCATTTTGTTTTTCAGTACGCGATCATGTTCATGATGACCGCACCCTACCTCGATCTCATCCTTTCGACTTCTGTGTCTTTAATTCGCTTTCCTGTTGCTGTCTGTTGCCATATGAGTAGGCCTATGTATTCATGTACATTTTCTATTTTCCTACCGGTTGTTGTTGTAGGTATATGCTGTGGATTCATTATTTTTCTCTCATCCAAGTTCATTTTTAACGTTTTTATTTCTAATTCTACCAGATTGTATAAGATTGTTATCTGTTCCGGTGATTAGATTCATGTTGTCAGCAAATCGCAGGTGGAAGAATATTTTCAATTTTAATACAAGCATAAGTGAAGAATTGTTTTTTGTGTAATTATTCCATTACAAGTGAAAGAGAGAGGGGGGGTGCGAGTGTAAATCTCTGCTCTGCAGCGCATATTTTTCCATTTCTCGCGGCCGAGTTTAATTTCTCAGAGGGGATAGTGTAATCAGTCGGAGCTGGGTAGACACATTGTGCGCAGTAATTCTCTTTTCCCCGCACATGTGTTTGTTTTATTCTTGATATTCAGGCTCTGCCTACATTTGTTTTCCTCTGTATGTTACGAAAATTATGTAAAATATTTGTAAGAAGAAAACCCGGCATTTATGGTGGTGCGAGTCACGATTTGAGAGAGAAGAAAGATGAACGAAGTTTCTGTAGATAGCGTGTATATCTTCATACCAAGCGTGATGTAACCTGTCTTCCCTCGTGGACGTTATCTAACATGCCCGCAGGCCGGACAGGTTTACGTAATGATGTCCTGACCGTGTGCTCGTTTATCCACGGTAAATATAGAACTATATATCTGTTTAAAGAAAGTATGCAAATAGTTTCTCATTATTTAGTTTAATTGTTTTTATGAATCTTATTAAGACATTATTCTGCGAAGTATAGCCTGTAGACAAGGCCTATTCTTTAATGGAATTCTTGTGTTACTTTTGTGGGCATTGTGTTCTGAACACTTTACGAAAGCGGTTGGGACAGACACCCTCACACAAATGCAGGGAATTAGAGATATTCCTCTCACCGCGAGGTTACTGGCGGGGTCATGCTATTCAGACATGTTGGCAGAACAGTGCGCGAATCACGAACCTGCATAAATAACTTTGGATTCTAATTGTCACCCTCTCCTCGTAGATCGTTTACGTCAGAAAGATGTAACGTGGAATTCGGTTAGCCCATGTGGGGTATCAGTTATCGAGGATTTTAACTACAATCTTAATTAATCTTGTTATTTGAATTAGCAGTCTCTGTAACTCCAACTTCGACGTGCTTATTTGCTAAACTGGTAAATGTCATGTTCTAGACGAGGCCTTTCAGTGTTTCCACCATTTTCAAGTCCTAAACTACGACGTTAAATGCTCATGTTGTAGGACTTGAAAATGGTGGAAACACTGAAAGCCCTCGTCCAAAACCTGTCATTTAGCAGTTTAATAAGCACGACGAAGTTGGAGTATAATCGTAATGTACTGTTCAGTTTTGAAATTTCAAACTTTTGGGACACCAAGACCCAAAAAGTAGAAATGTGCGAAAATTGTACAAATTTATGCGTGATATCGGACAAAAGGGAAATTTAACTTAAATCCGAATGTGTTATTTACTTTGCCACGGGATAAAAATTGAAGACAAAATTTTAAAAAAAGGTGTTAAACTCCATGTGGGATACCAAGTTATGATGATTTCTTTTTCAAAATAACTACTCGGTGTCTTTAATTATGTGTCAGAATTAATATCTGCCAACAAACCTTACAGAACTTTGACTTTCTTAAAAATGTTTGTAAACTATGCTTGCAAAACTTTCCATTTCGTTTTTTGCAAACCGTTATGCATCTTTGAACGACTCTATCCCATTAAATGGATTAAACTGCTTAATCTTAGGGCCATGGAGGAAAGACGACTTCTGTCGCTTACCGCACCATAAGATTTGTAGGCCTATATAGCAACATTAGTAACATTGATAATTAGCATATTATTTGTAACCGCTCCATTTGTGTATGTATACAAAAAATAAAAAGTAAATTGAATAGATATAAAGTATGAGAAACGCTGTATGATGACCTCTTCAGTCCGTTTCGCGGCTAATGCTGACAGTCATACATACGAAGAACATTACTCGCAGCTTTAAACGATTAAAATATATTGATTTTTATCTAATAGTAAAGTATTCCGTTCAAAATATTAAGAGAGTTTTGCAGCTCAGGAAGCTTACCACTTGGTACTGTAATCAGTGGCGCAGCTAGGCTTTTTGGCGCCTGGGCAAGGAGGTCGTCGGCCTTCACGATCAAAAGGGGGACAAAAGAGCCAAAGTGAAAGCCCATCCAGTGAACAAAGTACTAAATAAATGCAAATGTGTAGATTTTTGTATGGAAGCACGTCCAGAAATCGTCTTAAGAATATTTATTAAGTCAAAATTAAGAAATTACATATTATAATATTATCGGTATTCTGTTTGTATTCATTTTATTAGTAACAAATGTAGACTACTTATAAAAAATGTAGTAATAAGCCTATAAACAATTTATAACATAAAAATGTTCTAATAAACATGCAGATTTCTTGTAGGTCTAAAGCGCATCGTCAAAACAATATCGTAAAGCAACATAAAGTTAAACAAAGAACTACATTAAATGTAATAAAATAAATGACTTACCATTACAGGTTAATGGTTCCATCGTCTATTAATAAACACTTAATATTTATTTTTAATATTTGCTAAATACTTAAAAAGAGACTTTTTAAAATGTAAGTTTCCTGCAAGGCTTAATTGCTGCAAAGTCGGTTATTAAATCAGTATAATCTAAAGAGGAAGGAATGTCGTTTTCAATTGAAAGGATCGCTAGATTTGATACCTTGTCTCTTGAGATATTGTTGATCGTAGGTACGATTTAATCGATTTAAGTTTACTAAACGATCTTTACAAGAAGAAACAGCCACTGGTAAAGTAAGAAAAATTGTTAAAGCTGCTGCTAGTGTTTTGTAGGCTTCTAATCCCATTGAAGAAATGTATTGTAGCAGTCCCTGAGGTGAAAAGTTCGTTTGTTCTCCTTTTGCTATTGCAGTTTTTAATATAAGTATGACGTTTTTCAAATCACTGAACAATTCTTCACTGTTTGGGTCTTGTGGATACAGTTTTCCAAGCACTGGGCACTTAATATTGATTTCGGAAAGCTGTTCCTTAAAATGTATATCCTCATCCTTATGAATGTCTCAGATTTACAGAGGAACCCAATTAACTCTTTTATGTTAGAGAAACGGCTTGAAATTTCAACTGACAGTTTGTCCAAAATTTCTATTAGATAACGTCGCATTTCTTGCCGAACGGTTAATCAGAATCGTCTCCATACTCCCCTGCCATCGTATGCTTCCTTCTTATCCTTTCTGTAATACTGACATCCCATTCATTACATACCTGCTCTGCCTTAGAAATGGCATTGTCACACAGCTCATTCCTCCAAACGTTTAATTTGTCCGTTAGCTTCCCCAGAACTGTCAATGCTTGAATAAAGCTTATTCCCGTAGTCTACAAGATTTTCTGGATTTTGTTCATAGAAGAAAGATTGTCTGTCCAGAAAAAGAGCAAGGTCACAAAATTAAAGTTTTCTATTGCATTAATTATTAATGCTGCATCTTCCCTCGTATCAATTGTTTCAGTCGGTGTATCCCTTAGTTTCTCCAGTGCAGCGATCATTTCATCCAGCTGAGTGCACATTGCTTTTACCGCATCTGCTTTTGAACTCCACCTGATATCACAATGTTCTCTTAGAGTAATATTTACGAAGTCTTTAAGAACACCATATCTATGAGTGGAACAGGAAAAGAAAGTGAATAGATATTCTACTGTCCCAAAAAATGTCACTGCCTGAACATTTACATGAGCTGCATGAACTCCAACCAAGTTAAGTGAATGGTTGTCACAGGGAACAGTGGAATCAAATCTAATATTCTCTTCTGAACTCCTGAATGGATACCAGCCATTGTTGCTTGATTGTCATACGACTGACCTCTGCAATCGCTAAGATTCAATCCATCTCTCTCACGTTAACTTGTGAGTCCCCTCCGCTGTTTTCACTTCTAAAGGAGTAAAATCTGTGAAGGCTTCTTTGATATCAACAGAATTGCGTTTAATTTTAACAAATCTTATAATCTGAGACATTTGTTCTACATGTGCAGCATCCGATGTTGTGTCAAATATAATACTAAAGTACTTCGCCTTCTTACATGCAGTAATAATATATTTGCGTACTCTTTCTCCTAACAAGCTTATTATTTTATTTTGAATAGTTGGCGAAAAATACGATATACACCCAGATTTACGAGAGACTGAATCCAAATGAGACCTTATGACAGTGTCAAATTTAGGCAAGTATTTTAACAAAGCCAGAAAGTTTCCCGTATTTTGATCGTTAGTAATTGACTCTCGATGTCTTCTCGGTGCCAGATTTTGTTGTGCAAGAGTTTGTACTGTGGCAATAACCCGTTCGAGGATTTCTTTCCCCGTCTTAGCTGCTTTACTTATTTGTTCCTGAAGTAGATCATCAATAACTTCCCCTTTGTTTAAAGAACGTACCAATTCCTTCCATTCAAAAAACGCATAGCGATAAGCAGGACTATTTTCATGATCCTGAATACGGGGATTTAACTTTCGCCACGACGAAAGCCCATATTCACTATTAAAATGTCTTCTTTGATTTTTTTTTGTGTGGAAATAAAGTGCAACAAAGGCAAAATAGAGATTTTGTAGTTGTAGAGAAACGCATCCAAGTGCGATTTACCTTTTCGCCATTTTGCAAGGTTTTATGAAACCAATACTTGTTTAAGGATCGTCCAGTTTCATCTTCAGGAAAATGGCTGTCCTTGTTGTGCAACTGACACCATTTACCATGTTGTCCTCTATTCACCATTATGTATCGGAAGGATTGAGATATCTCGCTTGGCAAAGCTCCCATATCTTGTAGAGCGGCACCGGGAAAACGGTCTCCATTATTGCTAGTAATTTTCTGTCCTCCATCGCCTGTAATTTCAATACTGCACGATCCAACATCATCCATGGTACTAGAACCAACTGAATCTTGTAACTGTACTTTGTCAATTCAAAGTTTGAAGTATTCAAGTCGTTAATTTAATTGTATTTGTCAACAGCCTCGTCGCTAACAACATCTACTATCGCAAGTTGATTCCTTGTTAATTGTAATATTTTCACACTCAGGGTTCAATTTTCCTTGAATAAAAGACTTCATAAACTCTTTGGAACTTTTTGTAGTTCTTAATCTTTCTTTCCTTCTCTTCCGAAACTGGGGCCCGCTGAGTTTACTTCGTTTCGTATCAGCTTCAAATAAAATTTTAAAAATCTATTTTCTATAGTAGTATTAGTATGATGACATACACGTGAAGTATTATAGATATACCCACAAGACGCACAAACCAAAAACAAACCGCACACTCAAGATACTCATCAATAACTGATGATCAATAACTTCGCTGAACCAGGAAGAATTGCACATACGTAGCCCACGTAACGTTTTTTTTATACGTTTGCAAATAATATATTCGTCTGTATACAAATAGCAGTTAATATTATGTATACAAAGCTAATACTGTATGATTATCAGTTCTCCTTTCCAGCACAACTCACTACGAAGTCACTACAAATTTGTTATCATAATGAACGGTAATTACGATGCTTGAGCATAAATGGAGTAACACTGTTTATCACGCGAGGTTTATGACAACAGACAAGCTGGTTGTTTATGCTTCTTTTGTGAAAGGAATAGTCGTATCAAAGAAACAAGTTGTTTGTAGTTTTATAAACCGAAAACAATTTTTTCAAGTCTATGCTCACTTTGCCGTCCTCCTAGCTATGGCGCCCGGGGCGGCTGCCCCCTTGCCCCCCCCCCAGCTGCGCCTCTGACTGTAATTATACGATATCAAAACATATTTTGGTACGTTTTAAGTAAATTTCATTCAAAAATTGAGTCGGTAGAAAAAAATTAATAAAACCATTATCTACCCGAGTCATACGTTTAAAAAAAATTAATTGTCGTTACACGATGTCTTTTCATTATTTAACAAACTTTTTTCTCACATGGGAAAGAAGAAACGTGACATTGGGTGTTATTTAAATTTAATAAAATATTTTCTAAGAACAAGACAAAAATTATACTGTCCTATATGAAATTTAAACGTTTTACTTTTTCAGTCGTGACTCAAATAAAGTAGCCTTTGCATTTGTTTCTGTAGGGAAAGCTTTTCTAATATACGATATCGTATTTCGAGTTTATAATGCTTGAACACAAATATATTTTAGTTATTCGAGGTTTTAATATAGTATATTTAATTGGATTTTCACTACGCTCAGCAAAGTAACATTAGGTGCAGCACTTATCCTGCATTTGTAGTCCATAACAAAGAGGTTACTTTGTGCTTTTCCTCTTTGAGTTGCACTGACTATTTAACGTAGCAAACGGACCATGTAAAAACGCTTACCGTAAAAAAAATATATCTAGCGACTGACATAATGGCACAGATTCGAAGCATACTGTTTACGCCCTAGCATACTATTTTACTTATTATAATATTGTTGTTAATATATAGGCGTATAGGCTTCGAGTCCTTCCCAAAATCGATAATTTTCTTCGATGTCAATACGGATTCTGGGTTCGTCAGTGGAAGTAGTTCAACCATAACTGATCTCGTCAGCAGGGGGAGCATAGCGGCCTAGACGTAATGGTAGCCACATTTGTATGGCACAGTTAAAATCGTGTAACGTAATCTACATTGATCTCTAACCATGATAAAAGTGTAAAACGGATAAGTTTATCTTTGGATGTAACTTGTAACATACGATACGTCATTGATGTGTCTGTAATATTAAACGTGAATAATCGTCTACCTTGACCTTGCTCGTCGCCACAGAACATAGAGAAAAATCGTGACACCGGCGTTTCCATGTAAATAATAAACCCAGTGAAAGGAAGTCATCACTTTCGTCAAGTGGGTTCGACCGCTAATTTCAGGAGGACAAAGGCTGCGCGGAATTCGTGGTTTCTAAGGGTTTCCGAGAAACGTATTGTTACCAATATATTAGCGTAGGCCTACATTATTATCGTAATAATGTAGTATAATGCAGAATACATTAAGGTTCCGTAATCCACTCGATTCAACGGGTTCCGCGAAATACCGGCCGCGATCTTCATTACGTATTCAAGTGTTTGATATTCATACCTATTATCCAAATTGATAGGATACGTTGAACAATTTATTGTTGATGTGAACAAAAATTCGAGTGCTACTCTTAGAATAGCGTGAAGTTAGAAATGTTCTTAAAATGTCGTCGCTTTGGTGGCGTAAGACACACTTTTTGGGTGAAAAGTCTTCAGTTGTTTAGTTGTTTTATGTGGAACTATTTGCAATACACGATTTCAGAACGCCGTAAAACGTCCTTTATAAATATATCGGACACGCTAAGAAGTGGCCGATCTCACGTTTACACGAGACTTGCGCAGAACTCGTTTCTAAAGTACCGGTTACACTGAGAAATATCTTAAACACGACTTCACCTTTACACACGCCAAAAGGCAACTGGATAAGCCTACTTTCGTTACGTTACTCGAATAAGAACACTAAGACCAGTATACAATGTCTTCTGGGTTTAGTTACAGTCGTGACAGGTTTAATATCTGCAATAAAGTACATTTAGAATTTATTACAAACGTACTCAGATGTCCAGATTTCACCCAGCATTTTATCATTCATTCTTGCGCTTAATTGATATATTGAATTTTTAATATTTATTGAACTTTAAGTTTTATTTCATGCGTTTATTAAGTTTCTTATTTGGATAATTTCCTCGTGCTACGTTCTTCCGTGAATGTTACGGTGAATTTTAACATAAGCTTTAAAATATCCTTAGCTCTACAACACTTCATGGGTCCTGGCCTGTTCGACGAGTCGCTTCTGTTCGTTCGTATTCTTCGCTCTAATCTTCCAAGTTTCTAATACTAAGCTTTCACAGGCTCTCCATCTGATCCTTCAGTCTTATTCTTGGTGTTACTGTTGGTCTGTTACCCGTAAGCCTCTAGTAAAATATTTGCTTTGTTTCCTCCTTTCTTTCTGTGTGCTCCGACCGCTGTCCTTCAGCAGTTCAGTGTACCGAATTGGTACACGTATTGGTGCACGTATGTGGTACCGATGGTTACCTACGCGATCCAGTTTGGGGCTCCTTAGCAAAAACACATAAGCGAAATCTACCGTCTCTCTTGGAGCAAAGATTGGGCTCAGCTTGCAACGCTCATCAGACTACCCGCAGTGCCCTACGTGTCCTTTCCCTGAACTCCACTATACGGACACTTTCCAGGAAATTCTACTGCCACTGTGTCCGTTTCCAGGGGTAACCCCCTTATCAGCGCCCTCGGCAAATACCCATCTGTGCCGGGTGAATCTTGGACCAGAGTTGCATCAGCGAACGCTGACGCTGAATTAAACAGTGTCTGTTTGACATCCCACGGCCGGTAACAGTCCACACCTAGGAACATCGTTGTCCCCGCTGCAGGAGTCTTTATAGGCTATTTCCGTACGAAGTTGCGATGTGCTTGCCCGTCGTTAGCACCGTCCCTGAAGTCTGTGTACACCCATTCCACCTATTCTTATTTATTTTAATAAATGTTACAATATCGTGATGACCGTAGACATGTTAAGCATACTGCACACAAGTATAGCTCTCAGGGTATCGATCCCTCCCGATCTATTAGCAATTTCGGCAAAATTCCATAATTACCTAACGTTGGCTATTTCTAAGCCAGTTGTGTGTGTGAAAACAAGGCTTATAAATAATTTAGAAATAAAAGGAATTACAATGTTTGTAAACTAATAAAATAAAGGGAGTCCAACCTCCACGCTAGTCTCATCCTCCCTCCGTAGCAACTCCAAGTTACCCCACTGCGCTCAATGGCATAGTTTTAAATGTGTACACCAGAAGTGTCACACAATTGTGTGCGTGTGTGTGTGTGGGGGGGGGAACGCTACTTTCGTCGTCTGAGTAAATTTATGGACTGTGGAATATTGTGTAGAGCAGGGATTCTCAACCTTTTTCTGATTGCGAGCACCTTTCATAATCCGGAGCAAGTGGGAGAGCACCATGAAAATTCAATAATAATAATAATAAATACACCCACTAGGCTAATGAGATCCTTGGGCCTGAATGTTACTCAGAATTTCACTAATATCTAAGAAGTCGCTTGCAGCCACACGTAAACAGTCCTCCAAATGTGAGTCATTTAATCTTGATCGTGCTTTTTTCTTGATGTATTTCATTAATGAAAAACATTTTTCACACAGGTAGGTTGTCCCAAACATCGCCAAGCATTTGAGAGAAACATTTTGCAATGTCGGAAATTTCATTGTATCATTTGCACCCCAGAAATCTGTGATCCTTTCCTTTTCGAAAAGATATTTTAAGGCTTGAGAGGACTGGAGCTCTAATAATTCAAGTTCCACACGGCAAGATTGTGCTGTTGGATAATCTGAAATTTTCTGAGAGAGTCCACATTAAATTGAAATGGATTGAACACCATATTAAACAACGGCTCACTTTCTTCGAGTACATGAAAACGTGTACCAAACTCTTTCAACAGATCTTGAATTGCCAGAACGACAATTTTAGGACACTCAGAGTGGGGACGACCAAGACTCGAGAGTGTATGTGACAATTCAGCGAAATGAACCAAGTCATTTTTACTTGCCGTCCCGAGGAATCTTTGATCGAAAGGAAAATATAATTTCTTTCAGTTCACAAATTGTTTTTCTGACCCTGAAGACGTTTGTTCAGCTCGGTGAGCTATTGAAATAGGTCTACCATGAAAGCAAGATTGATCTTGAAATCATCCCCGAATATTTCTGGAAACTTAGTGACATAATATTTGGCAGAAATAAATGCTTTGATTTCTTCGAAAACTTTCCAGACCCTTGTAATTCCTTCCCCGCGACTTAGCCAACGAACATCCGCATGTAGGATTAGTTCTGAATGTGGCGCTGATAAATCATGCAAGAAGACTTTTAGTAAGCGTTTATTCAGGGGTTTAGAAATCAAAAAGTTTATCAACTTAACTATCAGTTTTAACTGTTCTGAAATATCAGGAACAGATATAAGATGACTGGCTAAGTTTTCAACGTAAATTAAATAATGATAGTGAACAAAGGGAGGAAAATGTTCATTTTTCAGAAGAGCGACAAATCCTTTATTTTTACCTACCACGGAAGGTGCGCCATCAGTAACCACACACACGAGCTTTGATAAGTCAATGCCATTAGGTTTCAGGAAATTCGCGACAGCGTTGTAAATATCTTGCCCCGTAGTTGTACCCGGGAGTGGTAAAATTGTTAAAAAGAAATCTTCTACAATTCCCACATTATCTATACAACGTACAAAGCACGCCAATTGTGCTACACAAGCAATGTCTGTTGATTCGTCAACAGCAAGAGAAAAATAACTACATTCAGAAAGTTTCTGGAGTGCTTTTTGTTTAATTTGAGCCGCGATGAGGTCAACGCGCTTGGCAACAGTGTCATTACTAAGTGGCACATTTTTTGCCGCATTAATCAAAACACTTCTGTATTTGTCAGGTATACTTTCAGCGGGAGTTGTCACTGCGGAAACTATGCACTCCTTCACAATTTCTCCACTCGTAATTGGCATCCCATGCTGAACAAATTTATGAGACACAGATACAGACACTTCGGTTGAAAGTTTGTTAACAGAACTATTAACATTAAATGAAAAAGACTTCTGTTGACGTTGGAGTTGTGATTTTAACTCTTTGATTTTATGTATCCTTGCATCTGATCCCGTGGGATATTGATCAGAAAACGCACTATGATGAGTTTCATAATGTCTTTGACAATTTGCTTTTCTGAAACCCGATAAAGGTGCATGACACAAAACGCAAATAACTCCGGTATTCTCGTCATTAGTGACCACCAAAAAAATCTGTCTCCCAGTTACCTTGAAAAGAATACAGTTTCTTTCTTTTTGCTTCGCTACTTTTGTTGGAATCTTGGGTTGATGAAGACAGTAACTTAGGTATCGATTCTTCACTACGTTTTCGTATTAAAAATTTATCCATGTCTCTTTTTTAAGAACGTTCACAACACACTTCGAGGCGAAAGGAAAATTGCAAACTGACAATAATTACGCGTAGGCACAAATAACAGAACAGCAATACTACAACCAAAATACGTCACAAAACTGGTGTACACCGCTACACTTATGTCACTCCAGTCACAATCTAAATAAAACTGATAAATCAACACCATCTAATTTCTGCTTACCGTGTCATCAAACGGGATGGGAGGAGAGTAGTGGCCATAAGAGGTATATAGATAGAGGGTGCAAAGTATAGGCCATAGGCGCTCGTGTAAGTGGAAATGTCCACGCAGAAACATTCATAGAGGTCATTTCTATCCTTGTCTACTGACGCATGCGCGAGAGTGGAACTCGCGCGGATCAGCTGATTCAATGTCAGTTCAGCGTTAGAGGCAGACAAGGACAGAAATGACCCCTACGTGATTCCATCTCTCTTTTCCAGCCGGACGGTTTCTCAGCCATTTCACCACCTCTATCTATATACCTCTATGGTAGTGGCTGCTCTTAAAGTCTCATTGGCAAATTTCGAAATTTCTATTTAAAATCTGAAAATTCATTGGTTGATCTATATAAGTGTAAGATTTACTATTATAAGTGTAAAATACTACGTGACTATTTCTGTGAGAACGTACTTAAGCTGCCAAGTTTAGGGATTCCAGAGGCAATAAAATTAAAATATTTTGAATAACCGCTTCTTTTGAGGGTACTAGTACGTGTTTAACAGCCCATTTACAAGATGAGACAACCTGGCGCCTACAGTAATAAACCCCTCGTAGGCTGTCTCTGCCTTTTAAAGCTGCAAACAAGGAGTCGGTATCGGCTTGTAAACTACGGACAGTTCCGGAAACCACTGCAAGTAGTGCTCTTAGAAGTAACAAAGGTTTCCAAACAGTATTCTGCTATACTCAGTTGTTGGTGGACAACAGCTGTACGGCCGTGCTATATAGTTCATAATTGAAAATTAGGGGTCACTGTTGCTCGCGAGCACTTTTTTATACATCCATGATGAGCACCATTTTTAGTTACGCGAGCACTACAGTGCTCGCGAGCACCAGGTTGAGAACGGCAGGTGTAGAGTGTGGATAATCTACACACTTCTGGTTTTTAAAACGTGTATTAAAACTAATTAAAAACAACCTGCAACTAACATCTTACGATCGCGATAAAACGATTTTTATGAGAATAGCTTTTCTCATGTCTTATCGAGTTTTAATATGCTGTTTGATTTTTCCGAAAGAAGATGATAATTTTTAAAAGCATTCCTGCCATCTGCAATTTTCAAAACATCACCTGGATTTTTCCTTTAATTTTTTGTAATGGTATGGTAGAAATTTTTTATAGCTGAGCGAGAAGAATCGTTGATAGCCTACAGAAATTTGTTGTATCAACTAATTTTTAGTCCAATTTTTTTGTACTTTTCATTTTTTCTTTTATTTTCGATAATTTCAACTGCCGAAGAGGCTTTTTGCTTCAGTAAAAATTACGACGGCGTGTTCTGAATTGCAGTGAAGAGTCAGCTAGTCTGTGGTAAAAATTATTTTACAGGACCGTAGTAGACTTCTGACATTCAAGACTGATTTTTTTTTTAATAGCTTTAACCAAGTAACTAGATTTCATTTGAAAGTGCCTGTGTGTCAACAACCTTTTATTAGACGTGTCTTTGCATTCTTCTCTCAAAGCCCCCATATGATTTTTCATTACATTTTAGTTAATGTTCGTGTTTCTGGGAAAATATTAACACCGACTTAATGAATATTTTATAGATTGCGAGTTATTTGTTTCTTGAAATGACATTGGCCTTAGAAAATTTTATTTGACTTAATAGTTTTTAAATTATTTATTAAAATTAATAATTGCCAACGTGTTTCGGTTTTTAATTAAAAATCAGCATAGATGGACGAAAAATTTGTGTCGCATTTTGTTATTGTGTTAACTAAGGACAATAGTTGTGCGTGCGGTTTCATTATGTACACAGTTTGGTGGCCAAACCACTGCACTATTGTCAACAACAACAATAGTTTGCGCTACATTGTTATTGGACAGCGTCTGGCGGCAACAATGTTGTTTATCGCGTACTAACGGTACAGCGTTGTCGAATGCGAGGTGAATTTTGTATGTTACGAAATCAGTAAGGACACGGGCGTCTGTAGAAATAGAGCCGGTCGTGGTAAGAAACTATTAGTAGCTGATCATCTGTAATAGTATTTTAATAATACATCATGCTTCTATTCGTAAACTATAGATCTCATACGTGTGTGAAAGAATAAACAAACCGCCTAAGCTCTTTACGTAGCTGGACGAGTGCTTTAAAATGACGATAGTTAATCGTCGACACTTCGCAATCGATAGATATTATGTGTGAAATATGAAAAATATCAGAAATTCGAAAAAATTGTTTCGTCGCGTACATGTTACATAGGTTATTTAAATATGAATATTTTATTTTAAAATAATAGTTTGTAGTTAATATTTGATTTTAATAATTTTATTTTAATGGAAATGGGTCAGTAGAATGTACATTGTATATAAATTACGTTATTGACATGTTTCTGATCGTCATTAAACAACGGCTGTACTGACAGAAGAATGACGATGAAACGACCGGTCGCCTCCATTGAAGGCTATAATCTGCTGATGATGAATACTTAGCCCTATTGTGGCAACGCGGAGACCACTTACTAACGACCCAATAGTGTGATTGGTGACAGAGACAGTGCCGGGACAATGGCACACTTTTAAGAACACATTACATCAAAGGCTTCCGTCTGTTTCCTTTTGGCCGAGGCAGTATTATCATCGCCATCGAGAATGTTGATTATCTTCTCGATATCCATTAGTTTTATTGTATAAAACGAGATTTTCTAATCCGTTGCTTTCAACAGATCGATTGCTACTTCAGTCCACGACATCACGAGGGAGAGTTGTGCAAACTGTCCACGCTGAAACAAAAACGCATCAGTATTCCGTATACAATTTTCGAATCGTCTGGTTGTTGTTATTATTATATTGACCCAAGGTTTCTCGTGTCTTCTGTATCGAAACACTATTATTATTGTTTACTTTCTGCTGAGCTTTGTTGCGGCCGTAATCTTATAGTTACGCCAAACCGCGCGCTCTTCCTTCCCTTTCTTCGTTATTTTTTCATTTGAAAAGTGAGCGGCCGAACGCTGACCACCCTCGCGTTTGTCATTCCTCCCCTATCACTGTCCGCCCCTCTTTCCTGTATCACTCACTCCGTATCAGATAATACGTTTACCTCCCCCCCCCCGCGGTGTTTCCTTTCCTTTACTCACTCCCCCGATTTCCTATTCCACGACGTCTTACGTTAAATATTTTCATGGCCGTCAAGCATCAAATCAGATTACTTGACTTCATAAGGCCGTGCCTTGTACCCCTCCTGTGTTTCTGTTTTTGACAGCGAGTAAACTGTGGATCGAGGTGGCGTTAGGAACACAACAACACGCAAACAAGACTTGACGTGGTTGTTTTCTGTCTGTTTTTATTAGCCGTATTTTCTCAACGTTTTTATTTTCGTGCTTACTTGACAGTAAACAGGATACAAGTAAGGTTACAAAAGCGAGTTTAAATTTGCTGATAAAGTACAATTATGCTTCCTGAGCTGCAGAACGCGCTCACTATTTTGAGGAAGCACATGTGTTATTAGATGTTTCTAAATTGTACAATTATTCAGTTATGACGCTTGACTGTACAAGTATAGTCATCACGACTGGATTACTGGATTAGTCAGTTATCAACACAGGTTAAAAATGATTCTAACTTGGAGGAGCGATATGTGATAGTGAATGGAAAATTATATGTACTGTGAACCGAGTTAATACTGTTGGAAAAACCAAATGTGTGTCTGTTGAAGGTTTTACTAAGGGCTTGCGACGTCAGTACGAATCTGCAATAAAATTTGCATTTTCACGCTGTAATTTATTAATTAAAAAGTCTATTAATTTATTAAAAACTTGCTGTATACTGTGTATGTTTTAAACTGTTTATTGAAAGGATAGTGTGTGTGTGTGTGTGTGTGTGTGTGTGTGTGTGTGAGAGAGAGAGAGAGAGAGAGAGAGAGAGAGAGAGAGAGAGAGAGAGAGAGAGAGAGAGAGAGAGAGAGAGAGAGCGTGCGTGCATAATTACCAAACACTGGCGTGTATGTATTAACTAAATAACCATTCAGTTATCATCCGTTAATGCTAAAGCACTTGCTGCGGTTAGTGCGAAGTAACAAACGGGAGATAGATGGGGAGGGGGAGAGAGCGAGAGAGAGCGACCTGTACGTCGAATATTATAGCCCTAGCCTTGTCTCTTTACAAAACGGCAAATAGCGAAGCTTGATATTTGTGTAAACTGTGAAACTCGGTCATTGAATATTTCACCACGTTTAATGCCCTATCATATGAATTACTTTATTTAGTGTGCGACCTAATTCTGATACGGTAGGCCTACGTTAAATTACCCGTGCGTGGTTAAATTCTTGCTGCTATATACGTAACATTTTTTTATTTTTTAAGTTACGATAAGTCAGCGCGCAACACGTGTTATGTCTCTCTTAAAAATTAGGTTTCATTTTATTTATTTTTTATTTGTATCGGCCATTTCAATTCTTTGTTCTTTTCTTTTTCTCCAATATTCTTTCATATTTTCACTGTGTCTGTTCTTCCTGCCTTCAATCTATTTTGAACCTGAATTTTTCTCTCTCCTACCCTGGACTCCTTCCATTTTTGCCCGAAAAACGTCTCTTTCAATTGCTTCTTCTGCGTGTATACTATTTTGTCTAAATCCTTTTAGACTTATTTATTTATTTTATTATATATTTATTTTATTTTCTGTCCTACTTCAATTTTATTTTGTATATTACACATAATATATTACATACGTGCTTTGATACGTTGGTACAAAGTGAACTGTTTAGACTGTAGTAACATTTTATTTTTAACTCCATGGTATTAAACATATTAATATTAGTAAGTCAAATTGATATAAATTTGTAATAATAAAAACGTCTGTCAAATGTGACGTGTAGTCGGCTTTTCTCCTATCGTGTGAGAACTCTCTTCGCGGCCGTATGGTATACAGCCTACTGAATGTGGACAGTTTACTGTACTAGCGTACACCTCTCTATCTATATCTATACAGACTTCAAGGTCACAAGTGACGCTCAGTAAACCCTCAGCGCTGCGAGAACGCACTCGTTTCTTCCACATCCTTCAGCTGTGGTGGTCTGTTTACAGCTTAATATTTGTAGCTTAAAATTTTTAGTTGACACATCGTAACGTTCCATTCCTTATTGGTTCGTTTTGTCTTGTGCATCGATCATCGGCATTGATGCATTCTTAAGGCTGCCCCTTCCGCACTGGACAAATCTTGCCTCTAATATAACACAGAGTTTATCTTGAGCATGGTCGACTTCGCGGGAAATAGGTTTTCCCCACTTGTAACCGTCTCTCTTTCGGCTACAGTACCCCTTTGTATACCGCTTCGTTTCCGACCTCTTGAGTAGCATTCTGTTCGGTATTCTTCGACATTGCGACAATGGTCTTTACTCTGCTTTTCTAACGTCACTTCCCCCGTACATCTAATTTAACCTTCTTGCCGATACTTTCTTTATTTGAGGCTAATTCGTCTAACTTTGATCGATTTACCTAATTCACGGATAGCTGCTTTCTTCATCACGTCTCGACGATAGTTATTGTTGTTTTTCGGGTTACATCTTTGGCGTCATAGTAGCCGGTACATCGACTATCCGTGTTCCTTCCATAGTCACCTCCGAAGGTTCCACTAATAACTCAGTGCCTCAATAAGGTTTCAATAATAAATGCCTCTTTTACACATCTAACAGTTTCTTCCCTGGCCAATGTGACTTGATGAATAAAATGCGTCAACCTTTTATTGCCCTAGTTGTGTACAGTAATATCGTCTCTCGACCGGCTCTTGGGACTTTATTGAAATCTGCATCAGATCCGCACGAATTCATAATCACCGTCCCCGTTTATTGACAGCGGATCCAACGAACGCTTGATGGCCGGACTCCAGTCGTAAACTCCGATAAGGGACAAACGCCCGCCTTACCATAAAGTCATCTTCGTGCATAACTTCTAGTTAGCACCTTAGTAGTTTACCTTTCCGCACTCGCTTCAGTGACATCCATCGTAGCAAGTTTGGACACGCTGCTTGCTGCCGTTATCTTTGCTTTGCAGAGAGCGACCAACGCCTCAAGACGTCTGCTAACTGTGGACGAGACAGGCCACACCTGTGGCCTGAATCGGTGCCACAAGCAGTGACACGACATTAAGACTACATCCTTCGCCATCTAGCGAAAGTCGCGTTAGTGGCACACCTTTGCGGCCACGGAACCAGCAACGGTTATCTTCCGGCGTCGGGCTCGACCCGGACGCTGCAATACAGCCAAGGGTGCAGAGAGACCCCACTACCTCAGTGTCATGCTATACTCAGGCGTAAGTGTACAACAGTGTCACAAATTATCAAATGGCAGTCGTGTGGGGGAATCGACAGACGGTAAAAGTGATCGTGATGAGTACAAAACGTTGTGTCTAAGACACATTTGGAAGCAACATTTAATTTCAAAAACAGTTTAATTTTTATGTTTTGAAAGGACTGTGAGAATATGATGAATATGTAGAGCTTATTGATCCTATTGGGGAGGGAAGTAGTTGGCAACTGTTACAAACGGCGTTTACTGTGAAGTGACGCCGTATATGGAACAGTGTAAAGGCAGAGTCATATTGAAATCTCACACGATATCTTGTGTGAGTACAATTCTCGGCATCTGTTTCTGGTTTTGCTTTACGTGTTCGATGAGACAGCTTGTGTGATATGAATACGTGCTGCAGGTTATAGGTTATGTGAAGCGTAAAACTGATCAAAGCATTGTCTGTTTGTTATGTATATATGTGCGTGTCTCGGCGCGCGCGGTTATTTTTATTTTAAAACCCCGCAGGTATATTCTGGCTACTTGGCTACTAGTCTAGAGTACTTGGATTCGATACCCGGCAGCGCCGGGAAATTAAGATCCTATTCACAGAACCCAGTTCGACTGAGACTCCAAAAAATGGGTGCGTAGAATAACGCGTTGTGGGGGGGGGGGTAGTAATAACCGGTACAATTGTAGTGCTGGGTAAAACAGTTCATTCTTTCTGCATCATGTACAAGAATAATTCTCATATTGGTAGAAGCCATTGTAGTTCCCTCATGTACCGTTCACTTCAGCAATCAAAGCAGTCAAAAAAAAAAGATTAAAAAATATTTTTGTCTCCATCAACGTAATTACGTTGTTGAGATGTTTCTGCACGTCACTTAAACAACGGCTGCGCCGACAGCAGAATGACGACACGACGAATGTGCTTCGTAGAAGCAATAAGCTGCAGTTGATGAATACTAATTGTGGCAACGCCGAGTCAAGTGGACTAAACACGATAACGCCATTTTACGTACCAATGACGTAAATCATCTTGTCAATCAGATTCTGTCTATGTGAGAATCTGATTAGTGCACAAATACAATGTCGGGACATTGGTACAGTTATTATAACACGTTATTACATCGAAGGCTTCCCACTGTATCGTTCCATACTTATATTTCTGAAGAATGATGATTGTTTACTGGGCATGTACTTTTCAAGACGTGTCATTTGGGCGAATACTTATTCATATAATTGTAGGCCTACTTGTATTCTTGCATTAGATTTTAACATAACAGAATTCAATAAAAAGAATGTGCTTGTCGAATCTTCAGCAGTGAACAAGATAGGCGTAATAATTTTGTAATCGGCGAATTATATTCATTCGTCTACCCCAGTTTTTCAACAAATTGAAAAACAAACAACAAATTGAGAATCATAACAAACACGCAGCAACACATTACCCACAACATAAACTTTAAGCATCATACAGCAGTTGCATTAACAATTTCCCTTACTGATCGTTGTTGGTTTCGAACCATAGCATCTCCCCTTCCCTATGCTAACTGCTGCGGATTGCGTTGTGGAAGAAAATTTTTTGTAATCCATAACTTTAAGGGGTCCCGATAAGCGCTTTCGAGTGTTACCGCAGCCTCAGATCAGATATTATAATGACAGTGGTTAGTATTCTGTCCGATCTAAGATGAGGTAACACTTGAAAGCGCTTTTTACAACTTATTAAATTAGAGAATGGCAGACACGTTCTTTCGTGGATAATACTTGTACAACCACTAATGCAAATTATTTATAATGGTAGTAGCCTATATGGTCGGTGTTTAACGTCTTCGTCTGCGAATGGTAGTGTGTAGACGGTGCGTAACGTTGCAGCCGTGTAAGATACATTGCATAGGCAAGAAAGCGCGTGGAAATGCGGTAGTCGTGACCATCACTTCCTCATCATCGATTTGTCGTATTATAATGTATTGAACTATTTACATAGTTCAGTAACGATTTCGAAGCACAATATTTCATAGATCTATTAGTTAAATTCCAAACGTACTACAGGTTTTACAGTAATAAGTTCATCGCCTCCACCTTGATTTTAGAATGTTGAAACAGAAGATTACGTACACTGTTTAGAAGTATCGAGAACGGCTTAACAGACATCCAAATTATCTACAATCGAATTTTTGTGTATAGTCACTCGGTAAAATTAAATAAATTAAAAAGACAACAACTTTAGCGCATAGAGTAAATGTTAAATTTAATTATTCATTCTACTCGTATACCATTAAAATTTAGCCGTTATTGGGAAACTAATTCACTGTAGTTTATTTAGCTTTCGACTAGATGGTTGTTAAACACAGTTTCATGAGAGGTAAGTTACTAATTGTTCACGTGAACAGATTGTATCATATAATTAAAAATTACAAAAATGCTGTGCATGAGGAAACAACGAAGGTTACGATTACGAAACAGCTGGTGTAAAATACGCACCGTCAAGCAGTTCTTTGTAATATGGTAAATCGTTATTTTCCTTGCAAATGTAGTATCTCCATGTCTTCGGTTTCTAAAATACTTCACGGCCTCGGAAAAAGGGCCGAAACGGAACCGTGGCTACACGTAAACTTGTGAAATCTAAAATAGGGTTTAAAATGTATTTCCAAGGTAGCCTAATTTGTCACTGCATCACATTGACGAAGTAAAGAATCAAATCGCTACAGACAGAAGTAAAATCCTGTGTTAGCCTAGGTACGTTAAGGAAAGGACGACGAACACAAAATTAATGGATAACATAAAATTAACTCACAACAGTGGAACTGTTTCGTTCTGCTACACACATGGGTTATTGATTGGACGAGACACGGGGGAAGGGGCGCACCGCCGGCGTCGTTTATGTCCGAATTAGTACTTGTACCGCCGTTTAAATATCTCTGCTCGGGTTTAAATGTCTAGTAGGAATCGACGAAGTGACACCCACTTACGACAGTTATGCCGCTCGTATTTCAGCTAAAAATAAATTGTACACTTGAGTTTTTTATAACGAATCAAGGTGAAAAATAAATCGGCCTGCTCTTATCTCTCTCCTGTTTTGGATTGGAGGTGTAGGCGGCTGTAAATTTTGTACATATGAAAGTCCCTTATATCGATGTATTAATTGTTAACGTAATTTATGTGGTACTAAACAAGATGTATTACTTCAGTTACTTCTCATTGGTCTGTTTGTGTGGCCTAACCGTCTCAGCTCCGTCGGTGTTCCTTGGATTGTTTCTTTCTCCTGTCGCTCTACATAATATATCATCTCATGTCTTTGTATTCTTTTTTTTGAAAACACCAATTTATTAATATCGTTAAGACGAAAAGTTTATCCGTACCATAATAGTGTTTATTAATATTATGGTGGCCAAAATTAATATTATCAATTTTGTTAAGACGGCCACAGGGATCGTCTGTTAAAAACGCGAAAAATAACAATTGAACACAGAGGAATCGATATATAGAACTTTAATTACACTTTAAACAAACAAAGGCACTCGTTTACAACAATTCTTCAAGCTTACGATTGCCCAAGACACACTAACGTAATACACAATAAATATTACTATTTAACAGTGTCACACCAGTTATAGATGTCCGCATACAATGATTCATAAGTATCACTGTACACTAAACGTGCATTGAATCGCAGTCTTAAACCGACTAATAACGCGTCTGTATCACTTCGCTACGCAGTACGCGACTGACTCGCCGCTTCCTGTACACGCGTTTATACTTCGCGTCCGTGTGGTATAGCACGTGACAAAATTGTCCTGGATGCCGGTAAACAGTCGACCACAATCTGGAAGGCGAGAACTTGCGAAGTATTGCGTAATTCTGACGTTCACACAACGCGTGCAATGCGTCACGTAACCACAAATTGTCATGTATCTCAGCGTAGCATATCGCACAGTCGGTTTACATTCTATTAATATTTAAGCGATCTCGTTTTATGTAAGCGTTTTTAATCGCATTTATGAAACGATAAAAATCTGTAATATGTGGAAGTTCCGTGTTCGAAAATAGCGTTCTTGATGTGGCTACGCGTTAGTTCTCATAGGATAATTTTTAAAATATTTCCCAAGTAACAACATTAGATAGAGTAGAAAAAGTTTTCATCTGAAAAATTGATAAATATAGGCATACTTTCAAATCGTTTCCTTACTACATAACCTTCCTTCCACGAGTAATCTGTACCGGTATATTATATCAAAGTCTGATGAAATCTCTAACAGCGGAAAATGCGTTGCTTGGAAATATTTACACTGATCGAATGGTCTCTTGGCACTTGGTGGAACGTTTTAATAATATTTAAATTTAATAAATAAACATTTTCGTTTCGTTCTACAGATACTTTTTATTTTCTGATAATTGTTTCACCAGTTATAGCAGTTCAGAGATTATAGTTGAACTGAGGGAATGAACAGTAACGCGTAAATCTAACCTCTGAAGCTGCCGTAACTGGTGAAGTAATTGCCAGGAAAATGAAACGTATCTGTAGAACTAAACCAAACGTTTATTTAATTAATTTATAATTGGAATCTTTTTTATAAATGTTAATTCATCACAGTCCTTCATTTATTGTAAATTAAATGTTTTCAATTACCTGACATGAAGGGTAAAAGGGTTTCGTACCCTTCCCTTCTTATGTTCCTATGTTCCTACAAACATACACGCGCGCGTCCTGCAGTCCATATATATAGTAAAAAATCGATAAGAGTTTAAAACCACGTAATTCCTAAAAATATTAGAAAGAACTACAGTTGCGCCATTGCATAACCACTTCTCAGAACGAGGCTTTCAAGGATTATCTCGTCAGATCCACAATCCACATCGATCGTTCTGAGAACGTGGAACAGTGGCAAGGATCCTGTTTGTTCGTGAAAATACGACTAAAAACATCTATTATACTTCCCACTGAATTCATTAACAATATATTAACGTACAATAAATAAAATAAAGATGTTTATAGGAATATTTCTCATGTTTCTTTTCTACGAATTGATGTAATTGTTCCCAGAAAATCTTAATAAAACGCGCCCGCAGCAAAACCGACATGCTTCGTCCATTATGCAGAAGGACTATAAAGAATAAGAAGAAATACAAGTGTTCTTGTGTTGTTGGGTGTATTTAGATTGGTTGGTGTGGGACTCGGGCGTGCGGTCGCAAACTTATTTATACCTCTTGTCTCACTGCCACCTTGACAGCGTTTCGACCATGACCTCATTACGCCATTACAGCACTTATTCTTTGGAGTAGTATTAGGTGTAATTGGAACAGTTCTCCCAATGTGCTAGTGGCAAGCTCTACGGGCTTTGAACCAACATTCCCGCACTGTCTCTCCAATTCTTAACGAGTTCGACTGTTTTCAATATATTAACTTTATACCGCTTAACATCACTTTTTTTTATAAAATATCCTCAATTAAATAGAATATATACGACGTATCAAGTTTCAGCACCAGCGCCCCCCAAACTTGCTTATCATTTACTTTCGACTGTTAACTATTTCTGGTTTCCTGGTACACACCATTGGCACTGTTTCCCTTTATTAGTTCCAGCTTGTACACGTTTTATCGTGACGTCTACGCGCATAGGTATACAAGGACACTAACACGGTCATCAAGGAAAATACACACCAGCATATGAGGGAGAAGAAGTCGGTAGTTCTTCGCGAATTGCAGACGGCAGTGTAAAGCGTAATATGAACGCATGAAATTAGGCCACATCACTTTCGTCAGCCATCATATACGCTAAGTATGGACAGGAGGATATCAGAGTATGCGACAAACTCAATTCTCCAGTCAGCGACGGCGTATTTAAATGGACGCCACGTCCACTGACAATGCCGGTTTGACAACAATAAAAGGAAAAAAAAAACAAATGGAATCGTTGTTCCGCGTGACGTAATAACGGCATTGTTGTCCTTGACACATTGACGTCTGTAGCTCGTGAAGAATTGCTGTCTTCTTAATGTTAATTTACTGCCGTGAGTTTCCGTATTAAACGTTGGTAAAGCGTTGGCTTGTATTCTCAAAACCTGAAGCGTCTGAACTCGGATTATAATTAGTATTGGCAACGCTTTATGAATTAACCTATCTAATCTGTGTGGAATGTATCTGGGCAGTTGGTTAATTCATACGCCGAGCGCGCGAGCGGTCGGATGTGTTTTTGGGAGGTTGATAAAAAGTGGAGGTCATGTACTCGGAACCGCATTCTAGTGCGTACGATCTGTGAAATGTGATTATGTTCGTCTTTTCGCCTTTAGACAGAGAATGTCTGCACAGTAAACTTTCATTTTTCGGACACTGTTAATCTGACAGCTCTGTTCTCAAAACAGTAAGTAAAAAACCGGGTTATCGTATTTTGACGAAGAAGGAAATTGTTGACGGTGAAGACGAAGACGATAAAGCGGATAGAACAACTGAATGACGTTAGCAGATACGTTCAGAAGCGCGGGGATAAAAGTATGCCTACCCGTATATTACCATTACTTGAACCACCCGCATGATAAATTAGTGAAAGAGATGAACGCTTGGGGGAAACAACAGTGGTTTAGTCATTTTTTCAAAACTATCAATGTAGGCGCGTGGCATGAATGAATCAAGTCTATTTTGTTCTAAATAAAGTCAGTTTAAGGGACCAAAATATTATGTAAATAACATTTGTAGGCTTGTGCTCCCTGAGCTGCAGAACTTGCTCACATTGTACTGTTTATTTTGAACGAATCACATTTCTTATTATTATATAAACTTCGATATTTACCAATTTTTCAATTCTGGGAAAAATGATAAAAATGCCAATTTCTCTAGTATTTATTTAGTAAACTAAGAATTGTAAAGCACACAATCATACATAATCAAAATTCAAAATATTCGGATTTGGTTTAAATTCCTTTCAGTCTGACATCCTAATGGATTTTCTCAAGTTGTTTCAAAATGTTGATTTCTTTTATGCCCCCCCCCCCCGATGTCCCAAAATTTTGAAATTCAGATGTTAATTAAAATTCTTTTCAATTGGATACCCCACATGAATTTTTGCGATTTTTACAGAATATTCGCCCACTGAGTGGGTCTTGACGTCCAAAATTTTGAGATTTTCAAAAATGACCACTGCATTCAGGTTGTTATCTGACAACTGTTTTCAGATTAAATTTCTTTAATTTGATAAATTGCACAAATGGTGTTTGCGATTTTTTCACAATATTCACCCCCACAACATTTTTGTCTCCAACCACCCTATTTTTGGAGGGATCAGTCTCGAAAACAGTAGGGTTTTGTAGGGTAAAAGTATGGATACGCATACCAAGTTTTACGAAAATCGATTGATGCGTTCAGACGTTATCATGAAACCCCAAATAGACAGACAAATGCCAAATGGTCGAATCAAAACTGAGAACTCGCTTCGCCCGTTCAATTATAACTTTTCCCCTTCGTTTTATTTTCCATTTATGTAACATTAACTGTTAGAAAAGGATTTTTTGCGTCGGCTACTTTAATCGTAACGTATCTTAATTCCCCTCTATATCTATCTATTTATCTCTTTTTGAGAGATTACCGTTTTGAATCCACGTTTTCTCGGCATTGGCGCAACTAGTATTCATCAATCGGAGCTTCCAACCAACCGACTTGTCGTCATTCTCATTCTGCTGTCGGCGTAGCCGTTGTGTCTAATTATGTGCAGAAATATGTTAACAACAGACTACACTGATGCGAGTTTAAAAAAAATTGAATACGACCGATAACAGCTGCTTTGATGCCGACGGATAATGAGGGACCTGTAACACGTAATTATAGAAAACGCAGACTTATTTATGAAGTATTAGATGGGGAAGGACGACGTCGGGCACTTGACTTTACTGTCAACAAAAGGGGTAAACAAACTGATCAGGTAAGCTATGAAAACAAGTCTCGTAGACACAGCCTGTACCACATATTATCACTGTTTAGAGGCAGGCAGGTAATATACATAGCAACACAATAATATACATTGGAACTAATTTACGGCACGAAAAGTATAGGGCACCGTGTATTGGTGTTGCTTATGTTTATAATTATCAGCTGTGAGACGACTCGTATTGTTGTCTCCCCCCCCCTCCGTGTCAAGACGCCATCCAATAACAAACATCTGTCAGTCAGTCGCTTCCCTACTTTCACTGACTTTCTCTATCTCTCCCGCCTCGGAGAATTCCTCTTCTTTGTGCTCCCCGTGTTATCAGAACGCGCTCCTCACACCCTTAACGTTTTCCGTCCGCCCCTTGATTGTTATACATCCGTTTTCGCCTTACATACGACTGATAATACAGGGTAGAAATTCGTTCACTTCTCTTTCTACCGGTTTGACAGCTGTCTGTTTGCGTAGCAGACAGACAGTAAGCTCCATTGCGACTGTGCGAGACTTGAGACTTATGCTTAAGTAAGAAAAAGGCAGTTGCTTTTGACTAAACCTTTACCAAACGGTATCTCGACGAAGAAGTGTTTTGATAAAGAGACGGAGTCAAAGCGTGACAGAAATCAAGACGCAGCGCACTGAATAGTATAAAGTCACTAACCTGAATGTATCGGAGTCTAACCGAAAGTACAGATTCATGATTATTTCAAAATACAATGGGAAGTCGTTAATCGGAATGTCAATAATAGTATTTACAATGTGCAATTATGCTAATTTATGCAAATTCAATTATTCAATTAGATTAAATGTGTCAAATTGCTTTATTTATGTGAATATATTAATTACTCTGATATAATTAATTGTATTCATTAACGATTAGCATAATTACTGAGACTCTTTATTGTCGTTATAAAACGATATAAGAAAATTTATTACAAACAATTCAATTAACGTTAGTGTTTCGTTACTAAGGTTGTGACAATAATGAACGCATGAAATACTTAACAAATAAATACTTATTTATTAAACATCATTCAAATAAACTTCTGATACATAAATGTAAATTATGACCTGAAAATACATTCAAGAAAACATATAAGAATATGAATCACAATATATATATCCGTTTCGTTGCTTGCTGTAAAACATAACATACAATACAATAAATATACACAAACAGAGACAATCAAATATTATTTATCCTACACTAATGCGTTCATTTTGCCTCATATGAGTAGCTTTTTATGTTTAATATTATCATTGCAATTGATCTAATTTCCCAAAGTGTGGTTTCTTGGAAAAGAGACAGAGCAGTAGTTTTATTATAATATTAATAACATGAGGATTTTACTTGAGATAGTGAATATTGTACTGTTGTTAAAAAGCACACAGTACATAATAGGGAGGTAATAAATTTTAAAAGAGAAAGGATGCAGATTTGGTATTGAATGTAACATATGTTTTAAAATGTAAACAAAAAACATTGGGACTATCGACTCACCCAGTCAACATAGAGGTCGATTCCTATATGATATAAAACAATATTCAGTTATATGTTCTGAAAAGAATATATGAAATTGGAATGAATGTTATAATAAGAGTAAATAGTAATAAAATTATAATTTAATAAATAACAACTAGAATTACGAATATTAGAGATAAAATAAAGATGTTTAATAAGAAATAGAAAAATTATATATGTTTTTAATAGGTAAACAGATAAACAGATGTAAAGAAATTAGGAAATTATCAAAGTGGCAAATTTGTAAATTGTTAAAAAATGGTATTGTATAGAGATGAAAGGAAATGTTTTTAGTCTAAAATTATATCTACTAAGAGTAGCATGAAGAGTCTAATTTTATATCTAATAGTAACAGCTTGAAGAGTCTAAATTAATATCTAATAAGAGTAGCATGAAGAGTTTAAATTCATAAAATAACATTTGTACATCATCAAGTTTAATGTAATATGTAAAAGAAAATTCAGTAAAGGAATTTAATTTGTGATACCAGAGTTTTGATTATAAAGTTAATAAAAGTAAACAATCAGGAGGAGAGATTCAACATTCATATTGAGTTTAGTAAAATAAACTAATATTTAATAAATAAATAATATTACGAGAAATATAAACATATCCGTAATAGAACGCCGATAGAAGAGGGAAATCCTGGACTGAAGAATAGTTTAAGTGGCCATAAAAGATAATTAAGTATTCCGAGGAGACATCTGTGTTGCAGTCGTCCTAGAAAACAACATTCAGCAGTGAAAACAATAAGAAATTTGTGTGAAGGAACGGATCGCCATGCCTGATATTGCTTTTGAAAAAAAATAAACATCAAACAGAAGTGAACCCGTGGCAGCTGGAAGAATTCAGACTCAGTCAAGTTACATTAGTCTGGTATTTATTTTTTGTATGGTTATTTCTCAAAATACTACATACTAACTGTATTTGGTTTGGTTTAAAGAAAAGAAGATATTATATACAATTGTAAATACGATCAAACAGCTTAATAATCATTAACCCTGAGAGAGAGAGTTTCTTTTCATGTACTGATAAACAAAAAACATAATAACAGTAGGTACATATCATAATTACAAAATTACCGTACCTGTTAAAATAATTACAGTACACATAAATGGCTGATCCAACGTGGAGCAGATTTTAATTACCATACGTATAAAAAACAACAGTACAAAGAATGGCTGTCCCAACGTGGAACATATCTTAAATACAGTATCTACTAAATAAATACAGTACAATTAATGACGCATCCAACGTGGTGCAAATATTATATTATATATCAGTAAAAAAAAACAACACATAAATGGCAACCAACGTGGTGCAAATATAATAAATATTCTATCGGTAAAAAACAACAGTACAATATCCAAAACTCCATCGGTGAGGATTCCTGTTCACTGATGATCCCACGTAAGTAGAAGTTCCGTAGATTAGGTGTTTGTCATCACTTTGCACTCGCGGATAAGATTCACTCCCGGTCTGTGTCGTTGCCGTTGGCGTTGTCCGTTAATAATGAAAGTTTATAGAGTCTTGTGTTGCATAAGTGCATTCATTATTAGTAGTTGTGTACAAATAACTGTCTGTCGCTAAACTGCTTCGGGTGTTTATATACGTTTAATTTAGTTGGATCATGATTCATGGTGCAATGTTGAGCACGAGTGTTATGAGCGCTAAGTCACTTATTGTTTCTGAGTTCCCACGACTGAGATAGTTATACCTGAATCATAGTGTGTTCTGATATCGATCACTGTGTTCGTAATTGTCGCGCCAAAGTTCTAACATCGAGTCGTTCGTTCACTTATTAATGTTTTGTTTGCATGACGAAATACTTTTAAAGTTTATAGTATCAAACTCAAATTCTAGCGATACTTATATCACTTCACACTTCGCGTTACTGCGGTAAACTTCTGTAAACTTAGTGAAATACTGACATAAAGTTTTGTAAGACTGTTATTAAAATTGAAGACTGATTAACTGAGTAAATTTTGGATAACTGACTTAGTTTTGAACAACTGGTAACTGAGTAATACCGATTGACTGATTGAAAAACGGTGTGACTGCCTGAGAACTATTGAGTAACCGAGAAAACTGCGTAACTGACTGCCTCGCGTACCCCGTAAACAGTTTTTATTAAACGTCTTCTGCCATAATGCAACTTTCTGTCGAACACGCCTCTGGTCAGTCTCGATAGGTCCGATATTTCCTTCCACTATGAAGATCTATGGTTCTCGACACCCTGATTCGCTGTTCTGGTTGTCACCATGACGACAGTCCTCTCCACTTGCTTCTTTGGAAGATGCTAAACTCTGGTTGGCTATCGAACATCCCCTAAAATACACGGCGAAAGGGCTTCGCACTACTTCCGAGAATGTAGAGTAATTGCTCGCCTGTCCGTCAAACCTTTGTTCTTGTGAGTTTCCCAAGGCCTGCTGTTATTCCCTTACTAATAATACGTAGCGCCTCGTTCATTGTTTGACTTCGCTTCGACTTTTTTCTGCCAATTAACAGCTTCTTGCTCTACGTCATCACAAGATGCCTCCACGGTCTCTCGTCATAAATATCAGTTGTCATCCTAACGTTGTTTTCACGCTGTGCGACACCCTTGACTGTATTCATTTGGTGTACGTTGCTTTGTCTTCATACTGGGTAAAACCTTTCTAAATCCTTTGTGAGTGTGTATCCTTTTCTTAAGGCTCGCACGCTTCGATTTAACCCTAACCCTACAGCATGTGCTCGCTTCAATTTCTGCGTATCCGTGCCACTGGACTCTGCTTTTGTTCAGTTTGTTGTGGTGTTGTAAATCTGAGTTGAGCTTGGTCTGTCACAGTCGATCCTATTTCCTTTTGTTGTGTTATCTCAGGCGTTCTCTCATTGTCTTGTATCTAGCGTCGGGTTGACGTGTTGTTAGATTGTCCTTATTTATTACTCTGGCTTGGGTTGGTGACTTGACCTGTGCAAACGCACTTCTCGATCAGAAAATTATGAAATTAAAATTTTTGATCGTTATATATTTCATTGTAATAAAAATAAAGGCATCGCCCATGGCGTTCATTTGACACAGACACACCCTGTATTTATTTCAACTAGTATTACTGCAGTTAAAAATAAGTACTCTTTTGTAAAGTAATCTTGTTGTGTAAAGTAATTTATTGTTGTCAACAATAGAACAACAGTTCTGTTCGCACGCACGATTAAAACAACACGTGTGCAGTGGGTAGAAATGACCTCGAATTAGCAGTTACGATGCCATAGCAGCAGTAAGTACAGTATATATGCTGTTGAATCGATTCAGTGGTCGACACTGCTGGCTTTAGTGTCGTGTAATCTCGATATGTCGTCGACAGTATTTAACGGTGTCGACAGTTGTTTAACAGAGAAAGATCACGCATTGTATTAGCCTATTGGTCTAATTTAAATGCACCAACATTAACATATAAACAGACAGAACTATTATCTTAAGTATTGTATTGAGGCGCACGCGAGTCGTGATGTTTATCGTTTGGGGCGGGACAGAGCTATCCGTGAGCTCGATCAGTCACACCATGCATTCTGCCTACTAACCCTGTCCACGCTCATAATTATCAGTCAGTGTCATCACCATCAATGCTGTCACGTAATTTCACACACACACACACACACACACACACACACACACACACACACACACACACACACACACACACACACACACACACACACACACACACACACACACACACACACACACACACACACACACACACACACACACACACACACACACACACACACACACACACACACACACACACACACACTTCTTCTTCTATTATTTTAACTGTGTGTGTGTGTGTGTGTGTGTGTGTGTGTGTGTGTGTGTGTGTGTGTGTGTGTGTGTGTGTGTGTGTGTGTGTGTGTGTGTGTGTGTGTGTGTGTGTGTGTGTGTGTGAAATTACGTGACAGCATTGATGGTGATGACACTGACTGATAATTATGAGCGTGGACAGGGTTAGTAGGCAGATTACGGATTACACACACACACACACACACACACACACACACACACACACACACACACACACACACACACACACACATAGTTAAAATAATAGAAGAAATATAATTAGCCGAATATAATGTTTATAAGAAACTAATTCTAAAACTATTAGGTTCCATATGAAACTAAAAATAAAATAGAAAATAAAATACAAACAGAATAGAGAAGACTGAGATAGTGTAGCCCTATATTACAGAATGAGAAGGCGTATACAGTACATTAAAGAAGTATACAAGCAGAACAAGGATACATTCATCAACGAAGAGGCTTATAAACAATAAAAAATGTCAAGGCAGTGGCGTAACTGGGTGGGAGGGGGTGATCAGGAGGGACAACCCCCCCCCCAGAACTATTAAACATTTTGGTGAAATTCCGTAGTCACTTAACATAGGCCTGTTTCTAAGCCAGTTGCGTGTGTTAAAATAAGGCTTATAAATAATTGTACAAGTAATTATATGGGAAGAATCTTGAAGAACACCTCATTTTTTCCGAGAAAAATGGGAAGTTTGGTCTTCAAGTCAGTCTCGTCCCCCCCCCCCCCACCAAGAAGCAGATACTAATTACGCCACTGTAACCAAGGCAAAGTAAATTGAATCTAAAGTGTATGTAGTCCTGTATTTACAATGTGTACAAATCGTGAATACCAAGCGCAAGATACGTGTGAGGTCAACGTAGCTGAAAAGAGGTCAGCGTATAAGAAGAGCGATAGAAATCGTTGGGAAGGATATAATTGTAAATGATCGAATTAGAGAAAACTAAAAACGAAAACCTGTAGGAGAGTTTGTCAACCAAAGACAGCTTGGGTGAATGGTCTATCCAGAAGGAATTAACAAGTAAAATACTTTCAAATTCAGATATAAAAATGCTTTTTTTATTTCAAAAATTTCGGGAGCTCACAAGTTCCAAATTTTTGTAGGATTAAACTGTTGTGTCTTTAGAGATTACAGATGAACTTTGCAAACCCTGAAATACACTTACAGTTAGATATGTTCGTGAAAGCGGGAGTGAGAGAAATACGTTTTTGAATTCGGTTCTAACTACCATAACTGAGAGTAACTTATGTACACATTATAAGAAAACTCAACAAAATTTGTTGAGCAACAGTTTTTCCAAAAGTGAATCATTTGAGATAGCATGACCAGAATATTACGGGGCTTAGTAATCTGCCAAAGTTAAAGACAGAATAGGAGTAGTTGTGTGCGTTGTGTAGCATATAGTTAAGAATATCGTATGCGTTGCAACGTGAAGTCTGACAGTGGTACGTGTAGATAAATTAATCGTTAAGTGTCTTGTTAAAGAAGTTAGGCGGACACATAGTTATTGTATTGTAGCTAGTTTTGTATATACGCAAAGATTTGATTAGAAGATATCACTCAAATAACTCACACTTTACCATGTACAATCAAACGCTGGTTTTTAGTATATAGTTTAATCTTACTTAGCGACGGGAGACTGCGTTTCCTCGAATCTTGGGAATACAAGAACGTGGACTGTTTCGCGCGCGGGCGTGTGTGTGTTCGGGAGAGAGAAAAGATGTGTGGGGGAGACGGACGGACGGGACGCAGACAGGCACAGGGAGTTTGTTACGATCAGATCACCATTCACCGTTATTCCACCCCCGCCATTTGTACGAAGCGATTAATCATAGACTCTCTTAGCGGAGGGAAAAAATAAGAAGAAAGATGAATAAAAGTGAAAATTAATGTACACGGACGGAGCGCGCTATTACATCATCATACGCAGGCAATTAATCACGTGAGGCTGGCAGTCAGCTGGAGGCGGTCGGTAATAATTACAGCTGATCGCTGGATTGCATGCGTGGATCGAACGTACGGTCGCCCTTTTCGTAGCATTTTTTTTTTTTTTTTGTTTGTATTAAGTGTTTTCGAATTCGCCATCGAGTCTTAATTGTTGAATGGCAAACAAAATTATGTAATATGCGTGTGGAAATAATAAACGTTGTCCTTAAGTACTGCAGTAATGACGTCACCAAACATAAAATACCTCGTGTCTCTAACGTGTTTCAGTACTAGGAGTGTCACTGACACAAATGGGCGGAGCTTTTGGTATTCGTAATAATTTATTAATCAGTATTTTTACAATTAACCGTCTTTGATCCGTTAGATAAATAAATTCGTAATAATTTATTTATCAATATTCTTACAATCAACAAAATTATATACACTTTTATGATACACACTTTTTATTGAATACACTACATTATAGTACAATATACGTTAATTGTCATTAGACATATTCCACAACCTTTGCAACTCATCTCTACGATCAACCATTGATGGACTTCTATTAATTTTTAGCAGTCTTATCAAAATTAAACGCCGGTTTTAATAATAATCCTAATGTTTTCACTCTTGAAAGAGCAACATACGTTAATCCAACCTGAAATTCATTGTCTCCTAAATTAACAATTGCCTTATCTAATGTTATCCCTTGCGAGCTATGTATACTAACAGCTATGCTAACATTAACGGAAATTGTTTGCGAGTACAATAAATTTAATTTTTCGTGAATGATGCCACTACTGGTACAATGGGTATTACATTCTCGTATAGAACTGGTCCTGTATATTTTTCGAAAGATACAAGTATACATATTGGGATGTGATTGTTATAATTTTGCAATTCAACTCCCGGGTCATAAATAATATCAGTTACTGTCCCAACTGAACCATTGGCTAGTCCTTTTGTGACCCAAAGATTTCTTTTCTTCTAAGGATAACTCGAGCACCTTTACATAAACGTAATTGGGCAAATAATCCCTGAGCATCGTCAGATTTTGCTAGAGAGGCTTCTGGGCAATTATGGATTGCATTGATTAGAGCCACGGGTTGTTTATTGCTTTCTAGTTTTTCATAAAGCATTCGATTTCAGCATTTTTCGACATTATACAGACAGTATCTTTAAAATTTTCCCCGATATTGTTTACATATAATCTTTTAGATAAGAGCTGATAATCTTGTTCAGTGATTGTTCCATTTGTGACTCTATTCAAAGTCTCTCTGAAATATTTTTGATCATCACCTTGCTCTCTCATAATCTCTGTTAAAAAGAAAACTTTTTTGAACTGTTTATATAAAAGATTTGATTGAATGGTCTGAACATTATTACCAATATTGTAAAGACTCCTGTGACAAACCGGTGGAAGTTGGGACCAATCACCGACTAAATACACGCAAAGGCCACCAAAAGGAACAGCTAAAGAACGCTGCTTTGCTTGTTTGAGTCGCATATCCACTTTGAAAAACAAATTCAAACCCAACATACTGGCTTCATCAATAATAACGAACCTCACATCTTTTAATTCTTCTTCAAAAGCAATTTTGGATTCACCTTCTAAATCTTTGAAAGTTCCTCCCCTTCTCTTTGAAGTATTTATTCTTAGAGCTGAATGAATAGTTTGTCCAGGAATATTGTTAGCTGCCACACCAGTAGGAGCCATTAAAAGAGTTGCATCGCAGCCAAATAGAATTCTAGAGATCGTAAATTATCTTCAAATTCATTCTGAAGATTCCTATATCCTATGTTGTTTTATCATGTAACACATGATTCATGTTATGTTCTGAAGGGCCTTCAACAGTTGCTGCAGCAACATTTTGTCGCTGTCTGATCCATCTTTGATTTGTAGTTAAACGACCAATATTTGGACCTCTTCTCCGTCCAGGCATACTATAAATAATACGTATATATAAATTGATGAGTAAGAATGTACAGAATATGCGTATAACAGAAAAAAGTACTTAAATAAAAAGTACAAAATTGAATAAGAAGTATAAGAATAATTTTAATAGAATTTGGAAAATTGAATAAAGAAGTATAAGAATAATAATTTAAATAGAATTTTGATTAAAATTTATCTGAACTATGATTAGTTGCAATATGTAATGGAAAGTTACAGATGCATCAGCGACTACATAGATTCTCGTCTAAAAATTGACACTTGTTCAACACTTAAGTCCAGTCCGTACATCTAGCTTCACCATAGAACAATGCTCTACTACAGTTTGAATTAAAAACGTGTGAGACACGATTACAAAGTATATACAGCAAAATCGTATCTTATCGAGCGACAGCCAGCGCGGGCGGTGGAAGCCGCACACGCACACGCACCGGTACGCGAGCGCCGAAATCGGCCGGTGACCGGTGAGTCGCCTAGCGCCCCTTAAGTGCGAGTGAGACAGAGCGCCGTAGTTGGGCCACTATATCTCTATCTCTCTTACTCTCACACGTTTAAGCTAAGATTTTACAAAAATCGTAATATCTTTTGAACCAAACAACTTAGAGAAATACAAATTACATGTGTGCACTCTACAATACAGTCCGGATATGTATGTAAAGTTTATAACATTCGGTTGAGTACTTTCGGAGTAGTTCGCGGTCTAAGTTGTGCATGGATGCACATCGCATCGCATTTCGTTACGTTCATCAGGCTCCGCCCAATAAATTCACATTTACCTGAATATGTTTAGTATATTTATTTAAAATTCACGTGCATTGTACGCGTCTTTTTTATTTACTTTGGGGATGAGAAAACGTGTATATTGTTGAAGCGGCGAAAATTTCAGTATTAAGTCGATCGTTTGGCGTTTGTCTGTCGATCTGCTTTTGAGGTGGGTGTCTCACGATAGAATTTCATAAAACGTATCACTCGTGTCCATTCTTTACTCCATTCATGTCAACATTAAGTGTTAATGTCAACCAGTATATGTGCCTTATGAGCCCAAATTATTGTATCATGCCAGCAGCAAGTGGAATTGATTTTTGTTCATTTTTTTACATGTTTTTGTCATTTAGTCTTGTAATTTGTGTATCTCTTTAATCTGTTAACAAAAACGAGAAGTTTTTTCAATGGTCAGCTCTTCATAATCATCTAGGCCTGTGTTTTGTCAGACAATTTTTTCAATGTTCGCTTAGTCGAACAGATAATAAATCTGCAATACAAAAAAATTCTTTACTCCATAGACCCTTTTGTTTTTGAGATTGGTGCCCCCCCCCAAATAATGAAGCATTAAATGATAGGGGTTAAAATTTTGAAAAAACTTAAAGCTTAAAGTGTATGACATATCAAATTAAAGAGAATTTAACAAAAATTTGAAACAGAATTTGAAATTTCAAAATTTCAGAACACCAGGGCCCAAAAAGGATTGAAAAAATCTGCCAGTATAAAACTGAGCCAAATCCGAACGTAGTGTTACCACGGATAAAAACAAATTGAAGTTAAAAAATTCTAATTAGTTTTACTGATGTTTTATTAAAAACCGGATTAAATCGATGAAATTGGTTAATCTTAGGGTTGTGGACGAAAAACAACTGCAGTCCCTTACAACAAAGTAAGATCTTTGTTTTGTACATAGAATTAACAATACTTTTATACTTAGCGCGTTACTTGAACATGTATAAAAGAAAATAAATAAATAAGTAAAATGAGAAAACAATGGTGGCCCATTGTGGTGTTTCTTGGCTAACGCTAAGGGTCATAATCATCCACACGAGGAACTTTACTCTCAGTTTTAAAAACGTTATCAAATTAATAATAAATGTGTTTCGTTTACAATACAGCTCAGGGATGTATATATACCAGTATACATGTAAAACAAAACGCGGTCAAGCGAATGGACTGGTGGAACAAGTACTAGTAGTCATAACAACGTCAAGTTATGTCGATTAAATTGAAAACATGGCTGCGAATTGTTGGAAAGAAACAGCAAAGATGACGACATGACCTAGGCGTGCGACCTTTTGTCTGTGAAACGTGTCCTTCGTTCCGACAAGTAGCCAGGCGATTTGCATATGAATTACTAGGTAATTAATGGCAACGCCTTGTGCTACTGGCGCGCGTGTTCGCATATGAGCGTGCGCTTCTATGTGTTTGCGTTTGAATACTGGTTTGTCGATGAAGAGTACGTACGTAAAATGAGTGGTGTTCTCGCCCCGGTCTTGGGTCCGTCTCGGGATAGTATCTGCATTTCCAAGCGTTTATTTCTGTCCGTGCGATATGTTTCTGCCAAGGAGTAATTATTATTGTTATTTTGTGTTTCCACAGCTGTATTGGCTGTTGTTGTTTACCGTATTACCTGGACCGTACTGTTTCATTTTTGTTAATCCCCGATCTCTTTCCCTTCTCGATGTCATTATGCCGGTATCTATAAACAAGACACTTCGTTATTTATGATTTAAACATCACATTTTCAGATATTTAAGTCACTCGTAATATGTTAATACGCGACAACGCGGATGCCGTTCGGTGGAAATGAGATAATTTAGCATCAATCAAAACGATGACAGTCGGGAGCCTTTTAGTGTAATAACGTGTTCTCAAAAGTGAGTTACTTTCGACACACTGTGTGTCCACTAATCACCACATTGCACCGTTCCTAAAATATGATAACCATTTCGAGTCCAAATTGACGCGGGGTTGCCACAATTGATATTCATCAACCGTCAGCTTATCATCTTCAATGGAGCCGTCACCCATCCTTTCCATCATGTCGTCGTCATTCTGCTATCATGTAGCCGTTGTTTAATGGTGTGCGGATACGTGTTAACAACTGAACTACACTGACGCGGGATAAGAAAATCGCAGGTGGTTTGATAAGTAAACACTAAACATAGCATATATCGTGAGTAAAGCGCGCGCTTACAGTACGCATGAGTGGAAAACCTAGAGAGGATAAAAAGTAGGTTCCGATATTATGGAAGAAGTAATTCAGACGCATCGATGAAGTGGACTTCCCACCAAAAACTGGAAACGAAATTACAACAAACCAAGTTTTTGATAAGTAGTTTAATTTTTATTAAATTAATAATGATGGTAGTGGTATGTCAGTCTCAGGGGTTATAACACCTTTAACTGTTCTCGGTCGTCGTAGGATGAACCAACTTTCACGATCTCCAGTCGGATTCTGGTTCACCCACACTTAGGGATATCTGAGATGCTGGCATTATGATAAATCGGATAAGTTAAAAGTGGACTAGGCGATTGCTCCACTGTAACTTGTCCGACCTACATTTATCTATACCTTGATAAAGGGTGTCAAAGCAGTTACCTTAACATTTTAACAATAATAGCGTGTGATAACATTTTTTAAAATACATTTTTAAGATGTCATTATTGTTTAAACATTAAGGGGAGAGTGGGGAGTGAAGATGTTAAACGTTTAAAGGCGCATAGCAGTATACCGTAAAATAGTTTCAACAAACATCGTTGTAATAAATACACTGGTGTCATTTTGTTTGGCAGGATTTTGTACGCCAAATAAGACCACACATACATCGTTTAGCGTAATGATTTTCTGTCGCGCGTGTTGTTCATGCGTGCAAAGCACGGCCGCGTTGAAAGCGGATGAAATCGCCGTAACACTTGCCTGCTGGATCGTGTCGTTGTAGTTTTATATTATTTACGCGCCCACGCAAACGTCGCAGGCACAAGACCGGCTGCCGATATAGACGCTTTTACAAGCAGCAGCGCGCCGAGCATTGTCGATTTAACGCCTACGCGGCTTCGCTCTCGTATTTCACACCTGTTTCGCACCAAATTTCCTCGATATTCTTTCGTACACAATGCTAGGTAATATTTTGTGTACGTAAGCGTGTGTATGTGGGGGGGGGGGTACAAACAAGTATTTTATAATATCACTGTAATTGAAGAAAACTTAAATTACCGTAATTAAATAATTAGTTATACGACGTATAACGATATCTTTTAGAATTTTTTTTTAATGTTCTTAATGGATTGTGGGTAATTGCACATTTCACATTATCCACAAAACTGTGTGATCTAAAGATGTAAATTGTAAATGAACTGTACCCTACTTCACAATGGAATGTTAAAAATATGCTGAATAATTATTTAACAGAATGTTGATAATCCGTGCGGGCAGCATCGTAAGTGGATGCTTCTTAAGAGCACATGTATACCGAAAATTACTATTTTCTTTGTATTAAACCCGTTTGATTTTGCACCACGTGTTGTAGTCATTTGCACGTTATCACCGCGTCTGAGACAGTTCAATTCTTCCTTAGTACGCTGCTACATTCTGTGGCATTCTTCCCAGATAGCTTCTAGTTAATTCTTTTAATTTCCTTTATTGTGTTATTTAGAGGCATTACGTTTAGTTCTTTCCTTATGGGACTACCGGTGTTCTTTTTCCCGTTCAAGAGTGTACAATGTAAGTTATCTCTTAAGAATTTCATCTCCGATGATTACACATCTCCTTCTCGTCTTGTCTTTAAACTGTCCAGTATTCAGCAACCGGACCGTCACTTTGTAGAACTTCATACGCGTTTTCTTTCATGTTTCATTTTCAAAATTATCACTAAAAAATTGTGTTGTCATTATCACTTGTGTAAAAGTACTTTTTCTCAGTATTGAACGATCGAATAAAATCAGCCTTAGGATAGTTTTGTGCCTGTTAGTTACAGATAACGGGTCGACTTCATTGAAGGTGATAACTTGTAGTTGATGAAGACTAATTGTAGGAACAGAGCTGCGAGGTCGCGTGGCCTGAAAGTGAGACATTTTACTAACGGATGATCCGATTGGCGTAAACAGTAGGCTAAGTGCTACAGTTCTAAGAACACATTTTACATCAAACCGTTCCGAGTGTTTAAGTTTTTTACCTCGGCAATTATGCCTTTGGTTTTTCTATAATATAGACCTATAAATATGTAAGTGGTAATCCTGTATATATTGCCTGACCCCAGTCTAATTCATACATCTTAAGCCTTTTATACTGTACTTTTAATTTAATATTTTATAATCACCCGAATATCCGAATAACTCTGAATGCGAATAACCATGGTCCAAGTTAGTTTTAGTATATCGACTGTATGCTACAAACCGATAATATCATAATTGCATGTAATTTTTTAAAACAATTTGAAATTGTAATTGTTACAGAAATGTTTAGCGAACATGTAATAATAATTAATAGTATGCGTTTGTGTAATATTTGTTTGTTTATTCAAGTATTTCGAAACACTTGGTTGCCTGTAGAGACATGTTTGTTTGCGTTCAAGCATCAGATTCACTGGAAGGAAGAAAAAAATTCAGATTGAAGGCCACTGGTGTCCTTCTCAAACCCCTACCACCGGAAGTTCCAGTCGCGTTTTTGCTAAGTAGGAGGCAGCGGTGGTGATCAGCTGAGCACGACGTCACGTGATTCGACCAGCTGATGATAATGAACAGTTGCCGCTTCGTTTCCAGCCGACGGCTCATTAACTTTGGCTGGTACAGTCGCGTATTCGCTGATATTTGGCAGAGGTTTTATTCGTGTGCTTTTAATACGTAGTTCGCTTCTTTATGTGGTGTCTGTATTATTCTCTATATCCTGTTTCAAGTGGTAGTGATATTTTATGATAAATCATAACAAAATAACTTACTGTGTTATTGTTTTTCACTTCATACACCTAACATTCTGATGTTAAGGAGAGCCGCATTATATTAAATATAATTTTTCAATGTTTTAATTTTTTTGGAACAGTTTTCCTTTTTAGTGTGTTGCCATATGTGGTGGACTGTAGGCCTATTACTCAGGACCAACGGGGATATATCAAGTGTCTGCAAATTGTGGATGCGAAATGGCGATGTAGGGCATTTTTCGATGACGCTTGGGCCTGCGTGAAGAACAGGTTCCAGCTCAGTTAACAACCGTTAGATTTTCTTACGACTTCCCGCTCATCGCAGATTTTACAAATATGTGTACGTCTAGGGGCTACTGGACGAACAGAGGCTTCTGATCTGGAGGTTCTAAGTCGATTGGCTGGCAGCACCAAAATAATCAAGGTTTTATCGGTCTCCACGGTCGAATCAGCTTGTCGAAGTGGTTAGCTAGAGACGTTCCTGGGTAGTAAAAGGCGACTGAAGAATAATTCCGCCCACAATACCTTTCTTGTTTGTCGTGCGGTTTCGTGGTGCCTGCCCTAGGGTGCTAAACAAATTGTTGTACTCTTCGTTATTATAAAGCTGCTTGTGATTTCATCGTACAAACTGGTAAAGGTTTGTTTTCTTCAGGGGCGTATTTAAGGTGGGGGGGGGAGAAAAGTGCTAAAAAATTTGACGAATTTTGTTATTCTCTTAGTTTTTAGTTTTTTTTAATTATTTTTTCCCCTGTGTACGCTAATATAGCAACTCCTTTTTAAATGTACAAACGACTTTATTACACAGTATTAGCTATACGTTTGAAATATGAAATATAGGAAAATCAATTCTGCCAATAAGTGTCTTCTAAACAATGTTTCAGTAACGCGTATTTTTATTGTGTTATTGTTTACTTTAATGGGACTGCTTTCAGCCACTTTAAATATAGTAATGTTGATCAGTCTTGTTTCCTCTTTGGTGTGAAGCCGACCCGACCCCGAACCCCCCATCCAAATTACACCACTGGTTTTGTTCAATTTCTCTTTAGATTTTTGTCGTCTTTTCAGAAGTAAACATTTGCGTGTTTTAAATTTACAGTAAGTAGGAATATAAATGAACGGTCCATACCTTCACCCTACTTAACCTTATTGTTTTTGAGATTGATGCTCCAAAATATTGGAGCGGGGGAAGGTCACGATTTCGCAAAAATCCATGTGGGGTATTACAGTAAAGAGAATTTAACCAAACTCTGTATATAGTGTTCAGTTTTGGATATTTTAAAAGTTCAGGACACAAGTGCCCAAAAAAGAGATCAAAACTTTTTACATTGTTAACGTTTAGGTACGTTTTACGGTAAAGGAAATTTTAACCCAAATCAAAATAGGCCTATAGCGTTTACTATTAGCGTATATGGCAAAAATTGAACTCACAATAGAAATCTGCGTGAGGAATCAAGTAATGAAGAATTTTATTCAAAATACAAACTCGGTATCTTAAAGTTGTATTATTGTGTGTGATTGTGGTATATGTATTTGTATTTTCGATGTTGAGTGCTTTCAATATTGTGTCATATTTTGTATTGATTTGTATTTGTTCAGGTATTAGTTTGTTTTGTGTTTTATGTTTGTATACTTATTTGTAAATTTTCCCAAATGTTCATTATGGTGCCTTTTGTGTGTGTGGTATATGTTTTATTAGTGTCACATTGGTTATGTCTGGGAATTCATGTCCTGTGTTTATTGCATGTGTGGCTAAATTGGATTTATATATTTCTGGTTTTTTGTATGCGTTTAGATGTTCAAAATAACGTTTTTTCAGCTGTTTTTTGTTTGTCCTATGTAACATTTATTGCAATCTTGGCATTCTATTTTGTATATACCGTTAGTTGTTCTATTTTCTTTGTTGTGTGGGCTATTTAGTTTTTGTAAATTATTTTTATTAGTTTTGTATGCTATTTTTATATCTGTGTTTTTAAATAGTTTTGTTAGCTTTGTCATTTTATTATTTATGTATGTGAATGTGGCCCATTTTTTGTTGTTGTTATTATTTATGTGTTGTTCATTTTGATTAATTCTTAATTGTTCAGTTTTTATTTTATATTTGATTTTATTTTCTATTTTGTTTACAGTATTTTTATTGTATCCATTTTCATGACCAATTTAGTATATTATATTTCTTTCTTTGTCAGCTTCTTGTTTGTTTAGGGGAATTTTGTACATTCTGTTAAATAACGAATAGAATGCTGCCATTTTATGTTGTGGTGGGTGGTCAGAATGGTTAGGTATAATGATGTTGGTAGAAGTTGGTTTTCTGTATATTGCATATTGTACGTGGTTGTTGTTTCTTGTGATGGTTATGTCTAAATAGTTGATTTTGTTATGTTTTTTTTTTTCTTCTGTGAATTGTATTTTTGGATGTATGTTATTGATTTGTTTTAATATGTTATCTGTATTTGTATTTTTGTTACTTGATACATATTGCCTTACATCATCTACATATCTTCTCCAGATGCCATTTGGATCAAAAGATTTTATAATTTTTGTATTTTGGTGTCTATGTGTTGTAGGAATTGTAATACACTACTTGATAGGCCTTTACGAAAGAGTTAAATTGTTGATTTGCATATTATGTTGTCCTATGAGCATGTAAGAAGTAAGGTTTACAAACTACTTTAATCATTGATAATATTAATATTTCTACTCAATAGACTATAACACTTACTCCAGTGTACCGACTCTTTATTGTACATCAGGGCGCCAGTAATAATAAACACAAATTAAAATATATCAATCAACTTTAAATGATTCATTTGCATTTATATACTACAAATTTCTTTAACATGACTTGAATAGTTTTGCCTTACAATTTGAATATTATTTCGTGGCAATGAGTTCTTTTTAGACAAATTGAGTCACTATATTTGATTACAAATATATATATATATATATTTATAAAACAATATTGAATCAAATGTTCATTTATTTGTTACTTGCGTGGAGAATCCTTCCGATGTGCGTAGTCCTTAAGGTGTTGCATGCCAGTGAGTCGTCAGCAGCTGTTTGTTGCGCGTTAATCCTGGTTATGAATGCACTAATTCACTTTATCACAGATGTACACTACACTTGACATATTGGTGATACATACAATTATGTCGTATAATTATACACTTTGGTTTACAACGTACTCTTGAATTTACATTAAGTGCATGTAACACATTTCGCGTCCCGTGCGTCTCGATTATCTCATACCGTCGTGAATTTAACCCGAACTAATTCGCTTTCTTCAGTGATTTCACCACAACATATCGTATTGATGAACATTTATATGTAGTATTTACTTCTCGTTGTTCGTTACTACTCCGAACATTCACTCATTAACTTATTACTGTATATTAAACTTTATAAATTTAGCGTTAGCAATTATCGCGTTTCCGTACTTCTGTTTACTGCTGCGAATTTAATTTATTCTTTAAATTACTAATAAAATTTATATCTGTATAATTAACGCAAAACAGCGCACGCGAGTCTCTTCAGTGTAGTTTCGCCGATATAAAAGAAGACTGCCTAATTTCTCTCCAAATTCTTATTTTTATACTAGGCTTTGAATTTCCCTTACCAAGTCTCGATAGAAAACAATCCCATAGGTTTAGACTAGCGCTAAATAAAAAATCGCCCAATCTCCTTAGAGAAAACCTCCCGCGCAACACATGACGCTTCCTCTGATTTGCCGAACGTTTTTCGCGTCTCACGTGCTTAAAAAAACTAGCGTCACTATCTATCTCACTCTTACATCGCTCTCTCGAACATAACGGTATCTATTGTTACATGCACTTAAAGTTTACAACATTGGCAAACACCCCTAATATCCTAGCGAATAATACATTTTATGATAGTTATGTCCCAAAACGTGACTTAGCCTAATATTACCTTCCTTATAGACGTCAGCCCCAAGGCCGGCGTTCCTAACCTACCGCTATACTCTACAGCTTTTTACAAGTTAATTTCTTTCATGTAACGCCGCCTAACGGTACAGGCGTTTCACTACCTTCCCGCTTTCTAAAACATACACATTTCTTTGCGTTCAGCATAGTTTGATTTCGTAAAATTTGCGATTGCTCAATTTTTGCGTTACAGAATATTTCTGCTATTATGCTTGATAATGGTGATCCCATTGCTAAACCTTCTAGCTGTTGATAAATTTTGTTATTAAATTCAAAGCAATTTTGTTTTAGTATTAGTTGGAGGCTATTTTTTATTTCTGTTATATATTGTTTGTTTTCATTTTGTTCTTTAAGTTTGTTTATTATTATGTCTATTGTTTCTTCTACTGGGATGTTGGTGTACATGTTTGTGATATCATATGATGTGAAAAATGTATTTTCATTTATATTTATTATTTTTAGTTTGTCAATTAATTCGTATGTATTTTTTATGTTATGATGGTTATTTGTTAGATGGTTACTTTTTAGTTTTTGTGGTATTATTTTTGCTATTTTGTAAGTAGGAGCTTTTTTGAAGTTGATTAATGGACGTATTGGGTTGTTTAATTTGTGTATTTTTATTAGGCTATTCATTTTAGGTGGTTCTGGATTATTATTTATATATATGTCTGTGTTTTTATTGTTGAAAATGTTTTTAGTTGTTTTTATTAGTTTTATTGTTTGTTTAAGATAGTTTTGTGTTGGGTCTTCATTTAGTTGTATGCATTTATTATTGTTGATGAAGTCTTCGTTTTTTTTTTATGTAGTCTGCTTTTTCAATGATTGCTGTTGCTTGACTTTTGTCTGCTTTAGTTAATATTAAATTATTGTTCTTTACTTTATTTTTAATTTCTTTTATTGTTTATCTTTTGTTTATATTTTTTTTTCATTTCACTAGTGATTATTTTTTTAATTATATATGTTGCTTCTGTTCTTTTTTCTTCTTGTATATTGTCTTTTATTAGGTTAATGGCAAATTCTGTTTCTACTATTTAATTTTCTAGATTTTTGTTTGCGTTTTGAGTTAGGTTAGTTTTTGACATATTGTTTAAATATTCTGTTTCTTTTTTGTTAAATTCTGTATTGCTAAGGTTAATGGTTCAAGGGTAAAATGTGTGTTTATTTTTGTTTTTTGTTCTTGATTTTCGTTTTGTTGTTTTAATTAGTTGAGTTTTTTGTTGTTTGTAATATTCTTTTTGTTTTTTTTTTCAAATATTATTTTATTTTCTATGTTATTGTATTTATTATTCCAAGTGATTGGATGTAATAAACTTGTTAGCTCTAAGTGTAGTTTGTATATGTCTAGTGTTATGTTATTTTTCTTACTGTATAATTGATTAATTTCGTTTTGTATCCATGATCTTTGTGCTTGTATTATTGTTTTTTGTGGAGTCATATTTTTGTTGTTTGTGTTTATGTTAATGTATTTAGGTGTTAATTTATGTTTTTGGCATTGTCTATTGAAGTATATATTCATGTTTGTGTTCATTAGTTGTTTTTTTCGTGTCCGAAATTTATTTAATAATTTGGTAATGTGGTTATATGGAGTTGTGGTTATGGGAGTTGTGGTTATGTTGTTTGTGTACATGTTAATGTATATTTATGTGAGAGATAATTTGTTATATATTTATTTTCCGTTATTTGATTGTTGATTTCACTTAATATTGATGTTCACTTCACTATTTTTTCACAATACACTTTTGTTTTTGAATTTGTTTGATAACCTCACTTTTCGTTTTTTTTTCACTGTAGGCTTATTTACTTTGTATGGTTTTATTTATTCAATCACTTTCTGCCACAGTTCGTTTCTTGATTTTTTAAAGTATATAAATATTTAAAGTATTTAAAATTTATATTTTAATTACCTCAAGATGTTATTTTTCCTTATTTGGAACATGTTTCGAGAGCTCCCGTGCTCTCATCCTCAGCCTTCGCGATCTTGCGTCTGGTGAAGTATTTATGTGTTAGCTGGGTGCTATTAAGGTTTCTTGTTGATCTCTGGTATTTTAAAGTTGTATTATTGTGTGTGATTGTGGTATATGTATTTGTATTTTGTGTATTTTCGATGTTGAGTGCTTTGAATATTGTGTCGTGTTTTGTATTGATTTGTATTTGTTCAGGTATTAGTTTGTTTTGTGTTTTATGTTTGTATGTTTGTAAATTTTCGCAAATGTTCATTATGGTGCCTTTGTGTGGTAGGCCTATATGTTTTATTAGTGTCACATTGGTTATGTCTGGGAATTAATGTCCTCTGTTTATTGCATGTGTGGCTAAAATACAAAACATTATAAAATCTTTTGATCCAAATGGCATTTGGAGAAGATATGTAGATGATGGGCTATATGTATCAAGTGACAAAAATACAAATGCAGATAACATATTAAAACAAATCAGTATCATACATCCAAAAATATAATTTACAGAATGAAAAAAAAACATAACAAAATCAACTATTTAGACATAACCTTCACAAGAAACAACAACCACATACAATACACATACAATATGCAATATACAGAAAACCAACTTCTACCAACATCATTATAGGCCTACCTAACCATTCTGACCACCCACCACAACATAAAATGGCAGCATTCTATTCGTTATTTAACAGAATGTACAAAATTCCCCTAAACAAACAAGAAGCTGACAAAGAAAGAAATATAATATACTAAATTGGTCATGAAAATGGATACAATAAAAATACTGTAAACAAAATAGAAAATAAAATCAAATATAAAATAAAAACTGAACAATTAAGAATTAATCAAAATGAACAACACATAAATAATAACAACAACAAAAAATGGGCCACATTCACATACATAAATAATAAAATGACAAAGCTAACAAAACTATTTAAAAACACAGATATAAAAATAGCATACAAAACTAATAAAAATAATTTACAAAAACTAAATAGCCCACACAACAAAGAAAATAGAACAACTAACGGTATATACAAAATAGAATGCCAAGATTGCAATAAATGTTACATAGGACAAACAAAAAACAGCTGAAAAAACGTTATTTTGAACATCTAAACGCATACAAAAAACCAGAAATATATAAATCCAATTTAGCCACACATGCAATAAACACAGGACATGAATTCCCAGACATAACCAATGTGACACTAATAAAACATATACCACACACACAAAAGGCACCATAATGAACATTTGGGAAAATTTACAAATAAGTATACAAACATAAAACACAAAACAAACTAATACCTGAACAAATACAAATCAATACAAAACATGACACAATATTCAAAGCACTCAACATCGAAAATACACAAAATACAAATACATATACCACAATCACACACAATAATACAAGTTTAAAATACCAGAGACCAACAAGAAACCTTAATAGCATCCAGCCAACACACAAATACTTCAGCAGACGCAAGATCGCGAAGGCTGAGGATGAGAGCACGGGAGCTGTCGAAACATGTTCTAAATAAGGAAAAATAACATCTTGAGGTAATATAAATATAAATTTTAAATACTTCATATATATCAGGAAACGAACTGTACCAGAAAGTGATTGAAAAAACTTTGTATATTGTTATCATTTATGAAAATTTGTAAAACGCATTAGACGTAGTGCTGTAAGTGTCTAAGGAAACAGATACAAACTTAAAAGATAAGACTGAATTATTTGTCATTTGGGGATTGTGGTTATTTTACCTAAAGAACGAGTGGAGTACTTCGGAAATCTTAGTGTTCATTCCATGATTGTCGGTTTTTCAATTGTTAATTACTTAAAAAAATATAGCGAAGAATCCGCGACTTTCAAAATTGTTCTGATAATTAAAAAATTAGCGTATATTACGTAATAATAAATGTATTTCGTTCAAAATAGTGAGCGAGATCTGCAGTTCAGGAAGCTTAAGGAGAACGTAATTACAATTTCACACAGACAAAAATAATAATTAATTTACACATTCCTAAAAAATAATGGAAAAATAAGTTTTTAAACAGCTCATAAGTGGATCGTTACTCACTATGGTTATTTCAGGAAAAGAAAGTTACTCCCGACTGGAACAGCAGATCTGGATCCCGATCTGTTTCAGCAGATTTTACTGGTGAAAATTTTAAATATACCGGTATATATTTATTTCTTTACCATTTGATACAAAAATTAAATCAGTGTTGACACATGTGTCACAAACAGCATTTGTTCTTAATGGTTATTTACAATAAAACTTACGAAGAATGTTTCTCCTATACCATCGATATACCAGGCTGTGTATATTTGACATCGAGTTTTGGACGTTATCAAGACTTTAATGAACATCAGTCCAGTATCAGAGAGCGCTAGACATTTTCCACATTTCGCTTCCGTATGTTAATTAGTTCGGATTTTAGTTTAGAACTAAAGACTTAATTTAGTTTTTTTTTTCAGAATCGCAGGAGATCGATACGTCTGTATAGAAAACCATTTTTCCGTAAGTGAGAAATTGCTTTTTTTGGTTACACAGCGATCCTTTGAAATTGATAAAGTAATTGTTTCTTAACGAATTTACACTATATATGGAACATAAATCTTCCGAGGGAGATAACTAACGTTGAATACTGCCCAAACTAATGACCACTTAGACCTTGTGCTGTCGCTTGAATGTAAAGTGTGCTCGGGTTTTTTGTAGTACCGCACAGCCTGTCGGCGTGGCTTATTACGTACGGTAACCTATTAAAGTTACGCAACTATTCAAAGTTAATTTTTTTTGTAACATTAAGCAATTGAACCTTGGAAAAATAAACACTGCCAATACGTTTATTGTGTTCGGCCGCTGGAAATAATTTTGTGAACATAAAGTGAAAGGTTTCTGGTTCCTCTCATTGCGTGATGTTAATGACAGCGTCCGTTTTCTATAATCGGGAGTTATAAATATTATAGTGTTTGCGAATATCCCGCGTACCGTGTCGTAAGAAAATTCTTGTCAGAAAGTGGTATGCGTGGCTTATCCACAGCAAAATTATCAGCGTTTTTTAATCCCTGTGGATCAGATTTAACACTTCCTACCACACATGTATGAAGATGGTACGCAATCGTAACTTTGGCTTACGTCAGTGCTGCACCATTAATGATGATGCCATTCGATGACGATAACGACAAAAGCGATGGAGAAAAATGCTGAAATTATATAATAACATATTTTTTTTCAATTTAAGCTTTATGCAATGAAACTGCGATACAATATGTCTCCCGTAATTCAATTTTAATAGAAGCCTTTCGTAATAAATTCGCAGCAGGCCTACAATAAATATTTTAATATTCTTCTGTAAATTTTCACAGTTTAAAGAGAATCCTCATAATAAAAAAAAACTCATACATTAACAATATTTTTAATCCGGGGTAAATGAGCGTCCGTTAGACCCTTTATGCAAGAGTTTACAATCGGCAAGAGTTCTATTAGGCAAGAGTTTACAATCGGAACAAATCTCGTCGGGACGTTTTGTAGCCAATCTGAAGACGCTTTACTATGTAGGCCTATGTACACTTACTGACAGTTAATCTAGATGCCATTGTAATTGTTCCTTCTTTCTGTTGTTTCTTCCCCAATACCATATTGAAAAACCAAGTATGATATTTTTCCTTTACACAGTATGTAACAGAAAAAGATACGGTAACATAACAGTCGATACGCATCTATCTGGAGCATGTAACCATTAAATATTTAACACTCACTTTCTAATTTCATTCACAAATTGGTATCAAGTTCAGTTCTTAACTATTTGCTTCAGTTTCATGAAATCTTTAAACTTTGTTTCACTTGAAACTCGTTAATTATTAGTGAGCACGTGTGAAAACGAGGACGCGTCATAACGGTGTTGCTACTGTTGTTGTTGGTCTTAAAGAGGAAATATAACACGATTACGTTAGCCGTGTTAACGCGCGTCGTCGTATCGTGAGACAAAAAGCTTTCTCTTTGTCAAGGAAAGAAGAAGAAGTAGAGCAAGCTCTGTGTTAACAGTATGAAAGAGGAGATCCCGTTTGTGATATTAAAACATTTATATTGTTGAAAGACAAAAGTTATAGGTTTTGAAAGGAAGGGGGTAACCGGGTTTGTGTGTGTGTGTGTGTGTGTGTGTGTGTGTGTGTGTGTGTGTGTGTGTGTGTGTGTGTGAGAGGAAATGTAATGTAACAGAGCAGAGCTCCTGCTGCTGCAGAGGGAGAGTTGCAGGGAGAGAAGGAATCCGATGCGGCGGTGAGAGGGTGGGGGTGTGGTGGTGGTGGTGGTGAGCGTTGAGAAGGGTGAATTGTGTGTATCCTGGCAACGTGTGAGGGTGAATTTTTCCAATTCTGTGCTGTTGCTGCCGCCGCTGCCGCTCCGGTATTGCGCCGCTCTACCGCGGAAAATAAAATCAAAACGGAACGGAAAAATTGTTTAACAATGACAGAAACCGTTGAATTCTTCCCGGCCGTTCGTAATAATTGACTGGGCATTGTTGTTTGTGCGGCACGTTTTACTAACACTGGAGGCAACGCGATGTTAATACTGACGAGATGACACGCTTAATTGGGTGAAGCGGGGCGAAGGATGTAAGTGTATCCAGGAACACGGATGAGCACAACAGTGTATAACGTATTCAGAGTAGCGAGTCAATAAACAGAGCAGATTTCTCGGAACTGCTTGTTAAGGATGATTCACAATGACAGGAATTACGTACGTCTACCGGTCGTTCGGTAATAGACTGGATACGGCAATATTATCGTTATGTGTTTGTTTCTACTGGATAGAACGTTTCGGTGTCTCCACCACTATCAAGTCCTCTAAACAGCGACTTCGTTTAGTAATTGAATATGACGGACACACCGAATTGCTTCGTGCAGTACGACAGTACTGCAGTTAGCTGACAAGATGAACTTGACCGGACTGGCTGTTACTACGTTTTGCATGCCCTTCTTTTCCAGAATTTATACCACACACACACACACACACACACACACACACACACACACACACACACACACACACACACACACACACACACACACACCAGGGGCATATTTAGGGAGTCGGACGGCTCCAGCCCCCCCCCCCCGTTTTTAACGTATGTCAGTTTGAACTCATAAAATCATCAAGGTATAATTTCATACGTATATTGGATAATTGAAAATTTTGACGGGTGAACTCTCGAAGTCAACTCAGAGATTGATTAAATGCATACGGTATAGGCCTACTGCCAGTTGACAATCAGGGGCGTATTTATGGTGGGGGGGGGGCGGACGACCAGACCAGAAGGTCGAAAAAATAAACGAATTTTGTTAATCTTTTACTTTTTAGGCTGTTTTATTGTTGTTTTTTTTTCAGTTCGCTAATATAATAGTAACTCTTTTTTTAATATAAAATAAGTTTATTACACAGCATGTGATTATACGTTTGAAATGTGAAATATAGGAAATTCAGTCCAGTCAATAAGTATCTTCTAAACAATGTGGCAACAACGCGTATTTTTATTGTGTTATTGCCGTTTACTGTAATGGAATTGATTACACACGTTTTTCAACCACTTTAAAGATAGTATGTAATGTTGATTAGTCTTAACTTGTTTTTTTTTCCTATGAAATCGACTCGACCGGACACCCCCCCACCCCAAATTCTGAATACGCCAATGAATGTTGACACTAGACTTATGAGTTTTCCGTCCAATAGACTATTGTTATAGGCGTAACTGAGGTTTTCGAAAAGATTCGTTATGGGATTTTTGAAGGCGTAAGTTAAACCGAATTAATTGTATAGACGACATGCGCTGTAACAGACAATGTCTTTGTACGTAAGCACGAACGAGAAAGTAAGTGATAAATTTGCAGGTGTTCCACGAAAATTAGATTTTGAGTCATAAATGAGAACGTTGTTGTTTCCCGATTCTTCATTAAATAAATTTGTATTCTCTAACAAGTAGGTCGACGTTATTTATTTTTTCTGTATACGTAACATTAATTTATTAACATCTCCTAAGTCATTGTGTGTGTGTCTGTTTTAAAATCATTTATGTACAATGAACCGCGCTTATGTTAATCACTGTACCTCAAGATATTTTTTCCTTATTTGGAACATGTTTCGAGAGCCCCTGTATTCTCATCCTCAGCCTTCGTGATCTTGCGTCTGGTGAAGTATTTCTGTGTTGGCTGGACGCTATTTTGGTTTCTTGTTGGTCTCTGGTATTTTAAAGTGGTATTTATACCTGAACAAATACAAATCAATACAAAACATAACACAATATTCAAAGCACTCAACATCGAAAATACACAAAATACTAATACATACACCACAAGCACACACAATAATACCACTTGTATATATATATATATATATATATATATATATATATAGCGACAGTACAACCATTTACGGTACTGTGCATTGACGAAATAATTTAAATAAATAATAAAAATAAATAAATATTGATTAATAAACATGATTCAGATTGCAAGCTGGATCGTATTTAAAAAGGGAACGCACAATTCCTGCATGGACTCGCATATCTGGCCCACCTGTCGCTAGCGTTGTGTACACGTGTATTTTGTTTTTGTGTGTGTGTGTGTGTGAAGCCTGTCCGTTCCTGAACAATAACTATTCCTTTTCAAGTATTGATAGATTTTATGTTTTTATTTTAATTATAAGAAAAATATGTACGATATGGTAAAAAGAAAGACACCAGAGGGTGTAGAAAATAAAGGTGAACAAAGGGTTAAAAGACCGTGACAAAGTGACAGAAAGTCCAATTACTATAAGTAAAAAGTGAATAGCTCTGTTTGTAATTACAATAAAGAAGTGTAATTTACGTATAGTAAACATATAAAAATTAACGATCGATTGAGCATCGAGTAGTGTGAAACAGACCTCGTAATTCGCGAAGATAGGCGAAATTATTGAATTGGACCAGAGTGGGGGTAAAGACGCTTCGACAAACTCTGACAAGATGAAAATTATTCAGACCTGAGCTTTTGCACGACCTGGCTATAAATACCAGGTCGCTCTAATAAAGTTCCTTCTTCTATTTTCAACCGTTGCCGTAGGAGGCTATGTCAGTCGACGACGCTATTTTAAATCTACAGTGAGAGTCACGGGACGAACTGGAAGTCCAACCAGAACAGCAGAGCACCTACGAAGAGGTTCGATGGACTCACGTACGATCCATGAGATGATACGAGACAACTAGTAAACAGCACTAGCAGTGGAATCCTGGAAGAGGACCAGAAGAACGAGAAGGACACAGACCGAGGACCCGAGGAGGGCACACTGATAGTATCGCATCAAATGAGGTGATGAAAAACCATTTTTGTTAATTACAGACAATTGAAAGACTCTAATTAACATAGAGTGAAAAACATTCGAACAGTTAATCAATCATAAAGAAATGTACATAAATGCAAAAGCAGATTGTAATGTAGAATAATAACTCATGTATAGGAATTAGTACTTGAATCAAACATAAATGCTAAGAGAGAAATATTTGAGTTTAAATTAAAATAAATTAAAGTAAGGATAAAGTCTTTGTTTGATATGTTTTTAAATTAAAATAAATGAGAGTAATTGATAGAGTCTTTGTTGGATAAAGTAAAATGCATATGCAATAGTAAAGAATGAAAGTCAAATAAGATTAAATAAATTAAAATAACAGTAAATTCAGAATTACAGAAAATAATATGAAATTGCAAAGATAACCACACAATGAGTAAGCCGAGAGCAAAATATTTAATTAATTAAGATTAGATGATAAGGTTTATGCATACCATGTTATAGACTATATAATTTGTTAGCCATAAGTCATGTGCGAATGGTTCATACAAACGAATAATAATGAGTATTATTTTGTTGTTCGAAATGAAAGAATTTTGTTTAATAAAAAATAAATAATGGAAAAATTTTTAAAAATTTATATAACGCATCATCTTCTTATTACGATTACACCCATGAAATCAATTTGTGTAGTTATATAATTTGGAGCTCCAAAAGTGTGGGGCTACCCAAATTAAATTACATTGAATTCAAAATTTGTGTGTTGTTATAATATATATAACACACACGTAGCACAGAACGTCACTGTTACTGGAATTTCGCGGACGCACAACGGACAATTAAAACGCTCACGTGCGCGCACGTACACCACGCACTTTGTATTGTTCAAAACAAATACTCTCACAGTGAAACTTCTCTCACAGCGATCGATAATGCTTCTTAATTATGTGTATGATATTCAAATCCTAAGAGAAAAACAATTTTGGAAGGAATACTGCAATCAAAGGAATATTTGCCTAACAAATTACTTTCATTAATTCATTATTAACGTTTACAAACGTGTGTAGTCTTACTTAAAATAAATTTGCAGTATTAAATTAATAAACTTGGTACGACACGTGAACCAGTACTAGGAACATTTGGGTAAAACCGAACGCTCAGGGGAAAACCAACGAAACAAAATGAACTAAAATTTTACACTGCTATATTGAACAGTATAGCAGTTGCACTCCCTGCCCTATGCTAATGATGTTTGGGTCTGAATAAAAACAATTGTCTGTGCATTATAGATTTATTGTTGAAGCATGCATGATGATAAGTTTTAAATTATAATTTATAGTTATTAAGGCCTAATCAGTTATCTGGTTTTCCTTGTATGCTTTAGTAGACAGACGCCTTCTTTCTGCTGCTGCAGAAAGCTTAAAGGTTTACTGATGTGTCCATGGTGATCACAGTGTATTATTACGTGTACGTTACGTCAGAGATGTGACTTGTAGGTCGGGCAGAACAGTAGTAGGATTGGTTTAAGATCAGCAGATGCATTCACAGTTATACATGCCTGGTAGCAGTAACCGTTAGCGAACCGTGTTCGGCAACCGCACGGCACAGATGTCAGCAGCACGCTCCGACGTGATTGACACAAAATGATTTTAGTTACTAAACAACCCTCCCGAGTCACGCTCCTTTGTGGTCCGCGGCACCGCCACCCTATTCATTACGCCTATAATCAGATTTTACATTTATTTTTTTTAATGGCAAATACCGTACTCCTTGTACGAATTTTCTTGTTTTAAAATCACGTAGGAACATGACAGTCAGAACATAATTTTGTTTTTAATACAACGCCTAACAAAAAATTACGATAAGTGCTGTGTGTTGGGTAGAAATTGAAGAGCGTATGTTGGGTACGGGACATGAAGAGAAACTAAACCGTAATTTTGCAGCGTTATTACGCTAATAATATGACGAAAAAGAAATATTCTAATATAGACTACATGCTGATCATTGCTTTTGACTCTCGCTGTAGAGTTTCTAAATGCAGTAAGTACTCGCTTAACATTGAGGTTAGGTTCTTAGCATTCACTGCGTTAATTGAACGACATAAAGTGGACGATTTTTTCCATTAGGAAACAATAGCAAAGATTGAGGTGGGTTCTGAAGCACACGAAAGTTTTAATGATGAAATCCACATTGTAAAATATTTAATTGAACAAGCGAAGCGAGTCTCAGTTTTAACTCGACCGTTTAACATTTGTGTGTCTGTTTGCGGTACGATAACTTATGATTGCAACAACCGATCTTCATAAAACGTAGCATGGGTGTCCATACCTTTAACCTACAGAGGTCCTGTTGTTTTTTAGATTAATCCCCCCCCTTCCAACAAAGAATGGCAGGGAGAAAAATGTTGCTACAATCGCAACATGATCATGTGAGGTATCAAATTACAGAGAATTTTGCCCACAATCTGAATATAATGTTCATTTTTGGACATTCCAAATGTTGGGGCACGAGGACGCAAAAAGTTTTACATGTTAATACATTCTAGATTCTTCGAGAAAATCGATCACGTGTTGGTGAACATGAATTTACAGTTTCTAGACCTTTGCAAACCACGTGTTTTCAGCTGCATGTGATTGCATAACTAATTACTTTTTCAGTTGAATATATGCTATTAAAATCTCTGTAATACTAAAATAGTTATTAATAGTTACTCCAATTTGCACACTAATATAAATGTCTTATGTTAGCTTTGCAATATAATTGGCTTACTGTTAATTATCTTCGTATAATTCGTTAAGCGCAAAACGCTCATTATTCCATATCACATTACACTGCACTGCTGTTTTTTATTGTTTATAATTGTCTTAAACTACATTAACATGCAGAACTTATCCTAATAACAATAGCTCTTATCACATTCACACCCCTTTTCACAGGACACCAACTAAGGCTTATTGTACATACGTCCCCATGTATTCTTTCACACATAGTGTAAACGTTTGTCTCATTTATAACGTTAAAATTGAATGCTACCCAATTTTACTCAGATTTTATATAGAATAATGATTAGTAATTGTTTATTAGACTAAGACATGCAAGTAACGTTGAGTTGAAGTACTGTTAGCAGCAAGCCTAGCGGTGTTCTTCAAAAGAACACACCCTTGTCGAGGCGACTGTCTGACGGGGAGAAAACATACAAGTCACGTACAGGGTGAAGAATCATAAAAATGTATTATACTAAAAAAGCAATAAAGTTTAAGTGAAAGCGAGAGAAAGCTGAGTGTCAGACAATACAGTCCGTTAGAAATAGAGTGAGAGGTTAGAGCGAGAAAGCATAAGGTAGCGTCTCTCTCCACTTGGTTGTATAAGTTTGGCACGCGCTGTTTTTTGGCGAATGAAAGAAAGCGTAATTTTTTTAGCGGGTGAAATTAGCTAGTTGGGTTGGAGGAAATCAAATATCGCGGTACTTGAAACCAATGGGAACGCGATTTGTAAATACTGAGTGTGGGTAAGGATTGTGTGTGTATAAAAAACGTAGTTCGGAAATTTGTCGAGAGTCTACGGAGAACATTACAGCTATCAGACTCGTCACCGCGTATTAAGTCGACGAAGATTTTTTATAACTAAAATTGCGATAGTTAGTACGAGTACAATATTCGTATCGTGCATTAATAGTATTAAAACCGTTATTGCAGTGGAAGAAATATAATAAGTCAGAGTAATATTTAGTAATGTTATAAACTAAAGAAGTAAATTCAAAAGAACGTGCCGGAGAACCGTTGTGCAAAAAAAAGAAGTAGTCGATAAATCAATCAACGGGTACGGTAATACTAAAATCAAAGTAATCATTGTGATAAATATACTGTAACTTGGCGATAAACTATCGAAATCCACATCAAAGATAATCTACCACGTGAATCGGGAAGTTACGAAGCGTTGAAGTGTATTCGGTATGAATTACTGGTATTGTGAGCACTTAGCTTAATAACATATTTACTAAGGTGTCAGAATAAATAGTAGTTGTACACTAATTACATTTTAAATCAGTAAGTAGATGCGAGCTGTTTAGTGAAAGTGAAACCTAGGTAAATTAAAGTGTTAGTGTCAACGAGTGTCGACAACAGGATTGTCCGAATCGCCGACGAACGCAAAGCTCCAGGATCGCAGACTCCGAGGGAAGGAATCACCAACACAAACGGAATTCAACAAACAAGTAAAACAAATTTGAACATTAAAACTCATAATAATTCATGTATCTTTTGTTAAATCTATTACTATTGGCAATTCAATCTGTCTAAGGACCTACTTTCAAATGAGAATTGATGAGAAGCTAAAAAAATTCAATATTGTGAATCATTTTAAGATTGTATGTAAATTTGTAATGTGTTAATGAAGAGTTTATTAAATTTAGGATTCATTCAATTCAAATTGTGTTAATAATCATTTTGATACCCTGAGATAATTTTAAGAGTCGCCATCAAAGCAAGAGTTGAGAGCTTAGTATTGGTGAATTACACCTATCTCTTTCTAGCTCTAAGCTGCGAGGGTGGTACATTTCCATATATATATATATATATATATATATATATATATATATATATATATATTTACTCACATTATTCTTGTTCTTCTAATTGATAATAAATAGGAATACTTTATATTTTGAAACAAGAACATGTAATAAGTATACAAAATAATAAAACAATTAAATATGTTCTTGTTTCAAAATGTAAAGTATTATTATTTATTATAATTCAAAAGCGTGTATTATAAACACACACACACACACACACACACACACACACACACACACACACACACACACACACACAGTAGTATGTATAGGCTACATATGTATACATACACCCCTGAGCACCAAAACGAAATCCTGGCGGGTTACACGCGATGTGTTCAGAAGGATCAGCTCCAACAACATAAAAAGAAAACAAGGGTATAAGCCAGAAAACTGTAAATACCGTATTGTGCAGAGTGGAAGCAATCAAACGGTAACGCTGCCCAAAGTCGGGATAGATGTTATCAAGTGGAATTACGGTAACAGTTGCATGTTGCAGTTTACATGCGAGCGCGCGTGTCACGTGCAATTCGCCGTTACTAATGTTCCCGCCCGCCGCCGCTGTGTTTTATTATTTCCGCTCTGCACGCTGCTACTCCCCCCCGCCCGGCACTCTCTTTCTCTCCACCCCTCCCCCTACCATTCATCGTCATTATCTAAAAGCTATACCTTGCCTCTGCCATCATACGTTTCTGGCGTTTGATGCTCGTTCATTAACTTCCAGTGAAATAATATGATGAATAACATGAGTGTACAAGAGAATACTATTATACGACGATTACAAACGAACCGTGTAGGGGTACATTAGATAGAAGTGATTGGAGAAAATAACGGAACAGATTATGAAATTTAAGAACTCCGTTGAGGAACTAACTAGTTCAAGAATCATTAACAAAGCAGTGATATAAGAGATTAGTAAAATATCGGTGTGGAGAACCATACATGACTTCCATGTTCTAAGACTTATATTTAAAATCATTTTCGAAATGAAATGTTTCCATAGAAACTACTTCTTTCTTCAGCCTTAAACACAGTACTGCGGTCACTAACGTATACCACCTCACGTTAGTGCACTCAATTTTCATTCATGATGATGGCAGTAGATAGCACTGCCGAAACGTCTGGTTTTGTAGAAAACATTGGATCAAGCCCAAACAGGCCACGAAGGAATTTTAGCAACAAACTACTTCTTTGTTGCCGATAACGTAGTACACATGACCTGAAAATAAAAATTAACTCCTCCCCCTTCAACTATCATCATTTTCATTTATAGGAAATTACCCCCCCCCCGTTCAACTAGCCTCTTCATTTCTAGATATTTCATCTACGTTTCTACAGTGGATTATTATGATCTTCTAATCAGGATACTTTATTTACCAAAATTAAGTACTTTACTCTTGTTAAAACATAAAACGTTGCAGGTAAACTACCCTTTCCCCGTAACCGATCTTCACCAAAATTAATAGAGATTGAGTCCTCTACAACTCAGGCACATATGTAAAAAATTATTTGATTCTGTTTGAATTTACGGCAGTTAACGTTCGTCATGAATAAATTACTCTTGTTATAACATAAAACGTTGCAGGTAAACTACCCTTTTCTCGATCTTCACCAAAATCATTAGGCCTTGAGTCCTCTACAATTCAGGAATGTATGCATGAAATTATTTGATTCTGGTTGAATGTGGGGCAGTTGTCGTTTGTTATAGAAAAAATTACCCTTGTTAAAACATAAAACGTTGCTAGTAAACTACCCCTTTCCCTTAACCGATCTTCACCAAAATCAATAGGCCTTGCGTCCTCTACAATTCAGGAACGTATGCAAAAAATTATTTGATTCTGTTTGAATGTGCGGCAGTTATCGTTCGTCATAGAAAAAATTACCCTCGTTAAAACATAAAACGTTGCCAGTAAACTACCCCTTTCCCTTAACCGATCTTCACCAAAAACAATAGGCCTTGAGTACTCTACAATTCAGGGATGTATGCAAAAAATTATTTAATTCTGTTTTGAATTTGCGGCTGTTATCGTTTGCTATAAAAAAATTACACACACACACACACACACACATTTCGAAAAATTACTTTTCTTCATGTTTTGAGAGTAGTACAATCAGAATCAGCCGTTATCTCGAACACGATTTTTTTCGCCATGACCATACTTCCATTTCCTTACGAAACATGGAAGTAAAAGCGTCTAGTTTAGTAGGATGCGTGAACGACTTAAGTCTGGAGAAACGTAGTTATGACAGCTGATGACAAAATTAAAATTTATAAAATAGCGACAGTAAGAGCGATATTACCACGTACTAGAGAAAAGAAATACAATGCAAAGTGAAACGTTCGAGGAGTGGGCCTGTAGGTTGACTAAAGAATTATAAACACAAATCAGAAATATTTGCGAAACTCAGGACATAACCCTGTCATTCAGTCAGACAAGAAATATAAGAATAACGTGGGTCAAACACATTAACGGGATGAAAGAAACAAGATTAATACGGTACTAAAAAGAACAAGAGATGACTATCCTGTAACGAACAGAAGTGCAAGGGGAAGATCTTCGTAGGAGGTGGAGGGACTATTGGACAACAGATTCAGAACGAGAGGAACAGTTATTAATTGAACAGGCCGTGGCATGTTAAACATGTTGAAAACGAAGAAGAAGTACGTAATATGGCGTAACAAGGGATGCGTCGCTCTCTCACAAAAATATCGAGAGTTCTCGTATACACATTTGGAAAATCGATGAATAGCATCATTGGTCGCAAGATTATTTCAAAGCAAATATTTAACGTTTACATATATTTTTGAATGCAGTGAAAATATACGGAGTGTACGGCGTGACAGAACTCTTTAAAATAATAGTATAGAAACTGAAAAGATTAGTTATAAACTGTAAAATTCCGTTTAAAGGGGCCTCTTTGAATTTCGGTTCTGCGCATTTCAGTCCCAGTGGGCAAGTTACTATCGCCACTGCGTAGGTCTTCCTTATTCTTTCCTTTCTGCGACCTTGTCTTTCAGGACGTTCGTCATAAAATCGTTAAGTCTTCCGTCCAGTGCCGAATGTACATTTGTAATATAGCGGGCATTGTATTATGTGTAAGTGTGACGATTTAATTGATAATGGAATCATAAATAAATAAATCATTAATTTACTAGCAAGTAAGTATTTGTAAATCGCACTTTTAAACCTAAAGCCCCTGTACTAACTCAGAATGAGTATGAGATGTAAATGGAAAATCTAACTAAACCATTAATAAAAAATCGAATTGTAAAAAGCTATTAATACCACAGTTAACCCTTTTGCTAGTCATCATGCGGTGACCTGTTTAATTCCGGACTCAACGTGTTTAGCGAGTCGTCTGTAACTTAGGAAAATATAAAAATCATAATGTTTGTAATTAGTAATTTGAAGGCACGAGTAGTAGTTAAAATAATTCACTTAAATTATATATGTATAATTAATGTATTGTTTTTTTGTAATAAGAATGTCACCTTAAATAAAATAGGAACTATATTATCGCGGAGTACTCGCCCCGCTCCGTTGTAATGTGCCAGTCGAATCAAGAAGAGAGTGACAATGCAGCCGTCAGACCGTATACAACTACGAGCGAGAGCTCCACCAAAGTGCATTGGTTAATTTTAAATCTTAACTTTTAGCTATCCACTACTATACGTGGCGAGCAAGTTTAATATGTAAAATGTACAAAGTTGTGTTAAGAAATGTTATAAATTAAAACAAAAAAACTAACAAGTAGTAAGCAAGATGACGTCTCCCCTCAAGAGGTAAATTCGAATACAACTTTACATATGAAGATGTGACCTGCATAAACTTCACATGTGGACGTATACGAGCCATACGACGCTGACGATGACCTATGTGGACCTATACCAACTTCAACCAGAAAAACTTCAATCTCCGCAGTGAACCAGCTATCTAGTACTTGCCGAAGACACGACTCACATGACGACGCCGACTTCCCGAATTCCCAAGAGAGGCACCCCAGGACGAGGTCACCACGACTTATTGTAAAGGTGACTCGATAGCTTGCCTATCGAGAGTTAATTATATTTGAGACATAACTTACAGAGGAAAGAGACTTTTCAAAGACTATAATTTTCTTTAAACTATAAATGAGACCAACTAAGAGTTTACTGTAATATTGAATATCATACGTTGTAACGCATTATATGTAAATGTAAATTATAATCACTTTAGTTAATAATACCATTCTTCAAATGGTAAAAGAAGTCTTGCAAGCATCTAGATGAACATAATAATACTCAGAAGTCTTTGCTATAGATATATTTAAAGTAAACTCGGATCCGAGGTAAAAAGTACATAATCATTATGATCCCTAGTTTTTCAGAAAACCATTTAAATATTTTAATCTAATTAATTATGTCATGGGATCTTTTCATATCAGTTGTTAATAAAGAGAAGTCATCTTATTACACATGAAAATGAGTGCATAAATCAGTGAAATACCTTCCCTTGTTTCCTAGTAATTAGCTTGATTAATTTTGTTAATTGTGTTGAGTTTAATAACAGTTCGTTACAACGTAGGCAGCCCATATAATTGGCTGGTGTCAATTAGGATGGGTTCCCTGGATTTGTAACGTGGCCAAAAAACGTTACAAAATTGCGCCACTCTGCTTTACTCTGCTTTGCTGTGCTTTGATTAGCTGTAAATAATAATTAATTGTCTATTGTGTTGTTGCTGTCTTGTAAAAGTAATTGTGTACAGAGTGTCACAAAATTGCGCCACTCTGCTAAATTATTAAAAAGGTTGTAAGCATCGTGACATTAACAAAGATACGTCACGCTGATAATTAAAGTAATTGTTACGGAGTAAATTAGATAACTCTCAGCACTCAGTTATCTGATCTATGCACTCAGTTACTGTATTTGATGTAACATTAATTTTCATAAAATGAATTTATTTTAAGATACGTAAATTAATACAATGATAGTCTGTATAACTTGGAGTATCATTGTATGAAGCCAAATGCAAGTATGTACATGAATTGTAGTGCTTGTTGATCTGTTCAGTCTTTAACAGGTTTATATTGTGACAATCCAAGACCTGTAGTTTCTTGAATATGCCTGCATAGTATATCAGTGTATGTCTGTCGTCACGGTAAAAATAAAAACATATACTCCTGTGTAAAGTAGACCCGGTTAATTACGTGTAAAGAATTTCGTAACTTAAAGTTGTTACCCAAAATTTAAAAAAAAAATAATTTAATGGGGGAAAGTACGAGAATTAATTGCTAAACTCAGACTGTTATAACCGTAATACACCTGTAACGTGTAAAGCGTGTTTTGTTGAATAAGATTCACCCTATGCGTCCGACTGGCGTCTCCAGTTAAAACCGGTCGAGAAAGTTAGGCTGTGGCATTGTGTAGAGAACAATACGTGTGCGTAACCCCCGCATTCCCACTCATTCACCTACCTTGTCTTTGTTTACTAAATAAAAGAGGGTGACCTACATTCCAGAAAACAGCTGATCGGCGATTTAACATTGAAATATGAGTGTGTGGAATTTCTGTCTCTCCCTTAGAAGAGGAATAAATCTCTTCGGAATTATGCAAATGATTTACCCAAGAATGCACCATGTCTATGTAGTTAGTGTATAGTATAGTAGAGCAAGTATTTTCACCGTGACGACAATTAAATAATATAGTGACTTAAATTTCAAATAAATAAATGACCTAGTAAACCCCCATTGTTAGATAAAGTGTGCTAAGTAAATATAGTAATTAAATGGGAAATAATTCTAAGTAAGTTTCTTAAATTCGCCCCCAAAGTAAATAATGAATAAATTAAAAAAAAAGGTAAGCTTCTTCGAAAGAAAACCAAAAGAAAGTAATAATAAATGAATAATAATTGCATTAAATAATAAGGCTGAATAAATTTTAATTTAAACTAAATTGTGTGAAGTGTAGCAGAAAATAAGGGAAAAGAAAATAATAATAAAAGTATAGTTGGATATTGTAAACACCCAGTCGTGGCCTGTACGAGAACAATAAAGCGTGTTGAGAATTGTAGTAAGCAGCCACCCTCCCTCTATTGTGATAAACCGGTGCTTATGTAAACAATTGAAAACCTCCCTAGTGTGTATTACAATGAATTGTGTAAAGTGTCTCCCCTTCCGCATAGTTTGTTTAAGTATTGTTAAAGAGATAATAAGAATTATCTTCGTGAGATTCCGCTTCTCTCAGTAGCATAAGATATTAGGATTAGCAATAATCTAAAGTGGAGTATGGGATCCGCTTTAGATTATATTAGATGTAATCAAGAAGTGATTATACATGTAACGTAACAAGTCACAACGGCGCCGACTGAAAAGGGTAATGATGGGGCAGAAAGGTGCCAAAATAATCATTAAAGAGTGCTGAAAGCTAACTTGTGTAGTTAGAGTAAGCTGATGTCAGTCGGGCCACGATATTGTGAGTTACGGATAATTAGGGAAATTAGTGTTAAGAATTAAAATATAAGTTACCATTGTAAGTAACGAGAAAAAGGGAATTTCACGAATGAGAACAAGATCATTTCAAGAGAGATAGAGAAAACAAACCGTGTAGTAAAATTAAACTTCACACATTGACACCAAGCATACTCCAAGTTCCCAATTTTAATTAGTCCCCAATACTCACAAAACATTCGTAATGTGGATTTTAAGCGGTGGAGTATGTGACGATTTAATTGATAATAGAATCATAAATAAATAAATCATTAATTTACTAGCAAGTAAGTATTTGTAAATCGCACTTTTAAACCTAAAGCCCCTGTACTAACTCAGAATGAGTATGAGATGTAAATGGAAAATCTAACTAAGCCATTAATAAAAAATCGAATTGTAAAAAGCTATTAATACCACACTTAACCCTTTTGCTAGTCATCATGTGGTGACCTGTTTAATTCCGGACTCAACGTGTTTAGCGAGTCGTCTGTAACTTAGGAAAATATAAAAATCATAATGTTTGTAATTAGTAATTTTAAGGCACGAGTAGTAGTTAAAATAATTCACTTAAATTATATATGTATAATTAATGTATTGTTTTTTGTAATAAGAATGTCACCTTAAATAAAATAGGAACTATATTATCGCGGAGTACTCGCCCCGCTCCGTTGTAATGTGCCAGTCGAATCAAGAAGAGAGTGACAATGCAGCCGTCAGACCGTATACAACTACGAGCGAGAGCTCCACCAAAATGCATTGGTTAATTTTAAATCTTAACTTTTAGCTATCCACTACTATACGTGGCGAGCAAGTTTAATATGTAAAATGTACAAAGTTGTGTTAAGAAATGTTATAAGTTAAAACAAAAAAACTAACAAGTAGTAAGCAAGATGACGTCTCCCCTCAAGAGGTAAATTCGAGTACAACTTTACATATGAAGATGTGACCTGCATAAACTTCACATGTAGACGTATACGAGCCATACGACGCTGACGATGACCTATGTGGACCTATACCAACTTCAACCAGAAAAACTTCAATCTCCGCAGTGAACCAGCTATCTAGTACTTGCCGAAGACACGACTCACATGACGACGCCGACTTCCCGAATTCCCAAGAGAGACACCCCAGGACGAGGTCACCACGACTTTTTGTAAAGGTGACTCGATAGCTTGCCTATCGAGAGTTAATTATATTTGAGACATAACTTACAGAGGAAAGAGACTTTTCAAAGACTATAATTTTCTTTAAACTATAAATGAGACCAACTAAGAGTTTACTGTAATATTGAATATCATACGTTGTAACGCATTATATGTAAATGTAAATTATAATCACTTTAGTTAATAATACCATTCTTCAAATGGTAAAAGAAGTCTTGCAAGCATCTAGATGAACATAATAATACTCAGAAGTCTTTGCTATAGATATATTTAAAGTAAACTCGGATCCGAGGTAAAAAGTACATAATCATTATGATCCCTAGTTTTTCAGAAAACCATTTAAATATTTTAATCTAATTAATTATGTCATGGGATCTTTTCATATCAGTTGTTAATAAAGAGAAGTCATCTTATTACACATGAAAATGAGTGCATAAATCAGTGAAATACCTTCCCTTGTTTCCTAGTAATTAGCTTGATTAATTTTGTTAATTGTGTTGAGTTTAATAACAGTTCGTTACAACGTAGGCAGCCCATATAATTGGCTGGTGTCAATTAGGATGGGTTCCCTGGATTTGTAACGTGGCCAAAAAACGTTACATAAGTAACCATATTATTTAAACAAATACGTTCAATGTAATGTCTTAGGTAAATATCTGTGGGAATAACAAAATAATTAGGCATATGAATGTTGTAAATGTGATTTGCAATTCCACAAGATAACAAACAGCTAAACTATCGTGATGCGAAGTCAGTATTCTGAGAAGAACCGACGCCACTACCTTCCCCTTACTTTGTGTGTTTGTCTACCCCTCTCACCCCTCCCCCATTTCTCGTCTCCTCTCTTTCCTAATGATTTGCGTTCTTTTATCTACATGGATACCAAGCCACGTGGGTAGTGTAACTTTTGTACCGATCGTAAATTAAATTTTGTCAGTTACTTGGGGAGGAGGGAGGATTAATAAAGAATTATAAAAGATATCTAAACGGTAATTGTGATAAATTATCTGTATTTTAGTTTGATAAACCGAATGAATAAAATAATTTTTAGCTTCAAAAATATTCTACGCAAGAAATCACTAGCCGTTACAGACGAATTTTTGGCAGCGTTAACAGAAACACCGTGCAGTGAAAGACTTTAGAGAAACACTGCAAATTCTGTAAAGTAATGCTGTATCAACCCTTATATATGGGTCAGAAATCTGGGTAACGAAAAAAATACATCTTAGGAAATTCAGGCACCGGAAATTGCGTTTCTTCCGTATGTCATAAATACGTAAGGAAAAATCGCCTTCAAATTGTGGTCATCAGAGAAGCTTGCAATATGTGTGTAGGCAGTTTTTATTACGTAATTTAGGTTCACTGGCAGAAAGTTAGGAAGTGTCTTGCGTAGAAAAGATGTTAGAAGACGTCGTGATGGCTAGGTGGATTCACACTGAGAATGGGAACAGGTGACTTAACGCAGTCCTCAAGCTCAAAAGAAAAAAGGGAATTGATGAAGTCAACACAGTACAAATATCAAAGATGGGAAAGAACGAAAACAAATGCGACGTTCGCTCAATTAGTAAGAGGGGGAAGAAGTAGATCTACACAGGAGAGGGGAAGGGAGTAAACAAACGTGACTTGCGATAAGACTGTTTTCTTTGCGGCGTCTAAATTCAACAGCGCGTTTCATTGGGCGCATATTTTGTTTACTTGGAAATCCTTCTACACGATTCATGTTGAACAAGCGTGTAGTAGACTGTTTACAATCTTTGAGTGAATAACGTACGGGGAAAGGCTGCGCGTGACAACAGAACACTCGGTATCACTAACCCGATTTTGTTTACACGCCAGTGAGCTGTGGCACTCATTCACTCATTACGAACAACGTATAGCAAGAATCTGTGATGCGTCCGGAACACCGTTGCGGTGTTCACCGATCTGTTGTGCGTATGTGACTGTACTTCCACAGCGCTTCTTATCGGCATCTACACCACAAAATAAGTTGTTATCAGTTAGGCGGAATGGTTATATTTACGTATCAGTGCGCGTCAACATTGAACTTTGTATCAACTAACTGCGCATTAATAGTCAGCGTCTGACTATAGTATTCTGTCTCTGTCTCCTACACTTGCTTGTGATAGTATAGAAACTGTCGTTTTTGTTTGAACTAAAATCGGTACGATGGGTGTGCGGGGTATGCAGCAGACGAAAGAGGGTGAAAGGGGAAAGAGGGTGAAAGGGAGGTTCCGGCTCCATAAAAAAAGGAACTGTCGGCCAAGGAGGCGCGTCAAATAAAAATGAAATAGGCCTACGTCATTAGGTCGTAAGGTGGAAGCCCATCAAGTAACTTTGTCATGGTACTTGTGGTACTCCGGCTAAAGGTCATCTCTTTATATTTACAAATAAGTTGTAACCTGCGTAAAATTGGAACAGACTGAACTTCTTAATCCGAAATTAGATATGATAATGATGATGATGATGATGATGATGATTATTATTATTATTATTATTTATTTCGTTAGCAAATGCTAATATTGTAGTCTTTATAAGAAAATACGTCAAATATTACAATATTGACATTTGCAAAGAAAATTGCCTATTATTCTAATTGCGGTAGGCCTATATTATAATGCCACTACGATAATCTTGAAAGTTGGAGTTTAACAAAACGCTGGGTGTGTGTGGGGGGGGTGTATGTTTGAAGAAAAATGAGGATAACACATCAAACAGAATTACAGAGATGGAAGTGCTTAACAAAGCATTAACCTTGAATGACTGACGGATGACGTAGAAATCCAAGTATAGCCTACCCCCTTGAAATTAGATTCGTCACGTTAATACTGGCTTTGTAAAATAATACAATTTCAATTTCTTTTTAGCGCAGTTTTTCTTCTTTTTGTTAAACGTAAAACATTTACATGTAATGTAATATCTTAGTATGGGAGAATTTACTGATCAAACGTAAATTTCAATTTATTCAATTCTGAAAATGCTAAACGCGCCAAAAATCTGTGTACAAGTTTAAGTACTTTTTATTTTCGTATTTTTAAAGTTTAACAAATTCTTAAAACAGCTTGTCGTTTGAATATATGCCTATACAGTTCTTATCTGAGAACGTAAACCACCAATTTTATTACTACATAAACCACAAGTTAATGTTTGTAAAAAAAAAGAAGGTGGAGGTTTTAGTCTGCAAATTACTGATTGCAGATCGCACGCCACCGAATACCACAGTTCAGTAGGACAAGTTTTATCTTTCCGTCTTCTTGCTCTCTCCAGTGATGTGGGTTGGGGAAAACAGCCCGTAGGCCTCTGTGTGCAGCCAACACGCCGTTTGACTCGGTGTCAACCTTTGGACAAAATACAGACCGTATCGTCGTCCTGCCAAGGGCTTCAGGCGGACGCTAAGGAAAATTACACTTTGTTTTGTAAACATGTGTATTAACGAAAGTGGATTGTACCAATTGTAAATTAACTAAATAATTCAACTTAAATAAACTGGTAGTATTCAGGATAATTAACGTGAACAGAAATTGTCACTCTCTTATTTAAAAAGTCAACCGCAGTTTATTGTTATTGTCGTACTTGAAATTAGTCAATCTGATTTTAGGCTTATATTTATTTCATGAGCTATGGAATTCTTCGGTCCGGCTTTTGCTCGAAACTAGATTCACGCTGAATTTAGTCGGCGTTCCAAGGTCAAACAGCGCTCACCTGCCCCTCCACGCTGCTTCGTAACCGCGCCTTCGGCGATTCCCCGCTGTTTATTTTGTTTATTTACTTTTATCATCTGTAGTACACTGACTCATTACCGTAAGGCATGCTGATGACAGAAAGTGCGTATAATATGTAGAACGTAAACTCGTAAGTATGATATTGGCGAACAGAAATACTTAAACAGTGTAAAAAACCAATTGCGGTAGATAATAGTATACAATTGTTGTTGAAAGTAAATTCAAACAATTCAACTAACAGATAAAATCTATAACGAAATTAGATTCTGATATTGTACCGCATTTGTGTGTAAATCTTTTTCATTTAATGGCCTTTCATAAATAATAATAGATTAGTATCATTTTTACTTCCATGTTCCATAAGGAAACGGAAGTATGGTCATGGCGAAAAAAATCGTGTTCGAGACAACGGGTGATTCTGATTGTACTACCCTCAAAACATGAAGAAAAGTAATTTTTCGAAAAGTGTCTGTGTGTGTGTGTGTCTGTCTGTCTGTCTGTATGTGTGTCGACAAACGATAACAGCCGCAAATTCAAACAGAATCAAATAATGTTTTGCATACAGCCCTGACTTGTAGAGTACTCAAGGCCTATTGTTTTTGGTGAAGATGGGTTGAGGAAAGGGGTAGTTTACCTGCAACGTTTTATGTTTTAACAAGGATAATTTTTTTTCTATGACGAACGATAACTGCCGCACATTTAAACAGAATCAAATAATGTTTTGTGTACGTCCCTGAATTGTAGAGAACTCAAGGCCTTTTGGTTTTGGTGAAGATCGGTTAAGAGGAAGGGGTAGTTTACCTGCAACGTTTTATGTTTTAACAAGGGTAAATTTGTATGACGAACGATAACTGCCGTAAGTTCAAACAGAATCAAATAATTTTTTGCATATGTTCCTCAGTTGTAGAGAACTCAAGACCTGTTGATTTTTGTGAAGATCGGGTAAGGGAAGGGGTAGTTTACCTGCAACGTTTCATGTTTAAACAAGTGTAATTTTTTCTATGACGAATGATAACTGCCGCACATTCAAACAGAATCAAATATTTTTTGCACACTTTCCTGAATTGTAAAGGACTCAAGGCTTGTTGATTTTGGTGAAGATCGGTTAAGAGTAAGGGGTAGTTTACCTGCAACATTTTATGTTTTAACAAGAGTAATTTTTCCATGGCGAACGATAACTGCCGTAAATTCAAACAGAATCAAATAATTTTTTATATATGTGCCTGAGTTTTAGAGGACTCAAGGCCTATTGATTTTTGTGAAGATCGGTACGGGGAAAGGGTAGTTTACCTACAACGTTTTATGTTTTAACAAGAGTAAACTACAGTACTTAATTTTGATAAATAAAGTATCCTGATAAGAAGATCATAATAACCCACTGTAGAAACATAGATGAAATATTTAATGTTTAGGCTAGTTGAACGGAGGGGGGTAATTTTCTATAAGTGAAATTAATAGTTGAAGGGGGAGGGGATAATTTTTTATATGTGTACTACGTTATCGGCAACAAAGAAGTATTTTGTTGTTAAAATTCCTTACCGGGCTGTTTGGCCGTAGTCCAATGTTTTCTGCAAAACCAGACGTTTCGGCAGTGCCATCGACTTCTAACATCAGTGAAAATCGAGTGCGATAACGTGAGGCGGTATACGTTAGTGACCACAGTACTGTGGTTAAGGCTGAAGCAGTAAGTAGAAAGAAAGTATTTCTATGGAAATATTTCATTTCGAAAATGATTTTAAATATAAATCTTAGAACATGGATGTCATGTATGGTTCTCCATATCGATATTTTAATATACCTAAGTAAATTAAAAATAATGTGTTATTTGTTATTAAAAGAAAATTATCATATTTGTTATAAACGCCAAATAATACTAATAATTATTTTATTTGTTCACTGTAAGTGTCAATTACGAACATATTCAATCTCAAATACTTTTCTCGTCATAATATATGTGTCACTGTCACTTTCTTGCAGGTTTCTTGAAGACAATACGTTTTATATTACCGTCGCAGTCAACACTTCACTACGTATGGTTGTTGGTTGGTTCTTTACAAGGTCCTTAATGTAACTAAAGATTGACATCTACTAAAAATGATATATTTTTATTGACCTCTAATAGCCGGCATATCAGTATAAACCGTTTTAAACCATTAATAATTAATAACACTAAAATAAAAAAAATAATAGAATACAAAACTACTGTTTATGATGGAACAGTATCTAAATACAGTAGTCTCATAAATGTCTTGACACGAGCATAACAGTATGTGTAGTCATGAATGAGATGAACGAGAAGTGTGTAAAGTAGTAAGTTGGCGGGGTAAGCGGTGAGAGCAGGAAGAAACTGTGCTTGACTTTGGATCGCCGATGAATTCAGTGCGAGAATAACTCGTCGTCGTTGTCGACGGGCCGAATCCTTTGCATATTTTTTATAAGTAACGAATCAGTCGGCCTTCACTCTCGTAAGAGCAGTTTGTTTAAGCTACACGGGGTGAATATTTTTTGTACGTAATGATGATTTGGTAGCGCCACGGAAACGCTTTTGAGCTTGCCGAGGATTGCTCCGTGAGAACCACTCACTAACTCAGTGGTCGGTGTGAACTCAAATTAGATTTTCTATTTTCTGTTAGTAAAGCGTCTGTCACTACCCACTTAGCATTCTTGTCGTATTTAGCGCAGTTTGATTGTCTTGGTCATAACATACCGAATGTTTATACTTCTAAACGTCATTTCCGATTTGTGAGATCACCTGCGGACTCATGGGTTCAGCGGTCTATCTTTTCAAAGTTAAAGGTGTAAAGCGTCGTCTAGCTGGAATACAATTAACGGGAACGTCAGTTATGCACCTCGTATAAACGTCATCCTATTTTTCATTTATACCACATCATTGCCCTACATTATTGTGAATCGAAAGAAATCTTACTTTTAGACTGTAGTGCTTCGAGAAAATGATGTTTAAATTATGGTACACGTTATATTCTGACCTTGTGCATACAGCTATTGGAGGACGCGCACCAGTTAGCACTGGACAAGCGTATCGTACGTAAGCAGGAAGCATGACGCCGCTAACCGTTCTCAACCGGCACCATACGAAGGCGGCTGATGACTACAGGAATAGATTTGCAGTCGTAGGAGCCTCAACGAGATTAGTTTTATTGCGGCCGTCAGATTTACGCACGTGACGTGAGAGAGCAGTTTTAGTGTATATTCGCCAGCCGTAGACAGACTGACGTTTGAAACGGACGCTAAATTTAAACTGAACTGGCGAGAGAGTATGAGGTTTTAATGTTTTAAATCCAGCGCAGATTCAGAGAATAAGAGAAAATTGGTTTTGAAAACAGAAGAGAGCGGGTGTCGGAAGAGGGGTGGGAGAATAAAGCGGCACTAAACTGAAACGAAGTGTTTTATGGCGTAGAATTCGCTACGACGACAATGGGGTCTTATTACACACGTACGCACGCTGACGCACACGCGCTCAATAGTAGGGGGAATTTATTTAAATAATTGCACTACTAAAATAGAGTTCCGACGGTAAATAGACGTCCTATAATATGATTTCTTTTTGTCGCGGTGTTTAACATCGCCTCTCGTTAAATGACGTAATTTATTCATCCTTCTGAAGCTTCCTTCACTGATGTTTGAAACGCTTAAACAAACGTTTATTATAAATTAAAAGTCTGAAAGCCATGAGCAGACACCGCGGTACGAAGAAAAGCAACGCGAACCTTTCTTATAATTTGGCGCAGCCGTGGACAATTATGCGTACTGTTTTAGCGCTTCATTTTCACTAAAGTATGAAGACCCTGAATGTTTTATTTCGTTTGTATCAATTTGTATTCACGATTTTACAAGCGTGGCGTGGATCGCAATCTTAAAACAGTAGAATTAGTTAGTAAACGCTAGGGAAATCGGCAGTTTCAATTTTTATTAACACTTCTATAAAACATTCACAAAGGAACAAGAAGCGCTAAGAAGGTTTGAAAGGAAGATTGTACGATGCTTTTGTGGGCCGGAAGATGATGATTGGAGAATAAGAAATAACCAGGAGCTAGATAAGCAATTGAAGCATGAGGACATTCTAAGATTCGTAAAGGCTCAGTGAATACATGGCTAGTTCACAGCGGATGGATGAATGATCAGCTATGCCAAAGAAAATCCTGAGGACACAGATCTATAAAAGCAGAAAGAAGGGTCGACCTAGGGTAAGATGGTTGGATGATGTGCTAGAAGATATCAGAAGAACGAATGTGAGGGGTTACGCCGAGATGACAATGGATAGGAGACATTGTAGAAGATTGGTGTTGGAAGCCAGGGGTCACGTTACCCGTAGTGCTAAAGAAGACAAAGGATAGAACAGTCACAGTTGTTCTTCCGTTGTACGGATATCTAGTGCGTATACACGACGAATATTAAAAGTCACCAAGTTAAACGAATTCCCTAGTCCGCTCTCAAAAAGGGGCAATCAAAAAGTTAGTTGCACTTGTATGAAAAAGCAACATGTGGAATATTTATGGAAATTATTTTATTTATCTGAAAGTACAATTAAAGATTTACTTTTTTTACAAAATCACCAAATTTATGGAAACATTGATAGTAGCGTGACACGAGTTTTTCTATGCCCTTGCTGAAGAAATCCCCGCCCAACATCCGATAACCATTCCCGCGATGCATTTTGGATTTCTTCATCAGTAAGTGTCGCCGCGTCGGAAGGGCCTCTTTAGTAGCGATCACACGGCGCAAGGTCAGTACTGAAATTAGAGTGTTTCATTTTTTTCTAGTAGTTCCTTCGTGCCGTGTGCCAAATGATGTGAACACTTTTTTCGGCATTGTAGACGGTCACAGACGATGTAGTGTACTTCCGTCCGATACGGAAAGACGTCCACTGTGATTCGCCTGTTTGCAAGCGTCGACTGGTGAACGTCTTCAACCCTGTCGGTAATCATTCTGAGGCCTTTATCTAAAAAAATCGCACCATTTTGCGATCGCCTGACATGAAACTGGTATGTCACCACACACTTTCCTTAATAGGGTTGCACCTCCTTGTCCACAGAAAACAAGTCACCGCGCGGATTTCAAATTTCTATGCTACATTCAAATGACACGACATGCTTCGCGGCTAACAACGGATTACCGGTACTACCAACTGGGAAACGGAAACGGACGTTTTTCTGTGTTGGTAACAGCTTTCGTCAAAATATCTCATTTATAAATTAAAAAAAAAATGGACAAATGCAACTAACATTTTTCTACTGCCTTGACTAAAACTGTATTATTTATAAATTATTGGTTCTGCCAGTGTCACATGTGGCGCAATGTAGGCCTGAAATAGAAGCTTCCAGACGTTTGTACCTCGTTGTTGTTTTTGCTAGGAAGTACCTCTGAATATAGTGACTGCATTTTGACGAGCGGTATAGGATAGGCTGCATGTAATGGGTCTACGCCTGTTTATAAAATAGATTTTACCGAAACTTTCGACTTGTAGAGCCTGCCTTCTGTTCAGATTCGCTAGTGCATCTGTATTTATAATAAAAGGAAGTTTATTACGTGCAGACGCACGTGAACAGGTCCCCTACGCATGTGTTCACTAAATTAGGATGAACATTTTAATCTGTTACGCAAAGTAAATGGTGAATAACAGTACAGTAATTACATATGTAACATGGCCTATAAGAGTAATAGATTGTTTTCTGCTCTGTTCGTCAGCCCTTCTCGTGAAATTACACAATTTATTCGTTCTGAACTTTCGTTCAGCGATGTTTGAAATCTTGATTTAATGATATCTTAATTAATCAAAATACATATATATTTGTCTTAACTCACGCACGCCCTACGTTACGCGATCTGTGGATTAAATACGGTTGAACCTTGATAATACAAACCGACATGAGAGGACGCATGAGACAGACTATCGTTTTGTACAGGTAAAGACGAAATTTTCGAGCAGTTAACAAATGTGTTAAACCTGTAGAATTGGATTTGGTCTTTATGTTGCGAAATAAATGAAACACAATTTTTTTTTTTTTTATTTGGGCTAATGTAACTATCTTTGAAGCCAAACTAAATTAAATTGGTTTTGTCCTTTAGAGTTTCATTTCGTTTAACCTTAATTTAGTACATGACAGTACGTACTGTAATATTTTATTTTGCCAATACACGGCTGTGGAGATTCCACACGATTTGTAATGCGAACGTTTTGGTAATCCGATCCATCCCGGGTCTTAGTTAGTTCGGTTTGTGTAAGTTAAATTGTAGGGGCTTAGTCAACCTGGCTGACTAATCCACAGGTCCCGAGAGCACCATAAAATCAAGGTGCGTTTTTTAGCCTCCAGGTCGACTCAACCTGTGGAAATAAATACCTGGGGCGGGTGAAGCGTAGTGCTGGCCACACTGCATTTCTTGTATGACGAATGGCTTCCATAGGGTATTCGACCCTCCCTAACTCCTACATTGTTTAGGAAATAAAAAGGAGCCTTTATTGTATTATGTAGTTTGTAGTCTATTATAAAAACGAGCCCTTTTATCCGTGGTCAAGCATGATCGCGTGTAAAATAATAGGCCTACACATACATCAGAAGAATTAAGAGAAGTCATGTTCAAATACGCAGTTAGCGCGAATTTTATCAATGTATGAATCGTCGATGTATGACTAATAGCAGGGGAGTATTAACGGGGGGGGGGTAAAAATGTTGACAAATTTTGTTAATCTCTTAATTTTTAGGGCGTTTAATTATTTTTTTAGCTGTGTACGCTGATATAGCGGTAACTTTTTTTTTAAATATAAAGGCAGGTTTATTACACAGCATTAGCGTGTATGTTTGAAATATGAAATACAGGAAAATCATTTCAGTCAATAAGTATCTAGTAGACAATCTTTCAATAACGCGTATTTTTATTGAAACATTCTTCCTATAATTACCGTTTACTTTAGTGGTACTGATTTCAGCCACTTTAAAAGATAGTAATGTCGATTAGTCTTAACTTCTTTTTTCTTTTGTATGAAGCCGACCCGGCCCCGGAACTAATTCTAGATACGCCACTGAATAATAGTCGCTCTTACATACCACATGTAACATACATAACAACATAACATACATAATAACTCGTCCTTTTGTCCAGGATCGACATGTTCGTTGGATTTCTAGCGATTCTTACCTAGACAGGAAACTAATTATTGATCGATATATTGTCACACATTAAGAGAGTCTGAATATCGGATACAAAGAAATGTATTAACGTTTATTGCGCACGAGAATCGAAGGAAAGGGAAGAAACCCAGAAGAAGCTGGAGAAAGGAAAAGACTAAGAAGAGGCCTACGTGAGACAATTTGAAGAAGATACCGCAGTTGGATGACATGTTGTAGGAGACAGCGCAGGTCTGTGATCAGGACGTTCGGGATTATATCACAGTCTAAAATGCGAGAGAGAGAGACAGAGAGTGTTAGAGGAGTGAGTGGTGAGAGTGAGAGAGGGTGAGCAAGGCTGCGGCGGCTTCAGTTGCAATTAGCGCGGTTGACCTTGTTTTAGATGGGCGAGCTGCGATTGCGTTATGTACTCTGTACGTGGTTGACGATATAATGATTGTGTATGTAATTTAACGGGTCTGTAATGCGGCGCGCTGACCGTGGTGAGATGGGCGAGCGCGCGTGACGATGCGACTAGTCACATGTTTAGCAGCCACCATGACGCAGACACATATTTCAGTTATTCAATTATGTTTATTGCACTAATGACTAGTTAGTTGATTCCCCGTGATCGCGTTACAGTTCTACTGGCTGATATTGTCATGTAGAGGAAACCTCGTTTGCTTCAAGAGAGATGTGCAGTTGGTACGGATTTTGTCTTTACTTTTGATAATTGAAGCTATAACTAGTGCTGTTTCCATCATTCAGGATTTTGTTTCAAGTAAATATATTTTAAATAAATTATATGTATTCCCATTTTAGTATAAACCGACCATATTTTTGGTACCTGTAGTTTTTGTATGCCATTTAATAAATTCATTTACGGAACAAGTAATTAGATAGGGTCTGCGCACAGTATACGAGCTTTGACGACTAGTTAGGTACTGTTACAGTTAAACACTGTTACGTGATGGCACTCTGTGGTGTGGTAGAATTAAATTGCCAACATAGGAAAAAAATCCATCCTTATTTATTTTAACGAAATCGTATGTAACCGTCTATTGTATTCTACGGTTATCCATCAGGAAAACAACAAATCTAGTATGCCCCAAGTATTTCACAGTAAACAGAAACTCTGAAGTTGTTATAAGGTTACGCTAAAACATACGCTTACAATTATTTCGCCGATAGCACTAACAACACCGCACAAAATAATCGCCATAAAACATCTCGCTAACTGACCTGGCCATTGCCGCTGTTTTCGCTTTATGTAGGCCTATGTGCAAGACAGTGTCACCTGCGATGCAAAAGAATTTCAGGGTCCCCAGCGCAAATCGTTTACGAGCTTCCAAAATATTCTGTAACGTCCTACTTAAAGCTTACTAAGCATCATGTTGCTAGCTGGTTATTAGTGACTTCACATTGGTGTCTGTATTTCGTTTCCACTGTAAAATACGACGATCAGTGAGACCGTCTAACAGTACAGTATACTTATTTGGTGAGTCACACGTCACGTCAGTAACGTTCCTACTACTTGTTCTGTTTCTTCATTATGTATAGGCCTATATTTTTTTATTATTTACACAAACAAATGTTTTTATTACAACATCGACATATGCGCCTGTTAGGCACGCTGTTGATTCCCTACAGACAAAGGGAATGACTGATGCAAAATATAAAAATAAACTCGTCACACTTGAACTCTGTTCTTGAACCGATACGTTTATTTATAGACGGTCGTTGCTTCATGGTATGAAACTGGGTGGCAGTAGGTACGAAGTCCAATAAAACGAGCTCACCCGCGCATAGTATGTCTTCAACAGTGGGCTAGGCAACGGCAGAGGACGATATCCCGTTGTGAATCGCGTGTGCCAGTGCCTGCTTTATACTACCTGCGATCTCTTCTACTCCGCGGCTTCGATTCCTCACACGTTATTTCGTTTTTGTCGTGTAAGGCACAAGGAGAACCTCATAAAATTCGATTATACGGTGGTAAAACATTTTACATTTAATGGCATTGATTAGTACGTGGACTTATAACCTTTTGATTTTATCTCAGAATCTCAAACGTGCAGTAATGAAAAATGAAATTTTCCTTAAAATCAGTTGAAATGGTGGTCATTTGGAAGTAAATTCGAATTTTAAAATATGTGATTTTATTATTTTTAATAGTGTCAATACTATATACGTAGGCAAACTTTTTTCATAAATACAGTACTTATAACTGACAAGATTTTTTGTTTCATTTACATAGTTGAAAAAATTCACATAGTCAAAAAACTGTCCTACATAGTTGAAGGAATTAAGTGGACGTTCATTAAAGTGTAACCCTTTTTGGTATATTAGGTTTTCTACTTAGTAAAAGTGTCTACGACAAGTTTCAGAGTGTCTATGACCTTTTCCCCCGTCATAGACATTTCCTTCCACCTTTGCCTCTGATCCTTAGCTGCAGACAGTTTCTGCGCCATATATGCTCCAACCAAGACGTTTTTCTCTTTCTTATTACCTTCAGCAGTTTTCTTTCTTCTCCTATTCTCGTCAATACCTCATCGTTTTTTATTGTCAGTTCATTTTACCTAAATTATTGTTCGCCACAACCACATTTCGAAGTTCTGTAGGTACCTTTCTTCTTTCTTTTGATGATCCATGTTTCACTACCATATGAAACCACACTCCAAATAAAACATTTAGCAGATCTCTGTCTAATCTCAATCAGAATCCAGTCAGTAATTTATCGTTACATTTATCGTTGCATTTATCGTTACAAAATCTCTCTTACCCATAGATATCCTACTTCTGTTTTCCTCCATGTCACCGTACTTCCCAAATACGTATACAAGTTCGCTTGCTCTACAGTTTTTCCTCCCGAGAATATGTTAGCGAAGCCTTGATTCTTGCCAGTTTTCGTCACTTTAGTTTTCCCTACATTTATCTTAATTCCGAACTGTTTCCCCACTCTTACAATATTTTCCATTATAAATTCTAGTTCTTTTTCTGATTCCGCTAACACTGATTGATCATCCGCGTATTTAATGGTCTTATTCTTTCTCCTCCAACCACAATTCCCCTTGCTTTTTCTAAGGCCTTCTCTGTCACTAAATACTTATCTACAGAAAAGTCTCTAGATATAAGCGTTCTGCACTAACGTACGCGCGTACGTTTCCGCAAATTGTAAAAACGAATTTGGCAGATTTAATGGTTCTGGAAAACAGCATACAGAGTAGATTAACTTAGTCTGTTGTGATCGGATATATAAGTTTTGTGTCTCGGGTTGTCAGCCGCGTTGGTGTTGGTTGACTCTGAGAAGGACATTTTCTGTTGTGACAGTACGCCAGAATCCCACTACTGCTTCTCGCTATGATGCCATTTTCAGGATTCTCAGATGCTCTGTCCTTACATTCTGGCAAAGAGCTTACAGGTAAATACCGGCTAGGATTAACTATATTTTATTCGTTGCTGAAGGATATGTTAAAAATCACGTATAAAATAAAAATCACGCTCGCTGTTTATAAACGTAAACAACGTTTATATGTATCTTCAACCGACCTTTCGGTTTACGATGTGATATAGTCTACTTAGCAGTGGCGAAGTTACATGGAGGCAATTGAGGCAATGCCTACCCTAAACAATTCTGTAGAATAAAAATTATAAATACGTATGAACTACATAACGTAAAGATTATACATTGTTACCGCGACTGTCGAATTTATTAGCCCGAAACGTGCTTTACTGAGCGACCGCTAGATGGTGACAGGTGAGACTCGGCATAGCTCGTTTAAAGCGAATGAGGCAACCTGAACTTGCCTCAGCGTTTTTTGTATACATCGTATGTAAGCAATGTGCGGGTGTGATAGAGAAGTGAAGGGAGGGGGGATTGTCCCGTGCTGTACACATAGAGCGTTGAGGCATGCCTCACTTCTGTGGTCCAAACATTCAAGTTAAAGCGCACTGTGTTGTTTATAAGTGTGTTTATTTTATGCGGTTATTAAAAGTGTCCCTGTTATTCCGCTGAACTTACAGATGATCAAGATTGTTATTTGAATTATTTTTAACATTAAACATATATATAGAAACTAATCAAGTTTAAAAATTTGAAGTTCAATCAGTTGTATTATTGTGTATGACTAATACAAGGATTGTTCAATAGAATCACGTATAGAGCTGTAAAGCATTTTTTATTCAACGATTTTAAAAGAAGTCTCCATTAACATTAAGACATGAGTTCCACTGTTGCACCAACCTGTAGATTCCCTGCTAGTAAAATTCTTACGGCTGTTCGTGGAACCATTCGCTTACAGCAAACTCTACCTCAGCGTCCGATTTGAACCACCATCCTTTTAGTGATTCCTTAAAAAAAATTTAAGATAAGATTTTTGCCTACCCATTCATTAACTACTAGCTTCGCCACTGCTACTTAGTAGCCGATGCGTATTCTAGCCGTAGAAGGTGTTAGCGTCGTGTAATGGCCGAAACATTTTGTATTAAATCAAATATTACATTGGTGGATTTGCTGAATGGCGATGCGAAGGACCATTCTGAGTCCACGCTTCGACGGGTGTCTTCTGGGTATTCAGGAGTCTCAACATTATTAAAACCATGAAAGGTTAGTATTTAGAAATTTACATTATATTGTTCGTACGTCACGCGGAAAGCGAAGAAACCTAAACTAACTGACATCGCTGGAGGTTGGGTGTACAGGCGACGAGAATGCGGCAGGGGGAGAGGTGGGCGGGCGAGAGAGAGAGAGAGAGAGAGAGAGAGAGAGAGAGAGAGAGTAGATACACTGATAGTTTGAGAAAATCAAAGCATAGGACGATAAAGAGTAGACGAACGGTTTCCCCGAGCAATTAATTTTAAATCAACAACAGAGCAGTTGAGTTTCTGTGCTGCGCTGGTTAAACTTTGTTCGCAAACAGCAAAGCATAACGGTCGGTCTTGTGCGAATCGACACGTTGAGAATATTAAAAGCTTTACCAGCTGAGCGAGCGAGCGAGCGCCCCCACTCGTGGTCATTAACCCACAGCAGGCCGGTCGGCGCGCTGCACTGCACACACAACTCTACGCTGCGCTCTGCTCGCATCCGCCGTCGTCTGTCTGTCTATGTACAGCGGTGCCAAATCGTCTTATCCAGCTCATTGTGTTTAACTTAACAAACAAAAAGAAGAAAACATTGTTGTACTCGTATACAGTCGAATTGTTAAACATAAATCAATAGACACAGGTTTATTATCGCTTTAAAAAAATTCATAGTCGTGAAACTAATGTCTCCTCCCCAAGTAACTACATACAGAAATATGTCATCATCATCCCCAACTTCGGCTCACACAGTTGTGTCTTGTTCCGATTTTAGGCATACTGGAAATGATCTGTTCACCTCTTCTCAGCACGGCTAAAACGTCTTTCTGTTAGTTTAGACACAATAATATTTAGGGGTTCCAGCTTCCAACGTCCTTAAAGTATGCTCACCCCACTTTGTTTTGTTTTGTATTCCTCCAATTTGTGTATAATAATCCTATTCCCATTACTCACTTCAGCATTTCTTTTTTGATCACATAATTTTTACCCAGCATTAGAAGTGTCATTTCCGCTATCTTAACGTGACATATTCGTAAATTGAATCAAAATAATGGCGTTCCAGGGTAAAGACTATCTCAGGAAAAATAATAATTGACAAACCTTGTAGCAAATAAACTCTTCAGTTACTGAGGTTGTGTGTGTGTGTGTGTGTGTGTGTGTGTGTGTGTGTGTGTGTGTGTGTGTGTGTGTGTGTGTGTGTGTGTGTGTGTGTGTGTGTGTGTGTGTGTGTGTGTGTGTGTGTGTGTGTGGCAAAGTAACGTATTTCAAATAAACTCTTCAGTTACTGAGGTGTGTGTGTGTGTGTGTGTGTGTGTGTGTGTGTGTGTGTGTGTGTGTGTGTGTGTGTGTGTGTGTGTGTGTGTGTGTGTGTGTGTGTGTGTGTGTGTTGTGAAAACATCGTAACTTCTAAATCAGTCGTACGTGGACAGTGCAAAGTAACGTATTTAGAACGCAGAGAAATCGCTATTTAGGACTTTAGTTAAAGTTTAAATAATCATTGTCATTCATATCAAGAATTTTTCAATGTTACGATTATTCAACACTTATGTGATACACAACAAATGCCATTTATTTAACAGTGTCACACTAAATAATACAAGTCTGCACACAATAATGCACAGTCATGCACATTAAACGCACTCTGAATTGTAATCTTAAACAGACTTCTGATCGCTTCTGAATCCTGTGTTTAAACGCTGCCGCGGTGCAAGATGAATCTACCGCATTCTGAGCGACGCCTTGAGAATAATTGTGTAATTAAAGGCCCCTAGGGGCTAGAAAACACTGTAACTTCACTTATTACGTCGTCGCAGGCGTTGTCCACACCACGTAAGTTGCTTCTCTTAGGCGTAAGACCCGGCCGATGCTGCGTGCAGTTTTTAAATAGATCGTCAAAATACTTCAAATATTATAAGTTTTACTAAATAACTAAACAAGAAATAAGTATAAAATCAAAGTACAGAGCTAACTTGTCAGACGAACACTTGAAATCAATTCTAGTGATAGGAGCATCAAAATTTGACCCAAAATGGACAGACATTAGATGTCAGAAGCAACTCCATACGTACATAAGAAAGTCAAAAAATAATACACAAGAAATATCTTTAAATGTGATTTTTCCTTACTTTTATTTAGATTATTTTGAATAAATACTGTAAATTTGTTTTCTTTGGGAAAGTCAGCTTAATTTTTATTTAAATGCCTGTTGTATTGACTTGATTATTTCAACTTAAAAAAATAAGTTTACTATATAGGCTACCATATTCAAACACTATATGCTACAGTCTATTTTTGATGTTCATAATATATTTAATATTTATAATAACATTACCTCAAGATGTTTTTTCCTTATTTGGAACATGTTTCTGGACAGTGTTCCCATCCTCAGCCTTCTTAATTTTGAATCTTAAGATAACTATTAAGAATTAAATATAATATATATTATGTTAATTAAATTATAATATTATGTTATTACGAATATTAAATATAATATGTGTGTGTTGTTGGCCTGCCTGACTTCCATGATTTTTCGATTCGACCCTTAAGTGAAAAAGTTTGGAGACCCTTGCTATAGACTATAGACCTACAAGACACTGTTCAGACCGTTGATTGCCTTCAATTGCAAAGCGTGGACACAGGCACTGAAAACAGCATAGGTGTTTATTTTTTTGTTTTAAAGAAAGCTGTAAGACAGATTTGAGAAGAAGAAGCATGACTCATTTGACGTAACTATGACCATAATATAATCTGTACAAAACAGGAACTTAGTAGAATATATCAAAATGAGACGACTTAAGTGAGCAGGTGGAAAGAACGGACGACATCGTGCGCCTGAAAGGTAGATAAGGGGACAGCCGATATACAGAGGGGACCTGGGGCACCCTGGCGAGATAACACGCGAAACGACGCTAAAGAATTAATGAACGCGACAAACTAGCAAGCGACGGCTTTCCATCGACAGCAGTGGAAGCAGAAACCAAAGAAAGTCATGACCAAACGACCACGGGGAGAAGAAGTACAAATATCTGTTACGCAGCGTACGTCTCACAACAACAATCCTCGCGCCAACAAATTTATTAACACTCAATTAGAACAAACAAACACTTAAAAGTCACTTCTAGTAACACTTGGATTAGTACCGCGCTCTAAATACGCCAATACTTTGCCAAATGACTGTGTCTTCTGCTCGCATTTTAAAGCAGACACTGTTTACCTCCGTCTAGATAAACAGTGGCATAATAATCAAGAAGGCATCAGAACTGTTCACTCAGTTTTCCTACGACGGGCCAGGTAAGAAACTATTCTCGAAGATTTTATATTCGCGACAGGTACCATTTTTGTTCAGAGTAAAATAGGCTATTCGTTTTTTCTCCTCGGATTAGCAGTATTAAAAAAAATTCCAGAATAACAGTTTCTGAAAAGTTATTCTTCAGGCCCAAAAATTATAATAGCCGGACGGTATACATTTAGGCGCTGTCGAATTGTATTCTGAGGATTGTATTTCTTTTGATGTGGAGGATTAGGGTGGCACAGTAATGAGCTTAGTTGTCTATCAAGCGCAGTGGCGTTACCATCGACTACAGCGAGCGTAGTCGGATGTACAGTACGGGGTTGACAAATCTCTTAACATCTGAAGCGGTTGAGCGGTGTCCGTTGCATCCGACTACGGTCGTACGAGCGCATCCGATTAGATACGAGTAGCAAATGAATGGTATTTTCCGCTTCGATTCGGACGATTCTTAAAAAATTGCTTACAGCGCATTGAGTTTTTATTTGTTGTCATTCTGTGTTTTGATGTTTTTTGGATGTTTCCCGTCATTTTGGATGTCATGTTATTTGTGTCAGAAAGCCTTAGAATTTAATGATAAATTAGGTGGACCACCGGATTTTAAGGCTCGCTCCGGACGACTTAAGAATTTCAAGTCAAGGCTTGTCTAGTCAAGTCAAGGGAGCTAGAAATCAAGGAGAGATTTTATCTGGAGATGTTAACTCTGCACAGAAATTTAAAAATAGGTTTATGAGTGTTAAATAGGTCCATGTTCTGTCAACCAGCAGTCGTCCGACTGCGGCAAGGATAAACCGATGGGAAAGTAAAACGGGATCTAGGCGTAGTGCTGATCACATTCTACGTTTTGTAAACTCAATGGTTGTGTGCTTACAGTTTAAATAATGTGTCCTGAACTTCGTTGACTGTTAATACTGTTAAAGAGTATAAAAGAGCACAATAAGGAGCACAGAAAATGTGAGAAGGACTGTGAAGACAAGAAAAACCGTTTTGAGTTGATCAGAAAAGAATGACTTAATCAGTCAAGTTAAATGAAAAGAATGCCGAAGTAGAGTATCAGTACAATACATGAGAAGTTAGACAGATATAGAGAGCTGAGATAATAAAGTTAATATCAAATAGAAGGTTTTACAAATAACAACAGAGGTGAGACATAGGAAAATGTTCAAAGCTAGTGCTCACTTGAAACGGTACTTCGGCTCGTGAAAAGTACGTATATGGCATTTGGACTACGTAAATATTTATGTTGCGGGTAATTTTACTTCCATGTTCCATAATGAAATGGAAGTATGGTGATGGCGAAAAAAATCGTGTTCGAAATAAGGGCTGATTCTGATTGTACTACCCTCAAAACATGAAGAAAAGTCATTTTTCGAAGTGTGTGTGTGTGTGTGTGTGTGTGTGTGTGTGGAATTTTTCTATGGCAAACGATAACAGCCGCAAATTCAAACAGAATCAAATAATTTTTTGCATACGTGTCTGATTTGTAGAGGACTCAAGGCTTTTTAATTTTGGTGAAGAACGGTTAAGGGAAAGGGGTAGTTTACCTGCAACGTTTTATGTTTTAACAAGAGTAAAGTACTTAATTTTGATAAATAAAGTATCCTGAAAAGAAGATCATAATAATCCATTGTAGAAACGTAGATGAAATATCTATAAATGAATAGGCTAGTTGTAAGAGGTGGGGGTAATTTTCTATAAATGAAAGTGATAATTGAAGGGGGAGGGGATAATTTTTATTTATATGTCACATGTACTACGTTATCGGCAACAAAGAAGTAGTTTGTTGTTAAAATTCCTTCCCGGGGTGTTTGGCGTGGTCCAATGTTTTCTGCAAAACCAGACGTTTCGGCAGTGCTATCGACTGCCGTCATCAGTGAAAATCGAGTGCGGTAACGTGAGGTAGTATACGTTAGTGACCACAGTACTGTGGTCAAGGCTGAAGAAAGAAGTAGTTTCTATGGAAATATTTTGTTCGAAAATTGAAAATTATGTTAAATTTAAATTTTAGAACATGGAAGTCATGTATGGTATGGAAGCCACAAATTTCGATATTAATTTGTGGCTACTGTTCCTGTATTTCGTAGTTTTATTTAGTTGCTAATAACTACTTACATCGAGTTGCTTACGGGATGAATGCAGAAAGCTTATCTTTCTTTTTTTTTAACTCATTCGCTTCCCTTTATTCTCTTCTCTTCCCCTTACATTTTCCTATTGCCCATTATGTTATTGTCTCCTCTTGTGTATAGTGGGTACTTGACTAGCCTTGATTTTCACGTCTGGTCCGCAATGTTTATTGGCCGTCATTGGTGTAATAACGTCCAATAAAAACGTCATTACGCAAAGAACAAGTGTAGTCGCCGCCTAAGCGCAAGTGTGTTGTGTGTGTGTGTGTGTGTGTGTGTGTGTGTGTGGTTATTTTGAACACCACTTGATACAACGTGGTTTAAGTAGTGTCGGCAGTATTTCCTTCAAAACCACAGACGTAACGTATATCAGTGAGAAACATTTGTCGCCTCGTAATTACGTCGGGTCGGTTATAGAAGCGAGCGTCGGCACAGTGACCGACAGTCGCCGTCACCGACATCCGGCTCGTTTTACTCTAAAGAATCATGGATTTGATCATTTAACAGCGGCACTATTTTTATGTGCATCTCCCATTTTATTGTAACATTGTCATTAGACCTCATTCGCGGTCGTAGCAGTCTCGCTTCCTATTATAGAGATTTCTGGTTGGAATCTGTGGAATGTCGTCTACAGGTCGCCTACTCAACAAGGCATAGGCCATACGTCAAGTTTATTTTTGTACTGAATGCACTTAATTTTAAAACACTAATCAAATTAATTTAAAGAGTGACTTTATAGAATTAATTTATATTCTACTATTTGTATATTTTTATTATATTAACATATAAATATTCATATATTAACGAATTCTTTTAATTATACAGTATATTAATTTATAGAATACTTTATATATACAAATACTTAACAAAGTACTTTATAGCTACTTATCCGTCCTCAGCTCGGCCGGTGGAGTTGTAGGCTACACTGTTTTGTACTCATGTAAATAATCCCTTTTTCAGAAATTAATTTGTAATGAATATTCGGGAAATTTTAAAATCTCTTTATGTCTAGTTTTGTAGAGAGGGCTATTAAGGGGATTATGTACTTTACATAAATGCAAATTAAGTTTTACGATTTTATTAATTCGAGCGTGTACAGAGTTCTCTAAACTAAACAAGCGGCTCAGCATAATGAATCCAATGTTAGTAATACTACCACGACCAAAAAGACGACAGTCGACATCAAAACATGTGTTATCACTGGTGACTATTTTTGTTGTACCTCGCTTCAGTGTAGTTACGCGGGTGACGGACAGCAGAATGACAACGATATACCACGCGTCGGTTCCATTGAAGATGATAAGTTGGCGTTGCAGAATACTAATTGTGGTAACGCAGCGGCGACGTGGACTAAAAACTGTGGACCGTAATCTTTTGTTATTGGTGCCGCGGAGTTACAACACAGTATATGCCTGCATCAACGGCTCCCCACTGTAATTTTGGCTGCGATATGGAACGGCTGGAGTTCAGTAGCAGCCCATTCCCCCATAAATAACTCCTCACAAGCAAAGATACACAACTGAGTGGCCCGCTACATGTTTCAGAAAACGTTACCGGACAGCATTTGCCCATTTACGATGTGGCATCCCTAGTGATTAGAATGAAACTGCCATAAGACGGCTGTGCGCTAGTCATAATCGCTTCGTTTCTGCTAATGTGGCGTTTTGTGTAGGTAATAAACAGTTAGAATTGTATAACGCTCATGTACGATGAAATTCGAGATAGTCATCTCGTCCAGAGATTTTAGAAGTTGTACGAACGGAGGAGACGAATGCCGCGAATCGAATTGAACCTTCATCCCGCGTTTGTTTATCTTCCCGACTGTATAGGCCTATGTCCGCCAAACCACTATCCATGTTTCGTATTCTTTCAAGTGATGACGTTCGATTTTAAAGATATACCGTATAAATAATGGCCAACCATGCCATGTAGCCATCGATTATATCACATCAACAACTGGTGAACCGTATGGTAGCGTTAGTCAGAACAATTTGTATGTTAAGCCACAAAATACGCGTAGTATTGTGTTTTTCACACCGTGTAATGAACTAATAAATGCGTTTAAGTGTTATGACTGAAGCTAGTATAACCTGCCAATGTAATTGAGAACATTTTCATTTCCCGCCGGAAGACAGAACAAGAACATCACGAAAAATGATATTGGTTAATGTGGAATCTCTTTAAGTCTGGTTTAACTCCGCTAATTATTAACTAAAACTGCACTGTTTTGTTGTAAATATAAGTATAGATAAAAATATAGCCTAATATAATTTTTCTTTGTTACAGGTGAGTTTGCTGATAATGTTTCTCACTCAGGAATACACAAGTTTATCAGGAAAAATGTAAATATGATGACTTTCGTTTGAATTACATGACGTTTTGTAGTAGTAATACAGTATTAGATAGTAGGTCTATTTATCATGTAGTTGTATAGTCCTAAAATGCATAAATTTACAGGTCTCTTGACAAAAGTCCATTTTTAGTAACTTAGTGACGAAAGATTTTGTGACGTTCGGTCATTGATACACAGTTATAAAACATTTGTCTTTACGTTTCGACAGAATTTATTGTAATCAACAGGATCTGTATACGGTAATACAGATATAATTAATGCACGTGTAATGAGTATTAATGTGCACAGACTATCATATCTTATTAATCCTCGGACCTGAGATATTCTTTACTAGTCCTCTTTAAATCTGTTCAGTTTATCTTCTTTGCTAATCGCTAAGTGCCTGGTATGAACGACGTATGTCAATAGAGGCGTTAAACTGGTCTAAATATGTTTAACTTCGTTCACTTAACGGTACTTCCAGTGCGGTCTTAGACACGAGCGCGCGCCCACACACATACACACTTTGGGGGGAGGGGAGAGTGTGCGCCACTATTTACTGGTATATTAAAAATTGTTGTATGGACACGCTTTAAAAAAAAAGTTATATTAAAAACTAAAAACTGTTGCGTACGACAGTGTGCTCTCTGTGAGGTCGTAGTTCAGATTAAATTGGGAGTCAAAATTTCACGGAAAATCTATGCAGTGTTAGATTTTTTTTTTTCAAGTCGCAAGTGAATTCATTCGGCCGGCTCTGATTGTATTTCGGCCGAAATTGTGTTTTGTTAATGGATCGCTAACAGCTTTTAATTAATAATAAAAGAACGGCATCCTCTGCATGATGGTTCGGCGTGTGCTGCGCGTGTGTATCGATTCTCGGAACGAAGGGATATTGCGCGGTTTTTAATGCAATGTGTGTTGCGTTCGTGACGTTGTACGGCGCGGCGCATCGTCTGTTTCTCGTAAAACACAGTTTATTGACGTTACACAGCTGGTATACAGTTTATAGAACGTAAAAGCGCATCTTTCATATCTAATAATAATAAACAAGGAAGTTCAAATAGCCTACTAGTATTCTGGAGAACTTGCTTACTACTTTAAATAAAGTACATTGGATAAATTTGATATTAGATAATTTTTCAAGTATCATAAAAATTACGAAGATCCGAATCACTACTTTTGTTTAGTAAAGTAACAATTGTAGAGTGCTCATACAATAAACGCTAAAAATTCCGGAAAGATTTGTGGTAAATTTCCCTTCAGCACCCGGCTGAATTTGTACAATAAAAAAAAGGTTTATCACATTTTTGGGGCCTGTGGTCAAAACATTTTGAAATTTCCAAAACTGTACACTGTATTCAAATTTTGGTTAAAATTCTCTTTCATTTAATATCCCACATGGAATTTGGGATTTTGTCAAATTTTTGTCCACGTTTGGGTCCCGTCCGCATATTTCGATATTTTCAAAACTTTTAACACTTTATTCAGTTGTGTTAAAATATTCCCTTTAATTTGCTGCGCCACATGAATTTTTGCGATTTTTATCAAAATTTTCACCCTCGTTTTTGAAATGTTCAAAAATGAAGTAAATTCATATTTTGGTTTAGATTCCCTTTAATTTGATACTCCACTTAGACTTTTGCGATTTTTCAAAATATTTACCCCTCACATTTTTGCCTCCCACCCTCCTATTTATAGGAAATCAATCTCAAGAACAATATGTTTCTGTAGAGTAAAAGTGTGAACACGCATGCCACGTTTTACGAAAATTGTTGGTGGCGTTATCATGAGACTTACCCCAAACAAATAGACATTTGATTTGTGTGGGGTACTTACCCCCTCTGCACTGAAAAACAGAAAAGCAAAGTACAGGCTGTAAGCGATGTAATACTTGACGTATGAATCTTTGGAGTCACAAAAAATAATAGAATAAGAATGTAAAAATGTAGATTAGATTTGAAGAACCAGCGGAACAAGAGCTGAATTGGTGAAGACATCTGTAACTTATGGAACTCAGAAGTCCAGTGAAACAAATTTTTAGAAGAACAGAGAAAAATAAAAAAGGAAAACATTGACAAAAGCGAGATAAAACAATGGTAAAGTACCAGAAAGGGAAAAGATAATGTGGGTTAACGTGAAGAGACTGCACAGAACAAAGAAGAGTGGAGGACATTCGTTCAAATCTAAAATTACGTGTGACAGAAAAAACTGTGTACCATTATATCATACCAGAGTAGCATATGCGCACGCGCGCGTGTGTAAAATAATGTATAAATTTATTTATACACAGTTATATGTTTTATACTGTATTTAGGTAGTTACAAAATTTATAAACTGCGTGTTGCAATCATTTTATACTTTTTCCGGCTGAACTTTTACTTGTCATAGAATTCTGTGGTAAGTTATCATATTTTATGCACACTTTATAGGTCTTCCTGTTTTTGAAGCGTGTAACATAGAACGTATGCTCCCATACGAGAACTGCATATAAGAAGTCTCTTGCTATAACAGATTAATAAGGCATATTCTATTCGGGAGATCAGGTCAGAAAAACAGATGAAACTGACGATCTTTTAATAATAAATGTAATAGGGCTAGAGGCTCATGTGCAGTGAGATGAGCTCGAACGTACTTATTTCTCCCGGTTGAAAGTGCGGAGATATACTAGTCTTCTTCTTCTTATTTTCCACCTCCTCCACTTCCTCATCCTCCTCCCCCGAGACACTATGTGGGTCTTGTCGCCTCCTATAATGTAGACGACCACCTCCTTCTCTCCTCGGTAACTCCTGTCTAGTTAGAAATTCCTATTACCTCAAATCCTCTTGTCCGTCTTCCAGCCACCCATTTCTTGACATTCTTCTTCTTCAGCTCTGACACGATTAACACCTAGTAACAGGGACGTAGCCAGGCTCATCGCCCCAAAAACTGAAAAATGCTGAAAGCCATTATAACACATACGGTTAAACAGTCAGTATTGTTCATAGAAAGATGAGATTCAGGATAATCACAGTTACATTATGAACATTTTTTGTTATTTCACGATCGGCGTACAGGGTGCTATTAAGCACTTTTTTGATTTTAAATGACAAAAATAATCATTTAACATTGGAACATGCTTTATCGTACTTTTCTAGTAGGAATTATGTCGCAGATTATACGGACTGAATAAGTCAAATTAAAATTTTAATATTCACATTTGTTTATTCACCAGAGCGAAAAAAGCTGCTGTAATTGTTTCGTTTATTTTGTTTTTGGCGTTTCTTTAGTTCCAGGGTTCCAGGATTCTTAAAACTCGACTTTAGGATTCTCATTTCTGTCTTGATCTGGACCCCCCCCCTATTTTCTGGAAGGAAACATTCCGGAATGGGTATTCTCTTTTTCGATTACACTCCTGATTGTGAGGGAATATTTTAACACACAATCTGAATACAGTGTTAAAAGTTTTGAAAATATCAAAATTTGCGGACGGGACGGAAATTTCAAAATGTTTTGACCACAGGCCCAAAAGTGGGATAAACATTTTTTTTTTAATTGTAAAAATTCAGCCGGGTGCCAGAAGAGGATGAATGATGATGATGATGATGATAATGATGATGATGATGATGATGATAGATTTTTTCTACTCGCGAATGGACGGATATGGGCGGCGTATTCGGAACTTTTTGTAAGTTCATGTCTACTTCGAAATGGAAACATTTTTTTTCGAGTCCCGAGTGTTTCAGCAGGTTTAAGTCATTCGGGCTACGAAGACATGTAGACTACTTCCGGAAATAATGGGCACCCAACACTTACTGGTCATATTGCCTTCTTTGAAGGCTGTGTTGACCCAGTCGATTCTTATTCTGTCTCTCATAAATTGCAAAAAAGCCTGTAATTATTACATGGAATACTTTGTACAAAGCTAGCAATCAGAAATAGATTTTTTCTCAGGGAGATGGCGAAGTGGGAGGAGGATTCCGGCGTCGCAATGAACGTCGATTCTGTAAAAAAAGTCACTCACGTCGCTGGTGCTGTAATTAAGTAGTGAATAGTATAAAGGGGTAGCAGGCAGGCGGGGGTGGTGAGGGCGAGTTTGATATAGGGGAGAGAAAGGGAAGACGCCTCGCACACACACACACAATCATCGTACGCCATCAAAGTTAAATCGCTAAATTCTGTCTATCTCTTTCTCTCTCCCCCTCTCTCTCCCCTTTCGACGAAAGCCCCTGGGTACACATCTGCTGCTGAGCGGCAGACTCGCGAGATAATATTGCAGAGTTTAATGGAAGCAGGAGAAAGAGGGGGAGGAGTATGTGGACGAAGGAGAGAAAAGAGGGACAGGTTTAACGAGCGAACAGGTAGGGAAAGGCCAGCAATTACCGATAGTCAAGTAAGGAACATTGCTGCATTGTAAGCATACCTGAATTGTGTTGAAAGCAAACTGTTTTAAAGACGTGCTTAAGCGCCAGTGTTGTCTGCCGGCTTCCGCCTTTTCATTATGTACAGACAATGCTTTAATTCATTGTGTGTCCTCCTTGCTCATATTACTTCCAATTACCCATACTCTGCACTCGGTAAATTGGTACCCAACTCAAATGTCCATATTAATTGTTTGATTTGTGTATTTACGTGACATCAAATGTTGGAATCGGTAATCCGAACTACTTGGGACCAAGGTTAGTTTGAATCGGCCCAGAAAAATATCATTCATTATGTTCAAAGGTAGGTGGGGAGGACATGGTGAGGAAGAATATTAGGAACTGGAAGCTAGAGTGGAAAATTGGGACAAATGCAAAAAGCGGCTTTTTAAACCGGACATGAGGCTGTTAACGGTTATGGTGTAGTGATGACGATGACACAATTCTAATTATAAACACAATTCAGATTATAAAATAAATAATATTTTTTTCAGACTCGGCTGTTTGTTTGTTAAATTTGGTTTAAATGCGAACGAAGAAGCAAATACCACTGATAATTAAAAGATAGTAAGGCGAGTCGGTTTGTCTAAGTTCACGGTTTGTCCGTTGAAGTTAAACCTAAACTCAACGGTTACTTTTTTAATTTTACCGAAAAATTGCGTGTGTACTTTTGTCTGTAAACACAGCAAACGACTGGGTGAGTGTAATTTGTTTGGCTTCGATTCCTCTAGCCTCCTGTAATTCAAGTGTTTCTGCCAAAATTGTGTTTCACTAATGGATTGGCAGACATTTAGTTAATTAAAAAAAAGAAATTATTGCCGCTTGGTAGTTTTATACTGATTGCATTTGTGTAGAATAGTAGAAACTGTTTGTTCGTGGAAACTTGTTAATTGGGGCGTTGTGTGTGTGTGTGCGTGTGCGTGTGCGTAGTAATACGTAAGTGAATTAATTGATATTGGATGCGTCTTGCTTGGTAGATATGTTCAAGCACGGACGCGTTTCTCCGTATTTTGTTTTGTAAAGAAATTCTAGAGGTATCGGTGGTAAAGGCTTATTTATATGTCTGTTATAATTAGTGGGGAAGGAAGAGGACGCAAAGAAATTCTACACACATTGAGACCGCCAGAAATCCTTCTAATACCATAAACACAAAAACTAAATAATTTGAATGGTACTTTGTTGATACTAACCTCGGTATTAGTAAGTAAATATAACTTAAGTTGCTAATGAAATTAATTTTGTTTGTTTCTGATAATTATAGTTTATATTCATCGAATATAAAAAATATCCCATTCTTCGTCTCATTATGTCTGTATTATTTGTTTAAATTACACTACTGTGCAGGGGAGGCTTTTAGAAAAATAGCGCAACGTAATAATTTTCTGCTTCCCCCTGTGTTTACTTCGGTGACACAGTTTTGATTGCGTTATGTTTACCGTATTGCTGTCGTTACAGTAAGTCTGACAGCATCACCGCGAGAAAATTTTTAAGGATGTATCGGTTCCGAAAATATTTCAGTTTTGCGATTTTGTACGGCGTATTGTAATCTATTCATAGCTGTAGATTCAGCTGAATCGTGTACAATTTGTGATAATTTCTGCTGTTCAAATATGCTAATTTCAAATGTTAAACGAGCCGATATTCAATCTGTCGTTATTTTAATTATGCTATAGTGATCAGGTTATATGATTTTTTTTAATCTACCAACGATATGACATATTTATTTCTACACCGCGTAAAAATTAATTTTATTTCCAACCTTACTGTTGCTGTAAAATTGTATGCTGTTGCTGTGTCCAAAAGCCCGAACAAGTTGATAATTCAAACCGTTCGTGGTTCCAGTTAATTTGAATTGTTAACTCTGTACATTAATTTGTACACAAAAATGTATTATATTTGCCTATCCTATTACACATGAAGTATATGTTACAATTTATTGGAAATAATGTATGTTATAATTATTGGATATTTGTGTCCAGCCATTGCACATAAATTCCATTCTCCGTTGTCTATCTGTGTGTCTGTCTGACTCTCTCTCTCTTTTCTGTCTCTTCGTCACTCTTTCCATCTTTATATTATTAAAATGTACATTGATTAAAGTGAATATAGAGAGCCGAAGTAAGGTGGGCCGTAGGCCGTAGTGGCTTATAGAAAAAATGCATTTGTTTGTAAGTACTAGTGTCAAGCGAGATAGAGAGAGGGAGTGAGAGAGTGAGAGGGGGAGGGAGGTAGATAGACAGACACAGATAGACAGGCAGGCAGATATAGATTTATGTGCAACGGCGTGAATGAGCAGAGAAATAAAATTGTGAGTATCAAAATAATATGTAGACTAATGGTAGTGATAAATAATGGAGCGGTAGTGAGAATAAATTTGACAGTGAAGGTAGTAGATGGTTTGTTTTGAACAGTGTTCGATTAAAGCCCAAAATTACGAATGCCTGACAGCGACGAAGGTCTCTCGGGTAAATATCTACACAGGTGATGAGTACACTGGCGAGATAATGTTACACAGTTTAATGAGTAGTACGGTGCGAACGACACAGTTCGAAAATGAGAACAGTGGAGGAGAAGGAGGAGGAAGAGGAGGAGGAAGAGGAAGGACTTAACGATTAGGAGAAAGGGAGGGTGGGAGCGCCATGAATTGACTTACAGCAGTGTGGAACAACGAGAATTGTGTGTGTTCAAAGCAAACTTTCCAAAGTCACGCCAAAGCGACTGTTGTCGATTTTCTCCGTCTCATTATGTCTGTATTATTTGTTCAAATTACACTACTGTGCAGGGGAGGCTTTTAGAAAAATAGCGCAACGTAATAATTTTCTGCTTCCCCTGTGTTTACTTCGGTGACACAGTTTTGATTGTCGGCTGCGTTATGTTGAGCTGTTTACCGTATTGCTGTCGTTACAGGAACAAATCGACAGCTGTAACGTTTATGCGGCTGTTACATAGGTAGATAGCGATGTTTTTTCCGTGGTGCCATTTAATTACACGGCAGACGGTAAAACAATCAAAGGTTTTAATTTTGTTTTTAAAGGTTGTTAATCACTCGGCGTATTTCAACAGTTATTTTTACAAGTAGGCTACGTTCGTTTACGTGCTATTCACAGAAACCAATAACGTTTGCTTGAATAATGAACTGTATTAAACTGTGCCAAATGCTGAAATACTTCACTCGCTCTGATTAAAACTTAACGTGAATAAAACTAGTGTTGCTATAAAGCAACTGTCAATTAACAGCAGTGTCTGCAGTTGTACTTCCGCATTCCATGTTAATATGGATTGCTGTAAAAGTAAAAATAACGTAGGCCTAATAATAGTTCTTACGTTAACATTCATTACGAATTACCCCCTTTTTTTGTCAGACTTTACGATCTCATTATTAGCTCAAAAATACACTGAACGTTAATAGTTTTTCTATATTGTTTCCTGCGTAAGCTGGATCAGCAGGCCATCGTCTGGTAGACTTACAATTGAATCGATGTGTCTACTGACTTATAAGACAAATGACCTACGTTTTATTGGAGTTTTTTTTTTTTTTTGAGCGATAACATATAACCCTATGACTTAAAGTGGTACGGGCAGCTTGACGGAACATTAACTGATCGTGACCAGTATCTGCATACATCTGATTAAAGTTGTGAAACGCCAAAATCAACCGTTCAGACGGGAACTGTTCGTAACGACGACCGATCCGTGGTTAACGATAAACGAAATTTTTGTAAGTATGGTACCAACTACTCGGTACTGGCCATTTGATCGCTGACATCTGAACGGATTCCGTGGATTAACACTTTCTCTGTCGGAAGGGCCAATTACATATTAAGTTTCAGAATAAGCAGTGTACTCAGTTTATCTTAAAGCAGCTAGAACAATCCTTTGGTTTATTTGACAACGTTGCTTTGAGTGGAAAGTTTTGACAGTCATGTCATGATATCGAAATTCTGAGAAAAAGAATGTTAAAAGGAGATTGAATCGTTGTGGCGCATCTGACGTCTAATGAATCGTTGTGTAATGAACGTCTGATGATTTGAGAATTGGCTGTGCGATCAGTTATCATTCGACGAGTTGGTATCAGCACTTTTTGAAATCGTACAAGATTCTGGCACCATCAGATGTCATTATTACTAACAGATTACTAGCTCAGTCTAGTCACGAATAATGATCGTCGTATTGTGTGTTAAATGTTTGGCGATCGTACAAAATGAAACGTATGTAAACTCTGAACAATGTTGTCCTTAGTTCTGTGATGTCTGTAGTCTGACACACTTCGTCGTCGCGGTATAAGATTGAACTCGATACTGGCTGCGTTACTTTCGCTGTTAGCCATGCACCCTACAGTAGACACGGTAAATACATCTACACATAGGCCTACAGTGCGCACCCCCAAATAACTGTAGCTGCGTATTGCTTGCTACAGTACCAGTCGGATGGGAAGCTAAATGTTGGTTCCCCAATTTCTGTTTTCATATTGTTCCCATTGACCGTTCCAGCGTGTCCTGTCCCATTAATAGTGCATAGCAGTGGTTCCCAAAGTGGGGTCCGCGGACACTTTTAAGAAACCCTATGATATACCGTAATATTTTCCGATTTTGTATGCTATAAAATATAGATATAAATTTTAGAATCTTAAAACAGTTAGTAGAAGATTCCAGTATTTGGGGGGGGGGAACTAATTGTAATTGTAAAAGTAATTTCAAACTAATGGTTTTAATAATGTCTTTAAATCATGTCGTGTAGCAGTTCTGTTAGTCAGCCGAACTGAATAGATCCATTGGCAGAACTTTCAACTGACAGTTCATTAAAATTACTGTTTTTGCAATTACAGCTAGCTGACTTCTGGTTATATGTAATGACTGACTATCCTGAACCCTGAACTCGGAAAAAGAGCTTTGAAGTGTTTAACTGTGTTTTCCTCTACTTATTTGTGTGAAACCGCAGTCTCCCTGCTCACGTACGTAAAGTCAAAGTTAAGAAATAAACTTGATGTCGAGAGTTAATTAATATTGAAGTTATCAGACATTAAATCCAATATTGCAGAGCTAATTGTGCAAAAGCAGCTTCATTGTTCACATTAAACTATGTTTGATAGCATTAATATTATAATTTTGCAAGTTAAGAGAATTTTAATTTTAATATATTTATAATTAAAATATAAGAGTTTCTATCATATTTACTGTTTCTTTTATTTCAGAACTCAGACGGGGTCCTTGAACTTTTAAATTTTTTGGGAGGGAGTCCGCGGACTGAATAGCTTGGGAACCACTGGTGTATAGTATACGTCGAACACTTATGAGAGAAGGGGGAAGATATCGATCGTACACATAGGCTATTGAACTTATTGTTCGGTCAGTCATTATTTTAGTTAAAAAGCCGAATCAGTCACTATTATCGTTGCAGTTAAGTAGTTAACATAGTAAGGGGATGGTGGGGGGTAGTGACGTTAAATTTAATAATTTAATAGGGGAGAAAGACTGCGCCTTTAATTATATACTGTCTCCCTTTATTTAAACTAAATTGGTAAATTCTGTGTACGTCACCCCCCCCTCTCTCTCACTCTCTCTCTTTCTTTTCTTCAGCGCCTGCCCTCACCACTTATGAAAACCCTTGGTACAATGTAGGTGCTTAGCAGACTCACAGCACAGCATTTCAGAGTCAAACAGTGGACGGGTGAGGGAAGGAGGAAAAGAATGACTTGAGTGAACAATAAGGGAGAGCTGACGATGACTTACGGCCGCCGTGGAGTGCGTTGCCGCTGCATTCCTTCTAAATTGTGTGCTCCACAGCCGTCCTTAAGCAACTTTCCTCCTTTTTTCATTATGTCTATGTAATTTATTTAAATACGCAAGACTTTTAGAAAAGTGTGTGCTACTTTCCCGCTTTGTCCATTTTAACTAAGTATACGTTCGCAAGTTTACAAACGAACGTAGTCCTACTACTAATAAACCAGCATACGATTGAAAAATTTTAAAAATTCTGCAGCGTCATGACAAAAAAAATATTTTACCAGGGAGTATTGCCCGTTATAATGTATGGGGCACAAACATGGTTCTAATGCATTAACAAAAAAAAACCACGATAAAGGTAACATTGATTAGACAAGCAAGTATATGTTTAGTGTCTTCTTATTACTACTTGGTCCTCAGTACCTCCGTACGCCCTGTTGGACAACTGTATAATCAGTAGTATTATTGGAATCGTTCCAGTTCTATTTCAATAGTTCCAGCAGTGTTGAAATAGAACCAGTTCACCATTGCATAGAACTAAATAAAATTTCTGATTATCGATTTCACCAGTTTTCATATATTTCTATCACAGCCCAATTGATCGTCGTAATATTTTATTAGTTCTGTTGTCGCTAACCTTCTATCAGTTTCCTATCAGGAATCCGTGTTGTTTCATATCAGTGACTCTAACTATGCAAACCACTTCATAATTTGGCACCTGACTGAACTGTTCCGGAAGTGATACACGATCAAGACCTTCATCTTGACGCTAATTTATTTTCAGACCGTAATTCAGTGGTTATTTACATTATTTTTACAATCGGTAATTTCACATTAAAAGGCCAGCATTGGCTAGCAGTCGTATTACGTCATTAGGCCTAAACTAAACAGCATCTTTATTAATCAAATACTGTGCAAAACGTTTACAGATTATTATTGAAGCCGTGTTAACGAGAACAAACTTGTTATACCAGTCGAAAGTCACACGAACGCTCTCTCTCACACCCACTCTCACTCTCGTTCAAACACACGTACGCACGCACACCAATGCAAGCGCGCAGAACACAAACACCTGGCTACAATGATGGCTCTTTTTAATTAATTAAAAGTTCAGATTAAACAATTATTCCGGCTTGAACGCAATCACAGTGAGAATCGAAGCGAAACGAATGGAATTCGGTCGACAGTACAGCAGCGCACGCTTGTTTTCCATAAAAATTACGTACATTAAAAGAAAAGTGCATTGACTACAGATTTATTTTAAAAGGCAGACGACACGTACGTAGCCTACTTAAACACATACACACGCAAAATACTATAAATCACAAACGTGATAGTATCAAATATTTTAAATAACTGGCTATTATTTAAAAGCTATAAGAGTTTGGACGCTTCTGCTGGATATTTGGGAACGTTTTGTGATGTTGATGTCCACATCTGCTTTCAGATATGAGTGCTCAGCAGATGCGTATTCATAAATTCCGTGTCAAGTCTTGACTAGTTGGAATTTAAACATTGGGAAAGGGATCCAAATGAATATTGACTGGATACAGTTATAATTTCTTGCGTACAACAAAGATTTATCAACTGTTGATAAATCTGTATTGACTTGTTGACAGTCAGCAAATCTTGGTTACATCTGTTAGGTCGTCTGGGAGGGAAAAGTTCCATTGTGCCCTCCTTTGAATCCACTACTGATTTAGTGTCCCATATGTTTTCCGTAAAAAATGTGATTTTCGTTGTGCTATACGAAGTGACTATCGCATTCTTGTAGCGATGGAAGCAGCCTTGTTTGAATTTCTACACAAACAATGAGCTAGCAATGATGAAAGTTTTTATTTCATTTTATAAATACCTCCAATTCCAAGTGGTTTTGTTTTCGAACTAGCGTTTCGGAATAATAAATTATAAGCACAGCCACGCTTGCAGTTTATTTTGTTATCAGTTGAGGTTTAGAGTTTTCCAAATGAGGCATTGCAAAAACTTATCGGTGAAAAGGGGACGGTGAACCAAACATGGTATAACGGAACTGTTGTTTCGGCGACAGTAAAGCTCGTCGCCCTCCTGTTTCACCTTCAGTCCGTCTCAATCAAATGAAGTAGTTCATAATATCTATTGTAAATTATAAAAGGAAATGTAATATTTATTTTCATTCACTGAAACAGTACTTTATATTTAAAATCGAAATCAGTAATCTATAATTAAAATTGTATCAGATTTAGTAAAATCAATTTAATTACATATTATTACAGAAACACTTTGACGTTTCAAATATTGTATGTGAAAATTTTAAATTGAGCTTAAGGGAAATAAGAATAAAAAAATAAATAATCATTTATTTGATTTCATTCGGCGTCTAATTTGGCCTACAATCTGTGTAGCGGAAATGTAAATTTGAATTATTCTTAAAGTTGGCTTAAATATATTTTTAAGTTTATTTTTAACACGCTTTGACTCGTTTTAAACTTTTGTTGCATCTAAATCCCTCCGATACTCTACAGTATCCTCCAATTCTGATGGCACAACTTGCGCCAACCTCCTTCCATCCGCGGGCATCGCTGTTCGGCGGCACTCGCTATCATTCATTGTTGCCATGTTTGCATTAAGTCAAACTGAAGATGGTGCCGTACGATTAGACTAATAAATTACTACTAGTGTGACAACAACTTGCTTCTTTTTTCCAAATATTTCTTTTACTGGGTTGGGATATTTTTACACGTAAGATAAGACTATAGGAATGGTCTCCATAACCGACGTCGTAATAAACGATTCGTGTCGGATTAAAAATAACCGTCCCATTTTCTGCGGTCAGTTCTTCGTATTTCTCTTCTTCCGTTCTCTTGAAAGAAGCATGATCGAAAGAATGAAAGGAAAAGAGAGAGTGACTGAAGGGAAAGGAAAGATATGACGAGAGAGTGACTTGTACAGCGCGTACGGGGAGGGAAGACGATGACTTGTCACACGGATGGTAGTCGCATTGTGTTATTGAATTCCGTGTCAGAAAGACGTGCGTAGCTGCTGCTGTCGACTTTTACTCCTTTTTGTAAGATGCCGTCGATATAATTGCTTTACAAGGGCTTTCACAAAAATACCTCGCTTTGTCCTTCTTATTTCAGCATATTTCTTGATTTTATTACATTTTCGAAAGTGAAGTAGATAGCTAGTATCAGTTTTTCCTTTTTTTGCATTTCAAATTGGGTTTCTTCTTTCGTTTGGTGCTGTATTCGTTTCTTGCGTGTTCTTTTTTTCCTGTCTTTGGTTAGTTATTTACAAAAGTGCATCTAAAACAACCGCGTAGGAAACAGTTTCAAGCCAAAAATAATATGTAGTAGAGGGAAAATACTGGTCCTGACTAAGAAAGGAATGCCGCCTTTCCCACGGTCTAGATCAGGGATTCTCAACCTTTTTGTGATTGAGAGCACCTTTCATAATCCGGGGCAAGTGGGAGAGCACCATGAAAATTTAATAATAATAATAATAAATACACTCACCAGGCTAATGAGATCCTTGGGCCTGAATGTTACTCAGAATTTCACTAATATCTAAGGAGAAATCGCTTGCAGCCACACGTAAACAGTCCTCCAAATGTGAGTCATTTAATCTTGATCGTGCTTTGTTCTTGATGTATTTCATTATTGAAAAACATTTTTCACACAGTTTTTTTTTTCACAGTTGTCCCAAACATCGCCAAGCATTGGAGAGAAGCATTTCGCAATGTCGGAAATTTCATTGTATCATTTGCACCCCAGAAATCTGTGCTCCTTTCCTTTTCGAAAAGATATTTTAAGGCTTGAGAGGACTGGAGCTCTAATAATTCAAGTTCCGCGCGAGCAAGATTGTGCTGTTGAATAATCTGAATTTTTCTGAGAGAGTCCACATTGAATTGAAATGGATTGAGCACCATATTAAACAACGGCTCACTTTCTTCGAGTACATGAAAACGTGTAGCAAACTCTTTCAACAGATCTTGAATTGCCAGAACGACAATTTTAGGACACTCCGTGTGGGGACGACCAAGACTCGAGAGTGTATTTGCCAGTTCAGGAAAATGAACCAAGTCATTTTTACTTGCCGTCCCGAGGAATCTTTGTAACTTTGATAGAAAGGAAAATATAATTTCTTTCAGTTCACAAATTGTGTTTTTGTGACCCTGAAGACGTTTGTTCAGCTCGGTGAGATATTGAAATAGGTCTACCATGAAAGCAAGATTGATCTCGAAATCATCCCCGAATATTTCTGGAAACTTAGTGACGTAATCGTTGGCAGAAATAAATGCTTTGATTTCTTCGAAAACTTTCCAGACCCTTGTAATTGCTTCCCCGCGACTTAGCCAACGAACATCCGCATGTAGGATTAGTTCTGAATGTGGCGCTGATAAATCATGCTAGAAGACTTTTAGTAAGCGTTTATTCAGGGGTTTAGAAACCAAAAAGTTTATCAACTTAACTATCAGTTTTAACTGTTCTGAAATTTCAGGAACAGATATAAGATGATTGGCTAAGTTTTCAACGTGAATTAAACAATGATAGTGAACAAAGGGAGGAAAATGTTCATAATTTTTCAGAAGAGCGACAAATCCTTTATTTTTACCTACCATGGAAGGTGCGCCATCAGTAACCACACACACGAGCTTTGATAAGTCAATGCCATTAGGTTTCAGGAAATTCGTGACAGCGTTGTAAATGTCTTGCCCCGTAGTTGTACCCGGGAGCGGTGAAATTGTTAAAAAGAAATCTTCTACAATTCCCACATTATCTATACAACGTACAAAGCACGCCAATTGTGCTACATAAGCAATGTCTGTTGATTCGTCAACAGCAAGAGAAAAATAACTACATTCAGAAAGTTTCTGGAGTGCTTTTTGTTTAATTTGAGCCGCGATGAGGTCAACGCGCCTGGCAACAGTGTCATTACTAAGTGGCACATTTTTTGCCGCATTAATCAAAACACTTCTGTATTTCTCAGGTATACGTTCAGCGAGAGTTGTCACTGCGGAAACTATGCACTCCTTCACAATTTCTCCACTTGTAAATGGCATCCCATGCTGAACAAGTTTATGAGACACAGATACAGACACTTCGGTTGAAAGTTTGTTAACAGAACTATTAACAGTAAATGAAAAGACTTCTGTTGACGTTGGAGTTGTGATTTTAACTCTTTGATTTTATGTATCCTTGCATCTGATCCCGTGGGATATTGATCAGAAAACGCACTATGATGAGTTTCATAATGTCTTTGACAATTTGGTTTTCTTAAACCCGATAAAGGTGCATGACACAAAACGCAAATAACTCCGGTATTCTCGTCATGAGTGACCACCAAAATATCTGTCTCCCAGTTACCTTGAAAAGAATACAGTTTCTTTCTTTTTGCTTCGCTACTTTTGTTGGAATCTTGGGTTGATGGAGAAGGTAACTTAGGTATCGATTCTTCACTACGTTTTCGTATTACAAATTTATCCATGTCTCTTTTTTAAGAACGTTCACAACACACTTCGAGGCGAAACGAAAATTGCAAACTGACAATAATTACGCGTATTTCACAAATAACTGAACAGCGTCACAAATAACTACAACCAAAATACGTCACAAAACTGGTGTACACCGCTACACTTATGTCACTCCAGTCACAACCTAATTAAAACTGATAAATCAACAACACATCTAATTTCTGCTTACCGTGCCCTCAAACGTGATGGGAGGAGAGTAGTGGCCATAAGAGGTATATAGATAGAGGGGGCAAAGTATAGGGGCTCGTGTAAGTGGAAATGTCCACGCAGAAACGTTCATGGAGGTCATTTCTATCGTGTCTACTAACGCATGCGCGAGAGTGGAACTCGCGCGGATCAGCTGATTCAGCGTCAGTTCAGTGTTAGAGGCAGACAAAGACAGAAATGACCCCTACGTGATTCCATCTCTCTTTTCCAGTCGGACGGTTTCTCAGCCAGTTCACCACCTCTATCTATATACCTCTATGGTAGTGGCTGCTCTTAAAGTCTCATTGGCAAATTTCGAAATTTCTATTTAAAATCTGAAAATTGATTGGTTGAGCTAAGTGTAAAATGCTACGTGACTATTTCTGTGAGAACGTACTTAGAGCTGCCAAGTTTAGGGATTTCAGAGGACAATAAAATTAAATATTTTGAATAACCACTTCTTTTGAGGGTACTAGTACGTGTTTAACACCCCCTTTTACAAGATGAGACAACCTGGCGCCTACAGTAATAAACCCCTCGTAGGCTGTCTCTGCCTTTTAAAGCTGCAAACAATAGAGTCGGTATCGGCTTGTAAACTACGGACAATTCCGGAAACCATTGCAAGTAGTGCTCTTAGAAGTAACAAAGGTTTCCAAACAGTATTCTGCTATACTCAGTTGTTGGTGGACAACAGCTGTACGGCCGTGCTATATAGTTCATAATTGAAAATTGAAAGTTAGTGCTCGCGAGCACTTTTTTATACATCCATGATGAGCACCATTTTTAGTTACGCGAGCACTACAGTGCTCACGAGCACCAGGTTGAGAACGGCTGGTCTAGATCAAAGAGATGCCGCCGTTCCCACGGTCCAAGATTTTTTCCCACGCTCTCGCCACCACCAATGGACCCGCAGCATCCCAAAGGAGCACAGCATCCGCGAATTTCCGCGAATAAAATTTTTTATTTTTTTAATTTGATTTTTTATTTTTTAATTAAATTGATTTCCATATCAAGGGGGTGGGTAGTGGTGGGGTGGGGTTCAATGGACCACCCGCATCCGCGAATATAATTTTTTATTTTTTTAATAAAGCTGATTTGCTTATGAGAGGCGGGTGGTTGGGGGGGGGGTTCTAACTTGATGCATTATAGTGTATATTAAAAATATATGATCAGGGTTACAACCTTCGCATGAGTTCAAATTTGTTGTGTGTTATAATGTATATTAAATCTATATGATCAGGTTTACCAACCTATACATGGGTTCAAACTTGATATGTGTATTATAGTGTATATTAAAATATATGATCAGGGTTACCAATCTTGCATTATTGTGTATAGAACAGATCTGCCAACATTTTTCTGTGGTGGGAAATTCAAACTATATGAGCACACGCATTATAGTGTATAGTAAATTATATGACTGTTGACGACTACGATATCAAGTTATCAACTCTCTCTCTCTCCCTTCCTCTCTCTCTCTTTGTCTCTAGACGAAGTTATCGATCACGATATAAACTCTCTCTCTCTATGTGTTTATGTGCAGACACATTATAGTGTACAGTAAATTATATGATTGTTGTCGACTACGATATCAAGTTATCAACTCTCTCTCCCTTCCGCTCTCTCTTTGTCTCTAGACGCAGTTATCGATCACGATATAAACTCTCTCTCTATGTGTTTATGTAACGCCTCTCTCTCTCTCTCTCTCTCTCTCTCTCTCTCTCTCTCTCTCTCTCTCTCTCTCTCACATTTCTGATTACTATACACGGAATTACATATTGTTATCTGCTCGTACGCAAGGGGTATATCCTTTGCAGGTAAGTGATATTTAAAAAAATTATTTACAACGTCCAACTAAAAATCATATTTTCAAGATAAAGGGTTGTGTCAAGAAATAAAATCATACTACGATCACACACACACACACACACACACACACACACACACACACACACACACACACACACACACACATGACATATTTTTATGCGTCGTATACATGTAACAGAAATAATGTATTGCTGTCTCTATGTGTTTTATGTAACGTCTCTGTCTCACATCTCTAGACGCAGTTATCGATCACGATATTATTCCTCAAAAAATCTGTTGTACAACATCTCTCTCTCTCTCTCTCTCTCTCTCTCTCTCTCTCTCTCTCTCTCTCTCTCGCTCGCAGACGTCGGAAGAAATTCCTAGTTTATAATGTAATTACCTGTGCGTGTGCTGTTACAGATGACAAGTAGAAATCCATACTGCGCGCGCGCGCGCGTACACACACACACACACACACAACGATACAGAATTAGATATAGTTATCCTTCACTAACTTAAGCCAAGGGGTGATTGACCGTGATTACAATGACCGAATCGGTGCGTCCTACTTTCTAATTTGACACATGACAGTCATTAGCAGCGATTTAGAAATTAAGTGGTGACGGTTAGTCGGGTTACTTACGGATTATAAAGTATTTACTCCCAAAACGGACACAAGCTGTCCCCACTACCAGTGTACAATACATACGCGAAGAAAATCAGTTGCAATTTCTCATTTGACTGTCTGCGTGTGCTTGATACATCGTGAAATCTATCACTGCGTACAACAGTATTTTTTAATAGGTGAGTAAAATATTTGAATACATTAATAAAGTGAACATTCATTATCAAGTGTGTGTGTGTGTGTGTGTGTGTGTGTGTGTGTGTGTGTGTGTGTGTGTGTGTGTTATTTAACGTACCGTACTTTTTATATTACACTTCTAATTGAAGATATATTTTAGGTATAGCTGAAAGACCGTTTTGCATTATTATTATACGTCTTACGAGCCTTCAGTATACACAACGTCCGTCATTTAAGGGTGTGTAGACAACGCACGCTAGTTTGGTAAGTGTACATGAAACATTTTGAATACGTTAATAAGTGAACATAATTTTATTGTATGTACAGATTTTATTTAAACGTAAAAATTATTTGCATTAAAACATCTGTTACAAATTCTGAAATTTATTCTTGTCGTGCTTTTTATATTACACTACATAATTTTATTGTATGTACAGATTTTATTTAAACGTAAAAATTATTCACGTTAAAACATTATCAAGTGCATTATTTATTGAATTTAATACACGACTCGTTCAAATAAGTGTGTGTGTGTGTGTGTGTGTGTGTGTGTGATCAAATTACTATGTCTGTTACAATTTCTGAAATATATTCTTACCGTACTTTTTATATTACACTTCTAATTGAAGATATATTTTAGGTATAGCTGAATTTAAGCGTGCGAGCCTTCAGTATACATACAACGTCTGTCATTTAAGGGTACGTGTGTGGACAACACTCGCTAGTTTGTTGCAAGTAAGTAAAAAATCCATGTACATTATGGAAGTGGGTTATACAAATAATAAAGTGTGTACTATATACATTTATTAAAATACATACACAGCTCCAAGATTATATTAAACTAGTTTTTTTTTACAATTAAAATACATACACAGCTCCAAGATTATATTGTTACAAGTATGAAAATATATCTAAACCAGTTTTTTCAATTAAAAAAAAAAAACATGCACAGTTCCAAGATTATATTGTTACAAGTATGAAAATATATCTAAACTAGTTTTACAATTAAAATACATACACAGCTCCAATATTATATTGTTACAAATATGAAAATATATATATTTAAAACTAGTATTTACAAAATATGTATAAAATAAGACTTAAACACGTCTATGTACTGTGTTGGACAATGGCGTATATTCTACAAGCGAATCATGTAGTATCATACAGTAGGCGGTAGTCTGTGCAGGAAAATTCATTGACGATTCAAATTCTAAACGTACATCAACCGCTGAAGACTTAAGCGTATCGAATACAAACAGCGGAGCTTTTGATTTGAATAATTCTGGTGTCAGAAGTGGGCTGGCGTCTAGACGGTGGTAATACGAACTTCGAAAACTGGCGTACATATTGTACAATAATGCAAAACGGTCTTTTCCAATATCCAAGTTTAAATTATCTTAAGGATAATACTTGTCGTTTAGAAACAGTCTCGCATTGGTGACGTTACAGTGATCGAATTCATCGGCGTGTGCTGTCAGTACATTCTTTCTTGCTGTCTGAAACGCTAACACAACAAAGCGTGGTTTTTGTAGCTGACTCGAGGACTTGACAATCCAATTCTGCCTTTTAGTCTGTGGTAAGGCAGGATACTCGTGCAACACCCAGGCCCTAAAAGGCATAGTTATCGGGTGGTCTTTCTCTATGAGTCGTAACAGTGGTAATCTGTACACATTAGCTACATGCACATAAAGCATTTTCCAGTAAACTTTATCCAGTTCAAGAACACAATTAGCAGCCGTTTGTCCGCTTGCTAAAACCATAGCGTTTATGTCAGTAGATGTGCGTAGGAGTATAAGTTCTTGTTTCACGTTCAGCACGATGCATGTATAGTCTTCTGCGAATCCCATTAGCATTTTCAGTGGAATACAAAAGTTGAATTCACCGTCATCATCCACTTTTAACACGTTCGCGGTCGGTGCCACCCAACCCGCGTTTTCCATTGCGTCATGTGCGTTGTTGTTGAGTGATAGAAAAGTTTTAATAGTTGACGTAACGCCGACGTTTCTGGTATGGTCCACTACCACTCCGGCCAACTCGCAACGAATCTCTTCAAAGAGAAATGCTATAGCATTGTTCACCAGTTCCACATTCAGCGCAGTATCTGCAGCCACGCTAGGGTTTTTAACCAACTTGCCTTCGATGTAGAGGAAACTTTCTGACGGCAGTGTAAAGACGTCCTGTTGTTGTATTGGCACGCGTACTTCATCATTGTTTCCATATCTTGTTGTCGCGTACGGCGCGTGTGAGTGAAATGAAAAGTGTGTGATACTGTCTTCAAAGAACGGTTGCTGCTCCACAGATAATATTCCACTCGCCATGTTACTTGTTTACAACAACAACAAAACCCAGTGAAATCAGGAAACGTCGGTTAACCGATGTTAATCGTTTCAGTTTCGAACGAGTACTGATGCGTTTCCTAACTGATCTTTCTTCTTCTTTTATTTCTGACGACTGTGATAGCAGCGGTGGCGGAGAAACAAAGTACAAGCCCATGTCTATAATCGTTTTAGATGTAAACGTACAGTGATGACTTCTCCACGAAAATCTATTACGTCACCGTCCTGGTCGTGTAAAGATAATGTTATGTTGTCCAAACGACTCACATTCACAGGTAGGTATATGACGTTTGTAGGTGATTCAATTATTTTGAATCCTGGTTCGACTGACGGATAGAATGAGTGCAGCGTGTGCTCGTTTTTACCGTTCTTGTATGATCCTTGCGCTATATTACACCTTATTAGTATACTGTTCACTTTTATAATGTTAACTGTGGCGTCAGACGTGTGAGTTTTATTCGCTTCAAGCAGACGCTTTTCCTTGAAACCCAATCCAACCGATACCACACGCTGTTTGTTGAAAGTCAATATCCAGTGCACAAGTCAGTTCGCATTTCAGTGTATTGTTGTTAGGACGTAGACTAATCTTTGAGTCTCCTAACTGCTTTTTGAGGAAGGCTTCCATGTCGCCGATTTCATAAGCACCCGTAGGTAAAGTTATCAAGTCCCACGTTGTTCCGTCCCGTAGTACTGGAAACACATTGTTTTTCCCCTCAACCACGTTCGGTATACTGTTGTATGTAGTAAAGTCCAATAGACCTACATACCATTCGCCGTTTGTTAGTTCGAGAGGCGGGAAAAAGTCACATACAAGAGCGGCAGCATTCGTGCCTGTTAAGGTGACCGACAGCGAAGACATCTTGTCGCTTACTGATCACTCACGCGTTAAGAAGTCCAAACATAAATGCCCACAGATGACTGTGTGTGGCGGCTGTTCACGCTCGTAATTGTAGTAAATGTCAGTGTCGGTTCCAAAATACTGTGTCAGCTCAAGAGGTGGCCGCATATTACCATACGCGTCATAGTAGTAAACTCAGTTGTTTCGCTTCTTGTAGCAAACCCAGTGCATACCAGGTCCTTCTGCACTGTCCAGATTAACAACCGCACTCTCGTTCTTCCAAGGCGGTCTCTGCGGTAAAGTGTTACGCATAAAAACTCCTCTGAAATAAGGTATTTTCAAAAGTTTTGCGTACACATACAAATCGCTGTCGGACAATGCACGCACTGGTATGCAAATTAGTTTTTGTGTCTGTAAGGACGCAGGTATAGACCTGACGCTATTTTATTGTTACGTTTATGCCTTGAGACTGTTTTGCGTTTGCCCGCGGATTGACGTTTAATTCCTGAACCCTTCTTCTTTTTTCTGCAACCACTACGCGAGCTCCCTCCACCCACTGCTGATTTTGCTTTCATTGCGGCTGCTACGGCTGCAGCATACGCTCTTTCACTAACACCAGAATTCCAACCTTTCACTCGTTCCCACGCTTTGTCGGCAAGAACGCGATCAGCTATACGTCTTCGACTGTTGTCTTTGTACCTTGCGTAGGCGATATCTTGTTCGCGACAGGCTTCGTCCAGCTCGTTGATTCCGCGCTCACCACGTGCCAATCTCTCTTTGAGTTTTGTTCCGGGTCCACAGAATCGGTAGTCGGGTAGGTGTAATTCTACTGGTCATGCGTCCACCGCTCGATTAATCAAAGTAGGTACTGACGAAACGATAGCGGGAGGGTGTTTTTAAGTATTTTTCCAATTACACCACGCCCCATTCTTTTCTTACGAAGTACGTGCATTCTTGTAAACAGATCTCCAATCCTTGATTTCCGTTTCCGTATCGAGAATGTCTATTAAACGTCCCACCTCTTCAATATATTCAGACAGGACTGAACGCTGTGTCGCGCTGTCTTGATATTTATAGACAAACTTTATCAGATTGATTATATGAGCGTGAAATACCTGAGTGACCTTGTAGAATTCAGTCTTTATATATAGTTTTAATTCGTGCATTTGTCGCACAGTGACTGCGTCTGTGTCAGCTACTCCGTCCGCTATATTCGTAATTTTTCTTTCGCCAGCGTAGAAAGCATTGCTTTGCAAACTGATTGTGTTGTCGTATAAAAATTCCAAATTCACAGCGTCTTTGCTGGCGACTGGCGCTTGCACGTGCGTTAGCCGACAGTCACCAACGAGTACGTTATCTGCACGATCTTTTCTCAAACTCTTTGCGTCTACGTATCGTTTTGTGGCCGCATCTCTTGATTTAAGCGGATCGTTTAGCATTATTATTCGATGATCTTTTGCGTCTACGGTAGCATCGTTCTTGTACTGTAAGCACGCATCTTTTACGTACTGTAAAGAAACAACATCGTGCAGCAGTCTACCGAACTTGTCTACACTCATATTTATGAAGAACTGGTGGTCATAGAACGGTGCGTCTGCTTTTATATGATAATGCCGGCTTCACGTAATTCTTCCAATATCGAAACGATTTCATTCCTATGGCCAGTATGGCCACTACTTTGAGAAGCCATTAACATTCTCAATCGATTAACCAACTCGCTAGGATCATCCCAATGTACGTAATCGATTGCAGTGTTCGGCTTCATCTCCATATATCCACTCCCTGTACGTTTTCGTGCACTCGATGCAAACAATTTAGATATTACTAGTCGATACTTGACGCCACTGTTACTGTTTATTCGCGTATTGTGTTTATATTTTTGTTTGTGTCCGTTGGTTGCTAGTAGTATGGACTTGTATTTCCTCATATCGTCCTTATTGTATTTTTTCGGTAGTTTCATAAACAAAAGTTCGTACAGACCAGGCGTACCCTCGTAAATTTTTCCTTTGACATGAAAGTTGTCGTTATCATCGATTTTCACATTTGAATCACCTATCATCCATTTACCGGCCTCGTATCGAACACCATACATACGATCTATAATCCGTTTACAGTCAGCCGATTCGCACAAACGCATATATTTGTTTGCTAATGAATCGTCACTGAAATGTGAAGCGTTAGGGTTCCATGCGCTATCGTCACTGAAATGTGAAGCGTTAGGGTTCCATGCGCTATCGTCACTGAAATGAGAAGCGTTATGACTCTGCGTGCCACTTTCGGTTTCAGTTATTACGTGTTGTGTAGGCTCTTCTTGTTTTATCTGCTGCTTCTCCTCCTCCTTCTCCTCCTCCTCCTCCTCCATCATATCACCACTTAACTTTCGTGAAATAGCTTCTAACGGTTGCAGAATCGGTGTGTAATTTTTTCTGAACTTCTCGTCGCTTTCTCTGATGCCGTGTTGTAATGCATGATATTTTTTCCTTATGTTGTCGCTTATCGTATCTATATCATACGTAAGTCGTTCCTCCTTATTCATCGCCATCGCGTGTTAGCAAGAGGACTGATTACATTACTACAGTGCAACCACTTTTATACTTCGCTGGAAACAATTATGAATCGATCAAAGCCCATTCTATATGTACCTTCATTTATTGATGAGACTTTGTCTATGACTAGAAATCCATAACGATCCTTCCACGCTTCCGTGCAGACGTCTTTGAAAGCATCATATTTCATATCCATGTTGACATGATCGTTGTATGCATGTCGTAAATTTAGATCGTCTTGTTTGAACAATATCAACAAGTTAGCGTTGTCACGCACCAATTGTTTCGGTATCTGGCTATATGTCTGACATAGATAGAATGTGCCCACACCGCTATGTCTCCCCATAGCAAAATACTTTCGAATATTGTTTTGTCTTTCACACGATACGTCATCGAATACGATAACAGAGTCGAGACCAGTGATTTCACTCGGTAGTGGGACTTCTTCGTTCTCGCTGTATGCGTGATAACCTAAACCTTCATCAGCGAGTGATTTCATCACTGTTTCTAGCATTCTGTATTTTGGCTGAAATAATGATTTTGAAAACACGTATACATTGCGGAAACGTAGACCGTTGGCATCAAACAGTAGGTTGAATAGCACATTAGATTTTCCACAGGAACTTGGGCCCGTAACGATACAGCGAATACTGTTCGGTAATAGCGGACCATGTTTACGTTCAGCACTGCCTTCGTCACCAGCCAAAAAGTCCATATCCTTTATTGGTAATTTGTTTGCTTGCTGTACAATCTTCATCTTTGTGAATACCGAAAGCATACTGTTTTCAGCACGTGCTGTCACCTTTTTATATTAGATCTTTCTTATGTATCCATGCATCGTGTTTACCATCGAAACCGAGCCAACGAACACGCACTCTGTCACCTTTGCGTTGTAACACCTTTTCCACTAGGTATACGTCACCGACTTTGGACTTACTAATCTCGTGCTCGTAAAAACCACCTTTCAACACTTTGTTTAGATGATCTTTTAGCAGATAAGTGACGGGGATGGTAGTGGATTGTACTTTATCCACAGTGAATATTTCGTTAGTCCAATTTGGTGTATAACCTTTGGCGAACGTCATTTTGTGCTTACTTATACGAACACGGTCACCGACTTTAAATTTGGGTGGTTTCGTTGGACTGATTTTAGGCGCTGTGTTCTTCCTTATTCGTTCCAACACTATATGTTCGTTGGCGTCATTCACTTGCCTAGGTTTCATACCAATGGTTCTGTGTACGGTATTGTTGTACGATTTCAGTAATATAGGAAGTAGATCCAGCCAGCGGTAGTGTCCTTGTTCGCTGAAAGCTCGATACATGTGTGTCTTCAGTGTGCGATTAAAACGTTACACTATGGAAGCTTTTTTCTCACTATAGGTTGAGTAATGTTTCACATTATACTTTTTTAGCAGCGCTTGTACTGTGCTGTTGTAACACTCCTTCCCGTTGTCCGTCTGTAAATATTTCATTCGATTAGCAGTTAGTATAGGCTCTAGTGCACGCGTTACTTCTTCTCCTGTCTTTGTTTTCAATGGTACAGCGTACGCGTACTTGCTAAACGCATTGATCACTGTCACCATGTACTTGTAACCTTTGTTCACTCGAGCGTATGGTATCATCTCCACAAGATCCGCCTGGTACAAGTCGTGTAGGCCCTTCAATTCAACCGCGCGCCTAACGAAATTCCTTCTCGCTGCTCTGTGTAGCTCTAGAGCTATAGTCTTGCGTGCGTTGTTCATGGTTTAAGATACACTAACATAATACCCGCGTTTAAAAAATACTATGTATATATATGTATAACAGTTTCTTTGTTTTTCAGTATTCACTCTCTCGTCTGAATATCATCATGTCCGACCTTCAGCAGAATCCGGAACAACAACAACAACAACATCAGCAGGAACAGGAACATCCTCAACAAGGTAAAAATTTAAATACCAATTGGTACAGTTAAGAAATTGTCTCTCTCTATAATTATGTAGCAAACCAAACTTGTTTGATATGAATTAACATATGATCCAACTCTGTCTAACATGTACAAGATAGTCTCTTGACGTTGTTTAGAAATTGATATGACGGAGAAAATTTTTTATGTTCCGACATAGGTTTGTCACCTTCTCCCCAATGTATTGTCTCTTGACATCGTTTAGAAATTTACATGACGGAGAAAATTTTTCATGTTCCACCATAGGTATGTCACCTTCTCTCCAATGACCTAATTCAATTCCACAACAGAAGCATTTAACTCTATCATCTATGAATGACATACTATGTCCACAAACATCATAATTTAGCGGATAGTAGTAAAACCCGGCAAACGCTAACTCGTCGGGGCTGACAAACCTCACTTCCCAATACTTGAACGATTTTCTTCTTTCACTTTCAATACTAAAATCGGGAGTAGCTGCCATCTTCACAGTTTGCAATAAACTAACGTATTACTAACGTGTACTATCTATTTATTTGCCACAAACATGAATTTGTGTGTGTGTGTGTGTGTGTGTGTGTGTGTGTGTGTGTCTGTGTCTGTTAGTCATCATTCCTATTAGCTAATACACATGTTTCTATTGTTTCAGTTATGACACGATTTTATATCGTACGAAACACCAGTATTAGAGGATCCCTCACAACATTTAATTACCTACCCGTGTACACGGACACGGGAGATCAAGATATATTATCGATAATGACTGAGGTGCGACCTTTATTGTGCAAGGATATTCTGGCAGAACAAGCACGTTTACGTAGTATCAAATGGCATATTGCGTGCAGGATACGTTTCACTAAAACTGTGTTAGATGGTGACAGTGGCGAAGAAAAAGAGGTAACCAAAGACGCCGTCTTCCACGGACGTTGTTGTACGTTGTTCACGGACGACAACGACGAGTTGAACTGTCTACTAGACGAATCATACGACAAAATCACGAATAGCATATCCAATTTTACCCGTGACGGGAGCGGATGGTCGGTGGACACTGTTACGAAGCTGGAACTGGTTGTTGGACGGTACCGGCCGCTAGCAGCGTCCTCCTACATTCCTACCCCGCGAAACCTCACACTCACCAAGGCAGTAGTCAACATCAGGAACTCCCAAGATGAAATGTGTTTCTATGGTCTGTTCTAGCCCACATACACCCTCAACAAAGGAATAAAGAATTTATTTCAAACTACATCTCATTCATAAACACAATAAATATGTCCGGTATCGAGTACCCTGTTTCCATAAACTCAATTTCTAAATTTGAAACACAGAATCCCAACATTTCTATAAACGTTTTCGGCTATGATATAGAAGACAATATCAGAAACGAATCAAAAAGTGAGGTTTATCCGTTAAGAATTACCCCCAATAAGGACAGATTACATCATGTTAATCTTTTACTTCTGTCCGATACAAATAGCCGAAAACACTACTGTCTTATCAGTAGCATTAATAAATTGTTATTTTCCCTAACAAAAGTCAATCGTAAATCATTTTACTGCGACTACTGCCTGCATCGTTTCTCCACAGAACATGGTCTGTCCGAACATCTCCCTTACTGTACACCTTATGGTGAACAGAAAACCAAAATGCCCACAGAGGAGGTGAAGTTTATGTCATTTAAAAATTACGCACACTGTCTCAAAGTACCCTTTACCGTCTACGCCGACTTCGAGTCCCTTATCACCCCCCTTCAATCGTGTTCACCAGGTAACGATATCCCGACGACAGTGAAAGATTTAGGTGACTTCTACTCAGTTGATAGCAGTGGTGTCCGCCAGAAAATACCTTCTCCTCCTGTATCGTCCACATCATACGAAGCGATGCATATACCGTCAGGTTTCTCCTATGCTATAGTTGATCACGCTCACAGTCTCTGGAGAGAGGTTAAAGTATATCGTGGAGAAAACGTTGTAGACACTTTCTTCTCGTGGTTGATGAAAGACGTCGAGGATATGATGAAGGTAATACGTCATAACGTAAAATTAATTATGTCCGATGATGACAATGTTGTGTTCACTAACGCCACCGTTTGCCATTTGTGTGAGCGCCCTTTGACAGACGATGACAAGGTACGCAATCATTGTCATCTTACGGGGAAATTCTTGGGAGCAGCCCACAATGTAATCTGAGCTACAAGATGCCGCGTCATATCCCCGTCTTCTTTCACAACCTTCGTGGCTACGACTGTCACCATTTAACGCAAGGTTTGGGAAAATATAAGGACCAACACGTATCCTGCATTGCAACATCTAGTGAGCGTTACGTGTCGTTCTCCCTGGGTCCCTTGCGTTTCGTAGACTCTTTTCAATTTCTTAATGGCTCTCCGGACACACTCGTTAGCAGTCTGTCTACGTCCGGGAGCCAATTTCCTTTGCTTAGAGAGGAAATGCTTAGACGGGGTTTCGACGAACAGACCAATCTGCTCGTACGCAAGGGGGTATACCCTTACGAGTACGTTGACAGTATTGATCGGTTCAACGAAACAAGTCTACCCGCTCGTGAACACTTTGATAACCGGTTGATGGAATCGTCTATTTCGGACGCAGATTACGAGCACGCACAAAACGTGTGGAGTGCATTCAATCTGCGTACGTTTGGAGATTACCATGATCTGTATTTGTTGACAGACGTAATGCTGCTGGCTGATGTCTGAAAGTTTTCGGGACATGGCCTTACGCGATTACTGTTTGGACCCGTGTCATTTTTACTCGCTTCCCGGTCTCGCTTGGAACGCGATGCTAAAAATGACAGGGGTCGAATTGGAGCTGTTGATAGATATAAATCAACATCTGTTTGTTGAGTCTGGGGTCCGCGGAGGCGTTGCTATGATATCCAACCGTCATGCCATCGCTAACAACCCTGTGATCCCAGATCAGTACGATGTTTCAAAACCGACCTCCTTCATTCTGTATACGGACTGTAACAATCTATACGGTGCAGCCATGTCGCAACCACTCCCTTACGCAGACTTCCGATGGCTCGATCGTAACGAAATCGAGTCTTTGGACGTACGTAATGTGAGTGATGATTCCGACATCGGGTACATCCTTGAGGTCGACCTACACTATCCTGATACACTACACGACCTGCATTCCGATTACCCGCTTGCACCTGTGCGCCAGCGCGTAACACCCGATATCCTTTCTCCCTTTTCCAAACGTTTACACGAGAGTATATACAGATCATCGTATAACGAATCAGGGTCAACAATGTCATCCGTAGAGAAGTTGTTAACGACTTTGGAGGACAAACAAAATTACGTTCTCCATTATCGAAATTTTAAGTTGTATTTAAGTCTTGGTTTAGAGCTGAAAGCGACTCATAGGGTGTTGTGTTTTAAGCAAAGCGCTTGGTTGAAACCGTTTATCGATTTCAACACCCGCAAGAGGCAAGCAGCCGTCAACAGCTTTGAAAAAGACCTTTTCAAACTGATGAACAACGCCGTATACGGCAAGTCGCTGGAGAACGTACGGAAACATATAGACTTTGAACTAGTCTCAGATGAACGACGCCTTCAAAAACCTAGGCTGAAACGTATGATTCGTTATACGAACGATCTGGTGGGGCTCTCGCTCCGTAAAAAATCCATCGTTCTTTCCCGTCCCGTGTATGTCGGCTTCACGGTGCTTGACGTTAGCAAAACAATAATGTATGACTTTCATTATCGTTATGCTGCCGGCAAGTACGGCCGTAACGTTAGATTGCTAATGACAGATACAGACAGTCTGATGTATAGTATTCAAACATCTGACTTGTATGCAGACATGAAGGAGGACCTACACGTTTTTGACACATCGGATTACCCCACGTCTCATCTTTGTTATAGCCTTAAAAACAAAAAGGTTGTCGGACTGTTCAAGGATGAAACGTGTGGTCGTCCTATTAGAGAATTCGTGGGTCTCCGAGCGAAATGTTATTCGTTCCTTGTGGCCCACGAAGATCCTGGCAAAGAGTGTCAAAAACGTGTATGTAAAGTTGTACCTCGAGTTGCGATTAAGAGGAGTCTACGACACGATATGTATCGCAAGTGTCTCACTGATCATTGTCAGTTTTCTACCAGTGCGCTTTGTTTACATAGCGATCATCATACGCTGTACACGATGCGCGTAAATAAGCAAACGTTATCACCGTATGATGATAAGCGCTATATACTAGACAATGGTCGTGATACACTTGCGTACGGTCATTATCGAATACGTCGCATTAATATGGAGAACGATGACGACGACGACACCTCCCCACCTGCTAAAAAAATTTGTCTCCATGTATAGTACCCCCCCAACACTTGTTTCTTTCGTCAGTTGATGTCTCTCGACGCTTCAGTCCAGACGTCTGTAAACGTAAGTTCACATATTAATATCGTAACGATATTTGTGTTTATACATAATATATATAGAGTTTGTAATGTGTGGTTTCTTTGTCTTACAGTATTATGGATAACACTGCAGTTATAATTGACTTCCAGTGCTTTTTCGATGACAACGGAAAATATATTGTGAAGGAACTGTCAATCATGGACGTTCTGAGATTTGCTGGTAGACATTGGATTTTCACTCCGCCTGCTACATCCGTTACGAATCCAAAATACGCTAGGACAAACCACTGGTTAACGTCAAATTATCACAGACTTAGATGGAGCGAAGGAGAGACACCGTACGACAATCTTGTTTCATTGTTAACATCACATACGCGTATATATAAATATGTGTTTGTGAAGGGTTTTGAGAAAAAACGTTGTTTACAATCAAAGAAAATACACAATAATATCATCAATCTCGATGTCTTTGGTTGTCCTAAAAACATTCCGTATCTATTTCACGGAACAGAATGTCTTAGACATTTCAATTCTTCTGACCGATGTGCAAACTATAAAGTGCGTGCTATTCGGGAATGGATGATTCATGATTTTTGTTTTAAACAAACATTTTTAATGTAACAAATTTAGAAAGTAGGTCACAGCGACTGATGACATTTATATCTCTAATTCTGTTGTGACATGTACATACATGCATAGCTGTAAGCGGTGACTATTTCCTTATGAAAGTGGAATGTGGACTTTCCTAATGACATTGTTATATTTTTGGTGTCTCTAATTTCGTCTGGGGGGACATGTTCATACATGCAAAGCCGTAAATGAAAGTGGGACACAGACTTCACATTGTACTGTCCTTTTGTGTCGAATATTCTGTCATTGTTTGGTTCTCTCTCGTTTGATATAGACGTGTTCACTAGCGTCTTTCTCTCTCTTCTAATAAAGTCGTTTCTTGTAAAGTTTAATGCTGTAAGTGCTATCGAGTACAAGCGATGTTCAGAATTGACAGTGAATAAAAAATATCCCATCATGGTCTTAACAAATGTAGACACAAAATATGGGAACTCTGTGCTTGCTACGTTGGAGGATGGCGACCACCAGTATCGTATCTATCTTCCCAAGAGGTATGCAGGTGTCTTCACGAATGAGGAGCTCAGATATATCAAATCCAAAGAACTACATTTAGTGTATCGAGGGACGAGGAATCAAACAACTCAGGTGGAGATTGTGTCCTAACGTCGTAAGTAGCAATCGTGTTAACAAACAATTTATTGATGTGTGTGTGTGTGTGTGTGTGTGTGTGTGTGTGTGTGTGTGTGTGTGTGTGTGTAGTTTCAACTGCCTGTACTTAACACTTTAATAATTGAATTTGTATGTACGTGATAAATGTATCATTGATTCTAATTAGTATTTTTAGAAAGTTTCGTTGAATAATATTTGGTTCGATTAGAAATTATTTGAAAGTACATTAACTTTATGCGATAAATGTATCATTGATTCTAAGTAGTATTTACAAAGTTCCGGTGAATAATATTTGGTTCGATTAGAAATTATTTGAAAGTACATTACCTTTATGAAAATGACACATACTTGAAAAAGTTTACTTACTTAACGCATTTGATTCTTTCTTTCCACTGACTGTGCGTGTGCGTGTGATAATTGAATATTTATCGTATCAGTGATTCTAATATCGACTGTATTGTTATGTTACAGATAAACTTTCATATGGACTGTATCTTCAGACGTGAAATTATTATTATTTAAAAATCTTACAATGTCAAAAATTATTATTATTAATATTGTATTTATTTTATATAACAATGTTTGTTGTTATATATATATTTAATCAATGCAAAATGTATTTTTGAATAATTGTATTACAACGATTTGTAAACTATATATTTTAAGTTTTTGTACAGTGGTGTAAATATATATATTAATCATTTAAACAAATTATGGTTTATTTTAATTTATTTCACTATAAACCTCTGAACATGTAAGCAATTATTTGTAAAGTACTTTAAATTATGTAAAATGCTACACCGAAAGATTCAAATCATACCTTATTGGTGTTGTCAACTATTTGAATGTGGGAATTTCTACCGACGTTTGCAGCAGCAGCAGCAATACGCAATACGCATTATCGCAAAATCACGAATAGCATATCCAATTTTACCCGTGACGGGAGCGGATGGTCGGTGGACACTGTTACGAAGCTGGAACTGGTTGTTGGACGGTACCGGCCGCTAGCAGCGTCCTCCTACATTCCTACCCCGCGAAACCTCACACTCACCAAGGCAGTAGTCAACATCAGGAACTCCCAAGATGAAATGTGTTTCTATGGTCTGTTCTAGCCCACATACACCCTCAACAAAGGAATAAAGAATTTATTTCAAACTACATCTCATTCATAAACACAATAAATATGTCCGGTATCGAGTACCCTGTTTCCATAAACTCAATTTCTAAATTTGAAACACAGAATCCCAACATTTCTATAAACGTTTTCGGCTATGATATAGAAGACAATATCAGAAACGAATCAAAAAGTGAGGTTTATCCGTTAAGAATTACCCCCAATAAGGACAGATTACATCATGTTAATCTTTTACTTCTGTCCGATACAAATAGCCGAAAACACTACTGTCTTATCAGTAGCATTAATAAATTGTTATTTTCCCTAACAAAAGTCAATCGTAAATCATTTTACTGCGACTACTGCCTGCATCGTTTCTCCACAGAACATGGTCTGTCCGAACATCTCCCTTACTGTACACCTTATGGTGAACAGAAAACCAAAATGCCCACAGAGGAGGTGAAGTTTATGTCATTTAAAAATTACGCACACTGTCTCAAAGTACCCTTTACCGTCTACGCCGACTTCGAGTCCCTTATCACCCCCCTTCAATCGTGTTCACCAGGTAACGATATCCCGACGACAGTGAAAGATTTAGGTGACTTCTACTCAGTTGATAGCAGTGGTGTCCGCCAGAAAATACCTTCTCCTCCTGTATCGTCCACATCATACGAAGCGATGCATATACCGTCAGGTTTCTCCTATGCTATAGTTGATCACGCTCACAGTCTCTGGAGAGAGGTTAAAGTATATCGTGGAGAAAACGTTGTAGACACTTTCTTCTCGTGGTTGATGAAAGACGTCGAGGATATGATGAAGGTAATACGTCATAACGTAAAATTAATTATGTCCGATGATGACAATGTTGTGTTCACTAACGCCACCGTTTGCCATTTGTGTGAGCTCCCTTTGACAGACGATGACAAGGTACGCAATCATTGTCATCTTACGGGGAAATTCTTGGGAGCAGCCCACAATGTAATCTGAGCTACAAGATGCCGCGTCATATCCCCGTCTTCTTTCACAACCTTCGTGGCTACGACTGTCACCATTTAACGCAAGGTTTGGGAAAATATAAGGACCAACACGTATCCTGCATTGCAACATCTAGTGAGCGTTACGTGTCGTTCTCCCTGGGTCCCTTGCGTTTCGTAGACTCTTTTCAATTTCTTAATGGCTCTCCGGACACACTCGTTAGCAGTCTGTCTACGTCCGGGAGCCAATTTCCTTTGCTTAGAGAGGAAATGCTTAGACGGGGTTTCGACGAACAGACCAATCTGCTCGTACGCAAGGGGGTATACCCTTACGAGTACGTTGACAGTATTGATCGGTTCAACGAAACAAGTCTACCCGCTCGTGAACACTTTGATAACCGGTTGATGGAATCGTCTATTTCGGACGCAGATTACGAGCACGCACAAAACGTGTGGAGTGCATTCAATCTGCGTACGTTTGGAGATTACCATGATCTGTATTTGTTGACAGACGTAATGCTGCTGGCTGATGTCTGAAAGTTTTCGGGACATGGCCTTACGCGATTACTGTTTGGACCCGTGTCATTTTTACTCGCTTCCCGGTCTCGCTTGGAACGCGATGCTAAAAATGACAGGGGTCGAATTGGAGCTGTTGATAGATATAAATCAACATCTGTGTGTTGAGTCTGGGGTCCGCGGAGGCGTTGCTATGATATCCAACCGTCATGCCATCGCTAACAACCCTGTGATCCCAGATCAGTACGATGTTTCAAAACCGACCTCCTTCATTCTGTATACGGACTGTAACAATCTATACGGTGCAGCCATGTCGCAACCACTCCCTTACGCAGACTTCCGATGGCTCGATCGTAACGAAATCGAGTCTTTGGACGTACGTAATGTGAGTGATGATTCCGACATCGGGTACATCCTTGAGGTCGACCTACACTATCCTGATACACTACACGACCTGCATTCCGATTACCCGCTTGCACCTGTGCGCCAGCGCGTAACACCCGATATCCTTTCTCCCTTTTCCAAACGTTTACACGAGAGTATATACAGATCATCGTATAACGAATCAGGGTCAACAATGTCATCCGTAGAGAAGTTGTTAACGACTTTGGAGGACAAACAAAATTACGTTCTCCATTATCGAAATTTTAAGTTGTATTTAAGTCTTGGTTTAGAGCTGAAAGCGACTCATAGGGTGTTGTGTTTTAAGCAAAGCGCTTGGTTGAAACCGTTTATCGATTTCAACACCCGCAAGAGGCAAGCAGCCGTCAACAGCTTTGAAAAAGACCTTTTCAAACTGATGAACAACGCCGTATACGGCAAGTCGCTGGAGAACGTACGGAAACATATAGACTTTGAACTAGTCTCAGATGAACGACGCCTTCAAAAACCTAGGCTGAAACGTATGATTCGTTATACGAACGATCTGGTGGGGCTCTCGCTCCGTAAAAAATCCATCGTTCTTTCCCGTCCCGTGTATGTCGGCTTCACGGTGCTTGACGTTAGCAAAACAATAATGTATGACTTTCATTATCGTTATGCTGCCGGCAAGTACGGCCGTAACGTTAGATTGCTAATGACAGATACAGACAGTCTGATGTATAGTATTCAAACATCTGACTTGTATGCAGACATGAAGGAGGACCTACACGTTTTTGACACATCGGATTACCCTACGTCTCATCTTTGTTATAGCCTTAAAAACAAAAAGGTTGTCGGACTGTTCAAGGATGAAACGTGTGGTCGTCCTATTAGAGAATTCGTGGGTCTCCGAGCGAAATGTTATTCGTTCCTTGTGGCCCACGAAGATCCTGGCAAAGAGTGTCAAAAACGTGTATGTAAAGTTGTACCTCGAGTTGCGATTAAGAGGAGTCTACGACACGATATGTATCGCAAGTGTCTCACTGATCATTGTCAGTTTTCTACCAGTGCGCTTTGTTTACATAGCGATCATCATACGCTGTACACGATGCGCGTAAATAAGCAAACGTTATCACCGTATGATGATAAGCGCTATATACTAGACAATGGTCGTGATACACTTGCGTACGGTCATTATCGAATACGTCGCATTAATATGGAGAACGATGACGACGACGACACCTCCCCACCTGCTAAAAAAATTTGTCTCCATGTATAGTACCCCCCCAACACTTGTTTCTTTCGTCAGTTGATGTCTCTCGACGCTTCAGTCCAGACGTCTGTAAACGTAAGTTCACATATTAATATCGTAACGATATTTGTGTTTATACATAATATATATAGAGTTTGTAATGTGTGGTTTCTTTGTCTTACAGTATTATGGATAACACTGCAGTTATAATTGACTTCCAGTGCTTTTTCGATGACAACGGAAAATATATTGTGAAGGAACTGTCAATCATGGACGTTCTGAGATTTGCTGGTAGACATTGGATTTTCACTCCGCCTGCTACATCCGTTACGAATCCAAAATACGCTAGGACAAACCACTGGTTAACGTCAAATTATCACAGACTTAGATGGAGCGAAGGAGAGACACCGTACGACAATCTTGTTTCATTGTTAACATCACATACGCGTATATATAAATATGTGTTTGTGAAGGGTTTTGAGAAAAAACGTTGTTTACAATCAAAGAAAATACACAATAATATCATCAATCTCGATGACTTTGGTTGTCCTAAAAACATTCCGTATCTATTTCACGGAACAGAATGTCTTAGACATTTCAATTCTTCTGACCGATGTGCAAACTATAAAGTGCGTGCTATTCGGGAATGGATGATTCATGATTTTTGTTTTAAACAAACATTTTTAATGTAACAAATTTAGAAAGTAGGTCACAGCGACTGATGACATTTATATCTCTAATTCTGTTGTGACATGTACATACATGCATAGCTGTAAGCGGTGACTATTTCCTTATGAAAGTGGAATGTGGACTTTCCTAATGACATTGTTATATTTTTGGTGTCTCTAATTTCGTCTGGGGGGACATGTTCATACATGCAAAGCCGTAAATGAAAGTGGGACACAGACTTCACATTGTACTGTCCTTTTGTGTCGAATATTCTGTCATTGTTTGGTTCTCTCTCGTTTGATACAGACGTGTTCACTAGCGTCTTTCTCTCTCTTCTAATAAAGTCGTTTCTTGTAAAGTTTAATGCTGTAAGTGCTATCGAGTACAAGCGATGTTCAGAATTGACAGTGAATAAAAAATATCCCATCATGGTCTTAACAAATGTAGACACAAAATATGGGAACTCTGTGCTTGCTACGTTGGAGGATGGCGACCACCAGTATCGTATCTATCTTCCCAAGAGGTATGCAGGTGTCTTCACGAATGAGGAGCTCAGATATATCAAATCCAAAGAACTACATTTAGTGTATCGAGGGACGAGGAATCAAACAACTCAGGTGGAGATTGTGTCCTAACGTCGTAAGTAGCAATCGTGTTAACAAACAATTTATTGATGTGTGTGTGTGTGTGTGTGTGTGTGTGTGTGTGTGTGTGTGTGTGTGTGTGTGTGTGTGTGTGTGTGTAGTTTCAACTGCCTGTACTTAACACTTTAATAATTGAATTTGTATGTACGTGATAAATGTATCATTGATTCTAATTAGTATTTTTAGAAAGTTTCGTTGAATAATATTTGGTTCGATTAGAAATTATTTGAAAGTACATTAACTTTATGCGATAAATGTATCATTGATTCTAAGTAGTATTTACAAAGTTCCGGTGAATAATATTTGGTTCGATTAGAAATTATTTGAAAGTACATTACCTTTATGAAAATGACACATACTTGAAAAAGTTTACTTACTTAACGCATTTGATTCTTTCTTTCCACTGACTGTGCGTGTGCGTGTGATAATTGAATATTTATCGTATCAGTGATTCTAATATCGACTGTATTGTTATGTTACAGATAAACTTTCATATGGACTGTATCTTCAGACGTGAAATTATTATTATTTAAAAATCTTACAATGTCAAAAATTATTATTATTAATATTGTATTTATTTTATATAACAATGTTTGTTGTTATATATATATTTAATCAATGCAAAATGTATTTTTGAATAATTGTATTACAACGATTTGTAAACTATATATTTTAAGTTTTTGTACAGTGGTGTAAATATATATATTTAATCATTTAAACAAATTATGGTTTATTTTAATTTATTTCACTATAAACCTCTGAACATGTAAGCAATTATTTGTAAAGTACTTTAAATTATGTAAAATGCTACACCGAAAGATTCAAATCATACCTTATTGGTGTTGTCAACTATTTGAATGTGGGAATTTCTACCGACGTTTGCAGCAGCAGCAGCAATACGCAATACGCATTACATTAAAACTAGCACGATTATATTATTCATTGATGTACAAACAATTTACATAGCACACACACAATAGGCTAACATTTATTGTGAAGCCGTTAACGTATGGATTTGTCATCTGTAACAGCACACGCACAGGTAATTACATTATAAACTAGGAATTTCTTCCGACGTCTGCGAGCGAGAGAGCGAGAGATGTTGTACAACAGATTTTTTGAGGAATAATATCGTGATCGATAACTGCGTCTAGAGATGTGTGACAGAGATGTTACATAAACACATAGAGACAGCAATACATTATTTCTGTTACATGTATACGACGCATAAACATATGTCATGTGTGTGTGTGTGTGTGTGTGTGTGTGTGTGTGTGTGTGTGTGTGTGTGTGTGTGTGTGTGTGTGTGTGTGTGTGTGTGTGTGTGTGTGTGTGTGTGTGTGTGTGTGTGTGTGTGTGTGTGTGTGTGTGTGATCGTAGTATGATTTTATTTCTTGACACAACCCTTTATCTTGAAAATATGATTTTTAGTTGGACGTTGTAAATAATTTTTTAAAATATCACTTACCTGCAAAGGATATAACCCTTGCGTACGAGCAGATAACAATATGTAATTCCGTGTATAGTAATCAGAAATGTGGGAAAGAGAGAGCGAGAGAGAGAGAGGCGTTACATAAACATATAAGAGAGAGAGAGAGAGTTTATATCGTGATCGATAACTGCGTCTAGAGACAAAGAGAGAGAGGAAGGGAGAGAGAGTTGATAACTTGATATCGTAGTCGACAACAATCATATAATTTACTGTACACTATAATGCGTCTGCACATAAACACACACACACACACACACATATATATATATATATATATATATATATATAGAGAGAGAGAGAGAGAGAGAGAGAGAGAGAGAGTTTATATCGTGATCGATAACTGCGTCTAGAGACAAAGAGAGAAAGGAAGGGGGAGAGAGAGTTGATAACTTGATATCGTAGTCGTCAACAGTCATATAATTTACTATACACTATAATGCGTGTGCTCATATAGTTTGAATTTCCCACCACAGAAAAATGTTGGCAGATCTGTTCTATACAGAATAATGCAAGATTGGTAACCCTGATCATATATTTTAATATACACTATAATACACATATCAAGTTTGAACCCATGTATAGGTTGGTAAACCTGATCATATAGACTTAATGTACATTATAACACACAACAAATTTGAACTCATGCGAAGGTTGGTAACCTTGATCCTATATTTTTAATATACACTATAATGCATCAAGTTTTAACCCCCCACCCCACCCACCCACCACCCACCTCTGATAAGCAAATCAGCTTTATTAAAAAAATAAAAAATTATATTCACGGAAATTCGCGGATGCGGGTGGTCCATTGAACCCCACCCCACCCCCTTGATATGCAAATCAATTTAATAAAAAAATAAAATTAAAAAAAAATAAAAAATTTTATTCGCGAAAATTCGCGGTGCTGTGCTCCTTTGGGATGCTGCGTGTCCATTGGTGGTGGGGAGAGCGTGGGAAAAAATCTTGGACCGTGGGAACGGCGGCATCTCTTTGATCTAGACTGTGGGAAAGGCGGCATTCCTTTGTTAGTCAGGACCAGCATTTTCCCTATATCCATATTGGCTTCTTATTAAAGAAATAAGTGTAGCTTCCTGATTTGAATTTTATATGATTAAGAGTTATTTGAGCTGATAATAACTAGTTCTTCTTCTTCCTCCTTTTAAGGTGTAACAGTTTTTCGGTCTCAATTCAATTTCCTCAGTGGTCGAGCCAAGTCTTTCTTCCCTTGGATATACGAAAAGTGCGGACACAGTGGGACACTCTGATACCTGAGGAGGATAGACTGCGATGGCGCAAATATTTGACATGCAGACACTACCTCGGACTAGGGCGGGACGATAGAGGAAAGACAGTAAATAGTTTTCGTTTAGACCATATCAAATCCACTGTATTGAAGCTCTTTATGTGTATGCAAACTGAATTCCCATCACACGTTTCCAAGCTTTGGACTGTCAAATATGATAGACAGTATTGACAATCATTTTGGCGTGTTTAAAATCAGTTTTTTGCGTCTTATTCTTTTTCTTACATTTTTGTGTTTTTCATTTTTTTAATATGTTTAATCTTTTATGTTTTTTAATTTTTATCAGTTACATTTTTAAGTAGTCTATATCTAAATTCAACATCGACCTACTCCAGTTTTTGAGTGACAAAAAATATCTTTTACCATGATTTGACATCGCGTGTTTCTTCATTCTTTTGAACTGCTCTTTCTATCCTTTCGTCCATCTTGACGTAGTCTACTTTCTGTTCCTCTTCTTTCCTTCCATTCTTATATACAAACTGTTGGAGACATCCGCTTCTTTTTTCAAACATTGTACGATATCTTTCACCTTGGGTTTGGGAATCAGAAAAGTGCTGTTGATTTTATGATGCCACTATTCAATAGCGTTGGTTGTCGTGTGTCGTCTTTGGTAACACGTCCACAGCGATAAAGTGATTTCTTCAGCACATTAAAAATTTAATGCAAATAACAGAAATAACAAAAACTGTAAAATGAGTTTTTTTCCGAACTATGTTACGCGAACTAAGTAACATAATAGCGATGTCTGACAAGAACATCAGAAGCGCGCAAGTTTTGTTGTGAAGGGACAGTGTGTCTTGGTGAGAGATAGTGTGTCAGACAGTAATTGATATCATGTACTGTGTACAGAGTTTATATAGTCGGTTCGTGCTCGCCGGATGACACGATCCGAGGTGATATCCGCACATTTTGCATGTCAGGTGTTTGTGACTTTACGATCTATCCTCCTCAGCAATCAGTGCGTCCCACTGTCTGAATTATTCGCCACACCCTTCCCAAAGCCATTTTTGCATTTCTCCTTTCTGACATTCGTCGAAGTACCCAACGCTGTACTTTATAATTTTGTGTGTGTTGCCCTGTTCCTTTAATAGTCATTTCTAATCTATAAATTCTGTTCTAATTTATAATCTAATTTATAGGATTCTGTTCGGTCTAGTACGCCCAATAACTAGTCTTAGAAATATTTTTTCTACTACTTTGGTACTACCATCACATTTTTCCCTCAAAGTCCACGATCCGGACCCATAAACTAAGTTGAAATGGCGATAATCTTATACAGCCTGATAGCTGTGGCCTTGGTGTATTCTTCAGGTCTTCAATGTTCTGGTAACCGTACTTCAGCTTAAGACATACGTCGCTATCTCTGTGGGAAGTAATTGAACCTGACGTAAATTAATTAAAACCTGTTACAGGTTATGATCAATAACCAAAATTCAGTTCTCATTGAATGTTTTCCATGAAATGCCATGTCTTCGTTTTATTAATAAATATTTCAGGTTACATCCCGTGTACGTAATCAAATTATAATAATTAAATAATAACAAAATTTTATTGAGAGTAGCGATTAGGTGTTCAATATAGGCATATTAGTTTTCTGGCATTTGCAGAAACGGGCATTGCATATATGGAAACTTGCACCATTGCCGTTTGTGGAGTTTCAGTTACGTAGAAGGCGATAACGAGGTAACGAGAACCTTGATCCGTAATAACGCAGCGTGTGAACGGTACGTAACGGTTGTTGACCGACGAGTAGCGGCTATTCGTGTGTCACGTACCATCGCGGTAGCGTGGGGAAACTTGTACACGCCGTTATTTCCCATATCCCCCGCCTTCCACACTCGTGTCCCCACACATAGGCCTGCTCCTCGTATCATGTCCCCTTGTCTTGGTACAACGAACGACGGAGCCATTCACATGATTGTGTTTGTGCGCGCGCGCCCTTATGTTATTACAGCCGATAAATCACAACAAAATTCACAGATATAGCTGGATAAGGCGACGTCGAAAAGAAGATTTATTTGTGCGCCGAAGACGATGAGAGCATTGTCTAGCAATGTAACGACGTGAAAGAGGAAGATTATTTATACGCAGTATTGGTCCCGTAGTAGGGCGTGCATTGTGATTGATTGTCCGGGTGGCGTGCAGTCTATAATACTCGCGGCCTTTGTATTTCCATGTATCGATTAGTTACTTGCAGCCGGTAATATCGATATCAGAACACAATAACAAAATTGATGTGAAATATGGACTATCGACCCATTTCAAAGACAGTAGAAGACTTGTGACAGTACGAGTTAGCTCCCTGAGCAGCAGAACTCCCTCATTATTTTGAACGAATAACATTTATTATTACATAAAATTCGATACTGGATAATTTTTAATGACGGGAAAATTACAACTATCTCGATTTCTTTACTATTTCTTTAGTACTATAACAACAGTAGGCCTATAGCATAAACACTAAAAATTCGAAACATTCGGATTTGGGTTACATTCCCTTTCTGTCTGACACTCTGCTGGATTTTCATAATTTTTTGTCTCTTTTTTTTGGGGGCCCTGGGAAATTTTCAATTTTTCAACAAGTTTTCAAGTAAGTTACTAACACTACATTCAGATGTTAGTTAAAATTCCCTTTAATTTGACACCCCATATGAATTTTTGCGATTTTATCAAAATTCTGAACCATTTTTCGCCCTGACATTCAAAATTTTGACTTTTTCAAAATGAACACTATTTTCAGATTGTGGTTAAGTTCTCTTTAATTTGATACCCCACATGGGTTTTTGCGATTGTTTTCAGTTTTGACCTCCGCTTTTTTGGAGCGACCGGTCACAAAAACAATGGGATTCTGTTTGGTTAAAGTGTAGACACGCGTGCCAAGTTTTACGAAAATCTGTTGATGCGTTCGAAAGTAATCGTGAGACATAGGCCTACCCCAGATAGACAGGCAGATTCTAAATGGTCGAGTCAAAATCTGTTGATACGTTGGAAAGTAATCGTGAGACATAGGCCTACCCCAGATAGACAGGCAGATTCTAAATGGTCGAGTCAAAATCTGTTGATACGTTGGAAAGTAATCGTGAGACATAGGCCTACCCCAGATAGACAGGCAGATTCTAAATGGTCGAGTCAAAATCTGTTGATGCGTTGGAAAGTAATCGTGAGACATAGGCCTACCCCAGATAGACAGGCAGATTCTAAATGGTCGAGTCAAAATCTGTTGATGCGTTGGAAAGTAATCGTGAGACATAGGCCTACCCCAGATAGACAGGCAGATTCTAAATGGTCGAGTCAAAATCTGTTCATACATTGGAAAGTAACGTGAGACATAGGCCTACCCCCAGATAGACAGGCAGATTCTAAATGGTCGAGTCAAAATCTGTTGATGCGTTGGAAAGTAATCGTGAGACATAGGCCTACCCCAGATATACAGGCAGATTCTAAATGGTCGAGTCAAAATCTGTTGATGCGTTGGAAAGTAATCGTGAGACATAGGCCTACCCCAGATATACAGGCAGATTCTAAATGGTCGAGTCAAAATCTGTTGATGCGTTGGAAAGTAATCGTGAGACATAGGCCTACCCCAGATAGACAGGCAGATTCTAAATGGTCGAGTCAAAATCTGTTCATACATTGGAAAGTAACGTGAGACATAGGCCTACCCCAGATAGACAGGCAGATTCTAAATGGTCGAGTCAAAATCTGTTGATGCGTTGGAAAGTAATCGTGAGACATAGGCCTACCCCAGATAGACAGGCAGATTCTGAATGGTCGAGTCGCAATTGAGGAATCGCTTCGCACGTTCAGTTAGGTATTGATGCGTCTGAAAGTTGTAGATTGTGATAAAAGAAATCTCAAAAGATTGGAGATCAGCAAATGTGACCTTATTATGAACAGAATAGAATATAATGTCTTTACTAAATAGTTTTTTTTTACAAAATATTCGGTATAGTCAAGTTTACAGTTTGTACTGATTTCGTGTAATTTTAAAACAACACTCAAGAAACACAATTACAGAATAGAAACATTCTTCGTGTAACTGCACTAGAGTATGCTTTGTAGTACAGTCATCGTAATATTTAAACCATTTTTCAAAAATTAGCCTATTTAGGAAATTTTAAAATCTCATTGCGTCTAGTGTTGTAGATATTAATGGGAATTAGTATCCGCAGCTTACTTTTTGTAGATTTTATTAAGTCGTATGTAGGCGTACATAGTAAAGCTGCGGGTACGAGTTCTTTAAACATAGGACAACATTTTGTCCGCCCGTTCAGACTTTCAGTTAACCGTAAAGCATACTTTTGCGTTATACACGTTTTAGCTAAGTAAGTTTCAGCAGTCAAAATTTTAATAATTTAGCAGTGATTGAAAACAACGCAATAAGCTATAAATAGCACGTTTCAGAACATTTCAGAAACTCCTACATATGTCAGGACACGTCTTATGGCATCATGGTGACACAACAGGTGACTCCGGCTGCACCTAGGTCTATATAAACGTACACGAGCGAGATGTCACCGAGTTGTTTTATAGCAGTAAGCCTATAGTTGTGTGTTGTGTACTTCAATGATTGCTATTGTTTGTTGTGAAAAGTCCATAACGGATAACTGTTTGTTAGGAAAGAGCTATATCAAGTATAATTTGGATAAAGATGATCAGCAAAGGAAGGTTTTTACGGCCGGCGCCAACATTATTAATATTATTATTTTCTCCCGTCCTATTACACCGTGGTCTGTTATTCACATTGCGTACAGACGTTTCGGCTCCGTCATTGGAGGCATCTTCAGTGTAACAGAACGATCGAGTAATTGGCAAGGTATTCGCCATTTCACTCATTTGCTCAGGTATAGAATAATGACATTACTCTGTACTCTTACATTATTCTGTACCTCAGTACTGGGATGAATTGGCGAACACCTTGCCAATTACTCTGTTACACTGAAGATAACCTCCAGTGATGGGCCGAAACGTCTGTCAGCAGTATGCCACGGCCTACTAGTCCGACAGAAAATAATAATATCAACAAAGATCAGCAAAGCTTGAGATCGTTTTTCTGTTTCAAGATCTCTAATTATTTCTCTAGATTTTTGTCATTTTTGGTAGGCGTTATGGCCACTCCTGTCATTGTCTTAAATTCCACTTCGTAATTTCTATTTTTGATAATTAAACCGTCCCTCGATAAATAGTCTAAGCTTGGATTATTACGTGACCGCATCGACGATCGTCATTTTACACTTGGAGCGGTTTTTGTCGGCGTTGGTCTTATCAGTTTCGTAACATAACCGGATCGCTGTAAAATATGTGTAGCTCTCTCAACTGCTGCACACACAACAAAAATAGCTCTCAGTTAATTAAAGTTTGTTGGCGTAGCGTAGCGAGTTGTTTGTATAAAATCTGATGCGTTGTTGAATAAAACAATAATAGGCAGAAAGTAGGATACATAGTTGTGCGCCAAGTGGAGAAGAATTAATTGAAAACGGCTGTTGAAACTGTACGCAGCAAACAGCGTTACAGGGGTGGGTTAATGAAAACAGGGGGGGGATTGAAACGTGTGTTGTTGTTACCACCCTTCTCGTGTACCGCCCTGTACGCGCGACGACTTTGTTAAAACTTTTAGAAATAGTATTTTGTGTAAATCGAGCAAGAAGGAGTAAGAGGGATTTATTGTGTATTTATCACAGGTGGAAAATTAACGACCACTTGCTGTGTTACACAGCTTAAGACTTAACATTGTAGATTATACAATGCAACGGTTTTATAACTTGTAGAAATGTAATTTTATTAACGCTGGAAATCGTATTCCCTCTTTTTCTTTTCACTCTTGCTTCGCGCGTTTCTTGCCGATTGTACTATCAACTGTTCGTACGGTTTAGAGTTCAGAGTCAACTTAAGAACTGCTGTTAAGTACGAATACCGGGTCGTGGAAATGTGATAAGTCTATGACGCTATGGTGTAAAAACATGTGACATTGTTCATTTTCGGGCGAAAATAGGATACTTTCCATGTATCTCACACTTCGGATTCTTCGTTTCCGCTTCGTTGCATAGATGAAGGTACTTTGCCCTTTCTATCGCTTGTTCTTGTTGTTGAGGGATTGAACCAGTCTAATCTTTTATAAATCAAAGTTTGTGTACTATTCTGACATATTCCTGTCGTTCAAAATGTTCCATTAGTACAGCGTAATTTCTGAAGGTAATAACATTCTTATCAGGTCATCTCACTATGAATTCTCAGAATGTTGTCTGTGTTCGTGCAAAGTACAAACAGGTATATAATATATTATATATTTGTTATGTTAGTAGACAAATGGGGTGTTGTCACTTGACACTAGAAGTTAACCTTCCTCTAGTAGTGACCGTGAATCAATTAATGTGAAAGGTTTTGGTCATTAACTAGACACAATTTTAAAACATTATGTCATGACATTTAAAGAAAATGTATTGTCATGAGGACCAGTGTACGGTCAGTACAGAATTAAAACATGTTTAATGAGTCTTAATAGTTATAAATATGAAATGTTGTAATCATATCTTATTAATATAAGGATAAATTGTATACGTGTTATAGTTATAATTATTCTTCATCATCAAGTGTGTCATCATCATCTTTTTCTACTTCTTCTTTTTCTTCTTCTTCGTCTCTCTTTAAGAATTAGGCCTGCTGCCTGTTTGCCCCGTGCTTGTACTCACGTTCGACCACCGCCAGACAGAAACCAGCCATCTAGTAATCACGTACGTTGGTGAGCCGCACGTGGAGAGGGAGGGAGTTGTGTGTGTGCGCGCGCTTGTGCCTTTGGTCTTTACCTAGCCATTCCCTACAAGTCAGGCTGGGGTATTGTTGTCCCCAGCGATAGGAATGTGCAGGCAGGCCGAGTCGTAAACTTGACTGGATCCCACGACCGCAGCACAGCCGTTGCGATCGTGAGTCGCAGACGAAATCACTGTGTCGGCCTGCGACAAACACTCGTCATATGAGTGTTAATTGTTTCTGTATACAGATTCTGGCGATGACAATAAATTATGTTGACCCAGATGTTTTAAAAGTAAGTTGAAAGTTAATGACCGATCTTACATAATTTTCATCATTAGAAATCATCCTATATGACCATTCATTTATTTGCAAAGTCCGGTGAATGTGTGCAACCATCAGTATTCATTGGGGTATACGGTGTTATACGAGGATCGAATGTTTCGTGATCTTACAAGTATGTAAATTGACAGCCAGAAAATTCGATATTCACAATGTTTATTAACACTTCTGTAAAAGAGTAGCACTCGTATTACACCAGTTACTCTAGTTTTACAATTTTTTATTAGGTAATTTTTACAACGAGTAATAAAATTCACCAAATTAAATAATTACAATAGTTCGCAACATAGATACTCAGTGAAATGCTACTGTACTGTACTATAATATATAAATACTTCTAGGAAGTATCGCTACCTAATATCACGACCATCTCTAACTCATTGATATAAGCGCACAATCAATCCCATGGAACTCCATCACGTATTTATGTTCACGTGGAACTCCAAGCGCACAAAAAACCTCAGCTATCACCATCACGTGTCGCCTATATCAATCTATATCAATCAAGGTCGCCTGTGCGCTGTAATGTTCACAATAAAGTACCACATTGTTCGCGTAATTCGAAGAATTTGCAAGCTCAGTTAGGCTTTTCCAAACACCTCTTCTCCGCTCCAGAACATCGCGTCATCGTGACAGTTTCACGGGAACTGACAAACGTCATCTAGGATCTTCGATAAACATCGCCAGGCTATATACATACATTATGTCGCATCTGCCTTACAGTATTCTTAACTGCGTGATATAGATTGTCTATTTAAGAATCGAAACGTTGTTTTATCCAATAAGGTGTCAGAAACATATTAGGCCTATCTGTTTATTTGTAACAATACATCACTTGCAAGTGATGATTACGCGAAAGAAAAAAGTCAGCCATTAACGACTGAGTCTGTGAAATATCGAAATTACAAACAGTGGCGGTAATTCGGTGGCCTTGCCGTTTTTCAAAGTTTTCATTTCGCCTTCAACACAACAACAATGTTATTGTGTGATTAAGCCCTCTCTCAGAGGGGTGAAAGAACTTGCCCGGCAGGTTGTGTGCGGGGGGTTACACAAAGGTCGGGTAATTTAGACAAATTATATCGCGACGTCCTTGGGACACAAAACACGCAATAATGACCGTTGCAATAACTCTTTCGCTACAGTTAACGGAATATTCTCGATAATTTGTGCGTGCGCGCGTGGTGTAAATAGCCTAGTACGTTTAGGTCAATCACTTGTTTATTTTCGTGTTACATTAATGTCGTTCTTTAAACAATTAGATTCTAGTTACTAAGCATTTATTGAAATGTGTACCTATGTTCACAAAAGCATAAAAGGACAACAAACCAATATGGAAACGGTGAATATGCCCCAAATTAATGGAAATTAAATTTGTGAAACAATTTTGAAACTGTTGTCATAGTACGATTCTGGTTCGTACAATACTGTCACATGGATCGCGGCACTTTTAGTGTGGTGGTATTGAATTGACACAAGAGACAAAACAGTCACTCATTTTATTCACAAATTTCATCGAAATCATAATTTATTCCCCAGTTATTTACGGTCTTTTGCCAATAAGTAAAAAAACAAAAAAATCATTGAAGTCATTAAGCGATATACTTAAATCGCAGATGAAATCAAATAGATTATTATCACTTTGCACAAAATAGTCGCTATAAACCAACAACTTCAGCTTACCTTTGCAAAGTGTCTACGCTTAAATATAGGTTTCAGTCATAGTAATGAATGGTTGTTGAAAACGTTTTTCATGAGTTTTCTATGGCCGTTGATGACCTTCCACAATGTGTTGGAAAGTGCTACTTATGGCTCATATCGCGTCACCAGTGAGTTAGTAACAACATGATACTACACTAAATATTATTGAAGTGAACCGTTGTTTCCTTTAACTCTTTAAGTGGAGCATAGGGCCACAAAGGATCGCCATTTTGGCCCTGTTCCTAGCGAGGGTTTGATTTTCCCCCACGCTTGCCTTGCTGGTGTCCTTTGCTGACTACAGCAAACCTGTTGCAACCTAGGTGCAACAGTAGGTAAAGAGCTTTTTAAACCACTCATGTGAATCTATTCGTAGAAAAAGGCCAGATTTGCGAAAATGCACCCGATAATGTACCTGGACGTTTCCAGAATTTTAGGAAAGAAACATTGTTATTACTGACCCCCGTATTCACCAGGTAAGTCCCAGTACGATCTTTATTCTTCCTGATAATGAAAAATACCATGAGACGACAACGTTTCGGGGATTGTTGAAAACGACGTGCATCAAAATTCGCTGAGCGAGCACAAGCTGCTCAAGGCTTCAGGTGCATTCAAGAAGTGTTTTGAAGAGCGGAAAAAGAATTGCCATAATCGTGTTATATCCGACTGAGACTACTTTGAAGGGAGTAGGCTAATATAAATGTAGGTGTATCGAGCCACACTTTTAAATCAACAAAAATTGTACGAAAATTTGATCACTTTTACCAAGAACATGACGCCAAAATCAGCGCCAATGTCAACGATAGGTTTCTTCCGACTACGCATTTTAACGTTATCAAATAACAAACAACAAGCCTACGAAGGTCACGTGCAAAAATACTTCTCCATCGGCTCAAAAGAGAACCCTACGTACAATTAATTCGATTTTACATATACTGTATTTATAAAAAGTGTACTGTAGTATTTTTACTCAGATGTTTTTGAAACAGTATCGACTTCAATCGTAAACACGTTTGGTTTCGATTCCGTCACATTTGTTTACGTTCGTTGCCGTGGCAACGCAACACTGCCCACCCGAAGCTCTTTGTTGAGAGTATTACAGACCACAACAATTACCGAAAACGTATGCACATTAAACATGTCATTATAATAAAAATAACTAGAAAGTGTTAAAGTAAGAATACTGTCGTTACAGTAAGACGTTCTTGTAAGTTTGTTGTACGAATAATAATGAGAAACGCTATTAAAATCATAATGTTCAGAAAAATTTGTATTTCCTTGAATTATCTAAAATTAAATTGCCAATCTGAAAAACGTTGTTTTATTTCAAAATAGATACTTCGATTAATTGTTTAGTAAACAATATAATCGACATAAACATGAATAAAGAAAAGAAATGCTCCGCCAAATTTAGGCACATTCTATTCAGAATTAAACAAAAAAATCAAATCAAAACGCGCCGACAGATACAAAAGGTCGCTCGGCACTACAATTAGTAACGCTCCGGGACACGTAAAACGAAAGCTTTAGACCCGGCGCGGATTAAATTCAACCCGTTAAAGACTGTAAAAGGCAGCAGAGTGAACTCCCATAGGTACGAAGAGGGAAAGAGGGGTAAGATCAAACGTGAAAGCAGCGCGCACACAAGGAGACTCACAAATGCGATACCAACTGTCGTCATGGGACCGAGACCTGGCGCAAAGGTGTAATGCGATGCGACGTAAGACACCGTATTTGTGACTATTTCTAGTTTCCTGTGTACTCTCCTGGTATAAACACCCCCTCCCTTACATCTTACAGTATCCTTTTATATGATCGGTTTAAGATTCCGCAAGGCGATAAATATTTGGTTTAATTTAATTCATAATTTAGCAAATAAGTGAATAATTAACAGTATGCAAATGCACCTGTTGTTGGATAGAATTCGTTAATAAAGAGTGGTGATTTTTGTACGCTACTGACTCCGGTTAGATTTGCTGCTATCATCTTCTGTACGTTGCCACGGAGCAATGCATTTCCAGCTAGGCTATTTTAGTTATTGAGTGCTAAATCAAATTTTGTTGCTCTTCCTGGTTTAGGCATAATTCTTGTTCCAACTTCAGACGTCCCAGTTCTTCGGCGGCCTTTAACACGCCTATTTCCCACCAGCTTATATCCCAGGGCCGCATACATCCCCCATATATACTTTCCTCGTGGGCTTTCGACATCTCAAATTGTGCACAATACTATATATTCCCAGTTAATCCAGAACGTGTACTTTTCTCAACCTATCCAGCCTGGTACAACCTTTCACCTTCCGTAAGTGTGTCATTTCAGACGCTTCCTTGTTTGGTGGTTAGTGTCCACTTCTCACGTGCATGCAATAAAAGATTGATTTGGGAATAGTCTTGTAAATTTTTAGTTCTGTGCCTCTCCTGATTTTGTTTTTATATACTCTGTCGATAATCTTATATCATCCTCCGGTTCCAAGGTCGAGCCTTGGCTTTGTCTATCCTTAACCTACCTATAGAATCTCTGGCATCCACGGCAAAAAAAAACGTCTTCCCATATTCTCATTTAGAGTTTACTTAACATACTGGTTTTTTATACAAACAAGCTGTAATCCAGTCAACCTGAAAGACGAAGAACTTTGATTACGGGTTGTTCTTCCCGTAGAGTTGTCTTCTCCTCAGCTGACAGACGCTATCGTCCTGTCGAAGCAGAAAGCTGGCTAACCCAACCCATCTATGAAGCCTTTGGCCTAATTGAAGCTCTTCCAACTCCAAAGTAAATGCACATCATGCCAGTCTAGATTAGAAACCTGTACATTCAACGTTACATCACGAAACAGACTCAGAATCCACGTTTCTGCCCTAACAAGACTTCCATCTCTCGTTTGCTCACTGACCCTCGGGCCCGAAGATTGTCACCACCGACTTGAAGCGTGTTGCCCGTTTAACAGGGCCCATCTTTAATAGGTGATAGGTGAAGGGGCTGGCTTAGTTTCTTGAATGACTGCATAAGTTCCACTTCACAGCCTCGAGTCCTCGATTATCGTAAATATCATCGGATAATGATAATACGGTCTCTTTCTTAACGATGGAAATTTTACTGCTTTAGATAACAAAAATCACATGCTCTTTTGTTTTACCAAAACAATGTCTGTTTTACATCGAAAGGTATCTTGTTATTGATAGTGAAAGGTGCGAGAATTTACAAGCGAGGTTTTATTTCAGTTTCTATTTGGAGTGTCGAGGGAGTTCATGCGTGAAGGGAGAGACACGTGGGGAGCTTCATCATAATTGTGTCTGGCGGCGGGTGACGATCGGTAATCGGCTCTTGGTCACACGGCCCATTACGTACAGCCTAACAGCTGCGAGCGACTGTAATGTCACACTTGACCTTGTCTTGCCACCCACAAGGTCTCCGACAGACTCAAGTGCTAATCTTATCATCTTGTCACCACATCAATTAGATAACATTATCTTGAGCTCAATTGTTGTGCAATTGCAGTTCCGTGTTTTTTGTTTGCCCTACTAAGGGGTTATCTTTGGAATTACATAGTAATTGATGTAATTAAGGTTATTGTTAAACGATTCTCGTGATATTTTTATCATTAGGCTACTACGTGGTTACAAAAATTCAACACTATAACACCAAAATCAGGAATTTTGAAAATTTCTTATTTTGAGTAGAGATGTATCTTTAAGCGCCGTAACAGGGAATTGTTGTGTGAAACGCAGAGGTGACTGACAGGCAATAAAATCATATATCACCCCCAACACGCTCACGGCAAATAGGCTGAGTTCATCGCTCTCCATACTAAGAAACGTTAAACTTTGACAACTACCTCAAATCCGTAGAAAAAAGGGCACAGAAGTAAACGAACTCATTTGAAGGAGCAGCTGTAGGTATTAACAATAGACCAGAATACGTATACACGCCAGCTGCATATAGCGAAACAAAAAAAGGTATATGTTATTGAAAGACTCAAACGGTCAACGACAGGACTTCGACCTTACTGAGAAGAGAGAAAGCTCGGAGTAATGTCCGAACACAAGCAAGAAATGTTGAAAGGAAGTTTGGTAAGGCCTGTAAGTAACAATAGTTGATGCCATTAGAACAACCTAGTGCACGAAAACAATACTTGACGAGAAAGTTAAGGTTGTTTTGTTTACTCCAAAAAAGTGACAGGCAAGAATTATTGCTACAGTATCTAGCAGCGACAACGACCTCAGTGTAGTGACCTAGGGAAGGAATCTGGTGGGAATCCAAAGGCCTATCAGAGAAGTTCTTTCGGAAAAATAGGTGGTCTCTAAATCTGAAGAGTCATAAAGGGGAACCAATTAGAAAACAGCGTAAGAAAAATCAGAAGTAAGTGGGAGAAATATGGAATTCGATATAGGAACGCGAGAAAGACGCGCTCGAGGAGTTTTAACTAAAAATTTTGACGGAAACGGGAGTGTAAGTCCGCGACCGAGATTCCCATAGTTATTGGACTTAGAGAAATTCGGTACGATGGATAGAAAAGTAAGCTCGTACTAGAACAGATTTCGGTAAAGAGAAAAACTGTAATTTTACTAGTGACGTACAAGTGAATTAATACAACACAAATGATAATCAAATAACGCTGTAATTTAGTTGTGCAAATACGCAACAATAACTTTATCATCGAGTAACATTACGAAACGAGCTAAACCCGTAACAACAGTAATTCAAACCATAACGCAGTTAATAAATAATAATTAATAATGGCTGTAGAAGCGAATAACTATAATAACAATTAACGCGAACTAATTTGAGAGAGTGAAGTTTGGTGTTGTGCAGTGTCTTGTGACTCAAAGGAGACCACGTTACAATCTGCTAATCCAGAGGGAAATATCGCAGTTACGCCAGACGATCAACATGCAACCACACAGTATGAACCGCTACCAGATTCGGATACATACCACAAGTAAAATTTTCATGCTATAATTAGTATTAGGTGCACTGTCTGTTCACTTAAAGAACTCATAAGATTTAATTAAAGGATTAAGATAAAATTTTATTTAGAACAAAATTAAATAATATTAGGAAATTATGGAAAATAAATTTATCTATGAGCACCGATTTTTAAATGAATCCAGATCAATAATTAACAATGTCGTAATATATTAAATTTAAGAAAATTATTATTAAAAGTTTTGTCTTTGAATAAGAATTACAATATTTAAATTATTAGAGCTATGAATATGAGTAATGAAATAAGATTTATGAAAATGAATATGTTTATATTTTGATTAGAATTTATATAGTTCATATGTAAATGATAAAGTATGATAATCAATCATAGCTAATTGTAATAAATCGAAGAACAATATATAAGAAAATTTGAGCATTTATTTATATTTTACCCTGAGATAAAGAGCATAAAAATAAAAAGTTAAATTGGTGTCAACCGCTGGGCATAAACAAGTATTTATTGTTAAATTGGCACCACAACAAAAGTGGGGCTTAACTAATTAAAAGATAAAATACACATAATTTAAAATATGTCAATTAATTTATGCTGAAAATATAACAAAAGAAAATTGTGTTATAAATTGGCTCCCACACGCGGGACATTAAAAAGATAACAGTAGAAAATCAATTTTTATTATTAAATTGGCGCTCCGTAACTTAGGGGCATATTTTATTATTAAATTGACGCACACAACGTCGGGCATATTGTATTATTAAATTGGCGTCCACCGCTGGGCGTAAATAAAATACTATTATTAAAACACTCTTACTTGAAGATTCAATTTTGAATCTTCTTTATAACCGGTAGCAATCACCGATCTCCTAATCACAACACGTGTAACATTGTTTTTCTTTCCGACGGGTGTGGAAAACGTGAGCTTCTGGTATACGCGTGACCAGATATTCCGAACATTCCTGTTTAAGGCTGAACATCCTTCAGTAATGCATTAATACGTTAAACACAATTTCTCTTGCTTGGTCACGCCGCAGGAGACTGGAAACAGACGAAGACTTTGAACGGGACACCGTAGTCCTGCCCTGAACGTAGTTTAATTGCCCAGGAAACGGTCACGCGCAAAATAAATGAACTATCATGAATAAAAACAATCTATTACAAACAAACGAACGCATTACCGTAAACAAGCAAATCGGATTTTTGTTGGGTCGTTTACACTGTTAGCGAAAGCCAGTGAAGAATCAACGCCATCCGCAACGACTTGGAAGTGTGTAGACCTGACAGCCATTCTTGAGCGATGAAATCGCGGAGTCGACGAAATAGTTACCTCCACTTAAAAGTAGGTTATACATTGTTTGGAGGAGAGAATGCGATAACAGTTTGGTCTCTCTCTCTCTCTCTCTCTCTCTCTCTCTCTCTCTCTCTCTCTCTCTTCACAACGACATTTGCATGCTTGTAGTGTTCTCGCCACCCTTGTTGCAATCGATCTACACAAAAACTCTTTACACGACTGATCTGCGCGCATGCGAAATTAATGCGAATTTAGTTAAACTCCTAACGAGTTGTTTATCCATTGCGCACCTCAAAACACCTATGTTCAGAGTCTGTCGTGGGGTACATAACAATTTAGTTACTGTCCAGTTTTTTCATGCCAAGCTACGCTATTATTACGATTCCACAAAATCCTTCCGCCTGTCGGTGTGAGGCTGTATATTTTGTTTCCGGGCAGAAACTTTGACTACCTTTTATTGCCCTCGATTCCTCTGACACTTTTCCTGTGTCTTATTTTTGCAGCTGCAGTGTACTATCTCTCTTTTTCTGGTAATCATGCTTAACATAGCTTTAACTGGTATAGTCTATTCATTCTTTACAGATGTCCCACCAACATAGGATGTTCATAATAAATGTTGCTTGGAACTAGACTAACCCAAAAGTTTTATTTTGTTCTTTTCAAACCAACTCAGGTCACTAGATCCCATGCGGCCTATGCTTTTGATCCTCACCATAGTTTTACAGCTTCTTTATGTTAGAGTAACTTCAGGTACGTGTCCTCTTTCATTCTGTTGGATTTATCATTCTCTATATGCTTCGTCAGGTGTGTCGGTCTGTCACTGACGTGGTGGAACGTCATTTGCTACGTTGTCAAAATAAACCCGTTAAAAATATCTTTTGGTCCATACAGCTTTACCTGCGGAAATATTTTATTATCTCATGGAATATCGTTCGCAAACTTTCGTCGTTTTTTTAACATTGAGGCGTCCTGATTGCTTGACTCTGACGCCGGGGATATCTCATTGTAGAATTAGTGAAACGTTTGATGTTGACCAAAAAATATAATCTGTCCTAAATTTAAACAGTGTTTCCTTTAGTTTCACGAATAAACAGATTCATATTTGTTACGCAGTAAATTTATTAAATTCTTGCCGGAGGACGGTTACTGGAGAAGCTGACCGAAACGTTGGTCCAATTCATAATGTGTTCTTTATGCAGTTTGTATGATCGCCTGTTTGGCCATTAAGGTTGTTTATGTAGGCCTACGTTCTAACGATGAAAATAATTAGTTTTCAACGAGTTGTAAAGAGGGTGAGTATGTTTTCAAATTGGCACCAATTATTGTTGGTAAACAGACACGGTCAGTGGCAGTCGTGAAGTGAGAAACGTGGAGTTGTTTGACGTTACTAACTGGCAGACAGGCGGGGGAGGGGGTCGATAGTTAAGTCCTTTGGCAGGAGTTGAAGTGGCTTGTGCAACGCGACGGACCTGGAAAGGGGCAAGTTCAGTTACCGCCGCCCTCATCCCCCTTTACACCGTCCTTCATCCCTTGTAATAATGAATGACTAGTCGGGTTGTGTGCTGCTGTTACTACCTTGGCAATATGTAAAGTACCCACTACCCTGTCCCAGCCCGTTGTCATCCCTCTCCCAGACTACTGTTTGCTAACTAACTCTAACTCTTTTTTAAATATACAAACAGATTTATTACTTAGTCATAGGCCTAAGTATCTTCTAAATGATGTTTCAGTAACGCGTATTTTTATTTTCGTTATTAGCGTTGACTTTTTTTGTATGAAGCCGATTCGACCGGACCCCAGACGCCCCCAGACAAAATTCTAGATACGGTACGCCACTGTGGAACTCACAACGAATCATTGAGTATTCTTGTAATTATAGATAAAAGAAAGGTTATTAAAACAGATTACTGAAACGTACCTACCTATATTTGGAACAAGCCAGAAGAACAGGTGAAAAGCCATTTACTCATAGCAGATGGTAAAAGATGGTAGTTAAGTATTGAATGAAGTGAACGGAATTCTCTTAAAGCGAATTATAATTTCAAGGAGACGTGTTCGTAAAATGAGTACCGTTCGGTTATTAAAAAAAACCGTTTGAAACAATTTTGTTTTTAGATGATAATGCCGTAAGGCAAAACCTTGACTAATTTTCGGCCGAACTAAGACATCTGTTACATCATGCAACCAATTGCTGCACAACTGTTTTGACGACGTCGTCGTCGTCTTCACAGCGTTCACCGACAACGAATCTTTCCACCCGCAGGAACAAAACGAACATCGTGTTGAACATCAACGTACTTTTATTAAAATTTCTTCTCACTCATGATTCAATTTTCGTGTTACTACGGAGCAAGGTTTTTGCCCTTAAAATGTAGTAAACAAAAAAAAAGTTAAAATTTGTTCGTTCGACATGGATATACGTTACACAAAGCGAGGAAATTGTAGATTTACGCGGGCTTGCTTGCGAGCGAGAGTGACGAAGATTGCGCATCGAGAATGATAAACAGTTTTATCCAATTTAATTCCCCTTCTCCGTTGTAGCAGTGCTTTCAGTTTTATTGGCCGGCTTGTTTAAAGCTCTCTCTCTCTCTCTCTCTCTCTCTCTCTCTCTCTCTCTCTCTCTCTCTCTCTCTCTCTCTCTCTCTCTCTCTCTCACGAGAGAGAGAGAGAGAGTGAGCGAGAGCGCCAGCCCGTCTCCGACGGTAAGCGGTTAGTAGTTGTTTTTCTTTCGTCTGTTTCTCCTTCCCTCCCCAACCCCCGTATTCATTCGTAAATTGCCCTGTAAATTGTTTGTCGACAGTGGTCTGGACTCGGGTTCTTTCACGACACAAACAACGACCACTTTTACCGCAATCGCATTTTGTTTCCATTAAAACGGTAGAAAATTCCGTCAGATAGCGTGATAATGGCTGTCGTAGTAGGGAGAAACGTTCAACGTGGAAATCGCCAACTGTATTTTGTTGAGCAATTTTTATATACCAATTACATCCAGGCTTGCGGTACCCGATTATAGAATATTCTGAAGGTAGTTTTCGTTTCATTATTCATTTCACAGATAATTGTACGTTCATAATACTTATCTAAAAAAGATGCAAAAAATCTTTTGAGGAGTGCACATGGCCTGTAGGAAACAAGTCTGTTAAGGAAAGGTATAATCAGTTAAATAAACCAAAGACTCAAATTCCGTTTGGTGATCAGAAAAAAATTAACAAAAAATAGAACTTGTAAAGTCGAGTGTCACGTGAGGTCAGTCTTTAAAATAACGTACTTTATACAGGCAAATTAAAGATTTTACTTAAATTTGTGTAAATATCAGTAGAACGGTGTTATTGTATTTAGAAGACGATCTTAACCGTGGAAGAGAGGTTGAGATGGTTTATTTATATCGACTGATTTATTTCACCTTCGAAATTTTACTGGTGGTGACAAAGATCGTCGTAGATATGTTTCAGCAAACTGTGAATATGTGTCCATTCCGTAGACAATAACTCTCCATGTAGGTGATAGAATATTATTTTCTTGTTTACTTAGTTTTAGAATTATAAATAATCTACAGTGATTATTAACTATTTAACAGACTGTGTTTTATTAAAAAACCAATTTTAAATTTATCTTGTTTTTCGTATCCACGAAGGCGACGGGATGATAAATTTGTCAATAACGCTGTTAGTCAAACAGACTTACAAAACTGTCTTTTCCTTATCTTCTCATTGTCAGTTGTTCGGGGTTGTTAATTGTATTTTAGCTCAGTTGATGGAGGTGACGAGTATTTATGGGACAGGTCTTTTTTAGTTTACGTTAATCAACGTTGAATGCTTAACATTTTAAATAATTTACATTTTGAAGTATTTCCTTATGTAAAATATATATTTGAATATTTTGTTTTTGAAAAGCGTAACTTGTAATATCCTACAGCAGTGGCTCCCAAACTTTTCAGTCCGCGGACCCCCTACCCAAATAATTTAGAAATTCACGGACCCCTTCTGAGTTCTGAAATAAAACAAACAGTAAATATGCTAGAAACTCTTATATTTTAATTAAAATGTATTAAAATCAGAATTATCTTAATTTGCAAAATTATAATATTAATGATATCTAACATATTTTAACATGAGCATTGAAGCTGCTTTTGAACAATTAGCTCTGCAATATTGGGTTTAATGTCTTATAATTTAAATATTAAGACACTCTCGACAGGAAATTTATTTCTTAACTTTGATTTCAAGTGTGTGAGCAGGGAGAATGCGGTTTCACACAAATAAGTAGAGGGAAACACAGTTAAACGCTTCAAAGCTTATTTTCCGAGTTCAGGATAGTCGGTCATTACATATAACCAGAAGTCAGGTAGCTGTAATTGCGAAAACTGTAATTTTAATTAACTGTCAGTTGAAAGTTCTGCCATTGAATCTTCTTTTTGTAGTGTAAGAGAGAGCTCTAATCACTTCGGCTGACAAGCAGATTGGCTGCACGACATGATTTAAAGAGATTATTAAAACCATTAGTTTGAAATTACTTTTACAATTACAATTAGTTTGAGCCCCCCCCCCCAAATACTGGAATCTTCTATTAATTATTTTAAGATTCTAAATTTAGATTTTAGAGCATAAAAAATCGGAGAAAATTACAGTATATTCTAATTTTTCTTAAACGTGTCTGTGGACCCCCTGAAACATTGTCGCAGACCCCACTTTGGAAACCACTGTGTCTACAGCATTACAGCCTACTTTATTTTCGAACTTGCATTCTTTAATATGTATGATATATACAAAACGCCAGTAGTTTGTATCTCAGTTTTCTCATTTCTTACACCCTCAAAGTAGTATTAAGGGTAATTACTGGCTTTTTTGCTATACCCCTTTTAAAAATTCAGTGATTGATAATGCATAATACACTAATGCACAGTACTTAAAGGTTTTGTAAAATGTCGCGGTCACGGAAGTAGTAATTATTTTAGTTATTTGTATAATGATAATATCCTAAATCTACAATAAGTTAACAGTAAAATATGTTAAGTACATTGGATACGAGTGTACTTGATAGGATTGCCCAGTATCGGCTCGAATGGTGGAGTGTCTTAACCGAAAGGACGGAAAGGTGTGGAGCGTCCGAAGAAGCATTGGAGTGACCAGCTCTCTTCTCTATCTACTTGGGACTGAAACAAACCATTTTTAGTTTTAATCCTTGCTGAAGATTATGATGATGATGTCATTGACAATTTATTTGGGTACGAAGCGTACACTTTGTAAAATACTTGTATTAACAAGACAGCAAAAAGTAAGTTATTTTAAGAATAGCCCATGGAGTAGGCCTATAATTTGGCGTATGATGTTCACACAGCGCCCCGGTGATCAGATAACTGTATACCCTTTAAGTACAGACATAGGGTAAGGTTCGATTTATTCTTAAGGAAAAACGGAAAAGACATTTAATCTGTGTGTATGTGCCCGACATTATCGGACGTCTACCAGTATGCCTTTATACTTTCCACTCCTCACAGGCCTATAGAAAGAAAATTATTCCATGAGGTCTAGTCTTTAAAATTTATATATCTGCGTATTCTTTTCGGTTTTTGTGAACATATTTTATTTTACTACTGAATTTGTTTTTCACCTGCAAGGATATTAAAATTTGTATGAAAGCCATAATGTTTGTGTGGATGGCGCGAATAAATTTGTTTTATACTGGTATCAGAGTCAAAATTATTCAGTTTATAACGGTTTATTTTGTAAACGATTTCGTTTTCTAAAATTGGCTGTTGTAGATGTTACACGTTCGCAGGTTTTTTTGAGCGTCGTCAGATAGGCTACTTTTCACTGTATGTAGTCTATATGTTGGTAGTACACGCGCGGAGGTATAGGTATCGAAGAAATCGACTAATTTTGACTAGGATTATGGTTGGTATGTGTGTAGAAAAAGTTTTTTAGGAGCGACATGGTGCGACTTTTGAGACCGCGAATGGAAATTTTACCATTAAACATCGGCAACTCTGGTTATACTTTCGTAAGCATTCTCGTTTATTCTATATACACTCATCCTGTAATTAAGCTCCATACAGTAGAGCATTTATTGCTCCATTTTCAGTAATAGGCCTACAGACCTGCGCGCCCGCCCACGTGAATGTTTCTGAAACGAAAGTTAGTGTTTTCGTTCCCGTGGAATAAACATGCTTTGTGCGATCAGTATACATTAACAACGTAATTTCCTTTCTATTCTTCCTGTTACCTGCTGCAAAGTAACTTGTCGTATCCTGTTATTCTTCCCCTGACAAGCTCTTTCTGACTCTCCCCCTCTCCATTTTCGTTTCCTCTTATTTATTCCCACCCACCCCAGAACAACGCTCATTTACTCAGTTTCTGCTGCCTTGCCACCCTCTTTCACTTCCTTTCAAGGGGTGGCAAGAACCAAAATTGACGAAGCACCGTTTTAACCAAGAATTGTCCCCTCCCGTAATGAGGTCTTTGGGGGAATTACAGTGTACCTCGTCTGTTGTGATAGTCGGGTTTTTCGTTGAACGTTTTCTTATGTTCCTTCCAGCGTGAGTTTCAGCTTAAATATGAAGTGACGAATCTTCAATGGTAGATAAGCAACATTAACAGACTGCGGTTGTCGAATTTTATAGCGTGTACTCCAGTTTTAGAGGTAGGCCTACGTGTGTATAAAGTGTTTAATGTATTGTAATGTTGTATATTTTAGTGAGTGATAAGTCACTATTTTACGCATTTGTGTAACAAATAATTATTTATTCTTAGGTAACTGACAACATATATATTGGATATTAATGTAGAATTCCAAAGTAGAATAAATTACAAAGCTTGAAGCGGACAAAACGGAGAAGCTGTAGTGTTTTGTGGAAAACGAGGGGTGCCCCAGTTGTACGTTTGGTTAAAGTGCAGGAACTGGTGTAAGCACAGGGCTATGAAAACGGTCGGCGGTAACCGCTGCGAAAATTGAGCACGATTTCGTGTTGCATTATATGAATATATATTTAATAACTGGCTCAGTAAATCCTACAAATTAGTTTTATGTCCTCACAGAAAATAAAAAATTAAAATTCAGCGCTTGCAGTGTTCGCTGTTAGACGTCTTCGATTATTTCGGTTTCCTTGTGTAAGGAACGTTTAACGCGTTCCGACAGTGATGTAGAACACGGCAGTTGCAATTCGCCTCGGGACGGACGGACAGGAACGGACGGAGCAGTTTTAAACAAATGAAAAACTGGTCGGAGGATGAAATTGCATGCGGCTAAGTTGTTGCGGATAAAACGTTATCTGACAAGTGGGAGATTTCCCACGGGAGCCGACCCACATACTGGCACAGCGTTACTGGTCGTTTGTTTCCGCTACTGGTAAATATTCTACACCATCGTTATTCAGCATAAGTAATGTTGTTACAGTATTACACAATGTAATTTGTGTAGTGGAGGTAAAGTTATAAACGTTTTGTAAGTACAAACATTCAAGTAGCCTATTTGGGACAGTGGTGAGACATACTAGGGTTAAGTAACCTAAGACTTGTCGTCAGATAGCAGCAGATAATTCGTGACAAACTGAACACAGAGTTAGAAGCTGCCTCAGTATGAACTGCACAAAAACTAAGTTAATGACATAAGTGAATGTCTTATCAGAATAGGACAAAATGTGAGATAATAAATTAAGGGTATGTGATTTGTACGTTTGTAGCAACGTATTTAACTTTTTAAAAAATGCTACTGTGAAAATTCAAAGACGAGTTACTTTGGGCTGGACGACATCCCCCCCCCCCACCTGATTGGTAACTTGAGTTGCATTCTCAAGGAAACCATAACTGTAGTATTTTGAAGCTAAGGTGTACACATTTACAAATCATTGCGTACTTCCTGTCCTCAGTTATGGGTTACGGATATGGACATTACAAAAGCAAATATGGACAAAACATCGAAAACGCCAAGAACAATGAAAAGGCAAATGCTAAATTTAAAACTATCAGATACGAGAAAAAATGAGTGACACAGAAGCAGAACTAATTTGAAAGGCTTAGAGAGGAGTTACTGAAACTGAAATGGGGTTTTGTAGGTCACACAACATTAAACAACAAGACAGAAGGAAAAACATTGTGCACATTGAAGCGTAAAAGAGAAAGAGGGAGGCCCCCACATAAAGTAGGCGAAACATGCAGGATCAAGATGGATGACCGTAGAACTGGATAGAAAGGAGTAGACGCAACTACAGGAGGGCTGTAGTCCAACGATGAATGATGAATCTGACTGGTTAGAAGATGGAAGTGACACAAGATAAGAAGGTCGTTGATTAAGTTAGAGACACGTAAGAAGAAAAACGTGTTCTCCGGAAAGAATAAATTCCTAAAGAGACTGAAGAGAATATATTTAATTCTGTTTTTATGAATAGTTTTTATTAAATAATAGTTTTTTATTTATATTGTTAATAATAATATTAGTATTATCATTATTAGATATTTAACATTTATAAAACACAGAGTAAATATTTAATATTTTATACCTTAAAGTAGGCCTAATACTTAATACTTACAGCACAAGACAATATAAGTGTGAAAAGAGTTCAGTGCTAAATACAGTAATATGAATTGAAACGATATGGAGTTATGAAAAGAGTGGAGGAATCGAGAGCATACTATTCAATAGATGTAAAAGAGATCACGAAGTAGACTGTGTGAAACGTAGAAGTAAGAACAACAGAAAGATAAGGGGAAGGAAGTGGGACAATGCGGGAGAGGTGGAGTATTGTAAAGATAGATTTGTGATGACTTAGATCTTGTATGGGGAAATAGACGAAACAGTTATAAGTACATTAAAATAATTTGTGTGGTTGAGGTTTAGAGAGAGAGAGAGAGAGAGAGAGAGAGAGAGAGAGAGAGAGAGAGAGAGAGAGAGAGAGAGAGAGAGAGTTCTAAACAAGCCGGCCAATAAAACTGATAGCGCTGCTACAACGGAGAAGGGGAATTAAATTGGATAAAACTGTTTATCATTTATGAATGTAACCACTATGATCATCACCATCATCATATTTAAAAAGTTAAATACACTATCTTTAAGCACCACTATTGTCATCTACTTACATGGGTCCAGAATAACAAAGAATGTCTTCCATTATTAGTCCTCCGTCTGGTAGGGGTTTTGAAAAATGCATCGGTGTTTACCATTCCGCCTGGCAATAAAAGTAATTGGCACTCTTCTTCCTCTGTGGGGTTGTAGAAAGCCACCTACCACAAAAAAGTATTAAAAAATTTCAAATATTTTGGAATTTACATTGGAACTTACAACCAACGCCTCTTGGTATGTCTTCAATGTTACACTCCACAATGACTTATGTACACAATTATCTTTACTCTATTCTTTTCCGAACGCATACACAGATGTTAAGCACTTTACCATTAGAGTGTACTGTAACGTGAAGACAGATTTGTTAAAAGAAACTAAAGAGACACTGACCGTCTGACCTTCCCCAGCCTGCAGAGTGAAAGCGACATCAGCAGTCCAGAAGTTCTGCAAGACTGTCGTCGTTAAACTCTTTTTCAGCCAGCTGAGATGTTTTTGTATGTGGAGCAGCTGACGGTATTGCTGTACTTACACTGTATTTTGAAACGAATGAAACGTGACATTTGTAACTCTCAATGTTATTCTTGATGTCAGTTTCCAAGAAATTTGCCATAACGTATTCAGGCAAGATAGTGAGTGGCAAACGGATCACGCCACTCTCTCGGCTCAGTGAACTGAGAGAGACATTGAATGCGTGCGATTTGCGTTGCAAAGTGAAATGTGAATCAGTCCAGACGATACTGACAACTTTCGGTACTTCCGTCGCTTAAACAACTAAGGAATTTCGGTCATATCTAATACGTATTAACGTTTCAATTTAAAAAAAAAAAAGCTGATTTAAGAGTATACAACGCTCTTAAATAAACAAACAAAAGTTTGTCGTCCAGTTTTTACATTATTAACATAACTATCGAAGTAGCACGTGTTAATGTTATATAAAAAATAAACCTTAGCCATAGTTTTATTTATTTTCTTTCCAACACTGTTTATCCATCTTTTGCAAGCACTTATTACTTACTGCGTATTCTCTCCATTACTAAGTGTTACAGAGAGAACTAAAAGGGCGGTATTTTTTTAGCTGATTTTTCTTTATTGGTGTTTGTTTCCAAATTGGTCTGCAGAAGTAAGGCGACCAAAAGCGCTAAAAAAAATTAAAAAAAAAGAAAAGCAATAGTATAAAGAAAGTGATTTAATTTTCAAACAATGCACAGTACGCCTGTACAGTGTGATAGACAATATAGGCTAATATAGTATACAGTATAGTAGACTGTACAATACAACAGGGTATACAACACAGGTAGGCCTATACCAAAAGGTGGAACCTCATGTTGAGGTAGAGGTATTTGTAATACAGCGATATAAAACTTTACAAGAAAGTGTTCAATATACGTTCTTCTGACGGTCTTCTTTGCCATTTTATTTTTAGGCCTATTATTCGATTCGTATAGCCTGAAATATCCAATGATTTCATTGTTTATTTAAATCCATTTCAGTTTTAGACGCGCACGCGTAAAGGTACTTGTAAAATTAACTAAAACTCGTTCGAATATAAAACACGCATTTCTTAGTATTTTATATTTGTGCCCAAGTAACTAGAGTGTCAGGCTGAATAGTCGATAGGTGTACTCGCTGTGGCTATTACAAATTGACATAGTTTCATGTTTAAGTGGACCAAGTAACATACTTGCGGTGCGCTTACGCTGACGATGTTATTTTAGTAGGCCTAATTAGATCAAGACAATGGCTGGGTGAGGTATAGGCCTACAAGGAGCTGATTCAGAAATTCGCTGGAATGGGACTCAATGTAAAAAATATCAACAAAACCAATACATGGTGATTTCTGCATCAGAAAGGAGAATAAATCTATATAATTTATGCGTTTGATGCAGTTTGTATATATAACTTCATTTGATGCAGTTAATAAGTTCAGATACCTGGGTAACATAATATATATATTATATATTAGTGAAGGATATTTAGTGAAGGGTCCATAAATACAACAATAATGACAGGATGCAAATAGGAAATAGGACATATTATGCCAACAGCAGACTATTTAGAAGCAAACTCATTAAATAAAAATATATATTTTCTATTGTGGTGTATTCATTGTTCATAATCTAAAGATACCATATGTGTTATGGTATCTGTAGGTTGTGAACAATGAATACACCACAATAGAAGATTGAGATTATAGGTACCATTAGTAAGCAATAAGTGTTTGTATATTATAAATACATCACAATATCATCAGTAAAACTATAGCCTATAATACATATATCTGACCAGGTGTTACTTATGGAGTGTGACATGGTCATTGACCAAAAAATGAACTAGTAACACTATGAAGTTTTGAAAGAAAGATCATAAGAAGTGTTTGTGGCCCGGTTAAAGATGACGAATGGTGAATAAGAAATAACCAGGAGATAGATGAGCTATTGAATCATGAGAACATTGTAAGATTCATAAAGGATCAACGAATACAATGGCTAGGTCACCTAGAACGGATGGATGATCAGCATATGCCAAACAAAATCTTGAAGGCGCAAGTCTATAAAAACAGAAAGAGGGGCCGACCTAGGATAAGATGGTTGGATGATGTGCTAGAAGGCTTCAGAAGAGTAGATGTGAGGGGTTACTGTGAGTTGGAAATGGAGAGGACTTTGTAGAATATTGGTGTTGTAAGCCAGGGCTCCCGTCGGGCTGTAGCCGTTGAAGAAGAAGAAGAAGAAGAAGAAGAAGAAGAAGAAGAAGAAGAAGAAGAAGAAGAAGAAGAAGAAGAAGAAGAAGAAGAAGAAGAGGAGGAGGAGGAGGAGGAGGAGGAGGAGGAGGAGGAGGAGGAGGAGGAGGAGGAGGAGGAGGAGGAGGAGGAGGAGGAGGAGGAGGAGGAGGAGGAGGAGGAGGAGAAGAAGAAGAAGAAGAAGAAGAAGAAGAAGAAGAAGAAGAAGAAGAAGAAGAAGAAGAAGAAGAAGAATGTTGTTTCCCTACTGCCACATAAACGATTATGTAATACAACTGGCAACTCAGTAATACTCCTGGAAATTTTTGTTAACAGTGATGTAGTCACAATGAAGGTGGAATACGATTGTTCATTCTGACCTTCTAGAATAAATTCAAAGTTGTGCTTGGAAAAAAAAACACTGAAATTGTAAGTAAAGTTGCCCAAGTTCTGGAAGGTCAGCAAGTAGACATTGAAAACGTAAGTGATATTCCTGTTTTTAAGTGCACCAGACTGAGTGCACTCCAACTACATTTTCAAGAAACAACTGACCAGTTGACTAGCATGTTTGTTGAGTTCTTACGTTTCCTGTTACAACCTGTTTGATTATGTTAAACTAAAGAAATTATTTTTTAACATTTTAACAAATATATTTTTTGTTTTGTAACACAAAAAAAAAAATTTTCAGTTTTTTTAACACCCTAAAAATCTGTTCCCTAATAATAACTGTTCTGGGAATTGAACGGCCGATTCACAAAAAATGAAAAATTAAATGAGTATAACAGGATATTGCAAGCAGAAAAACTGTCACATTAATAGTATGAACTGTGAACCAGACTTTGATCGAAAAATAAGATAAGTCGTACGGCGGTAATTATGGTGACGTTATGTAAACAGAACGTGGTCGCGTTTGACAAGACTGGCGAAACTGGTTGGTTTTGTACACGGTATAGAAACATATACTTTTCATTCACAATAACACTAAAAATGTCCTATCTGTTTAAAAAGTTTATTACGTTCGCGTCGTTGACTGATGGGTGGTCAGTTACTACGCCTTCCATCCCTAAACGCGTTTGTGTTTTACTGTGCAATGGTCAGTACCACAACCTACTCTATCAAGCAGATGAATTTTGAAGAGTACCATAGATTTGGAAGGCCGAACATCAACAGAATTCAAGAAACAACGGTGGTCGTCAGTGTTAATATGAAAAAAAAATCTTTAACACGCAGCCTCGCGTTCTGACACAGTGAAGCTTGCACGGAGTAGGATGTAAACGGTAAAATATACAGTACGCGGTGCGGTCACGTGTGTGGCACGGTCACGCGGCCGCAGCCAACACCTGACTACGTGCCGCACACAAACAGTTCGTTGTTGTCATGCCAACTGATTCATTCTATTTCTGTACCGTAGTACGTTTTTCGTGTTACCTTTACGCTCGTTAGCTGTGTTTGTTTTGACGTGAATTCCCGGACATTAATAAAACACTCACCACAGTGATAATTTGAAAAACTTACACGTGTTCAGTGAAATCCCAACACAACGATACTACGCGGACCAGGAAAATTATTGTTGTGCACGAAGTGATGGTTATACGGGAAATTTAGAGTAGGCCTACAATGCAGCACTTCGTTCTCTTTTTGACAGACGAATATGAAAACTCGTAGTTGAACTAAAGTAATGACTTCTAAAATCATAACATTTATAGCAGCAAATAGCTAGACAGAAGGCAACGAAAGGTTGTGTTTACAGCATGGGCCAGATGGGAGCGATTGAGCCTGGTCCTATAAAGACAGAGTCAGGTAGCTTCCTGACTCTTTTTTTTCGATTCGTAATGTCGTATCGGGAGGAAAGAACAGTGAGGAAGGCTGAAAAAGTCATAATTTGAGAAAGGTTTCGTTATCGAAAGTATCGTTCAGTCGATTGGAATCTTATATTGTATTAACGGAATTACTACCGCGACCATAATATTATGTTATTATATCGATAAAATCGATGTATAAAGATTCCACTGTATAGAAACATTAAATACATAACCAGTAAAAGTGAACAAAAGAGGACAAACGAGGCACGGTTTTTAGACACTGTGTACGTTGGATACGCAGATATGACGAAATACCCGCCAATCTATTCACAACACAACAACCAACAAACAGCACTCAACAGCTACCAAACAACAGTAAGAACAAACCAATGCACAATTACTGAAAATAGTAAACATGGTGACGATGGGGGTATAGGATATAAATTAATAAACGGATCTCCTTCCTCTTCTCCTCAACCTAGAGGTTGATAGGTTTGCAATTTCTTCCCTTCCGACGACAGCCTCTTAATCACCACATACCTTCTTCCTCATTTTATTAATAAGCATATGCTAAATGTAAATATTCAATATAGTAAGGCCCATATAACTATTATACAGAGAAGTATATAAAGAAGTTTCATTTTCATCGGCTACGAAAGATTCAGATGATTTCCTGAAGGTGTTGCACCACCCAACCAAAAAATATACTAATTTTATACAGTATTTAAAAGCAAGATATTTAAAAATAAAAGTCGGTCCTTCTTCTTACCTGTTAATAATGTTTTTTTTTTACTTTCTGAGATATAATTAATGAGGTAGAGAAGCTAGGAAGATGTTTATAGCGTAACATAATCAAAATACATGATGTTTAATGGAGGCGGTTAATGATGAAGTATGACTCAACGATGTCTGCTTCACGTTGTATTGTGAATGTTTGTTGTTACCGATAACTAACGTGGTCTCTAGTACAGTGCAACACAGGCGCAGCACACGACACACGAGCGCGGGGCCACACTTGATCTTCCTACTCGCGCCTCACATATCTGTTCAGTCTTAAGTGCAGCAGCTTCCACTCGTTTCCTTCATATCACCTTATCGACTTCGTTCTCCAAGACTTTTCTGTCTTCCTCAGCCTCTTCTCGTGGGACTACAGTCCGTTACTTCTGCTAACCATTAGCTTTGGGTTGCTCATCGTAACATATCTGTATACCATATCGATAGGTTTTATTCCTCTATAGTGGTAGATAATTATGGGTCTACCAAAATGAAATTCCGTTAGTGTGAAAAGGGTGCGAGAATGAATAACACGAGGGATGGTTAGATCAGAAATTGTGTTAAAAGTTTTCGATCAATGAAAAAAACAAATGAACTGAGGCAAAGTTGGAGAAGGCATCTTAACAGAATGGAGAACATCAGAGTAGGCCTACCCAAAATGGCCTGTTGTATTTGTGTTGCCTTAATATCTTTGTGTCATATTTTTTAACTCCAGATTTCTACTTCATAAATAATCTAGTCATGTACTACAGTGTTGAAAATTCTCTTCATTTGACAGAATTTATGTGTTGTGATATCCCAGAACAGTTGAATTCTTCTTCTTCTGCTCCTATCAGGAACTAGGCGAATCATCTGTTTCTGTCCAAAATAAATATATCCACTTCACCAACGCTTTGTTTTGGATGATTACTTGATCACCCGGAAAGACCATTCATTGTATTCACGTATGTTCTATTATTTATTTTTATTCCCGGATCCATTCGTAATTTACACTCTCTAACTATGGCATCAATATAGATATTAAACACTGTTGGAGATATGCTACACCCTTGGCGCACTCCCTGATAATGTAAATCTCTTGTGTCAAATCCTCTCTTATAGACAATACTATCCTTGTACAGTAGTAGGCTATAAGCTCTTTATAACGTCTACAAGATGTTTAGGATAACTCCTCTTACACATATGTCCCTCAGAATCGATCTGTTAACTCTATCAAATGCTTTCTCGCAGCCAACGAAGGCAAGACATGTCTCCAAATTAAATGCCATTCTTTCTCAGCGTATTTTGAAAGAGAATACGTCATAGTGCAAGATCAGACCTTACGAAATCCTGCCTGTTCGTCAAGAGGTAATGTATCCGAGATAGAACGAAGTCTTTCATTAATAATTCAGCTGAATCATGTGGTGTATTATTTATTAAACATTGGTTGATGTTTTTGTTGACATCATTTTGATTAGTTTTCTCTGTATACACGTTAGTGATATTTGACATATGTAATTAAAAGTACTAATTTTTTATTAATCACTGACATTTGTTTTTTTTGATATCTTTTTCACTAGTTTTGTTTGTAAACAGACGTTTTCAATATTTAACATCTTTTGATTATTTTGTAAGTGTTTATGGGTTTCGTGTTCGCTTCAATCTGTCCACTACATTGTGGCATGTTTTGATAGTATGAAATCTAAACAATGTACCTGACCGTTTTATTTTACCTGTGAAATTATAGTAAACAAGGGTGCCAACTGAACAGCAAGTAAGAATATATATACACATGTTTATTATTCCTGTTATCTGGGGCACGGCTGTTACCATTACGTTTACTGTACGTCCTTCGCGCGCAGAATCGTTATCGCAGATGAAACTCGGAGTGTACAGTATTTGTATGTAAATGACAGCTTTCCATTTGCACGCTTTCCTAACGTGTCTGTCAAGCAGACGTTATACTCTGTTATTACCGGACTCTCACGGTCGCAATTTGCTAAATCGTCTGCTACGTGTATGTACGTACGCTAATGTGACACTCGTTAGGCTGGATTTCTCTTTCGGCCTTGGCCAAGCCGTATAGGACAGCTGACACTTAATTTTTCGGCAGTGTAGTCGGTATTTGAGTACGCAGTCAAAGCGATACAATCATTTGGCACCGTTTATTGCACAGAGGCGGTGCTATGTAGATAAGCTTTTGAATCTAAATGACGTACTGCATGAGATGAACTCTGTGTCTCTGATGGAGGTGATAAAGTATGAGTGAGTGTGTTTGTGTTAAGAGCGTTAGTTTGTCAAAGCATTCATGGCAGCTGCCACGACCTGTTCCCAATCAGACACTAGCATCCACTCGCTTAGAGTATTATCAACTAGGGAGTGCGGCTGGGCTGGTGTGTAGAATAGATATATATTAAACATTTTAAGATAAAATGTCAAATAAAATAAATCAAAGTTTGATTAGCTGAAGTCAACTAGGTGACTAGGCGAGAATCCTGCCGGTCCTAATCCCCTGCGCTTGTGTGTGTGCGGGCTGCGTGTTTGTGAGTGAGCCTAACCCTCGCCCAGCCGCACTCCCTATTTGAAAATACATAGTATAGGATTAGTGTACTTTTAGTTATTTTCAATAATGAGTGAATTATTGTGTTATTTGTTTTGGAAAATTCACAAAAATCCCGATTACTCTAGTATTTCTTTAGTAATAATAACTGTAGAGCACACAATCATACAATGGACATTAAACATTCGAAATATTCCTACTAGTCCTTCTAATCTGACGAATTTCACAGTATTTCAAATTTTTTGCATCTCTTTTTTTGGCTCTGGTTATAAAAATTTTGAAATTTTGTAAACTTAATACTATGCATTCAGATGACAGTTAAAATTGTTTTTATTTTGATACCCCACAAGAATTTTTGCGATTTTATCAAAATGTTCATTCACTTTTGGGCCTTGAGGTTCAAAATTATTTAAAATTTCAAAAATGAGCACTATATTTAGATTTTGGGTAATTCTCTTTGATTTGATACCCCACACGAGCTGTTACGATTTTTTTCACTATTTAACCCCTAACATTTTGCCTCCCGCCCTCCTATTTTTGGTGGAGAGCAATGTCAAAAACTGTAGGGTTCTGCAGGGTGAAAGTATGGACACACATGCCAAGTTTTACGAAAATCGGTTGGTACTTTCAAACGTTATCATGAAACATACTGCAGATAGATAGGTAGACAGACGGTCTAGTTAAAACTGAGAACTCGATTCGCTCTTTCAATAATAACTATTTACATTTATTATAATTCTTATATTAATAAGAATAATTATAATATTATATAAATATTAACATTCATTGTGATGTGTTAATTAATATTTCTGTATTGTCCGCATACAAGTCCTGGTAATGACAATAAATTTTGAAGTTCGACAATAGAGTGTTGAAGTCGACAAAACACGGTTTAAAATTGTGTCTGTTTAATGACCGGGCGTTACAAAACTTTCGTTATTAGAAATTAAAAAAAATACAACTGTGTCAAGCGATTTATGGCCCATTGTGAATTATTTATAGCACAATATGGATCGTGGGCAAATTATCATCATCCTTGAGACATTTCTGCCTGAGGCATCTGCGTTTAGTCTCGCCCAGCGTTTCCTAGGACGTTCGATGGCGTATTTTCTTTCCCAGTTGCCTCTAATATTTAAAATGTGTATGATAGTTTACAGTTTTCATTATCTACACGTGCGGTGTTCATTTGTCTCTATCTTCATTTAATATTTAAATAAAGTATTTTTAATTTTTCTCGGGTATCTTTTTTTTTTTTTTTTTGTCGCGTCATGTTATCTTGCTACCAGTTACAAAAGTTTCATTTCACCCCCTTGCGGCTCCCTTTATTTATTCTCCATATTTCACTCCTATGTATTAAATGTGGAAACATATTTGCATAAAAAACAACGAAAAATTAAAACTGCATTGTTTGTGAACGAACTGTGTTCCCCTCCCTTATGTGCCCGATTATACCATTCCGGGTTGTACGGTATATCGCCAACGTTAACAACTCTGAAAACTCTCATTGCAAGATACGTTAAGATGACTTCGATTGTTCTGTTGTCGGTTTGGGCACAGCTATAGCGAGCGAGTTGATGAGTTCTCTATTGTCCTGCCAATCAATTAGTGAGACCGCGCGGCAACATTGGGTATACAGAGTTCATAGTTCATCATCTCGCAACATTCCGTTCATAGTCTCGTGATATATCCTTGGTTATATGAATGGCTGTAGGGTCTGTTTGTCAAAACGTGTTTCGTAACTAATCAGAACATTGCTTTTGACACTGCGTTGTATTGTAAGTTGCGTTGAGTCGCCCATCATTTTCTAACCGGGGGGGGATTGTTTAGAGTCAGCGAGTGTCAGGCTGTATACTATTTTATTTGCACGTGTGGCAGCAAACGTGTCGCTCAAGCTACGATAAGTTATAAATCTCACGATAAATTTTGAACATTGGCTTAGAGATGCGTAGTGGACAAGTTCCTTGTTGCATGGCTAACAAAATTTTAATTCATTTCGCACATGGGCACAACAGTTTTGGACAGTGTCTCGTAGTGTGTGAGCGTTAGCTGCAACAGGGCTGGCGACAACATTAAACGAGCATGCTAGTGTCGTTGTGAAGCGACAGTACATGACGGAGAGAGATGGTGTACGAACGAGACAGCAAACTGTTATCGCGTTGCCCCCCCCTCTCTCTCTAGACACCTTATGCTATACTTGTAAGTATGTAAGTAGGTGTATTTCATTGGTTCTGCGCATTTCACCGCTCACGAACGGCTGTTCAGGTTCCTACCCTTGGTGGCTCGGTGAAGGGTCTAGGGGTTACTCTGGTTACTGGGACGCCACGTCATAATATGGGGAAACAAACCATGAATTAACTAGGCTGACCAAATTATCTGGGGCAAGATTTGTTGCGTCAATCTGTTCATCTTTGGAAGTTCTCTTCACTCCAGGTTTGCGTCTTCGGCGCTCGGACACACTATCTGGGCCAAGACATTTTAGAGAATCTTTATTATTTTATTGCTGTCATTTAAGTTTATTATTACAGACTGTTGAACTATTAGTATAACTGTCGAATTAAGTTATATGCATCAAACAGTGTATATGTTGATTCATAAGTAGGCCTACTACGAGTAGTAATGTATTTCTCCGTATGTACCACCGAGTGCCTGCGTTTGCACACACCGAGAAACAGAAACTGTAAAATCGAGATGTAGTTGTACGCCGCATAAATGTGTCTGGGGAATACTTGAGAGGCACAACATCTGCTTCTGTATTGATTTACTTGTGTGTGTGTGTGTGTGTGCGTGCGCGCGTGCGCGCACTACACTACAGAGCGTTTTTATTTATTTTTCTGTATCGAGATGTTTGAATAATTTTTACGAAGTGTTTCATGAAAAATATTTTCCTTCTGATTTACTCAAGCTCCTTTCCTTTTGATGATGTGTGTTGGGGAGTTATATGCTTCCTCTGTCTCTGTCTGTCTGTCTGTCTCTGTGTATCCCCCCTCTCTCTCTCTCTCTCTCTCTCTCTCTCTCTCTCTCTCTCTCTCTCTCTCTCTCTCTCTCTCTCTCTCTCTCTCTCTCTCTCGTGTGTTTGGAATTCGATGTGTATGTAAAGGCCCCTGCAACACACAGCGGCTCTCAGTAACCTCTGCCTTTGGAAGGTCGATTCAAAGATTTATTCGCGAGTCCAGAATTGTATTAAAACAAGGTCTCTTGCTTAGAAATGCCACTGTATAAACATTGTTTGATTTTAATTTTGTACATTATCTATAGGCCTACAGCCGTGGCTTTGGTATTCTGTTTTGATCAAGGCATAGTTGTTTCCTTACTTATTTTAATGTGCTTATAGGACTGGTGTGCTTGAATACATTACCGCCGCTCCAAAATATTAACGAATTAAGGCGCGCCAGTCCGTATGTAGTCACCAGGTGTAGCGCGAAAGATGGCGAATGAAAGTGAATGATGTCAAACGATACTTCGGTATGTGGCAGACAACCACAAAATACGGAAAGACGAATGGCGAAACGAGACGAAATGATGCAAACGGAGGCGAAACCCTCCCACACGTGTGTCTCGTTTCGGCGAACGTTGGTTTTATTCCATTCCCCGTGCATGTGTAGGAGGGCCTTAAATGAAACGACAATATCACACACAGTTCACGTGAACTAATAGCGGTGTCGTCACAGTTAGTAGACATATCGATTTGATACTTTTAATTCGCAATCATGGCTGATGGTAATTTATGCGGCACTCATAGGTTAAGCACAGTTTCTTTCGCTTCTTCATACTGCCTACCCCGCCAAACTGCTATTTAAACAGTTCTGATTCATGACTGCACATATTGTTCAGCTGATGTTAGGTATGCGTTTTTTGTGACTGATATAATATCGCGCATCGGAAAGTATAGTTTAGCTCCGATAGTAGAAGTGAGTTACCAAGAAAAAAAGTTTAGCGTTTACAGTTACCTTAAGGAGACCTTGTAATGAACTGATCAATTTCTGCAATAAGTGAAGTGTTTAACGAGAACCAAAAAGTAACAGCAGTTCAGCGAGTAACATGAGAAGGAAATAAACACCTAGATTTTGACTTTACGAATAACGCTGACCCCCCCCCCCAACCCCACGTATACACCACAAAAAAAGAAAGCTCACAAAAAGTGGATCACGAATGTAGGCGATGTTGATAAGGATGTTGTGTAACATACGACATTCGAGTTTTGTGTTCTCAAGGAATGTGCCACTTGTAAAAAAAAAACTTTGTTGAGAGAATAAAGGATTTATCTGAGGACGTGACTCCACGTGAAGGCAATAAGATAAATTATTTTGTTTTTGATAATAAATAGAACTTTATTATTTTTCACTTATTTAGACGTATCAAAAGAATTATATTAATCTGTATTTAGCTTTAAAGTGATATTAACTGCCGAATGTTTACCATATCAATGTCTGTGTATACGGTGGATACATAGCGAAGTATGAGAATTTAATTTCACTGCTTGCGTGTCTGTCAACTGAATTGTTTGAGTTGACTTTTAATAACAGTTTCTACAGTATTAACTACAGTTTACTTCTGTTCATTGTACAAATAAGTATTTATATACGTACGTCAATATCAGATTTACGAATTTGCGACCCACAATTATATGCACTTTTATTCCTGTCGTCATCGAGTTTTCCGGTTATGAGTCAAGAGAAATTATAGACGATTATATTGGAGACGAGAAAAATGAACAAAACGAAACGGTCACGAGACACGCAGCGTGGGGGGGGGGCGAGAGAGCTGCTTGACCTTGGACTGACGAATTGTTTTAAAAAACCGTATAGTGTTATTTTGGCATTTTTATTTTCTTTTTTATTTATATTTAATATTTATTTTTGTTAATGGTATTTCTTTACTTTAAGTTTAGATCTTATTAAACGTTTATATGTGTACTACAGAATATATTTAAGTGACATACAGAAACGTGGCAACAACGCAGTTACTTGGGCGCAGCCAAAAGGAAAACCTTTTACGACTGCTTTGTTCGCCCACGTTAACGGTTTGACTGTAATTGGCTGTGTAGTGTAGTGTAGCTTAGCGTAGCGTAGGGTTTGTCACTGATGTACAGAACATTAAAGTGTGGTGTCGTTTGTGTTTCAGGGGGCAGCAGCGTCCGGTATCTGCCGCAGCCGAGCACAGTACGAGGGTTGCACGACAATAGTAGCCGACAACAATGCGTTTACTGCAACTTACGATGGTCACCTGCTCCTCTCTGTTGACGTCCACCCACGTATAACATCCGCACCCACACACACCAACACCAACACCATCAGCGCGTCCAACGGTGGGTAGAATTGTGGCAGTCCTTCACCATTCCTGCTTCCTGCTTCATCACCTCACGATTTCCGCATATTTGTACTATTAGCCTACATGGTAAAATCTCGATAATCCCGACTGATTGACCCTGGACTTTGTCCGGGCTAATAGCATTTAGGCCACAAAATCAAAGAACGTTTATTATACATTTACAAGTAATATAATTGAAATTAATATTTTACAGGATATTTTGGTCCTTTAATCTAACATTAGTTGGAACTAGAAGGTCTTGGTTCATCCGCATTCACGACATATGAAATTTACAGATAGGTTGAAAAAATTACTGATCTTCTGGTAAAAATAAATTAATCCACATGTCTTGAGTGCTTTTTGCGTGATAACAGCCTGTTGTGTTTCCACTTTTGTTCTCTCCAAAGTAATTGATCGACAACGAATTTTACTGGCTCTTGGTTCCCGTTCACTGTTTTCGCCTGCCTCACTCGTTCGACCCACTTAAGACCCGCTGCCGATACGCTGTCGACAGTTTCTTCTTCCGTCGAAATACGATAATCCTGAACTTCTTCCTCGGCTTCCAGTCGCAACGCATAACTTTCCGTTGTTAAGCGTTTACATTCATCAGACACGTCCTTTCCTAAAAATAAATATTAGCTTTTAGAAAAACGTATATGTATGTAGTAATGCTTATTATGCTCTCACTGAAAGACGTAGAGTGTATTAGGTTCAAGGTCATGTTCCCTTTAGGTTTTAAATAGTCTTTGCCGTCTCTTGTAATAAGACGCTCACCGACGGTGACTTACACCGTCCTGCACACCGCATCCCGCAAGCACACGAGTATTGAAGATATTCTCGGTGTAATGAGCGGGAGAACTGCCCCCCTTGCCTCTCTTCCTGCAGCCTTATTACGATCTCTCTTTACGTAAATCGCAAACTAATAATTCACATGAAGAAAACTGGACGCATGAAAATTATTGTGTACATTTATGTTCAGGACAGGTATCTTAAAATCGATACGTATGTTTCTGAATTCCTTATGATTGTGATGTTGACATAGACGTTACTTGTGATAGAATTTCAGGTAGTGCCCAGCACCAGTAGAAGTACCTTGGTAACGGAAATCTTGAGAGGAATGCTTTTGAAACTTGTACAGACTGTTAGCTGTACGATATTTCTGTTCGCATCAAACGATTGCGTCACGGCAAGACGATATATTAGAAGAACACAAGCGAAGATATGCGTAATGCGGAGCCTTTGAAAAGTGGAGATCACAGGACTCTAAATATTTTTCCGTCAGTGATTTCATTGCTCAGGTTTGTAGCAAATGAATAGACAGTATGCAACCACATAATGGCTGAAAACCGATTGGTCAGAAAGGTTGTTGCGTATGCAGCCAAAGAAAGAATAGTGTTGGATAATGTCCAGGGACCGATCTCCGTACGGTTGAAATGTTCGTTCGCTATGAATGTATATATTATAAGAAACTGTTTTAATCATTGGGTTGTGTGTCTCTTTTTTGTGACTATTTGACCCTCGAGTGGAAATTACTATCGATATAATAAAACGAGGGAGCGTCAGCAAGGTCACATGAGGAATAAAGATAAAACAATTATTTTTCACAATCAGAATGATCACAGTTGCACACCACTATATAAAAATTATCCCAATTAGCGCTTTCAAGGTTCACAGCCCATCGTCAGATTGGAATAGACAGGAAATTCGTAAAAACAACCCCTTCACCCCTCTCCCCCACCCTGCTCACACACAACAAGCTATAATATAAATGACCCTTCCCCACCCCCTAAACCCTGTCCCACCATCTGTAGAGTTACATATTTTTTCTAGCAAATTCCTTGTGTTTCAGTGTTGTGTTGTGTTGTGTGTGCGTGTGTGCATTCCTTTTAAACTACCCTCTTCCTCTCCACACACGTGGGTCAGTCATACACCCTTATTTTAAGACATCCAATTAGTACTATGCAAAATAATTCTTAATCTTATCTATCTGTCCTCTATCATTTACTTCTTAATCATGTTATAAAATATTTCTTCATTATCAAATTTAATTTTAATATTAATTAAATTGTCTAACCCTTTTTCTCTTTCTTTCAATATTTCTAACTCCTCTCTAAGCTTCCTTTCAACTGTGTTATTCACTACTTTTACAATTTCGTATTCTTCCAAAGGATTAACAAACTTATGGTTGTCTTCTATGAAATGTCTTGCATATAACGAATTGGTTGTTCTATTACCTTCTCCACGTTTGTGGTCAGACAACCTGCATACGAATTTTCGTCCTGTCTCTCCTAGGTACACCTTGTTGCAGTCTTTACATTTTAATTTATAAATTCCGCTTTTCTGTAATACTGGAATTTTTTCTATATTCTTATTCTTTATCTTATCAAATACCGTTTCACATTTTTTAATAGCTATATCTACTCCATATTTATTAAAACATTTTATAATTTTTCTAGTATGTGAACCTATGTATGTCAATGACCCTGCATAATTCTTTTGTTCTGGTTCTATTTTATCTTTTTGTATGTTAACCCTTTTCATAACTTTATCCACTATGTTGGTGTTATAATTATTATTCCTTACAATTCCCTTTATCGTTCTTAACTCCCTATCTTTTGATTCACTCCCTCTTTTAAACACTTCTGAGCTCTGTAACAAAATGAATAGATTGCCGCCATTTTATATCTATATGGGTGGTAAGACTCTCTTGGTATAATTATATCAGAATACGACTCTTTCCTAAATATCCTAACTGTAGTTTCTCATTATCTTTAATTTCTATGTTTAAATCTAAGTAATTTATTTTCTTACCTCCTATCTCTTCTTTAAATTGTAAGTTTTTATCCTTATTATTTACCTCATTTATAAACTCATGCACTTCTTCTATGCTTCCTTCCCAAATTACTAATACATCATCAACGTATCTAGACCATAATTTTATATTGTTTTTATACTTAGTGGAAGTTATTAATTGCTTTTCAAAATCATTCATGTATATTTCAGCAAGAATAGGGGATAATGAAGACCCCATAGGTAAACCTTTTTTCTGTATATAAAACTTGTTATTAAACCTAAAATAGTTCTGATTTACACATTCTTTAATTACTTTCATCAACTGCTTTTTATACCTGTATTCTCCCATATTATTATCGTTTATTAACTGAATAACTTTATTTACTGGATATAATTTATGAAAAAATAAATTATTTTTCATACGTGACTGGACGGGACTGCATTAAAATGAAAAAAAGGTATATATTTGATGTTTCGCAGTGTTTCTCGTCAAGATACCTGAAACACGCAGCGACTCCAAAAATATAGACATATAAAGGACGACGCAAGAAAGACCACTGATATGGAACACTTTGAAGTGCCGCGTCTGGTAACCTTGGGCAAGCATCGTGGCGTAACGCCGGGATTATGCCAGTTGCGAAAGTCAGGTGCGTTGATGGCCTCCAAACTCGCCGGCTGAAGCTATATGCCTTCTGTGTTACATAATTTCGTTGTGATTACATAAATCTGTGTCGACCAGTCAATCGGCTGATGACAAAAATAAACACGTGACTATGTAAACAAACAAATTAAAAGAAATTTGCGGTAAGTTTTCAGAAACAGGCTTGGAGAGAAAGCGAATTCGATTTTAAATGTGACTACGTTAAGGACAGTCTTTTATGAATCTGAACATACCAAGGCAAGTTCAAAGCCTTGCAGGTAACAGAAACTAAACTGCGTTGGGCTATTCAAGGGTCCAACAAATAGAGCGAGCAGTCAGTTTTAAATTAAATACAAACAGTCGTAATAAGTTTTAAACAGTATGGTACCCAATACTACAATACTACTTCCAACCACCAAATCATGAATTTTAATTCTGTGTTAACAAGTCGTTTATAAAGTGCCCTTCATTTAGGTTCTAGGTTCGCCTTTGTTAAACTGAACTCTTTACATTCCTGACATTGTTTAGTGGAAGTTTAGGTCAGGCTATCCTCTTTTTCATCTCTTCTTCTTCTTCTTCTGGTCCTACAACCGTGTGTGGCTTTTGGCCTCCTGTGCTATAAAAGGCTACTGCCTTGTATCCTCTTCGTGGTGGTCTTCATTTTCAAACGGTTTCCACTTTGTTATTCTTCTGATCAGGTTCGTCTGGTGCCCAAAGAGGAAGGCCACGTTTGGAATTCATGACTCAAATTACGAAAAAATAAAGTGTGATTCTCACTACGGATTAAATGAAGTGTGATTCTCACTACGGATTAAAAAGGAAGGCGAACAATAGAGAAGAGTGACAGCTGCTGTCAGCCAGTCTGGGTGCTCTTTACTAGAAGGTAAAAAGTTCTTCTGGTGTTACTACCAGAAGGATTCCTCGGCATCTTATCTCCAGGGATTTTGTGAAACTGACTATACCTTTACTGTTTACTAAGGCATGGTCTAACAATAATTTTCTTTAACTTATTATTTTTTTTTGTACGTCTGTTTACTTGTTCAAACATTTTTATTCACATCCCTCTTACAAATCTTTATTTTCATGTTGTTTTCTTGTCGCGGGTTCTGGCATTCGATGGGTAGGCCTATACGTTTTTAGATGAACTGTCTGTTGTCATTCCTTATCCAGTCCGTGAAGGTTCATGTATAGTAATCTATGTGATAGACTTAAGCCCATGTCAGAAGGAAAGGTTGCTGGAGGAACACGAAAAAGTTAAGATAGTCGTGGATAAGGAAAATGAAGGAATACATTAACAAAGACGGCGGAAGTTTAATATACAAAGAACTGTACAATATAATATAGGCCTAAAACATTTCCGTGAGGTATCGTGTTATGTTAAGTTGACCGAACAAGGAGCGGTTGACACAAGAGTAGCTCGTAGCTTCCTTCACGTTATCCGCACACAATCTGTTCAGCCAGCCAATAAACCTTGATAATATCGTTTTCTTCAGTGAAGTTTATATCATGATCTCTTTGGCGTCGTATAATCTTGTCTAGCCAGTACGCTAACAAGGTTTTTCTGGGTCTCACTCTCGTCGTTTGTTTATGGCTACGTCCCACTGTGTGGGGGGGGGGTATCATATGCTCCGTGAAGGTGTTTGCATCGGTTGAAAAACAAAACACTATTTTCTCTTCTTTGGTTCAACAGTTTCAATTGTCGGGGACGCGATATATCGTGTGAGTCATAATTATTATAATCGAACGGTTTTGATTAACGAGGGTATGTGGTGCCCTAAGACAACGAGGTACGCATATGTCATAAACTGAACTAACGGGCGTAGATCTATGAAAGAAATTATTTCGATTTTTCTTTGTTTTAGGAGCTAAATTTACATTCAAATTCTGTACTTGTCTATTTGTTTTAAATGTCTGTAGCTTTAGGCTAGTTTTTCATTGTGGCTGTGACGACATTGTTTCGTGGAATGTTCAGTGTTCAGTACAAAGCAGTATATACAGCAGCGGGTGTAGTTTATACAATAGAAATTATCCACAGCGTTTAATTCGTTTTTTTAATTTTAAAATTATTTCGTCTTATTTCACGCTAACACGATTTTCACCACTCTTCACACGCTCTGTTGGGAGACAGAAAAAAGGGCAAACGTCCTTTATACTTGAAAAATTTAGTAGTGTTGGTGGCTGCGGCTCGAGAGTCAGGACGACGCTATATCTTATGTTTTGTTGGACGCAACGAGCTTTAGGAACAACCTTGAACATCTGTTTCAGTCGTTTATCTCGTCTGTCGGCTTGGCTGTGAGTATGAGGCAATCTCTCTCTCTCTCTCTCTCTCTCTCTCTCTCTCTCTCTCTCTCTCTCTCTCCCCTCCCTCCCCCTCTCCCTCCCTCCCCCCTCTCCCGGCGTTTTGTCCACTTTCGTGGTGAAGGTGCACAATGCCCTTCTCTCCCCGTTATTCCTTACTATCGAGATGGATTAAATCACGAAGGCGAAGTAACGTCCTAACTGTATACTAAGGTGGAATATCTGAAAACATCACGCACTATATATCCCTTCCAGTTTGTAATTACGAATGTCTTACTTTATGCGAAGTTTTACAACCAAGTTGTATCTCACTTCCTGTGCGCTTGATGGCCAGACATCGAATCATTTTTTATTTTATTTTAAATTTAATTTTCGTTTATTCTTCTGTTTGCCATTGTTTCTCGGATTTATCTTTTGATTGTTCCGTCGGGTTTACAATTCCAGATTTTCGAAGATACACAGTTGTTTGAAATAAGAATATACTCATAGTGTAGAAACAAAGAGAAGTAGACCGGTATTTATATTATATTAAAAATAGTAGTGCCGAGAAAATTACGATGAGTCAAAAAAGTGAAAATTACAATAGGCCTACATAATGTGAAGATTGTGGTGTGATTTACATCGGGGAAACGTTGAAATGTGAAGAATGTCGTCCGACTTAACAAATAGGACCAATTTCCATTATATGAATGATGATAGAGACAGTATTGACTAGTAATCAAGGAATTAACGTTTAGAATTTACAACTTAAAGAACAACAGTATGTCTGCTGAACTGAATTTTCACATTTTAAAAGCGTTCCTTGCGCACTAAGTAGATATTAATCGGTCTCAACGCAACATGGCAACCGACGGTTAGCTCCCATGTTACGGAATTAATTGCTGGGAAGAGAAACCGCTGTATATTACATTTTTTGCTTTCAGACTCTTCTTATCTTCGTTTTAATAATAATTCGTTAATTATGAATAAAAGGTCGGTAGTCTTAGGATCATCATAAACCACATTAAATTAGAGGAATACTACAGATCCAGTATGTGCTGTGGACTTTCTTTTATTCAATTTGGAATCGAACCTCTGACCGTGTAGCCGTCCCTCTAGGTGTTGCGTTCATGCACGCCTGTCATGCTTGAATTTATTAGAAGCGGAGTCTCGTGCTCGAATTCGATTTAATTCTGTTTATAGCCTAGATTCACGTTACCATGATTTTCGCTTTCATTGTACAATTTAGAAAGGAAAGAGGAAGGAGACGTTCAGTCTTTTTGCGTATAAAATATGGCAGTGTTGGTGGCGATATACGAGGCTGTGGCTCGAGCCAGTAGGCGCTATATCTTATGTTTTATTGGACGGCCTGTAGAAACAACCTTGAACATCTGTTTTGGTCGTTTATGTCTTGTGCCAGCTTGGTGTGTGTGTGTGTGTGTGTGTGTGTGTGTGTGTGTGTGTGTTGTGAGGGCAATCTCGGTAAATTCTCCCTCTCCCATCTCGTTCTTTCTCGTTCGTCGTTTGTCTTTTCATGATAAAGGTATACACTCCACTATGTGTTAATTAACAAAATGATTTGAATAAGGAATGCCAAAGTAACTCGTTAGCATCACACTAGTCAGTGTGAAAAATACCAGCTTGTTTTACTACAGTCACATCAAAATTTAAAAATATGCTATTTAAAATGTAAAAATATATTCTTTTGAGACCGGAACAGGTGCTTCGCTTAATCGCTGATAGAAGATAAAGAAGGTATAAAAATACAAAATAATATAGTTATTTTCTTCTTCAGTGCGATTATTTGTCAAAGGGGCCTTGCCTACGTAACACTCGGACAACCTTACATTCTGAACAAGATAGCATTCTTACAACACTGAGTAAGTTCTTGGAAATCCCACCAGATGGCTCTAGCGTTGAAACAGTTCTCATTTCACTGACATCTCCATCGACATGTCAGTTTGTAGTTGACGTTTCGGCCTTTGACATCTAAGGACGTCTTGAGTATTACACTATAACGAAACTGCAGAGGACGACAAATCGTGTAGCGACCAACTGACCTATAAGAATTCAACACTTTTTGGGATTTGTAGTGCTGACCATACAACAGTCTGTGACGTCGTGCGGCTGCGATCCGGCCCAGTCTCCCAACTTGTGATATGTCAATCTTACTGCCACCTTATTCAAGATAGTAAGATTAAAGATTTCCACAATGTAGGTAGTACAATTTAAGATTGATGCCGTACCATATTCTGCTCTCAGTGACCCTCATTCGTGGAAGAAGAAGGCGTTTGCTTATAAATCTGAAGAATCCGTGTTTGTCGAAGTTTTGAATCGTGACATTCGCATGTACGGAACGCTCAAGAAACAGAACTTTTCTGAATACCCTTTTCCCCGAATAACGTATAGCGTTTGTCGTGTGAAAAACACTTTACTGCGTAGCGTAACGTTTAGCTTTTAAAGAATCGCTTCGATTTACAGTAAAATTTATGCCCACGTTTTTGAATTACTTGGTTTTGGTCAGAGGGGCTGGGGGTGAGGGGATTAAATGTCGGCGGATTAGTACCGTGTTCACTCCCTCTCCACCTTTCTGTTGGCTATAATTCTTTATCTCCATCTAACCCTGTGTGTTCCCCTCCCCCTACGGGTGTGTAAGCATAATGAGAAACTTTGGGAGACCGTTAATTTTGTAAGCGTGTAAACACTCGGCACGTGACCATGCGGCTAAGTGTCCCATATTTATTTTGATTCAGGAGATCATGGTTGGGGGGGGGGGGCATCGTGTTGTATTATTTTACTTTAGAATGCTGTGTCTTGTAAGGCAGTATAAACAGTGTCCCTGTTACTTGCCGAATCGCTAGTCGCCGACCTTGTGGTGTGGGACACCATAACCCACTCCCATACGTTTTTGAGTATGTGCAGCCGGGTGTACCATAATAAAATCAATGGACTATTTAGTTGTAGCATAATTGAACGTGAAAGTAACGTATAGGCCTAGTCTGTTCAAACCTTAGTAAAAAGCATTCCGCTTATGAACTACAGTGCTGACAAACGATGTATTGTGTTCGAGACACTCCTATGCACTCAGTAATGTATTAACACATTCGCACGAAGCAATGAGCGGTAGTTGTCAGTAAGGTAACGGCGCGCGCATGTGTATGTGTGATCATTCAACAATGAAACAGACATAGGCTGTTTACTTTGAAACCACTGAAACAGTTAACGCGTTTTGGTTTCAGTGTTTCCGCTATAAAAATGTGTGCTCTTTCTCAGCACTGAGAATGGCGAATTGTTGAATTACCGAAACTTTTTTATTGTTGACTTCTATATCAGAATTTTTAGATCACCAAGTCTGTACGGTACGAACACACGATTCCATCGATGTATACTATATGGATCGCGTGCTGCATTCACTGAATTCGGTCCGACCGCTGCATCAGTGGTTGGCAAGAACACTGCGTATGCTATATACTGTACCTGTACAAAGTCTGACATTTCTGCTTTGTTATAGCTTTTGTTGCTTTAGCGGATTATATTTTGCGTTAAATGGTATAGCTGTGTCATTTTAACAATTATTGACTCCAAAGTGGGAGGTTTTTCATAACTTCTTTTCCAAAATAAACTCATTTGTTTCACTGTAAGATTTCAGTATTCTGACACATTATTTAAGTTTATCGCTAAGTTCTGTTGCGTTCATAAACAGTTCTGTTGCATTCTTATTTATGAACATTTATTATTGAAGCCAGACGAATAAAGATAAGAATAAGGGAAACAAAGAATAAAAGACGTGAGCCGTAAACTTTAAAATGTTTATTGCGTAAATGAAGCTGGCGTGTACGCTCGCCATGGGCGTTAAAGTGTTCAATAAGCAATGCTAATTTACATTATTTTTTTATTTAATTTAATTAGCTACGTATTAACTGTATAAAAATTGTTTACATTAAACATTACTAAATAATACAAATTTATTTAACTTTTGACAGACACCAAGCTTAGAGAAGGTAGCTGCAGCGGTTCTTTCCTTAGCAGTATTATAGCACAAGATTTTATAAAATAATGTCACTATTAATTTGATAAGTTTCACTTCATGGCTGTCTTCAGAAAAATCATTGTTTGAAATATGTTTTCTAAACACTGTACCGGCAAAGTTTTTGCAAGCTGATACAATCATTTTTTGGTATTAAGTTTACTGTCAGATATAATCAATAAATTATACATATATTTTACAATCTTTAAAACGTCTAATGACGCTATAATTAATTTTCCGCTTGATACAAAATCAGTAAAATGAGTGTAAACGCTTAAGTTATTGTCATCTGTTATCAGTTAGGCAAAAGTAAAAACAAACTGTTATAATAATAAAATCTTCATAAGCACAAATTTTCAGTAGAACTGTCCCAAATGTAATAATCGTAAACTGTTAAAACAAGTGCATTACTGACTGAATGACTCGTTTAATACACGAGTTAACTTAGCGCCAAACGCTTTATTGCCAACCATTGTGTGGGAAGCTATACGTGCTTCGGTCCGTTTTCTGCCGTTCACTTTGCCTGGGAGCACGTGATCCATATAGTATACATCGATGCACGATTCAGTAAATACCGTTGTATTATCCGTTCATACGGTGTAATGCGCAAGAAAGAAGGTTTCAGCTATTGAAAGAATAAACAACGAGAAGGATGGAAGAGAAAAATGGGTGAATGAATTAAAAGAGAAGAAGCTGTCTATTGTTGTGATGCACAGAAAGAGGTATTGTAATGGATACGATTTCAAGGATTAGATAGACGAGTTTATCGTTCGAAGTTACGATAGACACGTCGGTCAAAGCTCTGAAATTTTAAGGGATCGGTGTGCCATGTTGGTATGCCAATAAAATCTTCATAAGCACAAATTGTAGGACTGTCCCAAATGTAATAATTGTAAATGTTAAAACAAGTGCATTACTGACTGAATGACTCGTTTAATACCAGTGGCGAAGCTAGTAGTTAATGAATGGGTAGGCAAAAATCTTATCTTAAATTTTTTTTAAGGAATCACTAAAAGGACGGTGGTTCAAATCGGACGCTGAGGTAGAGTTTGCTGTAACCGAATGGTTCCACAAACAGCCGTAAGAATTTTACTAGCAGGGAATCTACAGGTTAGCGCAACAGTGGAACTCGTCTTAATGTTAATGGAGACTTCTTTTAAAATCGTTGAATAAAAAATGCTTTACAGCACTATACGTGTTTCTATTGAACAATCCTTGTATTAGTCATACACAATAATACAACTGATTGAACTTCAAAATTTTAAACTTGATTAGTTTCTATATATATGTTTAATGTTACAAATAATTCAAATAACAATCTTGATCATCTGTTAGTTCAGCGGAATAACAGGGACACTTTTAATAACCGCATAATATAAACACACTTAGAAACAACACAGGCGCTTTAACTTAACTGTTTGGACCACAGAAGTGAGGCATGCCTCAACGCTCTATGTGTACAGCGCGGGACAATCCCCCTTCCCTTCACTTCCCTATCACACCACTACATTGCTTACATACAATGTATACAAAAAACGCTGAGGCAAGTTCGGGTTGCCTCATTCGCTTTAAACGAGCTATGCCGAATCTCACCTGTCACCATCTAGCAGTCGCTCAGTAAAGCCCGTTTCGGTTTAATAAATTCGACAGTCGCAGTAACAATGTATAATCTTTACGTTATGTAGTTCATACGTATTTATAATTTTTATTCTACAGAATTTTTTAGGGTAGGCTTTGCCTCAATTGCCTCCATGTAACTTCGCCACTGTTTAATACACGTGTTAACTTAGCGCCAAACGCTTTATTGCCAACCATTGTGTGGGAAGCTATACGTGCTTCGGACCGTTTTCTGCCGTTCACTTTGCCTGGCAGCACGCGATCCATATAGTATACATCGATGCACGATTCAGTAAATACCGTTGTATTATCCGTTCATACGGTGTAATGCGCTAGAAAGAAGGTTTCAGCTATTGAAAGAATAAACAACGAGAAGGATGGAAGAGAAAAGTGGGTGAATGAATTAAAAGAGAAGAAGCTGTCTATTGTTGTGATGCACAGAAAGAGGTATTGTAATGGATACGATTTCAAGGATTAGATAGACGAGTTTATCCGTTACTAATCCGACTCACCGGACTCCAAGGATGACTTTAAGAATCGTGTTTCCGGTGAAAAGAAAACGTACTGTTTGCGACATTTGCAATAAAACAGAACAGAAAAGTACACACACATAAAATCTAATCAGGCGTGTAAGCGATATCGGTGAAATCGGAAATAGTCGATGTGTTAGTCAACTACAAACGCTAACACGTATTAAAACATTCCGCTTGATCGGTTTCACGTAATGGAATTAATTTATTATGTAGTCGGAGTAATGTGTAGATGACGCTGCGATCGATCACATACGGCGTGCGTCGCGTCGCACTTGGGAGCGTTGTGTCACATTCACACCTCTCTGTCTAATCACATTAGGTGCAGCCAGGCTTGCCAATCTGAGCGGACTAAATTGTGCTATACATCGCCAATGTATTTCATAATTTAATAACACAAAATTAATTATATTACCTACCCGACCGTATAGTTTGTACATACACGAATACAGAATTAATATACATCTACAGTGAACAAGATACGACGTTTCTTCTTTGAGGTTTACAGATCCCTCAACCCATCCCGTGGATTCTCTTTTCCTTCTCTGTTCTTTTACCTCATGAGTTGACGTTTTAAATGAGTTTCAGGACCGTTTGTTCTCTTCAGAACCCCTCCCACCATCTCCGTGTCGTATAGGAAATGTCCTTTAACTTCCTTAAGTCTATATGCCACAGCATTGCAGATGTACATATCATATCTTTTACCTTCTACTATACCATGTACATAATGTTTCTCACTTCATTCCCGACTGGTTGGTTCAGTAGCGTCTGTGTTAGCATTTGTTTGTGCTTTTCAGATTACCCTAGCCTGGTCGAACTGTGTAGGGTTCATTCCAGCTGTTTTATTTGTAACCCGTGAAGTTCTGTTTTCATATACTTACATGTTTTCTAACGCTTTTTTTGGACTTTTTGAATTAAATTTGTAAAATTTGGTTTTCGTTACTTAAGAAAATGGTATTTTTATTTGAAAGGAATGATCGAGTTGAATCTGAGACAGTTGACCAGAGGATCGGCAACGCTGGGAGAGACGGTCGCCAGAACCGCGATGTCATTGTTAATTGACGAGCCGGGGGACTCGAATCCACGAGCGCGCCAAGTAATATAGTCGGTTAGCCTGCGACCGCTATTTATGTGGCCTTGGCTTGAATTAAGGTCACCAGCCGGCAACGAACTCTCCACTGGGAATGCATCACACCACAACTACATTGTTACGTTACTGGATTCTGTAAACTATAGTGAAATCTATGCATTAAAATCGCGAAAAGATAGTTGTTTGTTAATTGGAGGAGGGGTTCACTGTCTTTATCAGCAATACTGGGCACTAGCCTGTGTATTTGTATGAACTGTAGAATCTAATTTGAATAAGATTGTTTTCATTATCATGAGCATAATGCCACAGCTATCTTACTGTTTTATTAAAAGTTATATCAGTTAGTTTTACATTTATATTGACCAACAATTTGGTGGTAAATAATTTTTCTCTGGGATCCCCCCCCGCCTGTGTAATATGTTTAGGAAGATTGCATTCATTTAACATAAGAACAAAGGAAAAGAAGAAGAATTAACAAATAAGTACCCAACTAACATGATCAATTTTCTTCACTTGAAATTGTGGGTATATCTGCCTAGAAAAGGGCGAAAAATTATTTTTTCAAAAATGTTTTTCTTTCCTGATTCTGTAAAAGATAATGTCATCCATGTATCTGTGTTTTACAGAAGTGCTAAAAAGAAATATTACTTGTCTTTATAAGTGAAATTAATTTTCGCGCTCAAGAAATAGCACAATAGTAGATTTATAATACTATAAACAAATAGGCCTAATAAGTAGTATAATTTATATTATATAATTATCTTGAAATAATAAAATGTGGTTCAAGAACCGTATACACATGCCATCGTCTCAACTAATTAATCGTGAATTAAAAAATTAATCGTGAATATCTTGTCAAATTAATTGCTTCAATAGTTCATCATACAATTTAAATAGAAAACATTTTTAAAATTTAAGTTATTATTTAATTTAGTGTCACGTGGCTACTAACCTAGAGGTCCCTGGTTCGATTCCCGGGCCCGCACCATAAAATCAAGGTGCGTTTTTCAGCCCACAGGTCGACTCAGCCTGTTGAAAATGAGTACTTGGGATAACATCCTGGCGATAATAATGGGCGGCTGAAGCGTAGTGCTGGCCACACTGCCTTCCTTGTATGCCGTATGGCTCGCATATGGCAGCCTATCCTGCCTGACTCCTAGGCTGCTTCGGGGTACACATGGGAGCCATTATTATTATTATTATTATTTAATTCTGAATTTTAAGTTAAGATTTGAGATTGTTAGTACTATCTGAATGAGGTTATTATGATTCGAGATTATTAATCTGAAGTTATTGTTTAAGATTTTTTTTAATTAGGCCTGCGGATGGGAAGTATGGCCACTTCAACGTAAAGCGGAAAAAATGTTCAAGGCAACGGAAATGGACTTTTGGAGGAGGGCGACAGGCAGGTAAAGAATGGAAAGAGTAACGAATGGTAGAATAAGAGAAATTGTGGAAGTAACACGCGCAGTGGTAGAATATATCAAAGATGAACAATTAATATGGTTAGTCATGTTCGCAGAAAGACTACTGAAACGGATTTTCCAACAGAAGCCAGGAACAAGAGACAGCAGAGACGACCTAGAAAGAGCTGGTAGAGTGGCATAGAGACTCATCGACGGCGTGGATTTAGGAGATAGTAGAGATGGATGTCGATTAGACGTGGAACGCTGTAAGCTGGTGTAAATAAGAAGAAGTTAGTATTTAAAACTAATAGAATATTATAAGCCTGTGTGAACTGGATGCTAGGCAGACACTCAGGCACAATCAACTAGTCCTCTACACGCAATTTTTGAAATCATCGCGGACTTACGGTATAAAGCTCTGGGGTTGTGCGAAAAAGAGTGATGTCAGACTCGTATGAATATTTCGGAACAACTGGTTACGAATACTGATAATACATTATGATTCTCGTACATATGTTGATGACACAATACGGTATATGCGTAATGACGGAACTATGATATCCGGATTCAACAATACCGCGCAGACCAGAAAAACTGTTGTAGAGGAAGATAACCTTGTAGAGTCTTCAGAACACATAAATACATTGTATAAATTCCATCTCTGTTTCGACAGGCGACTGGACAAACTTCTCATAATTTGACTACACTGATATCATCACGTAATTCGGACAAGAACAAAATTTGATACTGCAAAACACAAACAGTCCAGGAAAGCACGAAACTAGAGTACCCTAACTTGTACATTACAATCTTCACTGACTTTTGTTCTGTTTGTTAATTCATTTTGAGGGCCCCGTGCCGCTGTAAAGACGGTGGGCGTGTTTTCCGAATGGGCAAGATGGATGGATGGGGAAGATGTCGTTGATCTTCAAGCGACAGCGACAGATCATCCTTACTCTTTCACGGTTCGTAATGTCAGTACCGGCAAGACGTTACATAAATCGTGAGTGGAAAATATCGTATTAGAGAAATTTATTGTTACCAAGAGTACCGTTAAATACGTAGGATGTTTTAAGTCACGTTAGTGAAATTACTGTTGGAACCAAAATATTATATCGTTGTACCTAGAGGGTATAAGTGTATGGAGGTTTCATTGTATTTTATCGAAATGAACAGTAGTGTACAAGAGACCAAGAAAGCTGCAGTGAATCACGATGGCAGACTATTTAGTATTACAAGTAGAAGTTGAAATGCTTCGCGTTGTTAACAAAGATACGGTTGGTCTCCGTTTAAAGAGAACGAAACCGTTTGAGTTTGTGTAGACCCTGCTATTAGAGACCATCAGTGGAGTGTCTCTATGACAGAGAACTACTAGGTGAATTGTCGAACTTAATTGTAATATTGTAAAACAATAAGGAACTGATTGTACGCATTATGGGGATGAATCGTGATGCTACTACCGCCACATATAAATGTCACCACCACTGTGAAACCATGTACAACACATCACGGGATCCTGTCCTATGCTTGCTGCAAATGAATATTTGTGAAGACATTCTTATCGTGCTGCCAGAATTCTGCACCGACATTTTGCACGTGCAATCTTCTACAAAACATCGTTCCTTATTAAAAGTACCAACCTGAAGCTGTTTTATAAAATAAAGACATAAAAATTTATTAAAACGAGGAAATACTCACTCACATCACAAATCCTCCAAACAGACCAGATATCACCGTTCTGAGTAAAAATAAAACAAAACAAAAAATGAACACCTGACTGATATCCTCACTAATATCTCAGTTCCTCTTTGGCACAACCGTGGAAGTGTACTAAAAAAAATTAAATACCAAGACTTAAATAAAAATTAAAAAGGTGTGAAACGTCAACAATGTAACAGTGAACCTAGTCATAATTTCTGCACGTGCTTAATACCAAGCACAAAAACCATAATGTTAGAAACATTCAGACTCAAACTGCTCATTTGGAAATTGCAAAAATCATGCCTGTTGGACAACACCTGTGTAGGCTTATAGTTTGCAAAATATTAGGAGAGGAACTCTAATAAACTTGGTTTCCCAAAACCCGTTCACCGTGAGAGAAAGCAACATATGGTTTGAAAAAATGCAACAATAATAATAATAATAATAATATCGTCTTCGTGTGAACGTCAAGGATTTAGGCGGCTTCCCTGCTCCGACTGCACAGTTCATTCCGTCTTCTGCGCGATCGTCGTACACTCTTTTTGCTTCGTGGGGGCATAGTATGTGTCTTGCCTTGATTAGTTAATAATGATAATAATAAGCAACAATTTGTTTACTATGGAATTTGCAATTAAAATAATCACATAATGAGTAGGAAAGAACGGAAATTGTTAAGGAACGACAGCATCGTAAGGGTGGCCAACCTGTTCGCAGACCGTGTTTACGTTTTTCTCGGACAGTACACTTGTAACTAACTTGACAGAAATATCTAAATAAAAACTCTCCCAAACCACTTAACGTTTTTTACGATTTACAAAAGACGTGTGCAATCAGCTTTGTTCAAAATGTTTATTCTGCACAGGTTAGCGACCGATACTGCCTTATCGGACATCACACTTGGTATCAGTTGCGTAGATTGCGCGTACTGGTACTGGTAGTTTGACTCGTCGAGTTTGGGGGCTGTTAGTCAGCCGCACCCTTCGCTCACAGATTATTGTTATTCCTCTCGTACTCGGCCCTTCCCCCGTATCGCTCTCCCCTTCTTGGCAGCGTTCACCCTTCTGTGTTTCGTCGCCAAGGTCAACACAATATAACAAGATCCGGAGAAAAAGTTGAATGACCTCGATTTACTTCGCACGTACTCTGTAAAGTTAGATAGGTCTACATGTCATTGTGAGATTCGCTGAACATTTATTGAAACTAATTTAAAGTTATGACAGTAGCGGTGCACATAGTAGCCTACTTGTGAACTAAGACTAAGGAATCGACTAACATAAGTGTGCGTTGAGAATATACGTAAATAACTTGCAAGACGTAAGCCTATAACTTGGATATAGCTTGTGTCCTCACGTCCGAACTAATGCTTACAGACTACAGTAATTATTATCTCTGTCGTAGTCAAAATAATATTATTACATCTACTGCATATTTTAAATAGTCTTCAGACCGCATGTTAATGAACTTATCACAATGACATCGTATATTCTTCCCAGTTTGCTTACTCCAGAACGGTCTGTTGAAATATCTCAGTGCCTCTTTGTTTGACGTTTACTGTCTTCTACGAACCAGTTTCGCTTTTATTTCTATATCACCCGGTACTTGTAGAGTAAGTGTCATTCAAAAGATATTTGCAGGAAGTAGGCCTAAATCCTTTCATCTCTTCGTTCTCTCCCAGTACCACAGTGCATGTCTCCTCTAATACACGAATTTTGTGTCTTCTCCGTGTTCATCGACGAACTCCAAAGTTGATATTCCTCCAATTATGTTTCCATTTCTGTACTGAGCGAGAAGAATTGAGTGTATAAACAATGTAAAAGTTGAAAACAAGTAGAAGGAAACGTGGAAAACTCATGGCGGAAAACGGGCCCGGGAGACTTCTGAAGTTGGCTGCGAACGGTCGGCCAGAAGGAACGTAAGGGATTGGTAGATCGGGAACGAGGTGGTGAGGAAGAAGAGATCACCTGGAAGGACCGAAGAACAAGATATTCTAGTTCCTCTTTATAAAGTAAACGAAAGTGTCGTTTCGTTTTTCTGGCGTTACTGAAATTTTTTTTGTTTGTATAACTATGTTTACGTGAATATGAAAATATTTAAATTGATTATATTTAAATTTCGTATGGGCGCCAGAGATTATGTGATCTCGGGGATTTTCTGAATGAAAACACAGTAACTTGGATGCTAATAACATATATCTTTAATTATCTCTGAAATGCAAATATTGACAAATACATTTATCGTTTAACTATATTGTCGAATATACAATACGTTACTAAATAATACTTCATAATCAGTATTATATATCTTTTAATTTCTCTATATGTTTCCTAATCAAAATTATTCAAAGAATGTCATCTGATAGAGTAAAGTTAATACATACATAAATATAAATCAATTATTATTTAAATAGGAACAATTGCATATATCTATATTAATCAGATATGCCTAATTTGTGACACCCCCCATTAATCATCAGTATCAATAAATACCATTAGCATCTACACATGTTTAAGTTATTTATAAGTACGTATCATTATTAATCATAATCAAATGGACTCTACTACAAATGAACTTTCAACTTTGAATTACACTAACATACTAATCCTTTCTAAGTCATAAAGTAACTCAAAATAGCATCCATTTACTCGTAAGGTTCTTTAAGAAATGAGACGGGAATTTGGAAGTATATAGACGATCTACGACATTGTAAATATGTGTTATATAGATATATAAAAAATGTTAGATTGTACTCGCTCACGGTTTGTCCACATCAGGAATCCTTTTATCAGCGTGGTTAATTAACACTCACTAACACATACTCTGCTTTTCATTGAACACATTTCACTACTGTAGGTATTACCCGTATTTCGTTGTATTTCCGCACACGAACTGCCGCGCACAAGAAAAAGTATACTGGTTGATTTAATATCACTAATCAATATAAACTTCTTCTTTCTTCATGTTCGAATTGATTTAAAGTCATCACTCGCGTTGAAGATTATTTTCTTAATTACACTCCGCTTACCATTATACTTCTCAAGAATAGTTATGGAATTAACTACCCTTCTATTACTATTAAACTGTGAATTTAATCATCACTTTGTTTCTCCTACACTATTACTTTAAATCACTAATTTAAATAACAAAGTTTCTATTAAGCGTCTTTACATTTCGCGTACTATTAAGTGATACTCTAAGACGATATAGATGTTTTAAGCAACAAAACTGATTGTAAAGAGAACAATCTGTAAGAAAGTTGACTTCTAAGAAAACTGATTTGTAAGAGAACTGATTTAAAAAAAGAAGAGCGCGATCGAGCGAGTTGGACTAATATTTATAATAATTGCCCTCTCTAGCTTTCCTCTAGTTCTACTCAAAATTCCCTGATAGGCTTAAGAGCTTAGTTCCGGGCCGGGAACTTTGAATTTGCCCACTCATGCGTCTTAAAAAATTGGCGCTTACTGGTTACGCTTTTTATGATTGGCTGTTCACATAGAAAACGCGCTGAATTTAGCACGTGTTGATTTCACTCCAACCGACGCTGCTTTCACCCGCTAAACAAGTTTTTTATAAGTGTTCATCTTTTGTACTCTCAAGGTCAATATTTCTCAAAACTAACGGTACATGACACTAAAGTCGTTTTTAGCAAACAATGAGTTTCCGTTACTTTATGAAACGGAAACTTTATAGTTTACTTTATAGCCGACAGTCTGTCGCCGCTGCTACATATTATAGAAATTTTTATCTGAGGCATTTCATTGTCTCAACACTACACTCCATATAACGAAATATTTATACTTACAATTAACTATATAAACACTTAATAATATCTAATATACATTAGTGTCATCACATCAGTCACTATAAAATTTTATCATTATATCTTTACCCGTCGCGTAAGACCTGGTCGTCTGCAAATTAAAGATGAACAAGCAGGCTGTTTCTGTACCAAGACATTTTATTTTCCATTGACGTAAAGCATGCGATAAGTGATAATATGCAGGAGGCTTGTTAGGGAATTACCGTTAATACTCAGGGCTGAATCGTTATCGAGCTTGGCGTCTCCTGTCTTCTACGTCCAAACATTTTCCGTCCAATTTATCTACTACTTTTCAACATGAACATCATATCGACTTGTGATCTGGAACGCTTCTGAGCTTACGACCTTGAAAGAAACGTGTATAAAAGCATTACACTAATTAAACCAGGCGAGGTGACAAAGCAGTCACGTTTGTATTAATTGCGACAAATATTAATTATCTAGTTATATAATTACCGTTATTAATAGGCGTTTCTGTAATTGTTTTATAATTATCACAAAATAATTTATGTCAAGGTGTACCAGCATATTATTTGCGTCAAATAATTTTTATGCCAAGGAAATACTCCAGTGGTTATCCTATTTCGTAGCTAGGCTATCGTATAACAACATATAGGCCTATATAGAGAGAGGGGGGAATAGACCTACCTCCTATCTACTTACTTCCTACTCATAGCACCGAAAGCTCAGCCTTAAGAGGGATCATTTAAGATGTTATATTTTGAAACGCGGTAACTTGGCTTTTCAGTTTTCTTATTAATATTGTAGGCTCCCTGTATTTTCAGTTAATGCTTGGAAGTGTAGGCTGTCAGAACTCTCATGTATGTGCATCAAAGGCGTACTTTGTTACATCCTGCATACATAAAATACGACTTCAGTACATTCAAGATTGCAACGTCGTTATTCATGGCTGTTGGTATTCGATAACGGAAAGGCCTATCGATGTTTGTATCGATGGGGGGGCGGGGATCATGAGTTTTTAGTTACGCTAATGCTCAGCCCACACGACCATTTACTCATCATAGGGTACGGTCCCGAGGTACTATTTTTGGCTCTTATACACTACGGATAGTAATGTACGACTTGCCATGCATGATAGGTGAATGATTCGAACAGACTTTTTCAAATATACGAGGCATATTTAGTGTTCAACGATAAGGACTATTTTGGGGGCGGGGGGCGAGAACTGGCAAGCGTGTCCGGAGGAGATCGGGATCATTGGAGGTTAAACGCGGTCAAGACTCGTACCAGCGGGCTAGCCTACCAGGGAAGAAGTCGAACGAGCGAAGCGTGTTTTCAGTTTTGAGTTTGGCATTTGTCTGTCTGTTCGTTTGGGGTGTGTCACACAATAAATTTTGAACGTATTAAACCAATTTTTGTAAAACTTGGCATGCGTGTCCGTACTTTTACTCTACAGAACCTTGTTGTTTTTGGGATTGGTCCCTTCAAAACTAGGAGGCGGTGGCGAAAATGTGGGGAGTCAAAATTGTGAAAAAATATTGAAAATTGTGAAAACCCATTTCAGATCAAATTGACAGATCAAATCAAAAGAGTTTTAACCACAACTGAATATAGTATTCGTTTTAGAAAATTTCAAAATTTGTGAATGTAAGGGCCCAAAAGTGGGTGAAAATGTGATAAAATCTCAAAAATTCATGAGTTTTTCAGATTAAAGAGAATTTTAACTGTTAATCTGAATGTAGTGTTAACTTACGGAAATTTTAAAATTTTGGGACCCCCAGGGCCCAAAAAAGTGATCAAAAATTTGAAAAAATTGTGAAATCCAGTAAGGTGTTAGACTAAAAGAAATTGTAACCCAAACCGGAATGTTTAGAATTTTTAGTGTTGTTGTATCATTGTGCGCTCTACAATTGTTATTTGGTAAAGAGATAGTAAAGAAGTCGGGATTTTTGTAATTTTCTGATAAGTGAAAATTTAGCTAATATGGAAATTTATGTAATAATAAATGTAGGCCTACTTCTTTTAAAATAGTAAGCAGCTCAGGTAACATACTAGTTTAAAAATTTATTTGTATTAAAAAAAATATGAATCCGTTAATACGTGAGCCTCTATATAACAATTTATGAACGAAAATATTTCTGGACTAAGCTTATGGGAATCCTTGTTGTGTAGTGATCCACCACGTAAGCCGATATTTCACTAACGTCACTACCAAATCCAAAGGTATCACCTGAGTTACTTTTACTCAGAAAGTTTTAACAAAGATCCTCCAAAAATTTGTAAACAGTCACCCTCGAATGTAAACAGTAGCGCACCGAGTGGACAACAATGCACGCGGTCAACAATGGACGCAACAATGGTTTGACGGCTTAATAACATCAGTGTTCTTACAATGTATACGCTCATATTTTCTCATTCGCGACGTAATGAAATTACAGACGGCCTTGAGTAAGACTTCTCGAACAACGCTCTCTCCCCTGTCTCGCAAGTAAACATGTTAACAACACGGGCGCACGCATGCCGAGCACGGTCTCTTTGTTGCCTTGAAGGAGGGAACAAGCGGAATGTCTTAAATTATTAAATATTGTAGGGGAGAGTGGCTTGTTTTTTGCTTCTCCCTCCCCATTAACAAGCACCGTGACACATCGCAAGGCGTACAAACAGCACTCATTTACCGGTCTAATTGTTCTCACACGTTTACATAGTCGTTTGTTTCCCCTATATTCTGTATTGCTTTTCCCTGCACGCACGCGAGCGTGTGTTTACGTTTTAAACAGGCATTTCGAAAATATAAATTATATGTTTTGTATCTTATTTGTTAACATACAGTTACGTCAGCATTAAGTGTCCACAGTAAAGTAGATAATAACATTAAACGTTTATTAATAAAATTAATTTCATTTGTGGGATGTTTATGGCTGTGCTGTTGCCTTTAGAGACATTGAAAATGTGTTGATAATAAAATCATCGATATACTTTCTGTAATGGAATGCTCTGAGCAATGTTGTCATTTAGATTGATCGTAGACCGATTTTGTTTAGTCTAATCTTATCCTTAATATAAACGGCATATTAGTATAATCATATAAATACGAATGGAAAAATTTTGCTTGACGATTTAATTTTTAAACCGTACTTTAAGTCATGCAACGAAAACACAGTAATTCATATTTTCGAATTAGCAAACTAACCTTTTGTAACCCGCCGTGTGACTTCAAGCAGATTTTGTTACTACGCGTTTCGAAGCATATGCTTCATCAGGTATCTTCAAATAAGTTAAATGACTTTATCGAGGTCGTCACTAACTAAAATCCAACTCAGCATTTGGATTGCACGCGGTGTTACAATCGGTGTCATATTTTTGGCAAGGCACATAAAAAGTTTTCTATAAATACTTGTTATCAAAGCTTAAACTTATTCATTAAAACATGTGTTTTGTGTAAAACATTACGTCGGAAGGGCATGGTTTACACAGTCAAAATTCGACCAATTTATAATATGTTCTCAAAAAACATTTCGTTCATCTCTTTCTTACCATGTCGTTCTCCGTTATTCGTCCTTCACTTTTCTCCTTTGGAAACTTGTCAGGGCGTCATGCAGGGTAACTTCAGTAGTGCCACTTAAAAAACCTCCACATCTGCCCTGGGTTTGCATTCATATTTCCACTTTCTAGGTTCTCCCGCATTTCTGTCGTTAGGAACATTGTCCTTTTCGGCCGTTGAGACCGTTGACCGGTTTCCATGTGCAACCCCCGGTAGTAATCCTATACTATCATCCGGACCACATGGAGCCATTTTTTTTTTAACAGGTTGTTACTCCTCTGCCTTCTCCTTTCTCATCACTTTCGAGACGAGACCCCCGGGATTGCGTCCGGCATGGAGGAAAACATTAAGAGGAAGCCTTACAGAAAATACAGCTGAAATTCATCAGGGTCATGGCTGTCTCGGTGTTAATGTATGGAAGCGAATCCCGGGTACTGAGTAAGAAAGATGTAAGTCTTTAAAACTTATAATCGGTAGGTGTTTTCTATCGGGCAAATCCTCTACTCGGACTGCTTCCGTCGTAATATTTTTCGCTTGACATTTCGACCCTCAGAATCTGGGATCGTCCTCAGAAGCTGAGAAGCTGTGGTGGCAGTATGGAAAACGTAATTTTAATCGTGCGCTGAATACTTTGGGGGTTGTTTCTGCTGTAGGGAAAACAGTACAGTTCAAGGCCACTACGACCTGTAGCACTACGTGAGGGAAGGAGAGACGTTATTTTATTAATGTGGACAATAAGTATTTTATAGGCTACTTTAGCAATAGTAAGCATATGTTGTCTTTTACTTAATCGTGTTGTGACCTCGGTACCGTAAGGACCTCGAGGAGGAGGAGGAAGCAGATAGCAAGGTCCCGCAGAACTTGTGGCGATGATATTATAAAGGCTGTTAGCAAGAAAATTCTAGAGAATGAACAGGCTCGATGTATCCGAAACCACGACGGAACCGCTTTGGATGAAGCGTGATTACGGCTATTCCACTAAGACTCTTTGGTCGTTTATTTTTCTCCTTAAAAGAAGTTGCAATCTTTGTTATTCTTAGAATGAATAAGTAGAAGTGAACTCATTGTTATATGTTGAATTGCTAGAGTGGCTAAAAGTGGAATTTGTTTGTATTATGTGACCTCAGATATTGTGCCATCTACGTGCTAAACTTGCGAAGTAGATTATAAAGTCACTAGAAATAGAACAGTAGATAAATAAAAAACAATAAATTTGTTATGAAACATCAAAAGTTCAAAGCAGCGAGGTTATAAATATAAACGTATCTTGGTAAAAAAAAACACTCACTTTCTTCTGTTTTGGGGAGAGAATTGGTGCGCAGTGCGGTCTAAACCGAGCGAGCGAAATGTTTTATCTTTTTTTTTCTTTCTTTCTTTTCGCCGCTGGTATACGAAAACATACTTTGACAGTGAAATTTAAATGGCTGTCAGAAGATAAACACGGCGTGTGAATGGAATGGCGTAGCGCTGCAAGTGAGACATAAATAGCAACACCGTGCAGCCACCGCCGTTGCCATGGCGACGCGTCGTCAGTGTACATAGCAACGCACGCCCCCAGAAATTCTGCAACCTCTCCCCCGTACCGTCCAAATATTTAGATCATTACCCATTGCACTGTTTTCTACCGATCCCGTAGTTCGTTCACTCCGATCCCACTTCGACGGAGTGTCTCGCAAACTTTACTACTAACGTGGCGAGGTTTAAGGATAATGAGACGAACATTTATCGAAATTTTCTCCTTAACAGTAACACAATCTTACTCAGAAGTTTTGATAGAAAAATACTAAGGAAATTTTGATGTCATCGAGATTCAGTGGATCGCGATCTTTTTTAATGAGTACAATAAATAATTAACGATTTATGCCCGTTTCACAATAGGTTCTGTTGTAGTTATAGTTATCAATACGCACTATATACATAAATAATTAAGTTAAATTCTCTAGTTCGCGTTCTGACAAAAAGCCACCAATACATACTGTAATCGCTTGTGTGAACAATTCGCAGAACTGAGTGCAGCCGCCTGTATTTTTTGTATATGTTTACACAGTCAAGATCACGTGTGGTGTTATGTAGACTACCAGCTTCCAGATGGTTCTTCGTTAAACACGAAAATGGCACGAATTTGCCAGAGCTTGCGTATGTATGTAGGCCCGTATAAGGTTTCATAAAGGGCTTCAGCAGTTTAATTTTAAAGTTTCCCCATTTACAATGTGGAAACGATTTAGGATTACTGTAGGTCAGATTGCGTTACATTAGCCTAAGGGTAGAGGCTGCTTATTCCTTGTGGCCCCTTCAGTTACATTAGTCTATAAACTCCGTAAGTAGTGATATACCACTATGAGTCATTTCTGCTTATTGATGTAAACTGACTGTACACAAATAACGATGGATATACTGTACATACCAAAAGACGACAACTGCAGATACACATCGATTGAATTCATTCATATGACAGTTGGACGGTAATCTCAAAAACGTATCGGTATTTCAAATATCGATCAAGCGTCGAGATTAATAGGCAAACGAGCGTTATTGTTAGTCTAATGGTACACGAAACAGGATGCTGGGGTTGGAGCCGCTCAGGAGTTCTGCTAGCGGAAAAGGAAGTCGTCGGTTACATGCGTAATGTAGGGTCAGCGGGGAGTACTAGGAGAGGTCAGTGGTGGTTTAGGTCGTTGTGGTTTAAATATTTTTCTGCGTTCCCTCGATCCCTTTCGGTCGTATAAAGCTGAAAGGGTTGGTGGGGAATTTCCAGCTGGATAGGGGTTGTGTTAACACATTTGTAGTGACATTAGGACGTACTGCTTGAAGACGGCGTATCAGTTTAGTGAGAACATCGGATCTGTCTCGTACCAGTAATTGCAGGCTATATATTCTTTGAGCGTAACAAGCATTCAGGTAAGCATAACAAGCATACTATAAGTTCAGACACCTGGGGAACATGATAGGTAATGAAGGGTGCATAAACACGATAATACATGAGAAATATTACAAATAGGAAATAGGGCATAGTGTGCTAACAGTAGATTATTGACAAGCGAACTCGGTAGTCACAACACAAAAATCAAAATATATAAGAGATCTATCAGACGGTTATTGTTTATGCAAGTGGACATGGCCATTAGGAAAAAAGGAACAAGAAACACTAAGAAGGTTGAAAAAAAAATTGTACGACGTGTTTATGGTTCGGTTAACGAAGATGATGAATAGAGAATAAGAAATAACCAGGAGATAGATGAACTATTGAAGCGTGAGGATATTGTAAAGGCTCAACGAATACAATTACTTGGTCACCTACAACGGATGGGTGGTAAGCGCATGCCAAAAAAATTCTGAGGAAACAGGTCTATAAAAGTAGAAAGAGGGGCCGACCTAGGATAAGATGGTTGGTTGTTGTGCTGAAGGATCTAAGAAGAATGGACGTGAGGGGTTATACTGAGATGTCAAGGGATAGAAGACATTGGGGAAGATTGGTGTTGAAAGCCAGGGCCCACGTTGGGCTGTAGTGCTAGAGAAGAAGAAGAAGCATATAAATTTGCTTACTGCCGTAATTTGCATATAAATTCATAACTTTCCGTCTGATTTATTGAATTATTGGTCAGTCTGCAGTGGCGTAGGGAAGAAGTTTTGTTTGGGGCCCATTTGAGGCTTTATTAGCGGTTCCCTTAAAATATTAGTGCCTTTTATTAGACGTAATTGCCTTTTGCGAGTTGCGTTGTCATTATACGCATTTGCCACAAACCCACATCGTGGGTAATATGACATTACCATCGTTATATGGCATACCTATTCATCATTGTGATAATATGACGAAAAGTATAATACTGATTATAATAACGTATAGGCCATATTATAGATAATATGTATACTGCATACGCCACTAGTTGATCAGCTGCACTATGAATATCGTCTTAGATTGATTCATTCTCAGACTTTAATGTGTACTACGTTTGTCTAATTTTGTCATTATTCTGTCAGTTCTTCTTTATATGATAATAAAAGCGTTGTCGGCGTCCCTCCGGGTAACTGAGTTTCCTCCAGCAACCAGAATAATATAATTGTTTTCCTTGAACATCCGCGTTCGTAACGTTTGGATTTCATCGCCGGTCGTAACGTAATAACACAGTACCTATGTCACAAGGTCTCGTTTCTTCGAATCCGTGCGCGTACTACTGTAGTACTACTGTATAACTTATGTAGCACAAGGTCCATTCAGTGGCAGTGGGGACAGCGCGGGCCATTTGGCAAATCACCATGGCTGTGGCTAACGTGACCGACCTTCAGACAGCTGATTTACCACCTGTTCGCTGAATTGTCTGTTTTAACGGCATTTTTTGCTCGTTACCCGACTGTTTTAGAATAGATTTTAATTATTTTTTTGTTTTAATAAAGTCGTTTTATGTTTTCTCGTAATGGTCGTTTTTACGGTTTAATAAAGGTGAAATGAGTTTGTTGTACTGAATAGATTGTGGGTTTCGATTTCGTTACAGCGCTGTATGATTAAGCGTGACATAAATTACAGAATTGATGGTTTCCCTCTGTCGTAAATTCAGTGGCCTAACTACCGTGGAGCGGATGACTCCAAGGGGGGGGGGCAACGAATTTATAATCCTGACGCAGAAAATAGTCATGCAGTCCATAGGACATAGTAGTCCAAAATAAGGCCGGGGGGGGGGGACGAATTTTTCTCTCTTGCGGCAGATCTGTCGCGCCGTACTGGAAAATAGCGTTTCTTTAGTTCGGAACGTAAAGTTTTAAAGCGTAGTAACGCTATGATACAAAATTTCGAAGTCCGAAAGTAGAGACTGTCTGACGATTTCAGGGGACACCGAACAATTATTTAATATTTGTGTTTTTCACTTATATGATTAATATTTATATTTTTTCTTGGTTTCTTTTGTATATGTCCATTTATCAATAGACTAACATTGTAATTGGACGGCGACTATTTAAATAATGGCGGCGACTAAAGATCAGTTTATTTGTTTTTACAACTATAAAACGTACATTTTAGTCAAGTCTTCAGGCAAAAATCTCAATTCAGGCCGTTTTCCTTGATTTTCGATTCCCATGTTACTAGTCTTGTTTCTTACTATTCGTTATACGAGCGTCCCTTTGTAAATGAATTGTCCTCAAAATCTCAAGCGTTGATTGAACCGAAACCAGCTTTTAATAAAGCGTAAACATTCTAAGTGATGGAGCGTAAACCAATGGATCTCATTTTTCAGCGTAAACCGCCCGGTGTACGTAATGCACTGATATCACCGGAAACTGTAAAATCGCCGAACGATAACAGTAGCGCCCGATCGGGGTGCAGTTTATTGATCAAGTTTGTGTGCTGACAGCGGTGAGTGTACACTGTAATTCCCAGTCTCTCTCTCTCACTCTCTCTTCCTCCCCCTTCCGCGCTCACCCTGTATGGCTCACTGACACCAGAAAACGCGGACGCGACCCGCTCTCGTTCGCGGCCCTCACCCTTTCGTACATCAACCCCATTTCCTAATGCATCCGCGCGCGGACACACACACAAACACATGCTCTGCCTTCTTTATGTCTACATATTTCTCACTCTTTTCCTTTCGATCACTCGACTAGACGCACACTTTCTGTAATACCCTGTAGACATACCTTTACACACATGCGTTCTCTCTCTCCCTCTCTCTGTGTATACTTCCCCACCTTTGGCCGTCAGGTGTCCTCCCTATCTTTCGGTTTCTTATTCATCCAGCGTATGAACATTATTTTTGTGTCTGAGCATATAAGTAAGTTATTGCATGATTTCAACTAATTACAGTACATATAAGCCTTAACGCTATTTATTCCACGTTCGGTAACGATTTGTTAGAAGAATCAAAGCAACACGATTCTCCCATTTCTTACAGGCCATCCTCAGTGTCTATTCTGAGACATTATTTATAAATTTTGTTCTTTGCCTGTAAACCGGCTATTTTAGTGTGTCGAATATTACGTTTGTTTTGTGTAGGCCTACTTTCAGGCAACACATGCGGAAGCGCGTCGAATCGACGAACGTGGGGACCGTTTATTAATCAGAGCTTCTGATCCTTCTGACCCCTGAACAAGAAAGACCTATTTGGAAATCTGGCAAAGTTAGTCGGGGTGTTATAGAATAATAGAGGTTATTATTTAATAATTGACTTTCTTTAGAGGAGTCAATCACAGAAAATGTACTGATTATATTTGATTACATCTAACATATAAGACAACATATAATTATCAAATTTACTATAAATTGAAAAAGTGTATATACTGTCACATCACAAGATACATACAGAGAGAGAGAGAGAGAGAGAGAGAGAGAGAGAGAGAGAGAGAGAGAGAGAGAGAGAGAGAGAGAGAGAGAGAGTGAGAGACGAACCTAGACGGCCGAGAAAGATTAAGATTGTAAATCACAAAATGTGGGATAACGTTGTAAATCGTTTTGTAGCAATTATACTCTTCAGCATTTCACATATTCCTATAAATAGTAGACCTATCTGTCTGTTACTTGTAGTAACGTAAAGAAGTACGGATGTGGGTAGACAGATACACAACGAAACGTGAGAGAGAACTAAATGGAGCACGAGTAAGGTGGGGAGGGAAGGCGTATAAGTGCAGAAACGAACTCGGTCACACGCTTACACTTTTTACTCTAAAAATAGTACTTAATAATCACAAAGCACGGGTCAACCTTTGACATTATAGAAATTCTGTATTGAGTAAGAAATTTCATTTTCACTACGTATGCAGCAGTCTGAAGAGGGATCAGGTGTTTTGTGCTGAGTGGATTGGAAAACTTGTTCTTTATCACTATACAGTATTATGGTAATGTTGCCAGACAACGTACTTGATATAAGCGGACAGAAGAGCTCGTCTATTCCAGCCATGTCACACGATCTAGGAATATCGTAGCACATCTTTTATTACCCTTTAATATTTACTACAGCCTTAATAAAGTTTTTTACTGACGAGAACTCTGGAAATAAAATTATAAATCCTTTTGTCCTGTAATTTGACGTAGTAGTAGCGTTTCAGGTAAATTGAGTGAAGAGACAAAGTATTCGGAGCTTGTTCTCTTACGGTTTGAAAGAGAGTGCATCGACCGTTACGAGATAAGCTCTGTGCTGAGCGCTCTCTACGCTCGTAATACAGATTACGAGGGTCATTAACTGCCTCACAGTTTCCGCCAAGACTGACTAACGGGCTCCGTCGTAAAGGAAAACTTTCCGTTTTGTAAACAAGCAATTATTCCTGTCGCTTGTTGTGTTCACCTGGTTATTGATTGTGTACAAAATTGTAGACCTCCTATTATGAATGTGGTTAATTTATTCTGTACACCTCCTATCAGATGACTCCCTGTAATTTGACTTTGAAAGTACAAAATTATAGACCTCGTGTTAATTAAATGTAAGTCGAAATATGTTATTTTCAAATTGATTTACGGATTATACGTAAAGGACGGTTTTAAGGGAAGCACCCGTAAACTGTGGGCAGCCTATAAACAGAAACGATGGGGACAAATGTTAAACATTTGAGAAACATTGTGATGCAGTTGATTAATAACCGGTTCGTGATAACATGAATTTTCGTTATATCCTCATTCGTATTCGTGACTAATAATTAGTATGAAATCGTTATTAACAGAGTATTAAAAAATACCTTTCGTGGTAACTATAGATAATGCAGGCTACATCTTACTTAATCCTTTACCTTCTTTCCGTTATAAGGCAATTTATTTTTCTACTAAAATAGAAGGAGCTATATTAGACTTAAAATATACGAGTGTAAGTGTGCTGTAGTCCGTGTATTCTGAGAGTGTTCACTTTTAATCTTCTTAATTTCAGTACGCTACGAGAGAGAGGTTATTATTTACTTCTCATTAAAAACTCTCGTATTGAGAAATATGTTATTTTATGTAGGAATCAGACTCAAAAGCGTGTAGAAATATTGTATAAACGTATTTAAAATAGCAGTTAAGGGAAAACCTTGTTAAAGTGCTCTTTAAAAGATATTGTGACAGACAATTAGGACATTGCGTTTACTGTGCATATGCACCTGTGGAGTAACATTTTTCCAGACTTGTTTGGCTAGTCTTCAATCTGACATCCTTCCAAGTATTCTTTCCACCGACGTTTAATAATCTTTTAATCTGTCATTCGAGGTAAAAACTTGTAATTCTTCTCTTATGTCTTCATTCTTTATAGGATCAAATTTAGGCCATCTTCTAACTCCTATTAAGAACGCCATTTCCGAGGCCTGTATTTTACTTTCTTGTTTCTTAGTTGCCGTCCATAAATATTCACACCCATAGGACAGTACAGGGACCGCCCTAAATTTGTAGAACTTTAATTTTGTCTCTCGGTATTCAGAGTGTCTAAAAGTACGATTGATTGTTCCACAGACCGTCTAGAAATTGCCTAACTGAACATGTATATCTTAATTCTTATCAGAGCCAATGCCGTTCTCCAAATGTTAAAATGACTCATCTGTTCTGTAATTTGATCATTAGTTATTGTTTTTGTTCGTATTGGTTCCTTGCCTCTAAATGAAATCATTGTTTTTATTGTGCAGATTTTCATATTGTATTGCTTCCAAAAGCTTAAAGGTGGAACTTAAAGCTTATTATTATTGTTATTACTAACATTTAATATATTACTGTACTATAATATGTACTATATATTACTATTTAATATATTACTAAGTTAGTAATTAAAAAAAAAAATGTCAATAGTTGTTTCTCTCGTACGTGGACCTGTGCCATGAATAATCGTATTTTGTGTTTAGTTCGTGTACCGTAATCACACCAACTGACATCAGAACAAGAACTGATGTGTCTTATCATGTTTTATCGCTTTAGATTAGATGATCCCAATGAGGATCAAACGGTAATGAAATCGAATAGGAAAATTTAACGATAAAAGCGTGTATTGTGCGGGATTTTTTTTAAAGCTCATAAAGAGGGATTTTATAAACGCACAGTACACAAGATGAACGGGGTCCGGATGAGAAGAGCGTTTCGCACGGGATTTCATAATACGCGGAGCGTTTAAACGGGGTTTTACTGCACCGTGCAGTTGATACAACTTTTACATAGACGATTTCGGAGTGATTATTTTTTGTGCGATTGTCGTTCGTTTCGGAGACACAGAATGCAGTTCTTCGGACACAACGATCTTAGCAACTCTTGCCGTACGTTTTACGTGACCGAGTCAGCGACGCGATAGCCTATATAAATGTTGCCACCTTACCTACAAACCTAGAATTTGTGCTAACTAATGTTTAGTCCAGTCTTTGACATTAGTTTTACAGGATGGAACAGATTTTTGTAAGCGACTATGCAAATCGTTTAGCATTTTTGAGATCTTTTAGGGGTTTTTTCAGGTAGTATAACTAAAAGTCAGGGAGATTATGATGAAGAGGCTCACTTTAAACCGTACAGCGACAATTTTGTAGTTTTACCAGTGGCGCAGCCAAGAAGATTTGTTATTGGGGAAGGAGTTGCAGACGAAGCTTTTGTTATTGTGCCGTAATGTTTGATATTACGAATTAATTCTTTGTTTTGTAGCTTAAATTCTGAAAACTTTATATACCTACAATAGAAATTCAGTATTACTACTTCAAATCACGTAGGGTAGGTAGGCTACTTTTGGCCCACCTATAACTAACCAGTTGAACGTTAGGCCATCAACTGGCCCTGTTCAATATTGTGGTTAATTTCGTATCGATTGATTCACGGCCAGTAATGCGATGTTCAGGAACCACACCCGTTTAGCAAGAATTCTGTTCTCATGTTGAGTAACGTAAGTTCGAGAGGCTGTTGGCGTAAAGTTAGGCTGACGGCGTCACATATGAATTTTAAAACGGTCGGACATTCGACAGTAGCAGAAATTAATTATTTACTATGGTCGCAAACCGACTGTACCCTGCCCAAGAAACCGCATGTGGGTAGCGACCGATGTGGTTTACCGACCAGCGGCGGCGGGAATGAAATGGTGGTGCACGTATAAGCGGATGAGTAGCGGAGAGAGCCAGCCACCCTGTTAGCGACGGCTCCGGCGTGAGACCGCCTCAAACGTGTCACTTCCCTGTTATATTTTTCAACTCAGGTAACAATTTAAAATGGACTATGTCTAATTCCTTCCCTTCTCAAGGCGATGGCAAACCAGCATTGGTATCGCTACCAAGAATAGCTGTTACCATTAACGTGGTAACTGTTGCCTTGACCGTTGGGTGCCGTATTAACCTATAGGTCCTACCAGTTATCCAAGCGCTGTCAAGGGAAGAAAAATCATCTTATCTTGGTGACAGTTGTAAGATTGATTTATGTTCATTTGTTTATAATTTTTCTGTATAAAAAACTTTATTAGCAATACTGAGCTGTATGAAAGTGGACGATCGATTGTAGGGGAGAGGGGAAGTCATGTTTGATATATCGGAAGTGTGGTTCTGGAGAAGCATAATAAAGTAAAATTGGATAGAAAGGGAAAACCCTGTCAAGGTTAAAAGAAATCAAGGAGGAAAGGATTTGTATAAAGTTAACGTAGAATAGAGGGTAGAATTATGGGGCATAGATTGTATATTATAAATATTTAATAGAACAGTTTTGAGGCAGTGTTTGGTGATGAAAGATTTAAGAGGCGGACTGAGATAAAGAACGTGAAAAGGAAATAATGGAGACGGTGAAGACTTTTTCTTTTCTACCTTCACATTGAAGCCTTAAAATAGCCACAAATTCTAGCTAATTGCAGCTCTTCATTAGTCATGCTTAGAATTAGGCTCGCGTTTTGGACCTCCGAAGTTCCAAAAGCAAAAGGTTTGACCCAGCTATTATATAAGCGCACTTATATCTTACCACACCATTGAATCCGCTTACTCGAATCATGATATTTTTCACGTCCTCAGAATATTGTTTTCAAACTTTGTGACAAAAAAAAATGTTCTAACGATACACCTCAACGACAGGTCCTCATCGTTTCCTTCATAATAATCAGTTATGCGTTGTTCTTCCGCAGAAAGCATCTAATGTGGTTTCATGTTATCTCTTCTTTGGAAATTGGATTAACTTATCTCACTTATTCTATGTAAAGCTTCCTTATTTGTTTCTTTCCTTGGCACTATGTTAGGTAGTATTAAGGTTAAATGTTATTTGAGTATAAGTGAATTTACTTATTTGTATGTGAGAAAATGGAAAATGGCGTATAACTGATTTTAGATTTCTTTGTTTCAGGTGAGTTCCTAATACAATGGATGTGTCTTTCAACAATGTGTTGGAAACGACACGACAGTATTTCCAAGGGTTACCCGCAAACAGTCCTAGCGGAGGCGGAACCGGAAGCGGATCGGGTGGAGGAGGGGGTGGCGGAGGTGGTGGCGGTTCTGTTGCGCCGCCATCAGCAGCGAGCGGGAGTCAGAACCACCCTGGCGCCGCGACGCCTGTCCAGCCGCAACAGCAGCAACAACAACCGCAGCAACAGCATGGGTTCCAAAACAATCCGCCGCCGCCTTCGGTACCGTCGTCGTCGCCGTCCTACTGGCAGGCAGCTGGCGGACAACGCGTGGGCGCCAAGGAGACGGCCATAGCTCAGACTCCGCCGCAGAACCATTACGCGCCGCAGGGCAAGTCGCCATCCATCGCCACTTCGCTGCATCACCAGGTGTACAACGGCAGCAGAGTGCAGGACTCCGACGGCGGACAGCCGACCGCCCAGCAGAGGCACCACAACTTACCCCCTATAGCGGCGCTGTCGTCCACGATGAGTTACCACGCGAGTCGCACCGCTGCGGCGGCCGTGCGAGAGTCGCTGGCGACGTCGCACAGTGTGCTCGGCCGTCAGCCCTCCTCGCAGCAGCACCTGCCGCTGCCTTCCATCAACCAAATAACACCTCATCCGACGGCGAAAACGTCGTCGTCGGCGTCTCCCAGAAGCGTGTTGTCGCAGTTCCGTCCGCCCGATTTTTCGCAAACCAACCACGGCCTGTACGCAAGCAGCGGTACCACCGGCGGTAGTTCATCGCGGAGCAGTTCCTCCTCATCACAGTACTCGCACTCCAAGCACCCGTCGTCGACGGCCGCTTCGTTCAACTTCACACCCAGCACGGCGTCATCGGTTCCTCACAGTTACCCGCCGAGCACGGCCACGTCGGCGTCGTCGTCGCTATACGTGACGTCGTCGCACCACCAGAGACAGCACCAGCCGTCGCACGGTTCCAGCAAGCAGCAGCAAGCGGCATCGCACCACGCTCAGCAGCAGCAGCAACATCTCGTGTCCCATCATCATTTGTTGCAAAGTCAGTTGCACAACCAGCAGCTGCATCAGCACCATCAGCAACAGTTTCAGCAGCAGCAACAGGCGGCCGCGTTGTACCATCACAACATGCAGCAGCAGCAGCAACAACATCAGCAGCAGAGTACAGCGAGCAGAACGTCGTCGGACGGTGTCAAGGCATCAGTGGTGGATCAGCACCAACAGCAGTCACTACTAAAGGGTCGCCAGTATGCGAGTCAGCAACCACAGGTAAGCTGAATGTGTAATAATTATATTTTCATTAATATGCCCATTAAATACAAATTTTTAACTCATTTGTTGACTTTATCTGTGGCCCGATAGCGTTAACCCAGCGCCACGAGCTTCAGGAGCAGCAGCTCGTTCTGGCACCGCTTTCTTAAATAGTAAATACACACAAAATTAGTCATATGTACAATGCAGCATAACCTAAACACCGGTACATGTGAAAAATTTTCCTGTATCACGTTGACTTTATTTGAAATTAAGGAATATATTGCTCAAAAAATGGAGATGACATAACTTCTTGGTGTTTCAATTGATTTATTAAGGAATTTACCATAAGGTAAATTAAAAAATTGTTCTTGGCGAAACTTAATTATTTGTTCTCGTGATGTTACAGAATTGCGTCACGTAAAACACGTGTTACAGTTTGTAGAGGTCACTGGGAAATTTGACAGTAAGATTAGAGCCGGACGTATGATGTTTTGGAAATTAAAGGAAAACATACAAAAAATAATCTTCAAATTATTGCAATAACTGTATACAACATTAATTTTTGACTACTATATAATTGTATTTGATTTTATTAAAAAGTAAAATGTTTACGTACTCTCATGGCCAGTATGTTTGAGTTTCCTTTTAGTTTTATTTGCTCTTTTGATTTTAATAATTATTATCATCATTAAAAAATGAATAAATAAAACATTTTAACATTTTAGTTCGAAAAAAGTAAAATTTCGCTTGTATGAAGATTTAAACGTACCTATATCTTTTATAGAGTTCAGTAAAACATATAACTAATGATAATGTGATGTATTCATAATATACACACACTTATTGTTTACTAATGGTACCTATAGTCTCAATTTTGTATTGTATTGTATTTATTGTTCATAGCCTAAAGGTACCATACATACGATTTGCAATAAAATGTTTTATTACTCACATTATTAAAAACGATCGATTTCGGTCACAGACCATCGTCAGGTCATACACAGCACATTTGCGGTCACAATATATTAAAACATTCACTATTTACAAAAACGAATTCGTAGACATTGATTAATGAACATGATACGTACGTCGTTGTCCAAAGTTTCCCGAGAACTGATCTTGTTACGGAGTGTTCATGTTTACATTCCGTTCTATACATTATATCAGCTGATTACTGAATGTTGATTTTCATTTTGCCGCAATTTGTATTGAACATCATGACAGATTTCAAAAATCGTATCACATTTGAAATATTGTGGCAAAATGAAAATCAACATTCAGGAATCAGCTGATATAATGTATAGAACGGAATGTAAACATGAACACTCTGTAACAAGATCAGTTCGGGAACTTTGGACAACGACGTACGTATCAAGTTCATTAATCAATGTCTACGAATTCGTTTTTGTAAATAGTGAGTGTTTTAATATATTGTGACCGCAAATGTGCTGTGTATGACCTGACGATGGTCTGTGACCGAAATCGATCGTTTTTAATAATGTGAGTAATAAAAAATTGTATTGCAAATCGTATGTATGGTACCTTTAGGCTATGAACAACAAATACAATACAATAGAAAACATATAAACTATATTTTCTTACAGGACATTATCAGAAAAATAAATAAAAATTCGTCGACAAAAAGTAAAGTTTCATCGATTCCTTGTGCAGATGCCCACTCATGTATTTAGAAAAATATCGTAATTTACCTATTGAATAATGTATCCGTTTACGCTTTCATTGTGGGAGAGCACTGAACTCTTTCTGGTATTATTAGGAAACCACGATTCAAATACTCATTTTCGTTGTAATTTGTAACATTTGTATAACAGGAATATTGGTAGGCCTATATGGTTTACGAAAATCGGTTAATTGAATTTTTGTCGTAAACAATTCGATCTGAAGACCTAAGGAATGAGACCGATGTATCCAGACACCAGTTCGGGTGAAGGGCACGAAAAGACTCTCAGTTTACAGGTTTTAGTAGTGAACTATTATACTGTATATACTAGGGGCAGGTGTGTGAAGGTGGGTTTGTGACTGAGGAGAGCAGAGAGCAGGTAGAATGTCTGTAAAGTTTTGAGGCGAACAACAATAACGACTGGACAGGGTAGAGGGGACGACGAGGCTGTGTTGTGTGGCATAGGGTGAAAGTCCATTTCCAAAAGTCGTGCACACATACACAGTTTTGGATAACACTTTTCTGTCCGTTGGAATTTCAGTTAACAAGCGGCGATGCCTCTACGACTGATGTCGTGTCTCTTGTCTTGTGTCATGTGAAACTTTTAAGTTAGTGTTTCAGTGTTAGTGAGTGTGTTCTGTTTTAAAATGTTCGCGTCAATTTGTTGTCACCACCGAGATCAACAAGTAAGGCCGTTAGTCATGACGGTGGTGAAGTTTAGAAGGCGTGATGTAGCTAGCACGTGGTACGGTATGGAACATAAGCCTACATCTTACTGCCCACTGTTCTCTGTGCCTTGCTTTCTCTGTTGTATTCGTTTCAGGTCCTTGTTATCACTTTCTTACTTATCTTTATTGCTAAATATCGTTGTACGGATTCAATAATAACATAATGTATTTTTCTTCTCGTATGTCTTTCTACTTGTTGTTCTCTGTGCCTTATTGCTCTGTTGTGGTATGTTCCTTCAATCTTTGAGGATCTTGTTATTATGGGTTTACTTATTCCAAATTATCATTCGAAGGATTACAGTGTATATAGGTAGCATAATACAAATATATAATCTTGTGGTCATTGCTGTCTTTCTTGCAATCGGATTTGTATTTGATAAAAATATGTTTATGTGTTATACATGGAATTCAGTATTTTATTATTATTATTAATAGTCACGCATGTCATCCAAACCATTTTCTTCAATAAGAAATGTCATTTTATTGCCTGATAGTGTATGTTTAAAAATTCCAATGAATGAATGTGAAAAACATAAATAAAAAATGTTCACGAAAGTGCCATTAATAATAGACACAATATAATACAAAACCTATTAATAAATAAACTAGAAAATAAATGAAGAAAAGTATTAAAAAAAAAGAAAACAAAATTAAAACTTAAAAACGCACATAACATATAAGAAAAATTTACAATATCTACTTATTACGAAGTCATAGACCTCAAACGTAAAAATATCCAAAAGTACAACATTAAACAGATCATAAAACACTATTAGGCCTATACAATTTTCAAATAAAATTAAACCGAAACGTAACATATCAGTAGATAACTTACTATGTAAGTTATATACAATTAAGTGTTCTCCAAATATTATACAGTACCAAAAAAAACAGTTAAAAGATATATCAACAACACAAAAATGCGTACATGAAACCTCAAAATAAAATCAGATTTGGCCACACACTGTAAATACGTAATTTTCATAAATTTACAGATTTAAATGATGTAAAATTAATCAAAAATGTGTCCAAAGGAGACAAAATGAACATTTGGGAATACTTGTAAATGTTCAGAAAATCACAATAATATTAAATATAATTTATGCACATGTTAATATAATTTGGCATTGTATGTCTAAGACGCACAAAAACAGCGGATCAGAACATAGCAACGAATAAACAAGCAAACATTTTTACAATATAACTGAACCGGTTACATTACTGAGATATGGTGTTGAACAGTAAAGTTTACAAAATTTACGTAAGTGAATAAAATAGAATAAATAGTTGGATGGAAACAATATTGTGATAAAACAAAGTTTATTAATGATAACATCAATATATAGGGAGGGTGTTTTACTTTGGTAATGAAATTTTAAGTGTTTAAGTGATTAGAAATCATATTTTCTGATAAGAAAACCACGACTTTAAACTTTTTTTTTAATAATTTGATAAATCTGTCATTCATTGTCATAATTTATCATGACAATAATATATCATAGTTTTGAACGTTTGAAGTACATACAACATTTTAACAAAAATAAAAGCAGCTTTGATGCATATGAATTACATGTCAGCATTTATTAAGTAGATAAATAAATAAATAAATATGTATGTGAGCCTATATGTAAACATAGTGAGCGTATAACACGGGAACGAATTAATCATTTCCACTCGTAAACATATCTCACATCGTATTCACTGAAACACGCAGTTTTCCGGATAAAATTTCAATTCGCTTTCAGTGTTGCCAACCATTATAAATAAAATTACCGCCAGCAGTTTCACAAATTACCCGCTTTTAAGCCAAAATTACGATACCTGTACCTCACATCGATACAGTCAGCTCTAGATATCGATTCGATAACATCTGTTTTTTATCTGACATCATTTCGATGAGAACCTTCAGCACATATAACTTATATTTCGATAATAACCGGTATCGGTACTGGTTAGTGAGATTATATAATCCACAGTATCCACGTGTAAAAACGCTTAGAGCCCCCGCGCACCGAGACGAAACAGTTTCGCAACTGTTTCTTATGTCGTAAAATCTGTTGTATTTATATAGGGGGTAAGCGCACTACAGCAACAGAAACAAAACTGTTTCCTACGATCAAGGGAACAAAATAGTTGCGAAAATGTGCTAGTCCTACCGTTTCTTATGGAAGTCCGCGCACTGCAACTAAACAGTTTCGAAACTGTTTCGTGTTGGGGATAGGTGCCGCGCCCCCCATCATGGAACACAACAGCAGTCTGAGCGTACTGAACGTGTTGAAGTCTTCTTTGTTATTAGTTATTTGTTATTATATTAACGTGTTAATATAATTATTTGAACGCGATTATTATTAAGTGAGTTACACATATAAACTAATCATTGAACTACGGAAAAATTGAACACTTAATCGATGAAGTGGAAAAACGGCCTTCTTTGTTATCAAAAGACTTTTGAACGACTGAATTGACATAAATCTAAAACAGAAACTGTACGAAGGACTATGTACACTGTTATTTATTATTATTATTATTATTATTATTATTATTATTGAAAACAGGTGGAATTTATTTAATGATTAATTAAATAAATAAAGTATTAGCTTATGTAATGAATACTGTTTACTGTGTTTATATGAAGTTACTTTATACTGCTCGTTTATTTTATGTACAACATCATTTATTTAAAACTACGCAAGCCAACTGCCTATGTTTCATTCATAAATTGGCATTCAAAATGAAATCCCTGCAGTATTAAAATGATATACTGTTTAGCATTAAATATAAAATTTACATATTAGAAATATAATTTACATACGTACGAACGGTACATGGAAAATACACATTTAAAAAAAAATACATTTTATGTTGCATATTTCTAAATCATACAAAGTAGCCTATCTGTAAGTGTTTTTATAGAAAATATTTCTTATTACTAGTATGCTCCCTGAGCTGCAGAACTTGCTCGCTATTTCGAATGAAGGACAATTATTGTTACATAGGCTATATTTCGATACTACATACATTTTTAATTATGGGAAAAATTACAAAAATCCCAATTATTCTATGACATCTTTAGTAATATAACAAATGTAGAGCACTCGATCATACAATATTGTGTGTGTGTGTGTGTGTGTATGCGCGCGCGCGGATGTGTGTGTGTTCGAAATATTCGGATTTTGGTTAAAATTACTTTTAGTCCGATGCGAAGCTATATTTTCACAAATTTTTTAATATTCGTTTTGTGCCTGAGGTCCCAAAATATTGAAATTACGTAAACTTAACATAACATTCAGATGTTAGTTACAATTCTCTTTAATTTGATATCCCACGTATTTGATATCACCCTATTGGCGAGGAGGAGGGTCAATCTTAAAAACAGTAGGGTTTTGTAGGGTAAAAGTATGGACACATGCCAAGTGTTACGATAAGTCGTATTAACAAACTTGTTTGACGTTCCTGTAAAAAAAACCTGTACTTAAGATTTATTTTTGAAGGAAATGCAAATGGTTTCATAAAGAAATCAGACGATCACATCTTTGTCTACTTCAAGTAAGATGGTGCGGATGGGTGGCAGTGAGAACAGGCATTTACCATAATTATGACAGTAACGGATGTGACCACCAGTACATAACATAGTTAATATTGTAATGTCTCTATTTATATATCGGAAAAATGTCTATATATATATTTATACCTAATCAGATTTTTTCGATCTGACGATGAGGTGCGAAGCTTGAAAGCGCTAATCGGAATAATTTTTTATAGTGGTGTGCAACAGTGATTATTCTGTTTGGGTTTCTGAATGTTTAATATCATAAACGTTCTTATTTTGTACAATAAATAGCACTTTGTTGATAAACTATTTTCGTTAACAACCCTACAGAATTATGTAGCACGAAAAATCCAGTAAAACGGATCTGCTGAAATAACTTCATGAAGCAATTTATCTCCAGTGTATATAATATGAAGAACTAGAAATAAATAATTTCGGATCGGCATTGAGTGTGCGTTCAACGAACGAATAAGTGGATGAGTAACTGTTTCGTTGCAGTGCGCGCAGGTATAGAAACAAAACAGTTTTGTTGGGAGGGCGAGAAACAGAGACGAAACAGTTCCGGAACAGTTTTGTTGCAGTGCGCGCCCCTCTTAGGATTAAGAGCCCCCGCGCACTGCAACAAAACTGTTCCGAAACTGTTTCGTCTCTGTTTCTCGCCCTCGCAACAAAACTGTTTTGTTCTTATGCCTGCGCGCACTGCAACGAAACAGTTGCTCATCTACTTTTTCGTTCGTTGAACGCTCACCCAATGCTGATCCGAAATTATTTTCATATTATGTACTGCAGAAATTTCCTCATGAAGTTATTTCAGCAGAGGCGTTTTTACTGGATTTTCGTGCTACATAATTCTGTAGGGTTGTTAACAGAAATAGTTTATCAATAAAGTGCTATTTATTATATAAAATAAGAACGTTTATGATATTAAACATTTCAGAAATAAAACATACAAATATAAAGTCAGATACGTTTGCCTGGTTCTGAAAACATTTGGAAGAGACTTAATTCTGAAAGCACTTGGATTTCTCTTATCTTGAAGGAAGTACTGGTCCATTACAACACTAGTTATATTATGTACTGGTGGTCACATCCGTTACTGTCATAAATATGGTGAATGTCTGTTCTCACTGCCACCCATCCGGTACCATCTTACATGAAATAGACAATACACATGTGTAAGATGTGGTCGTCCGATTTCATTATGAAATCATTTGCATTTCCTTCAAAACCAAATCTCAAGTACAGTTGTTTCTTTACAGGACCATCAAACACTTTTGTTAATACGACTTATTGTAAAACTTGGGATGTGTGTCCATACATGTACCCTACAAAAACCTATTGTTTTTAAGATTGACCCCCCCCCCAAATAGGGCGGCGGGAGGTAAAATATCAGGGCGATAAAATTGTGAAAATATCGCAAAGGTCTACGTGGGATATGAAATTAAAGAGAATTTTAACTAATATCTGAAGGTTATGTTAAGTTTTGGAAATTTCAAAACTTTGGGACCTCTGGCCCAAAAAAGTGTTTAAAAAATTTCAAAAAATTTGTGAAAATCTAGCTTTGTATCGGACTAAAAGTAATTTTAACCAGAATCCGAATATTTCGAATTCACACACACACACACACACACACACACACACACACACACACACACACACACACACACACACACACACACACACACACACACACACACACACACACACACACACACACACACACACACACACACACAATATTGTATGACTGAGTGCTCTACCTTTGTTGTATTACTAAATATGTCATAGAATAATTGGGACTTTTGTCATTTTTTCCATAATTAAAAATGTATCTAGTATCGAAATATATTAAACAATAAATGTACTTCATTCGAAATAGTGAGCAGTTCTGCAGCTCAGGAGCATATTAATAATAAGAAATATTTTCTATACAAACACTTATAGATATTTTGTATTATTTAGAAATATTCAACATAAAATGTATTTTGTTAAATATGTATTTTCCATGTATGGGTCGTACGTATGTAAATGATATTTCTAATATGTAAATTTTATATTTAACGCTAAACAGGATATCATTTAATATTTTAATACTGCACCGATTTCATTTTGAATGGCAGTTTATGAATGAAACGTAAGCAGTTGGCCTGCGTAGTTTTAAGTAAATGATGTTGTATATAAAATAAACAAGCAGTATAAAGTAAATTTATATAAATAAAGTAAACAGTGTTAATTACATAGGCTAATACTTTATTTAATAAACTAATTATTAAATAAATTCCATCTCAGTTTTCATATATAACAGTATACACAGTCCTTCGTACAGTTTATTTTTTAGATTTATGTCCGTACAGTCGTTCAAAAATCTTTTGACAACAAAGCAGGCCGTTTTTCCACTTCATCGACTAAGTGTTCAAGTTTTCCGTCGTTCAATGATTAGTTTATGTGTGTAACTCATTTAATACTAATCGAGTTCAAATAACTATATTAACACGTTAATGTAATAACAAATAACTAATAACAAAGAAGACTTCAACACGTTCAGTACACTCAGACAGCTGTTGTGTACGTGGTGGGGGCGCGGCACCTATTCCCACCACGAACAGTTTCGAAACTGTTTAGTTGCAGTGCGCGGACTTCCATAAAAGAAACAGTAGGACTAGCACGTTTTCGCAACTATTTTGTCCCCTTGCTGTTTCCACCGTAGGAAACAGTTGCTGTAGTGCGTGCATCTATATAAATACATGAGATTTTAAGAGACTTAAGAAACAGTTGTGGAACTGTTTCGTCTCAGTGCGCGGTGGGCCTAGGAACGAATACAAACGTATTCTGTTGCACATGTGTAACGGGCCTATTCAAATGTAGCCTACGGAAAGACTAGAAACGATTCTAATCATCAGGATCGTTGATCATCCTCTGTTTAATATCCCTTTATCCTGTCAAACCCACTTCCGAGTCCATTCGATTCAAGTACTTCGTTTAATCTTCACTCAAAATTCCTTCCGTCAGGGTTTTCTTTTGATAAAGGTTTTTTCAGAATCCTTTCCTCCTGTATCGTAATAAACACTTCAGTATTTGCCATTTTGTACGCTACCACGAAATCGTGCATTCTACTCGAGCACTACGTCTTGAAATCGCTACTTTTTGAAATATTCTTCTCCTTATCCATGTTTCAGATTGTATAATATTTTCCTTGTTTCGGTTCGCAAATTTTGAGGTTGTTGGCTTGTTTTAGCAAACGTTTATGTCTTCTGTTGATCTTCCGTTTACTGAGACTCTGCCAGTCAAGTCTCACCAAATGCTTCTCAATTAAGTGTTCATATGTTACGCGTACGCCTGTGTAATGACTAGTAAAAAGTAAAAATTGTTAATTAATAAACAAGAATTAAGCGCGCTCGTGATACAGATCAAAACTTGAGTCAACGAGTCAACACGGATTACTAAGAAACTTAATTGAGTGAGATAAACTTTGCATTGAATGTTGTGTGTGTTTGAGGAGCGAAGGTCTTATTAGTACTGGTGCTAATCAGATAGACATCTGCTTGTCTGTCGAACTGTAAACATCGTCAATGATAACTGACAGACCCACTGAGATAAACAGTAAGCACTTAGACTGTTTAGTCGTTTAGACCCAATGCATGCTGATTTACTCTTAAGTATATTAATACTCTTCAGAATGTTATCATTTACTGTGTATTTTCACATAAAGAATTTATTGTTACATTTTTATCCGCAAAGTGCCTTTTGTTATGAAAATTAATTTAAATCTACCAACAGGAACAAATTAATAAATTAAAAAGAACTCAGCCGATTTCTATTACCTGTTACAATGTACGGTAATACAGTATAGAGTTTCTTACATGTAGGCATGATTGTTTCCATATATGAGCAAGTTAGAGAAAATCTCATTTTTTATTTTTTACTCTTACTTTTCTTTTTTATGTCTTCGTATTTATTCTTCTTCACCTCCTTTTTTTGCTTCGGTGCCGCGTGTACCCTCCTGTGTAACTTGCTTTCATTCGTTTCCTGTATACGCTGAGTCTTCTAGACCGTCTTGGTCAGTACGATCGTGTAGGGCCTGCACAAATATGTAAGGCTCTCTGATGTCCAAATTCAGAAGTCCATCATCCGGTTCATACCTTTGACAAGTCAAAGAAATATCAATTTCGATGCCGTGAACATTGCCAATATTTCCTTTTCTGAGGCGTGATTACTTCATAGAACTTAAAATATGTTTCTCCTTTGCAGAGTGTTTCTAGCCCAAATTTTGCAACTTTATAACATCGTCAGAGTCATATTTATGTAAATATCAGACCTCAAATATCGGAAATTATTAGACTCTGTTTCCCTATTGCTTTCTATCGGGCTAGTACGTCTGCCGACGTTGTCTGAGCCTATGTTCCATTCATCTGTGTCTTTCCAATGTCCTTTACGGAGGCATCTCTCTGCCATTGGTCTTTTGATCCTTGGAGTGTCACCGTAATCCAAAACAGAGCCTAATTATTTAGTACTATTTACAATCTGACCACGAAGGCCTTTATACTGGTTAAGCTATTTTCCTATTAGGTTGTAAGTTCTGGTGAGGTATTGTGTGTGTGTGTTAGCGCGCGTAACTTAGTACAGTTCCTTTTCTTGGGATACTAAGAGACTAAATACTGTTTACTAATAGATATGTAAGTTGTATTGATAATACTAGATGCGAGGTTTGATGAAGTAATTCGTACAATTTTCACTTGTTTAAAAATGTACGTGTATAATTCATATTTATATTGTCCCCCTTTATATTGATCTCAAAACAGACATAACACACTTACGTCAACGTTTTTTAGTCTTAAAGACATTTCTGTTTTGATCTTTCTGGTATAATGGTAATTCGCTCAGCGACATTCATTCGTTTTATGCCTTCAACAGTCGCGAAACGTGTTGACCTTCCGTAGTTTAAACAATTATTACGTAGAGGAAATGCAACGTGGGACCATATCCGCTGATTAACAGGAAGTGTGCTATATTATTACGGCTAAACTTCTTTAAGCTACGATGGATTATCGTGATGCAGTTTTCATAATTTATTCTACCGTAAATCTGGCCTACGAATAGTTTCACACAATTGACGTAAAATATCCCAAATAGTCCTCTTTACTGCCCCTAGCCAAGCCGCACGATATTCATCTTAATATTTCCGTCTTCAATTGATTGACGACCGGCTGGCGAGGTTTTATTTTGCCTAGTTTATCATGAGTAGGCCTACTAATCCAACAGAAATCTTTAGCAACATTTTTACTACGTTACAACAGTTTATATAAAATTTAATGCAAGGTCTTCAAGCATGAATAATTCTACAATTATTGTAGAATGTAAAAATTTGCCTGATACTTCAAACCACAATTTAATCAATTCGCTATCCAATCTAAAATAGAGCCTATGTATCCAGTGTGGGTACTTATGTACGGAACTGTTTAGGCAGGTATGACAACTTGACATAAATACAGTTCGTGAATCGATTGTTTATAGAGTGTGTTTTATCAGAACTCGCGCGCGTGCGCCCATGTGTGCAGTGGCGTAACAAGGTGCTGCGGGGGGGGGGGGGGCTAGGACACTCATTTTCCTCAGGTAAAATGGGAAATTCAGGATTCTTTACATACAACTTTCTACTTTATAAGAACATTTTATAAATTCTTTGCTACTCGCAAAGTTTTTGAAAAACCAACGTGAAGTAGTCTATTAGGATAAAAACTTCAAGATAATAAATTTCATGTCATTATGAGTCACTAACTCATCTTTGTAAATGAGTCTTTTCGAAAATATTTTGAAAAGTCCTTCTCATTTTAAGGATATTGTCCTGGGAATGTTTAAGCAACTTGTAGTTTGTGTTAAAGTACGTTATTTTTTAATATAATGTCTAGCGATAAAATATGTTCATTTTCCGGATTAAAGTCAAGAAACTCCTACTTTATCTGTGCAAAGACGATGTTCCAAACCGTAGATATATTAGATATTAGACTAGAGTAGTCATGACATAGACAACCATTAACCGAGGATTGCGCTTGGCGTGCAAAGCTCGCTATCTGACATCAGATAAAACTATCCGAGAAGCCCTGCGTGTCCGTTCCCTGGACGCCACTATACGGACACTGTCCCGCAAATTTCATCGCCGCTCCGCCCGATTCCAGGGCAATCACCTCATTAGCGCCCTCGGTCGCTACCAATCTGTGCCAGGAGAATCTTGGACCCGGCCTCGGCGTACTCTCACCCTCAATTAATTAATTGAAAGCCCACGGCCGGCAGCAGGCCACACCCTAAATCCAGCCCCTATCTATCGTCCCTGCGGCAGGAGCTCTATCTGAATCTCGGGACGCAGTATACGAGCGGGCGACGGGCATGCTCTTCGTCTCGCACAGCCCACTGGTCCGTTTAAGAGTAAGCGTGTCTGGGCGAAAAAGATAAACGTAGATTAACAGGGTATGCCTTCGTTTTCTAGCGCGCGCGTACGCGTAGTTACGCGCGGCTACAAATACATGCGTTATTTACCAAATGTTCAATGATTGTCATCACTAAGAAAACTCAAATTTTATATTTACCGATTTACAAATATTATTAATTCCTTTTATTTGTACAGTTATTTATAAGCATTATTTTACCAAATGCAGCTGGCTTAGAAATAGGTCTGCGTTAACTGATTATGGAATTTCGTTGAAATTCGTAATAGCTCTGGAGTGGGAGCGGCCCCCCCTCCACGTAGTTGTGTCACTGTGTGTATCCTATAATCGCTGTTAGGCTTATTATCACTTTTACATAGTTTACCTACCTAGTGCCCATGATTATGTTATAGTAGGCGTATTTGGAGACTAGTCTTCGTATGCCTTTTATGAGCATGGCATGGTACCAAGACTAAGTAGTTTGGACGATAGCAGTAGTGTACTGTGCCGTGTGACTGACTTGTGCACGCCATCTGTTGTTACCGTGTACTTATTTGCACCACATGAGTACAAGGGTAGTTGTAATTTATCACACCCCATTGGCAGGACAACAGCGCTCAGGCCTTGTTACGTAATTCTAAGGGAAGTCGCTGTCAAACTGTGACAGGTCGGGCCAAACGAAGCGTCCTAACGTGTGGGAAAGCGCGTCACTACCTCTCTGCGACGTATCGTCTAGGTCCACACAGTTCTGAATAACTGGTTTAAAAATAACTCGATCGTACTAATCCGTATTATGTGAAGCGCTTAAAATATTCATATGCGTGTGTATGTTATAGCCCAGCGATTTCCTACTGGCGGCCCACGATCTTATCTGGGATAATTAATTTAATAGTTACTCTGTTTGTTTTTATAAGTAAATGGATAATACACTATTATTTTAACTGAGATTGCTCTTGCATGAGAAACCTTGAAAGAAAATCACCGATTAGCTAATAAACATAAAGTAGTTTCACTTTACTTGTTTAATGGAATGTGTATTTTTTATAGTCCTCTTTTATTTTCATATTACAAGGATCCAGTCTAGCTATTTCCATCTTTCGATTAGACAAAAACAGACGCGCTTGTCTAGATTCGTAATCAGTCGCATCTGTTATTCAAAGTTACGTTTAAACGTTTTCACATTACAAGTCGACACACGGAAAGACGTGTGTTTTTAGTGGCTCCAGCCAGTCGATGTACAAGTGTCCGCTTTGGTTTCGCATGGGCACACGCTTGTGAACGCTCGAGTCATAAAATTGGTATCGCGTTCCACACAACGGTGGACACGAACAACTTTCAGCCGGACCAGGACGTGAGAAATTCAAAAAAATTTAATTCGTTATCTCAAGCTTTACAGAAGTCTCTTTTTCCTTCTTAAAATGATATTTAATTGTAGAACCAAATATTTTCTAACATATGGTATTATAAACCTATGTACATTTTATGTGAAGTCAGTTCATTTCACGTGAACAAATCCAAATTTAAAAAAAATTTAAAATAAAGATTCTGGAACAAATAACAGTGTTCTGGAAAGACGTAAGAGACCATAGTGAAGCGAAGGTAGTTAAACAGAAAGACAGAAAAAGAAGCGTATAGTTCAGGTAAAATAAAATAAAAATGCAAATATTTAATCATGATTTTCCGTAAGTGCATCCTTTTCAGATTTAGGTAGGCCTACACAAAACATTGTACCTACTGAATGCCAAATACTAACTACTTAGATTTTTCATTTAGTCCCATTGGACTGCTTGGTAGTAAACCTAAAATTAACACTGACCTCTAATACGAATATTTAGTAGGTCTACATCACAAAAAAGAAGTAACAATTATTTGCATAAACTACTTTCTAAATGATGTACCTTATGTGCTTATTTTTCTATGAAAAATCATCCTAATTGTTATTTAATCAATACACTATTTAATTAAGTTCACAGTATGCTTCACGTATTTGGATTTAGATAAATTAATTTCATAAGTACATCTTCAGTGGTATTTGAACTATTTTACCTAACTTCTTTTTTATCGATAATTTGCATTTTTTTTTTTTTTTTTTTTTTGAAAAGGGGCCACTAGTTATTTAAAACTAGGCCAAAGCCTAGAGAAGCCAAAATGCGCTGGGTCCAGTGGGACGGGACTTGCAATTAAACTCTCTGGTATAACCAACAACAATATCATTTATTGAGTACTTGTGTAATGTAGCATACAAGGTAACATTTGTTTTCTTTTTGTTTTTATAAATGCAAAATTTTGTATAAATCTTCCCCACACATAACCCACAAAAGTAACACATACATAATTGACATAAATACACATATAAATATAAATATATATCTCCATCACATCCACATTATCAGTCTCACTATATCAATAACCAACACCCTTATAATTTTAAAGCATGGCCACCTGCCTATATACATTTTCTCGACATACATGTATCACCCCCATCTAAAAGAAATAATTACTAATTAACTGGAAATTCAACCACCCTACCTCTACAGACATGCGAATATGTATAAATATATCACTTGTGCTCCCACGAACCTGGGTTGGCCAGAATGCCAGATACAACTTTAAAGTGCTCTTAAACTTGGTAAAATTATAATCAATAAGTCAGAAAAATGATAACTGACGATAATAAATAGGAAAGATGGTAAGCTACAATCTTTCCGTGACCTGAACTGTATTTATGAATTTGGTGAGATAATAAATTTATAAAATTTTTTGTGTAAGAAATATAGTTTAGCGATAACCTTTAAAAATTTACAATAATTATATGACCTAATACGTTATGTAAACTTTTAAGAAAACTGAATTGACAATAATGTATTTAAAGAACTTTTACGACAGTGAGGTGACATACTGGTATATAACCTTTTAAGAAAACTGAATTGGCCCGGCGGGCGACAAGTTCCTAAGCCTGGAGCATGCATATGTCTGCATACAAACCTGCCTACACAGGATTAAACAGGGGGCCTAACTGTTACTGAATCAGAAAGCTTATTACCCTTACATAACCCCAAAACGTAATTTAAATATGTGATCTAACCTGACAGAAATTATAGCTGAACCCTACCAGCCGGTGGGGTTCATCCTCGGAACCCCCTTTACATATTTGAAATACCAGTCCCCTAATACTTGAACCACCCCTTTTTACTGAAAACGAGATAGAAAAATTAATAAGTGAATGAATTGCAATAAGGCTTGGATACCTGCCAGCCCCCGGGCTTACACTTAATACAAAGTTAGTACATAATATACAAAATTCCCACAAAATCCGCACACAATTCTGTTCAGTTAAACTGGGCCCCAACTAAAACGTTTGAAAGATGAAAGAAATATAATAGTGTGTCACTCATAACCCACAAGTGTTATAAGGTGTTAACGGCACAGATCCGGGTGTCTGTGTACATCAAAATAAAATCATAATAATTGGTTTGAGGTCACCTGGTGGAGTTTGAGTTCCTACTTCCAGTGCCTGTGGTGTTGGTTTGACGTGGTCATGTCGCTATCCCCTCCGGCAGGCGAAGTCGAGAGCCTTTGGTAATCGTTCAGGCGGAGATGTTCATCCTGTGCCAGCGTCCACGTCTAAGACCAGGAGCCCGCAGTTTTGTGCGAGTTTATCTACCCATCCTGGGTGATAGAATCCTTTCAAAAAATTTACTTCGCTCTGTCGAAGAGGTACGCGATGTTGGTGGTTTGGGCTTCGAAGCAAGACAGAACAAAGACGGTCGGTACAGCGCAGTACCGAATCCGGCTTCCAGGCGAACGCTAGGGTGCGGGGCATGTACCACGGCGAACTAAATTTCGCCGTTCCGTTAAACACCGAAACAGCTAAACAATTTCGCGTTATTTAATATTATTTATATAATATAATAAATATACAATATAATACGATTTATTTTTCGTATTTAATCGCCGGTTCGTAAAACGACCGGCACACATCTATGACAGACTGTTAAGCAAATCAGATGACATAGTTAGGTTTGTAAGCACCTACAAATGTTTCTTCTTATAGAAGAGTGTTTATGGATCTAGCAAATCTTCGGGCTAAATTGTGTGGAGTCTTCTCACGTCAGGTGTAAGTTAATGTGAGTAAGATTAGGTGAAACCATTCCAGACCAAAACACTGGCCTGTATCATGTAAACACAGAAAACATAAATCTTTTTTACTGGACGGTTAGTACAAATCGATTTGTAACTTGAAACAACTAAAATTCGGTTAGTACAAATCGATTTGTAACTTGAAACAACTAAAATTCGGAGTAATCAGGAGGGTTCAACCTAGGATTTCATTTCAGGGTGGGGGGATTTTTTCACCCACATATCTTTTCTTAAGGTATTGTTTTTCCCATATCATAATAAAAATCTTACCAACAAATTAAAAGTAATGGGTAAATAATAGTTGTAATTCACTAATTTCATTAAAATCAATTAAAAACATACATGAGATAGACTTACAGTTTGTCTTGGAAACCTAATAATACCTTTATGGGGAATATAAATACTTTCAAGAGAACGTAAAAATTAAGAAAATGATGGTTATCAGCAATGATATAAATGTACATAACAGGGTTGTAGATATAAATTTTACAGCATGTAAAATAATGTTAAATAACTTTGTTAAAAATATATTGATTGTCAGTCTTCTTCAAAAGAAAATCAGAGAAGGAAAGAAAGGTAAAAAAGAAGAAATAAATATTACTATATAATAATAATAATAATAATGATGGCTCCCATGTGTACCACCGAAGTAGCTTAGGAGTAATTCCATAATAGGTAATAGCTCCTAAGCTATTACTATATACTTTGATAAATACGTCTTATTTATCCTTCTTGACATTTAAAAAAGTATGAGGATTATATATGTTTCAGTATATGTTTATTACTTTTTTCATTTTTTAAAAATATGGAATATAATAGTAAATTTAGTCAAATAAAGCGCGTTAATTTCGCGAGCTCATGGGATAACACTGAACTGTTCAACTTCTAACGTCAAGTGACTTCAAATCTTATTCGTAGGCCTCGGTTTACATCCAACTAGCGGGTAAAAGCAAACAGTTCCTTCGTTGGGGAATTAAATAAAACAGCTGACGTGGCTCAAGGATAGTGTAAACCAGTCGTCATATGAATCATATATGTTTCAAGTTGCTTGTAACCAGCGGAAAATCGTGTCCTACTCTCTTTCAACACGACTTCTTTTCATTTCCCACCATTTCTTTTCATCTGTTATATTTATTATTGAGTATAAGACCTATTATTTTAGATTATTTAAAACTTGTCATTGACCTAAATAGTAATTTTTTTAAGTTGACAAAACTTGTAAGTAAATTAATTAGATTTAAAAAAACTCGCAACCAGCTTTAAATTTGTTGATCCATTTTTTAATTTCTTCGGATTCCCCATATCCCCCCGCCTAGGTTCGTCCCTGGGAGTAAATGTCTTAAACAACAACAAAGATGTAAGATCACTAGTGATGGTAAAAAAATATTTTTTGTTTTCATTGTTATGAAATGTGAAATGCGTTAAGCTTAGACACATAAATAAAGCCTACACTGCCAAGCCTTTACTGCATTATTAACACCTATCAACTTGAGACGTTTTCACTACTGCTCAATTATTGGTATGCTGTCGTGTAACTACTCTCTCCTATCGACAAATGGGCAAAACCAGTGGTTTCCAGCTTAAAAGAGCCTGAGGGTCACAATGAAACTCGGAATCTACCGGCACGACACATCGTAAGCGATTAGTATTTGATAAATAACGTATAAATAGTAGGCAGTATTTAATTATAAGTAAGGGAAAATATGTAATTTACAAGTTTAACATATATTACTACAAGACGTATCTTTAACGGTACAATCTTTATTATGTCAGTATGGTAATGAATATATAAGAAAGATATTAAACATTGTATATTAACAAAAAATGTCCATTGTCAAAACTTACATCGACTCACGATTACTAGTCTAGTAACCGTGCTTGTAAGTACAGATTTTGTGAATCTGCAACACGCATTTCAACTGTGTTCCAAGTCGTACCATACTTTACGCCCTCAGCGGTGGTGTAATATCATTAGACGACAGTTTCGACAGAAGATACGGAAGAGTTTATCTTTTTTGTAGGAATCGTGCAGAATTCTCATAATTTTAAGGCAAACAGAAATTTTCATAAGTGACACGGTAGTCAGTCATAAAAGTTGATAAGAGAAGCCACGTAATTGAGATAAGAGCAATGCGGAACCCAGAAAAGATAAACAATATGAGTTCCTCATGACTTTCAGGTTATCAGAAATTAATTAATATAGCCTAACTGTATATTTATATTGTAAAAGATTTATAGTTACTGACGTATGAATTAATGAATTACATACTACAGGTTTGGTGAAATTCGGTCCACTGACTAGGCACAACTAAAAATATTTGTGCCGATGTTTCGAAATAAAGTAAAGGGAATCAATGCCTGTAAAGGGAAGTACAGAAAACCTGTGGATTTATCCATACGTGTAGGGAGTGCAAAAGTAGGTACCTATACAGTTATGGAAAAAAGTTCAAATAAAACGGAACTTATAATACAGTAAAAACAATGATCACATACAAAATACAGTTATTCGCGCTCTGCCGACTATTCCAATTGATTTCCTTCAGCATTCATACACTGCTTAGCTAGAGTCCCGTCTCTGCATGTGCACTGTTAAGTCACCTATGTGAATGTAAATGGTATAGTATTGATTACGGGTTCGTTGGATTTATTTCTTATTGCATTAATGTCGTCAACGTTACAAAAGGATTAGGAGAAGGTGCTGTAAACCCCCAACACTATACAAAACATAGGTAAAGTACTCCAGCAATGGAAGAAAAAATGGAGCTGCAGATAGATGACAAGTATGTTTTTACGCTATAATTTGCAAACCAGGAAGTTCCATTAGCCCAATATAGAGATGATCTAGAATATATGACAAAAAATGTTAAAGTAGAATATGAAAAGTGGGATTCATCCATAAACACTGATAAAACACAAGATCTATGGAAAATGTTAGGCGAAAATGTGAGGGGTATAAATGTTGAAGAAACTCTCAAAATCCACGTGGGAAATCAAAGAGAATCCGGTTTTGGAAATTACAAAATTTAGGACAGCGGAGTGCAAAAAACTCAAAATTTTGACAAATTGGAAAATTCCGTACCATGTGTCAGACTAAAGGGACTAAAGGAATTTTGACGCAAATTCAAATGTAATGGTTACTCTGGAAATGTTTAACATTAGTGGGCCAAAAATGGAAACCAGAATTTTGGAAAATTGTAAAAGTGTATGTGGGACGTGAAATTCTGAGGAATTATATTAAAAATGCGAACTCGGTATTTTTAATAATTCGATAAATTAATATCTCTCAATAACATTTGCAAATTTTGGACCGTCTTCAAAACGTTCGTAAGCTGTGTTTATCAGTTGTCAGTTATGGTCAGATATCAGTATGAGAAATGACTTATGGTCACCTCGTGGCGTTTCTGGTTCACGATAACAATCTAACTTATATATACGAAGAACTTTACTCGTAGTTTTAAAAATTTATAATTTATTAATTCGATTTTATCTAATATTGAATAATTGGCGGGGATCCCACAGCTACTGCCGCAGCCCGCATCTCAGTTTCCATATCAACTTATTCTGTGTATCTTCATTCTTCAGATTCTTTTCTTCCACACTCCTTTCTATCCATTTTAATCTAGGTCCGTCTCTTTTCCTTCTGTTGCTAGGTCTGAATTTGAACACAGTCACAGGTATTCTTTCTTCACTCATTCTCATTAGGTGTCCATACCAGGAAAACTGTTTAGGCTTCGTTTTATATATTCTATGACAGTTTCTTTTCTATTTATTCTTTCCCTTATTACGTCATTCCATACACGTTCCAGCCAAGAAACTCTGGAAGCTCGTCTAAGGTAGTCCATTTCTACAGATTCAATCTTCCTGCGGTTCTTTTCGTTGATTGTCCAACATTCTGACCCATAGGTGGTAATTGGTTCAACAATGGTTTTATAAATATTGATCTTTGTCGGTAGCCCGATTTTGGTGGACCATAAAAGTGAGTTTAATTGGCGTATGGTGCTTTTTCCTAAAACTAATCGATGACTTATATCTTCATCACATACTCCATCATCGCTAATTATACTTCCTAAATATTGTAACGTTACCAAATATGGTAGTTACATAAAATAAGCTAATATAACGTCAAGTAAGAGAAAAGCATGGAAGTATGTCTAGATAAATAAACCTAAGTGTATAAAAGTGTGTATCTACAAATATATTAATATAAAAATCCAACGATGAGGAAGATAATATTAACATAACAACATCAAATACGAAATGAAGAAAGAAAATGACCATGAGCCAAAACAAAATATCAGTAACCAGACCCAATAGGATCCAACAGTGAGGGGAACCAACAAAATAAGGACCAATAAACTCCAACAGCGAGGGAAACAAATGAAGATAGTGACTACAATGAAAATATTGAAGAAGAAGAAAGAAGAAGGACAAGGAAGCGTACCATGAAGAGAGAAGAAAATGGATAGATCATGCAAGGACTCAACATAAACCAAGTGTAATAGAGACTATATAAGTGACCAAAGGAGTGGTGATTATCAAATATGAAAGGAAAAACAGTGTTTAACATTTAAGGAACCACAAACAATTACAGTGAGTACTTAATATAGATGTGAAACCTGTGAATAGTTAACTAATTTCAACTGAATAAACCACACAAACAATCCCAGTGATAAAGTTTATAGTGTGAGAAGATATGTTAATTTCATAGTGAAACAGCAAGAATTAAAATAGTCAAATAAACACAGACAATTAGTGTGACTAATTTAATAAAGACTGTGATCAATATAGATAATCAAAAGACCACCAGAATAGAATAAAATCGAACAATTATATTATTGTTCATAGAGAACTGACAATAAATAAAAAACCTTTGTTATGTATCAAACAAAGTGACAGGAATTAAATTCAACCAATGACCAGAGAGATATTGTAATTAATACAAAACGATTTGTGTTATTGTTTAAGAAGGAGTTGTGTAAACATGTGCAACAAAACAACTAAAATATTATAGTAAGATACCATACTGAAGTCATGTTAGTAGGAGCAAAATACTGCATTAAAACATGTTGTACATTGTTACATAACCCCATAGGGAAGACACCTATGAAACAGAAAATCATACATGTTAATGTAAATAAATGACTATCAACTATGATATCAATCAAGAATTTGTTATAAATAATAATAAATCCTAATAAACAGTGTATTATAGTGCAACACAATGTAAATAAAACAGATCAAATATGATGGCACAGAGATAGAAGAAATGGAACAAGTATGCCAATTTAGTTAGACAAAATACAATATCAAAACAAATACCAATGTTAATAAAAGTATTACCAGTAGTTAGATAAACATCTGGTACTACTTTGGGAACAGATTCTGAACATAATAATAACAGTATTGTAACCAAAATATTGTAAACTAACTAACTATGTACATATAACCAGAAGTAAGCTGAACCATTGTATAACCAACTAGTTAAGAAAAATACTGTATTAAAGATTGAACACAGATTGTTAAGAGTGTTACCAGTAGTAAGAGGGAAACCAATGCTACTTTGAGAACAGACTATGACCATGAAAACAGTCATTTTATATACAAATAATTAAAAACCAAATGACTATGATGAAGGAACCCAGATGTAAACAAACCATGAGGAGCAAGTTACTTATGAAAAATGTAACATATAAACTTGTTTAAAAGTAAATGAAAACATTATCAAGAGTCAGAATAATGTCTAATACTACTTTGGAAACCCAAACCAAGTGTAACAATAACAATTTAATTATTGTTTTAATAAAAATAAATGACTACCATGATATGACACAATGTAAACAGACCCATTACTGAAAAATTGAAGGGTTCTGAGCTAGCTAAAAGCTAACCATTATATGGAGTGAATTGGGTACAATGAGTGTACACTAATTACAATTAGTACATGATATAATTTATATAGAAAAAACCAGAAATAAGGTAACAATTGTATAAGAGAGATAGGAGGGGACTAAAACAATGTAAATAGTAGATTAAATACAGTCATGTACAAATATTCTAGTGTAAAATTATGTAAATAGACGTTTCTAGTATTATTAGATTGCAATATTACTAGTATTAAATAAGGAAAATTAGTTTTAAATACATTTATGAAAAATCAAATATGGACGCCTAAAGACGCCATAACGAGATATTGTTTAGGGAACAATTATTCCCAAGTTTTGAATCAAACCAGTTGAGATATGGACTCAGAGCGTTTATTTAAAAAGTGTTTTAATATAAATAATTAAATTTGGTGTAATAGACTTATAAATATAAGATACACCATAAATAAGTAATAAAATCGTTATAGTGATAGAAGTGATGGACGGAAAATAATCATGTTTAGACTTAAATTAAAGCGCAGGATGTCCGCAATTCACTGACATCAACCATTTAACGATATGACATAGATTAAGAAAGTTATTGTGATTTTAAACTTTTCAATTAAATTTTGTACCAGTGCTGACGTCACAAGGCCTCAAACGCAAAGCCAAATTTGGTAAAAAATTAAATAGTTTAAGAAAACAAAGGGCTTTGGGTCGGAGAGTATAGTTTTTTCAACCAATCGAATGAATGAATATTGGCAGACGAGCAAGAGACGCTTCGAAGAAGCATCACAGTTCACGATCAGTCTTTCGACGGAGAGGTCACGTCACTCGCCGATATGAAGAAGTTTTAATTTTCGAATTGTGCGCGGCAGAGACATAAGTAAATCAACATACACATAACCTTTATACTACACCAACATAAACGAGTGAAATGTGCGGAGTGCAAATTTATTCAAGTACGATTAGTGTATAATATCAATCGTACTTGCGAGTGTTGTGAAAGATAAAAACAGGGAGTACAATATTTTATTTAAATAACATTGAAACAAAAATAATATTTTCGTAAATAAACAATGTTGATACTACGCAAGTCAGTAAAAAGCGAAGTATCAAAAACTATGATTGAATTATCAGAATTAAAGGAAATATTAATTCACAATTATTAAAATATTGAATAAATATTTTAATTATTTATCATAATTTAAAGAATTATGTTTGAAGCACTTATTACTAAATACGAGCAATACCAATAGTTACTCAATTGACTAAAATTGTTTTCTTGATTTTTCGATGTTTAAAAGTAAACGTTTTTAACTTTCATGCGAAAGAATAAATGTAATACTGATAATGACATATCAAACTATTACGAATAATGTGTTTGTACTTAGATTAAGAAATAATAAATATTAAAAAATAATTAACCATTAGAACAATACCCGTTATAACATAACCTTAGAGTCGTAACGGTAACTTGCCAATTTCACTGTTACAAGTCTGTTCTCAAGTAAAATCCAAACCAGATGGAAATAATAACAAGAGTTTTTTAATAAATTTTTCTCTTGCAAGTAAATAATTCTCAAAACGAATTATTACAATAAAGTAATACATTTTAACCGTACAAGCCAACGCGCTTGGTAATTGTCAAACGAGTACTATAGGTTGCGTGCGCATTCCCGCGTACGATAATACCATAACTATCAGATATATGGTACCAATTTTCGATTTTTATATTTGTTTGTTTGTTATTAATTATTATTCATTGTATATCATTATTAATATTACATCTTGTACCTGGTATCATGCTACCTAAAAGAACCTTACGAACATGGTAATTCACTGATACAAGAGAACATAACCTCTTGAAATTAAACTATTGTACAACTAACAGGTTTACCAGCCTTGAGGCTGAACAGAGTCTTATTTTGAATTTTATCAATTGTAATTATTATCTGAAAGGTTATTAGCCATTGATTGTTAATTGTTCAAAAATTTTATAATATCTTGAATTGTTAATAAACCTCCACTTTTTATTACCAGTGAAAAAGAGTATCATTTCAATTTTAAATTAGCTCATTCATACTTAGTCAGTCCTGCCAAAAAGGTGGCGGAAGAGTTTAAATAGATCTAATAATTCAGACCATTATTTAGATATTATATCATTTATATTGTGTGTGATAACCATATTGAATATTCAACCTGAATATTTATTTGTATGTAAAGTGTATGTATTTCAGCGGAACCGTCACTGAACAGGACTAAAATATCCACGTGTGGTAAGTGAGGGAGGTATATAACAGAGTGCGCGAAACATTTTAAATCAAAGAAGTGGACTATTAATACGCACCTATTAAACAATACAATCACAATAATAACCATAATAGTTATAATTAGAACATTTTATAAAAAAAAAACAACATCGTAGATACCGGTGCGTATCTGCACTCACACTACTACACCACTATATCTACATCTATTATTCTAGTTGTTACATTACAACTTGGCGCCCAACGTGGGGCAGAAGTGAGTGAAGATCCACTAAGAAGAGTTATAAAATATTATCGTACTATCTACGAATCTATAATAATAATACACATCTATTACAAATCTACTTATCTGTACTTGTAAAGTTGTTCATTTACAAGTTTTATACTTTTCACATTTCTTGTTGGAAGTATTATCTGATAACTGAAGATCTGATGTTCGACTTCCTGTGACTAAGTACTCTGTTTTTTTGAAGTTTATGTTTAATCCCCATCGATCGTATTCTACAACTAGTTTTCTCATCATATAAGTGATATCTTCTTCATCATTGGCTATCACTACTTGATCATCTGCGAATAAAAGAGTTTATAAACACTTCTCTTTTAATTCTATTCTCATTCTGCTGGACTTGTTTGTCCGTGTCTCCAGTGCTCCTTGTATATAGGCTATACTTTAAGTAAAGTGGGAGACAAACAACATCCTTGTTTCAGTCCTTTACTAATATTAAACGACTCGGACACTTATTGTCCTATTTTCACTCTGGCGTGAACGTTTTTGTAGATGTTATATACACTTCCTACGTTTATAGGGTTAATATTTTTAATAATACGTACGTATTATTATTTTTAATAATATTGAATACATTTCGTTTAAAATGGCAAGTGAGTTCTACAACTAAGGAAGCCTTACAATTTGCACACGCTTACATTTGCATTCAATTCACACACGTGCATATGATATTTGTATATATCATTTTACACATGCAAACAGACACGAAACATGCTATTCAGTTCTATGTACTGGTTTTGAAGATGACGGTGAATGTTGTCGACAAATTTCGTGTCCCAGGTCTCTAGTTTTACTTCTTGTAAAGTTGTAAGCGTGTTCTAGTTACACTCCGCAACTTTTAACTTAACGAATACAATAGACGAAGGTTTATGACAAGCAAAGACAGTTCAGACTTTATTTATGAGGTATAATTACGTTAACAGCTGCTGTAACGGGTTTGTTGTCGACGAGTTTCACTGAGCCACGCATCCAGTGTTGCCACCCTGCGCCGGTAAGATTTCCCTCATACGTTGTCGGTCAAGAGAACCTATCAATACGAGTCAGTTTTACGATAACGATTTGGTTTTTGGTACACATTAGTTCAGAGCATATTTTAAGGGATTTTCACTGGGCGACATTCAGTGCTCCCCCCCCCCGGGAAAATTTTGAAGCTTAAAAGCGTGATTTTAAGCCCTACTTAAACAGATTTGAAGCCTCTATAACGTTTCTTCCCTAGGGGCATTTTAGGAAGAATACACAATTTTAGAATGAAAACAATTTCTTTGCGTTGTTACTTAGTTATGTTTTATTAGGCACATGTAGAAATACAGTTACGGTAAAGATTTGTAAATTGTACTACTAAACTTTTCAAATAAAGAAATAGGTAATCTTTCAATTTTAAACACAATTTATATTTACAGGGTACTGTCTTTTGCGAAAAACTTTTTGACAAACTCATGGTCCTGGTAGAGTTCCTGGTCAGGAAGCTTCCTTCTTCTTTCTTTTTTTCTCAAGAAATTTCGCTACAGCTGGCCTCGGGTCAAAAACGGCAGTTCTCACTCCATTTAGAGCGATGTACATCCTCGAATTGAGAGCTTCTCTTGATAGGCTTGATTGCTTATTTGTTTTTAAAGTTGTGTGCACAGATACCGCCCTCTCAGGACCAGCACTGTGTGGTGTTAGAGAGACATACGATTGTACTAACTTACTAAAAGTGGAATGAGGTTGGGAAACCTTTAAACAATGGTACAGTTTCGCTGTTGAGGATGTCATTATAGACGAAGGAGGAAGTTTTTCCACCGCGTACAACTCTACAACATCATCTGTAAAATCTGATACTTTATCTTTACCAAAAATGTTCTCTATGTCAATGCGAGAATGAACAAAAAAACCAAATCAACTGTAACTAAACTAAAGAATAAAATAAAGAAGATTGATATTATAGTTACGAAGGCGGACAAAGGAAATACAATGGTACTACTGAGAAAGGACGAATACATAAAGAAAACGGAAGAATTTATAAGGGAAGGACCATACGAGGAAATAAAATATGATTATACAAGTAAGTACCAGTCAAGGATAAAACAAATGATGAAACAGATAACATTTATAGAAGAAAATAAGAAAAAGTATTTATTGGAAAGTAATCCAACAGCACCAACTTTTAAAAGTCAGGTTAAGATACATAAAGAAGGAAAACCAATTAGACCGATTGTTTCTTTTATTAATGCACCTATTTATAAATTATCAAAGGAAGTTAGCAGAGTACTTAAAGAGAAATATGAATTTGGGACAAAATACAACATAGAGAATAATGTAAAATTGATAGAAAAATTAGAAAATATTAGGATTAATGTAAATACAAAATTGATATCACTGGATGTTAAGGACATGTTTACCAATATCACAGTAAATAAAGTTATTAAGTTAATAAACGATAATAATATGGGAGAATACAGGTATAAAAAGCAGTTGATGAAAGTAATTAAAGAATGTGTAAATCAGAACTATTTTAGGTTTAATAACAAGTTTTATATACAGAAAAAAGGTTTACCTATGGGGTCTTCATTATCCCCTATTCTTGCTGAAATATACATGAATGATTTTGAAAAGCAATTAATAACTTCCACTAAGTATAAAAACAATATAAAATTATGGTCTAGATACGTTGATGATGTATTAGTAATTTGGGAAGGAAGCATAGAAGAAGTGCATGAGTTTATAAATGAGGTAAATAATAAGGATAAAAACTTACAATTTAAAGAAGAGATAGGAGGTAAGAAAATAAATTACTTAGATTTGAACATAGAAATTAAAGATAATGAGAAACTACAGTTTGGGATATTTAGGAAAGAGTCGTATTCTGATATAATTATACCAAGAGAGTCTTACCACCCATATAGATATAAAATGGCGGCAATCAATTCATTTTGTTACAGAGCTCAGAAGTGTTTAAAGGAGACCGAATCAAAAGATAGGGAGTTAAGAACGATAAAGGAATTGTAAGGAATAATAATTATAACACCAACATAGTGGATAAAGTTATGAAAAGGGTTAACATACAAAAAGATAAAATAGAACCAGAACAAAAGAATTATGAAGGGTCATTGACATACATAGGTTTACATACTAGAAAAATTATAAAATGTTTTAATAAATATGGAGTAGATATAGCTATTAAAAAATGTGAAACGGTATTTGATAAGATAAGGAATAAGAATATAGAAAAAATTCCAGTATTACAGAAAAGCGGAATTTATAAATTAAAATGTAAAGACTGCAACAAGGTGTACCTAGGAGAGACAGGACGAAAATTCGTATGGAGGTTGTCTGACCACAAACGTGGAGAAGGTAATAGAACAACCAATTCGTTATATGCAAGACATTTCATAGAAGACAACCATAAGTTTGTTAATCCTTTGGAAGAATACGAAATTGTAAAAGTAGTGAATAACACAGTTGAAAGGAAGCTTAGAGAGGAGTTAGAAATATTGAAAGAAAGAGAAAAAGGGTTAGACAATTTAATTAATATTAAAATTAAATTTGATAATGAAGAAATATTTTATAACATGATTAAGAAGTAAATGATAGAGGACAGATAGATAAGATTAAGAATTATTTTGCATAGTACTAATTGGATGTTTTAAAATAAGGGTGTATGACTGACCCACGTGTGTGGAGAGGAAGAGGGTAGTTTAAAAGGAATGCACACACACACACACACACACACACACACACACACACACACACACACACACACACACACACACACACACACACACACACACACACAAGGAATTTGCTAGAAAAAATATGTAACTCTACAGATGGTGGGACAGGGTTTAGGGGGTGGAGAAGGGTCATTTATATTATAGCTTGTTGTGTGTGAGCAGGGTGGGGGAGAGGGGTGAAGGGGTTGTTTTCACATATTTCCTGTCTATTCCAATCTGACGATGGGCTGTGAAGCTTGAAAGCGCTAATTGGGATAATTTTTATATAGTGGTGTGCAACTGTGATCATTCTGATTGTGATTTCAACCACTAACACAAATTTCTTCATTTACGAAATTGTTGATTCGTTTTGATATTTCTCTTTGATCATCGGCTAGTCTTTGAGAAATAAATACTTTGCAGCTCAAGACAATCTCTTTTCTTACTGCAACCCAGCGTCGCTTAGTTGAAACTAAAGAAGAGTTTACTCTACGTCTCCTAGGAAGTTCACGTCGGCACGTCACACACACACACAGACACGCGCGCGCACTTCCTGCCATTCCACACCTCCGTTGGTTCCCCAGCCGCCATCTCACTTAGCCCGTCTGCTCAGAAGAGTGAGAGAGTAGAATAGAGTCTACTATCTCTTTCTTTCGAAATTAGCTTTATTGTTATTCTCCTGTTCTTATCTGCGGCAGGCTAATTTTTAAAGTAACTTGTAAAATTTTAAAATATTTTCGTTTTTTTACCGTTTTTCTTAAACTTTTTGCCGGCACCATCCACGGCCACTGGGCGACAAAACCTCGGCACTAGGCGACACCATTGTCGCCCAGTTAACATGTTATTTTAGGCACTGCATTAGTTACATCTTCACCTTATATGTCAGCGTAATCTGCGTCATAATCGAAGTAAAGTCGACATCCTTCAACTGTGGTATTACCTTAATACTAGACACCAGAATTTTTTACAACTATTCGAATTAATGGTTGTACTTTAATATTATTCTAATTACAATACTGTACTTTATACTCCTTTCCAAAAAGCAGTGTAAACAAGGTTAGGCTTACTGGAAGTTGTGGACCACCAAAAGGGTTTGTGAAATTATTATAGGCAAATAATAATAATAAATATTATTATTATTGTATTTGTATTACTAATAATAACAACAATAATAATTAATGTGTTTGGTAACGTCTGTACTGTAGGAAAAGTTTAGTAGGTAAGGCTTTCACGGCCGGTGTCAGTTGTATTAAAAGTGTTTACCGGGCTGTTTGGCCGTGGTACACTGTTTACAGACAAACCAAACGTTTCGACAGCACTACTGGCTGCCATCATCAGTGGAATTCAAAGTATTCGAGGCTACTTGAACGCGGGTTGTTAACGTCAGGCCCACAGTACTGTGGTAAAGGCTGAAGATGTCCCGCGATGCTACCTGTAGACTTATAAATTCACCAAGTCCCACAAACAGGTAAAAATTACACCATCAGCCAACCAGAATAGCGGTATTACACCTTCTTTATTTTGATTGGTCAAACAGCCCGGTAAACACTTTTAATACAACTTAGGTATGAATACTTTACACCGTGTATTGTACATGTATTTATGGCGTTTTTCATTGCAGTTTGTAAAAAAAAAAACTGATATTCTTTGCATTAGTCAGTTCGGTGTTTTCCCATTATCTGTACCCGCACTAGCATTCGGCAATTCGGCTATGCAATAGTCGGTATCGGTGTATAGTGAATATCGCATGTACAATTAGTAAAACAATACAGAACGTGTAAATGAGTTGTTTTGTCTAATTAAATAGTTATTGTTTTGATCATAATCATTTGTATTGTCATTCATATTGTCGAAGAGTCTCGAGCGATATTACAGATTAAACTTGCGTTGCTGTCAGAGAAACATAGTGTTGTTAGGTTGACGCTCAAATTAAAGCAAAAACACAACAATCAGTATACTTAAAAAATACTCAATTTACAAACCATAAAAACCTTAACACGAAGTAAGGAGACTTGCGGGTTACTATGGCAGACTCCCATTTTTCACCACGTACCGTTTGCTTTCGACTACTTTTATTTTGCTGTAACCTATTTTTTGGCTGCCAACATTACACTTCTAGTGTTATCGGTACCTTGGACATAGTACACACATCTTAATACAGTAAGTAAAGGTATAAAAATAGCCTATACGTTAATGTGATGTGTACGGAACATATATAGGATGTGTGTAGCATGTAAATATTTACACAAAGTTAGTACGATGTTAATTTTAAAACCCTTTTTTATGTTTCTTAATGTTACTGTCTGAATACATTACATTTAGTTCTTAAAAGTTCAGTTATTAAAACAATTTTCTTCTGTGTTTTTTAAAAATGTTACTGTGTTACAACCATTGTTACTGTCTTACAAGTTTGCTCAAGTTTCAATTTGTCCTAACACGAGTACTGTTTTCTTTACAAAATAAACTAAAAGCCAAAACAATACCTAATCCTACTCATGAAAATATTACGTCCTTTTACATTCTGTTAAGTAGTACAGTCTTTTATAATCGGTACATTTCTTGTCCTTCACACTGTGACGTATCGATACTGTTGTGTAGTCAAAATATAGAAAATATGCAGGAACGGATAGGCTATCGAGAAAGTACGGTAAATTCGTAACAACAGCCAGTGCCGCAGCTTCGATACTTTATGTAGTGGGAGCAAATTTACGTTATGTCTCAAGTAAGTGGAGATCGAGTTTTTGTTTGTTCAGTGTATTTGATTATAATATAGGCCTATACCAAGTAACCAGTAGCATATATAGAATTTGGTCTAGGGGGGTCCGGTAGAATCGGATTCATACAGAAGAAAAAACAAGTTAAGACTAATCAACATTACATTCGTCAGAGCGGCTGAAAAATATTTAATAACATAACTGAAATCAATCCCATTAAAGGAATAACACAATAAAAATAAGCGCTATTGAAACATTGCTTATAAGATACTTATTGACTTAATCGAATTCCTATATTTCAAACGAACGTACGCGCAAATACTGCGTAATAAACTTGTTTGTAGACCTATATTTAAAATATCGGTATGGAGAACCATACATGACTTCCATATTCTAAGATTTATATTTAAAATCATTTTCAGCCAAACAGCCAGGCTGTGCCTTACCTGCCTTTTTATTGCTGTATTAAATGAAAAATATTATATTACATTAAAATGAAAAAATTATAATTTTATTGCCTGGCAACAAAATTATTTTATTTTTAACAATTACCATTGTTTCAAAAAGTTTAAATAAATTTTCAAGTACTTTACTCTTGTTAAAACGTATAAGGTTGCAGGTAAACTACCCCTTCCCCTTAACCGATCTTCACCAAAATCGAAAGTCATTGAGACCTCTACAATTCAGGGACGTATGCAAAAAATTATTTGATTCTGTTTGAATTTGCGGCTGTTATCGTTTGCCATAGAAAATACGCTTGATAAAAAAACGTTGCAGGTAAACTACCTCTTCCCCTTAACCGATCTTCACCAAAAACAATAGGTCTTGAGTACTCTACAAATCAGGACTGTATGCAAAACATTATTTGATTCTGTTTGAATTTGCGGCTGTTATCGTTTGCCATAGAAAATACCCTTGTTAAAAAAACGTTGCAGGTAAACTACCCCTTTCCCTCAACCGATCTTCACCAAAAACAATAGGTCTTGAGAAATCTACAATTCAGGGCTGTATGCGAAACATTATTTGATTCTGTTTGAATTTGCGGCTGTTATCGTTTGCCAAAAAAAAAAAAATTTCCCTTGATAAAAAAAAGCGTTGCAGGTAAACTACCCCTTCCCCTCAACCGATCTTCACCAAAAACAATAGGTCGCGAGTACTCTACAAATCAGGGCTGTATGCAAAAAATTATTTGATTCTGTTTGAATTTGCGGCAGTTGTCGTTTGCCATAGAAAATACGCATGATAAAAAACGTTGCTGGTAAACTACCCCTTCCCCTCAACCGATCTTCACCAAAAACAATAGGTCTTGAGTACTCTACAAATCAGGGCTGTATGCAGAAAATTATTTGATTCTGTTTGAATTTGCGGCTGTTATCGTTTGCCATAGAAAATACCCTTGCTAAAAAAACGTTGTAGGTAAACTACCCCTTTCCCTTAACCGATCTTCACCAAAAACAAAAGGTATTGAGAACTCTACAATTTAGGGCTGTATGCAAATAATCTTTTCATTCTGTTTGAATTTGCGGCTGTTATCGTTTGCCATAGGAAATACCCTTGTTAAAACATAAAACGTTACAGGTAAACTACCCCTTTCCCTTAACCGATCTTCACCAAAAACAATAGGTCTTGAGAACTCTACAATTCAGGGCTGTATGCGAAACATTATTTGATTCTGTTTGAATTTGCGGCTGTTATCGTTTGCCAAACAAACAAAATTACCCTTGCTAAAAAAAAACCGTTGCAGGTAAACTACCCCTTTCCCTCAACCGATCTTCACCAAAAACAATAGGTCGCGAGAACTCTGCAAAACCGGGCTGTATGCAAAAAATTATTTGATTCTGTTTGAATTTGCGGCAGTTATCGTTTGCCATAGAAAAAAAATCTACAGACAGACAGACACACAGACAGACAGACACACAGACAGACAGACACACAGACAGACACACAGACACTTTTCGGAAAACGACTTTTTTTCATGTTTTGAGTGTAGTAGAATCAGAATCTGCAATAATCTCGAACACGATTTTTTTTGCCATCACCATACTTCCATTCCTTAAGGAATATGGAAGTAAAAAAGGGTTACTACTGTATTAGCGTACATAGCCTAGCTGAGAAATTAATAAAACAGCTTAAAAATTAAGAGACTAACAAAATTTCTCGTTAACTTTCGACCCCCCGGGGGGGTGGGTCCGGTCCCGTTATCCTCTCTCGTAAATATGCCCGTGCGAGTGCGAGTAACGGTTGTAGTTTACACGAAAAAAAGTTAACGTTAATAAAATAAAAAAGGCGCAAAGCGTATGGCTACGTGCGGAAACGTGAAAGTTCACGTAACCGTGGTATATGTTGTTAAGTTCAGGGTCGCGGGCAATAAAACCGTGAACAATTTTAGTCCGTTATTAATTAATCTGTGTTTAGAGAACAGTGGAACCGATTGTGTAATCGATTCGCTCGCTTTGCAAATGTATAAATACTCGTACGTACGCGTATGTGGGATTACTGTTTGAGGCCAAGTTTTGATAACGCGTTCCAGTTCGGTTTAATTATTACTGCACACAATTGATAAACAAACACGCGGTGGAATTAATGATTTGTTTGACTAAGTAATTAGCTGTCTGTCGGCTTCGTCTTTGTTATATAATATAAAGTCAATATTTTGATAAAGTAAATAGCTGTGGTTACGTATTTGTACAAGAGAATGCTACGCCTCTTCACTCTACCGACAGTTGTCGACATCAGTTCTGTGTTCCTCATGTTCTTCGTTCACATTCAGTCTTCTAGTGGTTTAAAGCTAACGTTGTCTGCCTCTGTCAACTTTACTATCATCTGCCTTGTACTCTTGTGATATAGTATATTATATTATATATTATAATAATACAGTATAATACTAATAGTTTTAGCTTGTGTCCTACTGGTGAGTCCTGAAAACGTGTCCTCTTGGGCGGACGGAGCAAAGGATGAAGTGATTTCAGAAAAATTAAGATACTGTATACATTTGAAATACCTGCTTGTCTGTAAAAGTGTTTACAGTATAGCAACCTTCTCTATTTTCTCCTGTATATTCTTTCAATGATGAGATTGTAAGCTACTTCTGAGAAAGTTATGTTGAGTTCAGTAGGATTTGAGAGAACCATCCTGCATCTGAAAGGTGACCTACGTTTTCAGAAAACCAAATTCAGTTCTCTGATATTTTTCTCTTGATTTAATTAGCAATCAGAATTTTATATTCTGTAAGTGATCTCCGTGCCCATCACTGTTGCTACAGTATCACTTGTCCTTGTCATTATAGTGTCTAAGCTACATTTCGGATCGCTGTAGACTTTGTCATTAAAATAACTCCATAAAGAAACGTTAAGAGGCATAATGTCCCGTGACTGTGGTGGCCACGGTATTGGTCCACCGCTCTGGAAAGGTTTCGTTCAGTAACTGACGAACATCTGCGAACCAGTGGGGAGGAGCGGCATGTAGTTGGAAAATTATTTTGGGTGTAATTCTTGTAACCGAGGTGCAACTTAAACCTCCAGCATATCAAGGAAAACATTCCTTGAAACTGTAGGCGCCAATCACTTTGTCCAACAGACCGCAACGAGTATTAATTTTGGGGCTGTCTGTTTCAATTTTTATAACACTTATTAGACTTTTTGGACCTCAAATACTGTTGTGTATGTTTACCTTCGATTAAGTGTAGTGTGTGGCGGATGAGTCAATCCTGTTTAGGATCTCTGGTGTAAAACTATCGCCCGGCTTTAAGGCTTGTACGTACGTAGGCTAAATGAAGCCGTTTATGTAAAACCTTAACCAACGTACTCTGAGGAATTCCGAATTGTCGAGTTGATAATGCGGGGACTGCGTTGAAACGCGTCTCAAACATCTTCAGCGGTCTCATCACGTACACTAGGCGTACCACTTCTTTGCAGGTCACCAAGACTACCAGTCTGTTGAAAGTTTACATACCAACTTTGATGCTTTTAAAGCGTGGAGCGTCTCTTCCATACATACTTCTAAATTTTTGTTGAACAGATGGGGATTGTTTTCTGTTAAATGTTAAATTATTCAGGTTTGCAGTGTTGATTGTTTTCGTTATCATAATTGTAGTGTAATATATCAACAAATACTTCCGAATATTAGGGGCGGCAGGAAGCAAGCTGGTATTGTATCGGGTTGATTTGTAAACTTCCCGAGCTTACATATCTATTCTCACCGTGTATGCACTTTTTTTTGTTTCTTAACAACTAAAATTCTTTTAAAGTGCACACGTAAAAGGATTTCGAGTCTAATCTTCAGGCTCGAACGTAAATGGTCGGCTACCGATCTGCCATGCAGCTGTGTCTAGTTGTTCCCGGTTTTAACTGTGTAAACATATTTTCTGTTCTAGTAATACAATATTTTTCCGTTTTGGATCGGTGAAGTGCCCGGTTTGTGTTTAGGGAAGGGATTCTTGTATGGTACAAATTCTGTTGTGGGTGTGAGGATCAGAATAGCATGTCAGGTCTAAACAACGACAGCCTTGTGATTATATGTCGACGAAATCGATGTTTAATTGTCTTTCATAGTTTTATGGTTTCAGAGAGGTTCATCGTTTCTGTTTGTTGATTAAGGTTGGTAAAATAACTTTAGTAACTCGTTTTATAAAAGAACATTCTTGTATAGGACAAATGCTGAAATTTTGAGTTTTTGAATTGTTTAATTTGTTTTTCTGATACGATAAAATGCTGTGTAAAAGTTCATGTACCCGTTTCTTTCTATCTTTTCCGGAAGTATTTAAAACAATGTGGTATACAAGCAAAGTGTAGACTTTTTTTACAAAAATGGCAACATTCAAATATTATTTGCAATTATTTACGTACAATAGAAACATAAAAGTTAAGAAAAAAAAGAAGAGATTGAAAGAAGAAAAAAAAGAACGTTCAACTTTTCTGCAAAAGAATTATAGTGAGGGAAGTAATTATTTTACCATGCATTTGTCGATAAATAGTCAAATTCAATTATTCTTGTTTAAAAATTTAAAAACTAAATATTCTACAATTAGTTATTCTTTTAGTATTTTATTCATTTTAAAATATTGTACCTCGGCTTTCATGATAGATAGAAAAGTAATTTATTTTAAAAATTTATAGCATAACTGTTCTCTGCAAACTGTAGACCAAAGTTTCTTTTATTTAAAACTAATTTTACTCAGTTTAAGGGAAAGTGATGTTTCTTTTGTTAGCACTATAATATCAATGCCATTTTTATGATTTGTGCATTTTACATTATCCTTTAGCTAAGGGAGTTGAAAACTAAGTAGACACATTGCACTACATTGCGTAGTACGACTAAAATAAAATACATTTTCCTAATTATATAAATTCTGTTAATGTCTGTTAACCCTATAAAAGAAATAACTTAATGTGTTATCACAGACGACATAATTAAAGAAATCTTCCTCCAAATTTTCCAGCAAAGAAAAAGGTAAAAATTAGAATCAGAAAAACATTCGACTCATTTAGTTATCTGCTAATTGTTTACAGCGGTCGTGGTAACGACCCCTCCCCCCATCCATGAAACACATCCATTGCCAACATTACCACGTATCGTACCGATTTAATTAAGAAGTCGTTAGCCTTTGTTTCGCCAAAACAATAACTCCCGTCTTGGTACTTGACTGTCACTAGACTGTACTACATTTTTATCCTATTTTTTTTGTAAATTGATATTTCATTTGTTATTATTACTGATTATTATAATGTATTATGCATAGATAACAGTTAAGCGTATTATATTACATATTATACATAAATTATAGGATTTAAATTGTAATAAACTACCTGTTCCAAAAAAACGTATATATACATCTTCCAGTGGTTGCACAAGGATTTGCGAGTCTGTAGGCGATATTGATTTTTAAGTTCCTTAAAACATCATTGGAGGAAGGCAGTGAACATAGTATATCTCAACAGTAACGTATAACTTATCAGCTGAAAGGATGTGTCGGAAGTCCTTGAAGTAATAATGTGTTTTTAATTGCACGTCACTTCCCGACACTGTCTCTGTGGACCAATCATATTGCACCGTTAGTAAGATGATATTGTCGAATTAGTATTAATGAACCGCAGCATATCATCACTGTCAACGGAACCGATCCGTTGTGTCGTCGTCATTCTGCTCTCGGTATAGCCGTTTTTTGATGACGTACAGAAACGTGTCTACACCTGATGCCAGGTAAAGAATTAATTACCACTGATAACAGTTGCTTTGATGCCGACTGTCTTCCTTTTGGCAGTATTACGACGTAGGAAGGTACAGTAAAATTATGAAACATACAACAGATTATTAACATATATGCAATAAGTCGACAGTTTATTAATTAAAAAATGAAAGTATTATATTACCATACGTGAAAGTAAAAACTCGCCAACTACCATCCAATCTTGTGACAGTGTGTTAAGCCGAATATTTTGACATGTACAGCCTATATTATTGTATTGTATTAACGATATAACAACTGACTGTCGTAGAACATACATTGGAATAACCTTGTTTAATGTTAGGTTTAAAATTGGCGTTATGGGGGTATTTCTATTTATTTGTGAAGGTCTTGGTACCGGGTTTTTCGCCAATGACAAGGTAGCACCGGCACTGCAACTCCCCCCCCCCCCCCACATTGATTTGCCCGCCAATGTGGTCAAACTTCAAATAGTACAAATAGTGAGCAGCCGTGATGTAACATGCACAGTAACCCATAAACGGCGATTCCGTACTATCAGGAACATCTCCATCGCTTGTCATCCGTACTCTTCCGTTTCACGGCAAAAATCTTGGCATTAATACCCCATGGAAAAATCCTAACTACGCCATTGGCCCACGTTCATCATACTTTACATCGTATTTTCTTTTTTAGTCAATGAAAGTGTTTATAAGATAAAATCTCTAATAGTCGATGAGTTAAAAGCAACAATTGAAGAGAATGATCCTAAATAACAAAGAATATGACTGATGATGTATGCAGTTCCATCTGTGCTTGTCGTCAGTTGTGAACGGTCATCGATTCATATACTGTACTTGCAATTATTCAACAAAAAGTATAATTTTATTCTTTAACTTGGATTACAATACTGAAGTATATCTAGATAAAACTTATGTATGTAGTGATTGCAAATTTGTGTATATTTTTAGTGATTTTCTGGTATTATTATTATTATTATTATTTTATTATTATTGTTATCGTAGTTTACTATTATTGTGCATATTAAATTGAAGTAATAATTTTATAGTTGAATTAAATTAGTTAAGTCATTTTATATTTTATAACCTATCAGATATAAGCGTATGTTATGAAGGCGATAGATAAAATTAATTTTTAATGGAATCTGTGGCGAATACAAACAAATGTTACGTCGTCAGTATCGGAGCCAGGTTTGTTCCGACAGTAGGCCTACTTTCCACAACACGTAGGTGGTTTCCATAAAATAAAATCACCAATTTATCAGTGTAGTGATTTCGTTTTTGCATAGATTGTATTTTTGGGTTTCGAGATATACCGGTACGTCTTATGGTCTAAATTTTATCACAGTTTCTGAGTTCGTTAGAAAATTAAAATTCACAAACTACATGTATATATCACAAAAAATATGAGATACGATTTCCCGGAACGAGCGTGAATCACATCTATAGTGTAACTAGCAATATAAAATTCTATGTTAGAATAGTGGCCTAATCCTGTGTTTTAAATTATTCAATTATGAAGACAAGATACCTGACTCCAAACGCTTAATGTAATCCATGGAAAGACAAGGCATACGGTGGATAAATTAATGTATTTTATTGAACCCATTTACGAGATTTATATATTACGACTCTTTAATGCCTACACGTGTACTAAAATAGCAATGTATGATTTCAGGCGTACTATACGTCGACGGGGTCTAGCGGCGGAAGCACTCGGTCGAGCATCCAGACGTCTTCAGCGTTACAGACGAGTATCAGCCAGCGGGTAGCGAACACCGTGAGGCAGTCGTCAGCGGCCGCAGCGGCGGGTTTGTTGAAGCGTGAATCTCCTCTGGACCTGTCGGTGAAGACCGTTCGCCAGTCCGCGGACTCCACGGCCAAAGACGAGTCGGAGAGTGCATACAACAGCGCGCTCACCAATTTCCACTCTTCGCAGCACGAGCTGTTGCAGAGCCGGACGAAAACACCACCGAAAGCTCCAGGAAGTCGTGGATCTTCAACCACCGGTCTTCCCCAGCTCCAGTTACCATCCAGCGTGGCTTATCCTACGTTCGACAGTTTGGGAAATGCGAACCCGCCGAACCCACCGTTGCCAGCCACTGGCGCGCCCAAAGTCGACTTCCTTCCGAATTTCAACGCTCATCATCAGAGTTTAAATCCTCAGGTGGTCGCGGGGAGTACGACCGTCGGTTTTCATGCGGAAATGAAAAAGAGAGGAAGAAAGAGTTCATCGTCGTCCTCCCAACAGCAGCCAAACCCGCAGCAGTATCCGGCTTATCAGGGTAGTCTGCCGAATATGTCCAGTTTCAAGAAGACCAGTATACCAGCGGCGGCTTACGAACACCACAACAAACAGGCTCAGTTTTATCCTGCAACTGGTCCACCGTTACAGAAGCAGCAACGCACTGGGACAAGTTTGAACCACTCGTCCCCACTAGGAATGATTCCAACCTTCACTTCGTCACCATCAACTCAATACCAATTTGATCCATCAAAGCGTAATGACTCTCGATATGAGTACCTCGACAGCAGAAGAACAACAACAAATCATTCTGGTTCCTTGCATTCAGCTTCACCAGCCGAAGGAAATTATCTACCCGTAAAACGTTCGTCATCATCTGAACTGAATCATCCTACACCAGCAAAAATACCTAAAGTCGATACGTGGCGTCAGACCATAGATCAACAGATAGAACAGAGGTTAAACTCATATGCTTCATCAAGAGGGCAGCAGCTCAATGGAGTCAGTGCTAACGATGCCAGAAGTGCAGCAAACTCACCTCACCATTGTCAAACAGTGTCAGCATACCAGCAACAGTCTTTGCCACCGGTGCAGCAGCAGCAGCACCACCACCAGCAGCAGCAGCAGCAGCAGCAGCAGCAGCACCAGCAGCAGCACCAGCAACAGCAGCAGCAGCAACAGCAACAGCAACAGCAGCAGCCGAACAGTCACCATTCTGCCTCTGTGGCAGGGCAGAACCATACACCACACTCACACTCGCCCTCTCCCTCCAATCCATCACTGCTGAGTCGACAACAACAACAATCCTTGTACAATCTACATCGGACTCCGTCCAATCCTTCTGTTGCTGTGCCATATTATCCCTCGAATCCACCAACTTCTCAGTACACAAGCCAAAGTGTATCTCCTAGAACGACAACAGCATCACAACAAGAATCATTATACCAACACGGTTCTCAAACCAGGTTACCTATACTTCAAAATAATGGTGCTGCTGATAAACGGGTGCTAAGTATTTTAAGGAATAGTTTAGAAATCAAGGAAGCTAGAAATCTTCAGATGCAACAACAACAACATCAGCAAATACAGCAACAACACCAGCCGCAACCGCAACAACTGCACCAACAGCAACAGCAGCATGCACAACATTTGCAACCTCAGCAACAGCAACCACAACCACAACAGTATCAAGAAACCTTAGATACTCGAGGGAAAGTGTATCATTCATTGGAGCCGAGACAGCATCAGTCTCAGCATGTGATACCAACATCAGCAGTGATAACATCCCACAGTAAACAACAGCAACCCCATCTGCCTGCTCAGCCTCCAGTGGGTAGACACAACCTGCCACATTTTGGAGTACTTACATTGGAGCGAACGTCCACACCTCCATACCCTGGACACAAGTTCCACCTGCCGAAAGCTGTGGATTCGGTGCGTTTAGAATCAGATAAAGGATCTCCTGGTCGAAGTGAGAAGGTTGTCAGTATACAGTTGCAACAGCGTCCATCGCCAGTGCAGGAAGACATGGCTACTATTACAGCAAAATCGCTGGCCATTCACAACAGTAAAACAGAAACCATATCAAAAAGTGGTGAAGCTGGTAGTGGTGAATTTGATGGTCTGGCTGCATTCTTGGCGGCAAGGATACGTACCAAGGCAGAACTAAAGCAGGTATTTGAAATTACTATACTAACTTATTTTATTTTAAGTCTTTTGGCCCTTAAGGTTGGAGGCGATGGTGGAAACAAGTTATCTCAGATCTGCCACTTTTGTTTTCCCTTAACTGTGTTTTGTTCTACACATGTGTTTCTTGTGTCTCTTTTTACCATGTTTATTGTGGTCTCTCTCGTGCATTCTCCTGGTTCTCAAATCCCCATAGACTGCTTATATCTCATATCTGGTTAGGCTGCTTATGTTTCTGTAGCATGTCAGTTCGCTTTCTTATGTTTTATTATTCACTGTCTGCATATTTAGTTTTGAAATTGCAGGCTAGTTTTGGAATGTAGTTTCAATTTGATACAATTTTTGCAGATTCTGTATTATATAGAGAATTTCAAACTGAGTGCAGGTCCACAAACACATATGGGCACGCGCGCGCATGTGCGTGCGCGCGCGCACACACACACACACACACACACACATACACACAGTGGTATGGGAATGTAGACCCTATTTCCAACGACCAGTATTTCTATTGTCACTGGAAATTGGGCCCACTTTGGAATTAGAACCATCATGCCAGTGAAGTTAATCACAGAGCTGTGGTTGAAATATTTGCCAGTTTTGACTACAGATCATGGATCTACAATATGGTAAATTTGTATCAAACTGACACTAGCTGTGATGTTTAACTTGTGTGTGTGTTCATGATTCCTCCCCCTACTCTCCTCCCATCTTTCCAGTGGCTATGTTCACAGTCTTCAACTATTTTGGTCTTTGGTCATTGTCTCCATACGCATGTGCTACTCTTGTCTTCTTTTGTAAATGCAATCACTTATTTTCTGGGTGCCATGTCTTTCCCTTATATCATCTACTTCTGTCCAGATCGAAGAGCTTCGCGATTTATGTATGTTTAATATATCACTGAGTGCATTTTAACTATGTACACTGAATAACTGTAGATATGTACTACCAAAGGATCGCTTTCTTTGGCAGGTTGGACCAACGGTGGATCAGGTACGAACGCCAACGCCAGCTTCAAGCACTCTCTCTGGATCAAACAGCTCCGTTCATTCACCTCGTACTACTCCAGGAATCTTCTCACCTCCACCTCAGTCTCAGGCCCAACAGCCTGCAGTTGCTGCAGACTCAGGTGTGTTATGTTACTGTGTTGTTACATCTAATCAGTAAGTCTTTGGCTGTAAAACCATAAATTGTAAGACATGCCATTAAGTTGAATCAGTCACTATACTTGCACAAAATGTATTTTAATGCATACATTTTTCCTAACATTATTGCCATTTATTACTTTGCTGTGTAAATTTTTTGGCACTCCATAATAATTTCATGGAACTCCCAGCTGCTGTCTGTGAATTACTGTTTTAGGTTGTTTAAGGCATGTCTAGATAATGTATTTACAAGGTAATATTCATAAAATACTTTAATGATGATACTTGCCTTACCCATGTATATTTTTGATTTAATAAATAAATCAGCACTTTTAATACAAGGTTACGTTTAATTGTTAATGTTCATATTTCAGTAGTTCAAACTACCAACTTCAGATGTTTGATAATTTTTTTTTAATTGAATTTAAAAAAAAACAGCTGATCTACTAAAAAGAAATAGATATTTTTATGTGAAATTTATTTAATTACATATTTATTTTATTAAGTCAGATGTAGAATTTTGGAAATATTGTGATTTTGATTTTAATTTCTATTTATTCTTTAATTAAAGTATCTTTTATTTTGTGTTTTATTTTCTTAATTTTCCCATAGATCTAGTTTTTGCCTTTGGAAATTTATTATAAGGAAGTTATATTTTCCAACTTTATGTTTATATATTTATATACTTTATATATATATTTTTATGTCATTGTATTTTCACAATGGTAGATTCCACTGCTGAAATGTAATGACAGTAAAATATCTTGTATTGAAAATTTTGATTTATTTAATAACTTTATAAATATACAGCAAGTTCTGATTATTAAATGAACAATAAAACAACCAACATTTGAATATGTTATGTTATGTTGCCAATAATTGTGGTATTTTAGCAGGTAAAGTAACGCCCATGCGGGATGTAGACCAAGCAGGGTGTGTAGCCAGCGGAAGCAGCAGTAGTGGCAGTGGAGGAAGCCCACCAAAGCTTACTCGCGACAAGGCCTTCACCAACAACTTACCAAGACGCAGGCAAGTTTTACATATCATTCTAACTAATCATATATATTAGAATAGTTATTTTACACCTCTCTTCGACCATTCTTACATTATTTAAAAAGGGCAGTACATTCCATATTGATCAGTAGGTGACATAAGTAGACAGTAACTATAAAGTGTAATTTTAAAGGTGAGAATAAGTTTTTTAATGAATCTGATAATTACTGTTGTTGGCACCTTATTTTCTGGTGTACGACATTGTATATTTGCAGCTTTACCAATGCTTCACTGGACATCCCACACTTCAGCATCCCTTATGTTTATAGAGACATAAGGTTTTTGGTATACAGTTATCATCCACTGTGTTTAGATGTTCTTCCTAGGTACTTTCTCTTCCAGCAGTTTCACATTCGTGTATGTTTTTTGAAAAATGTCTCTGATATTGAAAATCTTTGTTCTCTTGTCTTTTTTGATGTCCACTTCTTATTCCCATATAGCACTACTAAGAGAATCAACGTATTGTAAAAACATATATGATTCCATATATGTTAATGCACTATGTTATGAAGAGAGAGCATTAGCAGTGTGTGGTGAGAAGGGATGTTAGTCTTGAACTTGTTCTGTGGAATATCCCTAAGAAGTATTTACCACCAGTACAAAACCACATCTTTAACTTTGTATTCATGCTGATGTCTTTCCACCATAATTTATTATTATTTTATCTTAGCAATCTAAAAGCTATGACTTTCTTTATACTATTTAATTTGTCTAATAATTATGAGTAAAAATACTCATTTGCTGATGTCTAATGTAGGACCTAATTTTCTGATCACACTCATTTCCTTTCTGTAAACTGTCCATCTCCTGACTGTTGTCCTTTTCGCCATTCTCCACATTACATCAACAGTCTTGTCTTAGTCCGTATCTGCCACTTTGTTCCTTCCTGAATTTTCATAAAACACCTTCCAAGTACATTTTTCCTCATGCATTTGTACATGTTCTAGCAATCTGAGTCTGTTGATCTTGATTTGTTTTTATTATATAGATTTTTATATATTTGTATCAGCTGTGGGGGTCCACTTATTCTTTTAACGAGATCCATGTTTTGAGTCCAAAGAAAAATGTAGTCTAAAAATAGTGTGCAAAACCAATTTGAAGTTCTTACTCAAATTTTTGTATTTTTGAGGTCTTCTGTCTGGCTAAACAGTATCAAATTTCTGCTTTCACATTGCTATAGTCAGTTATGAGTGGGTTCTCTAGTTAAAATCATACACTTAGTTTTATTTATCATTAACTGATTAATAAATCAATTAATATTAATAAACAAAAATAAGAGTGTACCTTGTGACAAGCTTTTTACGTAGTCCAATTTATATGACATTATCGGTTGCTGGGACTTTCTATTGTAAGAGAGGTACAATTATTATTTAAAAAAGACAGCAAGTAACAGACATTGTGTATAATACCTTTGGGGAGTGTTTCTGTGTGAAATGTTTCTACGTGAAAATACACTCCTCTTAGTCAGCTTAGGCTGAAAATTATTGCATTAGATTTGAATATCATTATTAGCCATCTTACTCAATATGTTCCTGGCTGTTTAGATAAATTACTGTAGTAATCAGTTCATTAAAATTTACTAATGTTGCATTGTATTTCAGGTTATTTAGCAGACCAGATGAGGAACCAGGAGGAGGTGTTGGTGCAGGCTCGGTTACCATCACAGCAAACAACGGAGTGTTGTCAGTTCCTAACGTCACGACCGGCGGGTTACTCCTGCCAGCTAGAGAACCCGGAGGCTTACGTAGCTCGTCAGAAACATCTGTGTTTGACTTCCGAGAAAGTGATTCTGAAGGTGAAATGCCTGTGTTAGAGAGACAAACATTGCATGAAATGAGGCGAGACAGAGATAAGAGGATTCAGGCTCATGGGTATACACCACCAAGTGAAGATACAAAGGTGGTTGTTGAGGTATGATGAATGAGGAGTTTTTTTTTGTCATATTTATATATATTATATATATAGAGTCATTGGAATTTCATTAATTTTTCCATAATTTTCTTTTTTCTGTGACTGAATAGTTGTTCTTTTGATTAGGAAAGTATTGTAAACTGTATTTACTGTTTTTTATACGTTCATCAGATGGAACAGAATTTCATCAGTATGTTGCTTTCCTCACCATTCAGTGTTTTCGTAGCCCTTTGAAAAATATTTCACTCAAAATAATGTGATTTTCTTAATTTTACTGTGACTTGAGTAAACAGCTTAATGTTGCATTGGAATTAACTAAGAACAAGTGTATCAGCCATTTGTATTACTAAATCAAGATTTAGGTGAGATATGTCAGTATGATTTGTGAATGCAGTTAGGACAGTGGCGGCTCGTACAGGGAGGGCAAAAGGGTGCAGCCCTCCCACTAAATTTGCAAATTAAACTTGTCAGTAATATAACTATAATGTGTAGTATCCTTATGTGAAAGATATTTTTGTGGCAACTAATAATGATCACCCGATGTTTTCGGCATGGTCCCGCAGCCGGGGACGCTTTCGCTGCCGCCCTCCCTGCATAGGTTAGTCTTGTGGGGAGCAGGGAAAGAGGAAGTGTACACATGTCTGTGCTTTTAAATCAGCAGCAGCCATTGTAGGAGGGGCTCTGCCCGGAGAACTGGAGCGTTGTTCAAAACTTCTCTGTTGCTGTTTAAGAGCGTATATTTTCTCTTGTGTTTTATATAGTTTTGATTGTGTTCTTGGTGTATTTTTTGTGTAAATGTAATGTTCTAATAATTTATTCTTTAATAATGTATAATGTTTAATAGTGTAGTGTACACTATTCTTTAATAGTGTATAATTCTATTATGTTTAATAATGTATTCTGTGTAAGATAGTGTTTTTGTCGAACCTTGTGTAGGCTACATAAACGTGTAACTTATTCTGTGTAGGCCTGAGCCTGCGTGTTCTGTGCGTATTTGTTAGAAACAAGTAGGGTAGGGAACAAATATATTTTATTTAGCAATGCATGCATTTAATAATATAATTTATTAAGTATTTAAGTTTAGGAACGTGAACTGCTTAGGGTTATAAATAATTTCAGTTTCAAACACTGTTTACATATTGGTAGTTTGCAAGGTAGGTTTTTGATATTAGCTAACAATACTTTTAGTAGTAAAGCAAAAGGTTCAATTTTACAATTATTTCATGATAATAGCAATAATTTAGATTCTATTGGTGACTTTTGTTACATAGGTAGGCTAAGGGTCCAAACAAATTTTGCCCCCCCCCCCCCCCCCGTCAAAAACATTACCAGCCGCCATTGAGTTAGGATCTGTTGTAAGCTTATGAAATGCCGAAAGTTGTAACAATACATGAATGTCAAAGAGAGTTTGAAAGTGAAGTGTCATATATATTTGATAAAAAGAAAACAACTACTAGTTTACTGTCACTGTATATTCCCTGGCAGACATAAACTTGCAAAAGCTGTATTTATGTGTTTCAGCATGCAGCATATATACTTTATAATTCAGGAATCTTCTGTTGCAGGAGAATGCTGCTGGTAAAATAGAAGACTTGGATCCATTTTTCAGTTCAACATGTGATCAGTTTATGGAACAGTTACAGCGTGATGCTCCTATTATTATGAAGCGAAAAATTCGACGGAAAAGGATAAAGGAATCTCCCTCCTACATGCAAGAGAAACCACTAATACAGTTGCAGGATGATGAAACTTCAGAAACAAAAGATATTGTGCTTGTACCAAAACAGGAAAAAGAAGAGTATGAAGAGGTTCCTGAACTGGTAAAGGTTCCTGAAGTGGTAACAACAAAACCTGCAGTTAAGCGAGAAATAGAATTGAAACAGGAGGTGGAAATTAAGCAGGAAGTAAAAGTGAAAATAGAAAAAATGATTATTGACTGTGATAACAAAGACAAACCAGTAATAATTCGAAACTTGGAAATAAAGAAAGAAGACGAATCTTCAGATGAAGATGTTCCATTATCCCAGAGAAAAACTGCTTTGCAGAGGGAAAAGGAGAAAAATATCAAGAGGGAATTGGTGAAAAAAGAGCAAAGTGATAGTGATGAATCAAGTGCTGAAGAAATAGTTGAAAGCGTAGCACAACGGCTAAGAATAAGGAAACCGAAACAGCGCAGTTCATCAGAGGAAAAGCGAAGTAAAGTAAAATCATCACCAAGGTCCAAAGAATCGTCAAGTGTACCACCATCCCGTACTAAAAGTCCCAAGAAACAAAGTGAGCCAAAGAAAATGTCATTTGGAGATGGAAGAGACTTCAGGCCAGGTTGGGAAGAAGAAGTGTACAGGTATAAACGTTCACTGAGAATGCCTCCAAGCCTAATCAGCATATCCAGGGCTCCAAACTGGTATAGAGCAACAGCATCATTGCCAGACCTAGATCCATACCCTATTGACTCTATGGACTCTATGGACATTTCCCTTCAGAGCAATAAGAGGTTTGATAGTGATATTGAATCAACGTCAAATGCTAGCTTTGATATATGCAGTACCAAGTCTGAATCTAACGACTGTCATAATAAACAGAAAATTGAAGAGAAAAACTCTTTCTTAAATAGGCTAGTACAGAGGTATGGTGGCAAGGGTAAAAAATCTTTAAGAAAAAACCAGGAACAGAAAGAAACATCGAAAGAAAGGAAAGGCCCAAAAATCATTCCACAAAAGTCTGGTCCTGAACTACTGCCTACTCCAAGTCTAGATGTACTAGTAAGATCTCCTAATAAGAAGTTAGTTAGGAACAGTAATGCTCAAGGGAGGCCACCATTGACACGATCTAGTAAAAAGTTAAACAAGACAGACTCAAAAGCTGACTGTGATATAGGTGATGAATCTGTGTATTTAGGTTATTTCCGTAAGAAAACTGTTGCCGAATTTCGAGATGCATTTGTGCGTTATAATGGTGGCTTCGCGACAGAACATGAACTTCCCCCAATTGTTTTGAAGTCGAGGACTAGAACGCAGACTCGAGTCATGAAACAACGTGCTACAATAAGAGAGGTGTTTGGTGAAGACAGACCAGCGTCTGCTCCACCAGCAGCCTGTAGAGAAGACAGTGTTGAGAAAATTCAACTTAGAGTTGAACAGCCACCACCACCACCGCCACCTGAGAAGAAGTCACCTAAAAGCAAAGTAAACAGTGGTGATAACAAGGCTGTGATTCAGTCAAAACAACCTAATAAAATAACAATAATTACAACCGGAAACAGGCCAGGGTTACGCAGTGCTGCACTTCTCCGCAGCAATAAAGCTGTAATGAAATCGAAACAACAGTTGTTACATGGTGGTGAACGGCGAAAACGTAACATAGACTTGCTGAAAGCGTTTGCTGCTAGTGGTGGTAAGAAGTTACATCAGGATCATGGAAACAATGATGGATCGGAAGAACAGGGTACCCAACTACAGACTGCCACTGGTATTTCTACTACTGAGAAAGCTGAAGACTCTGTCGTACCTTCCCTTTCTGGTGAGAAGAGACTGAAATTGCGAACTATGAGGAGAAAATTGAAATCATCAGGGTTTGATTATATTAGAAAAAAGAAGAAACAACAGCAGAAGAAACCCGCGGACACAACAGAGACTGATTCTGTAAAGGAAAAACGGAAGGTAATTATCTAACTGTTAAACTGATATATAATTCCTTATTTTTTAATTGTTGTGTGTGTGTGTGCGCGTGTGCGTGCATGAGAGAGAGAGAGAGAGAGAGAGAGAGAGAGAGAGAGAGAGAGAGAGAGAGAGAGATTGTTGTAACTATAGTAAGTGCCACTTATTTGAATAAGTGGATATTGAATAAAATTTACAGAGTCCAAACCACACGATTGTATTTATTATAATACAATAAATATTGTATATGATCCACCCATTAATTGAATACATTTTTGAAATTCCAACTTCATTCTAATAATGGCACTTATAGTATTTTACATTTAATAACTGTTGTATAAAAATATTTGACTTTAAATTTCAAAGAAATTTACTGACTTCCTCTATTGTATACTATAATCTGCTATAACAATCATATAAATTCTCTCCTTTCTCTTCTTCTCCTCCTCCCTTTTGGCTAACCAACAGAAACTACACCTGCATCATTTCCTTCATTTCGTAGCCCAGTATTGTTTTAGAGACCTGACTTGAACAAACTTATGAAACCCAAAATTTTGTAATTAATTTCACTGGCAAGACCATGAATGATTTAAAGATGATTACTGATTTGCTACTTCATAAATTGACATTTCTCTACGTAATAGAATCATATCAATATAAATGTTGTCGGCTGTGAACTTGTCAAGAATCTGGCACATTACTGATCTGAGAGTTTTTCTGTTTTTCAATCCATTCATAGATATTCCATTTCTGTAAAATGCAGTTTCCCAATTGCTTACTACGTTTCAGCTCCTGATACTCTTGTGACCTCAAAATTGCTCTTTGGTACCTCATACTCTTTGGTACAAGTGAAAAGTGGAAAGTGAATGGATTGAACAGGAGCTTAAAAACTATGTAACAGTGTTTCTGTTCAGATATTAATACTAGCAATGAAAGATAAAACATTAGTGTTGAAACAGAAAATAAATACAACTGTACATTTTGCATAATTATTAACTGACCATGTCTTCTTTTCTTTTTTAGTCCTCAGTAATTGGTTGGCAGCTGTTTGATATACTTTAGTGGCATCTGCTTTTATAAATTTTCTCATGCCGTGTAATGTACTCAGTAAGTTAGTCTCTTTCCTTTACAATATTTTTTCATATTTTTTCCTGTACACACTCTACTGTCAAGAACATCTTCATTGATCTTGTCGAGCCAGAAACAGTATTTCAGTTCACCCACATTTTTGTTTCAGTCAGGTGTAAAGATTGTGTGGATTGAATTTAAATGGAAAGCAGTGCTAGTTAACCAATTTGATAATATACAGTGTTTTTTTTTTTTTTTTTAGAGTGTACCAATAAAAGCAAATCCAGAGTCTGAACAGGATATACAGAATGAAATCAAAGGATGGGTGATCAACAAAGGCTTGGGTGAGACACTGCTTCACAGGGCAGCAAGGCTTGGATACACAGTAAGTTGAATTGTGTTACTGTGGTTACTGTCTCATTTTTTAATAGTCAAAGTATATCAATATTGAGCAAAGGGCATTCTCCAACCTAAAACTTGGCGAAAAGTAAAGTCAAAATGTTTTGACTCATGGTGACTTACCATTGTGAGGATTTATACTGGGCAGATTAGAACCAATTTCACATAATTTATTAGTAATGACACAACAGAAACTCCCACAGCTGTCAGTATCAAATGTTGCAACACTATACATTAACGTTATGATGTAAAGTGTGCTGCAAACATATACATTATTTACCAGGTGTTGAGTAATTGTCATTATTAAGAAAACTCTAACTTTATTTTATTAATTTAAAATATTTCATATTTTAACACATGCACTTGACTTCCAAATAGGTCTGCATTAAGTAATTATAGTATACTTCGCTGAAAACATTAATAACTCTGAGAGGGAAGAATTGATCACTGACCCCCCCCCCCTCAAAGTGATTTCAACTCTTCAGCACTTAATTTTTAGTTTATAGTGTTGATACTGTAGGCCTAAACACCCAGCCACTATGGTCACTATAGCCAGGTATCTTCATCCTTGCTACTTGTCTGACCTTTTTTTAATTGTCTTGCATATAATAATGTATCTTGTAATTACGGTATGTCTTTCTTACAGTGGAATGTCAGCAATATCTTTTGGTTATTCCTAAAATACTTCTTTCAGCACTTTCTCTGATGAGTGATTTGTTTCTTGTGATTAATTTTCAAGACAGTCATGTTTGCATGTCATGGTGATCATAGTATGCATATATAGAATGCCTTACCTTTCAAACTCAGCAATACTTTTAATGATCAGAATTTTTGCCCATTTTTTGCGAATTTTTGCACTATATCATGCAGTTTCCGCACTTGATAAGGTATGACAGAAGGTGTTTTAACCCAATCACATATAGCCCTTGTTATGTCCAGTGTCATATCTGATGTCAACGTTGACTGAAATTTGTTACTGGACATCATATGTCTTCTCCCAGATTATGTGGAGATTGTTTTCCACATTGTTCAGAGCTCCATCATATGACCTCTAGTTAGACTTCACACCCACCCAAATCTACATGGTTTCATCAGGCATCAGTAAATTCAAAGTGGTCCTGACATAGTAGTGCTAGAAACATTGTTCTACTTATGTACCTCTTCATTAATATAGCATGTCATATATTGACCAAAACCCTGACAAGGGAACGAAAAGAGTACTTTCTGGTACTTCTGTTCTGTACTTTAAAGACTAAAACACAGTTTGAGGGATTGTCCACTAATGGAATACAATACAGGATGGGCCGTAAGTTATTTGACACTGTTAGTTATTAACAGATGCAGTTTTTGTCACACGACATATGGTTCACTCTCTGTATTACACATATACTATAGATTTATGTGAACTTCACATTCTTGTGACTGAAGTGTGATAGAATTTAAAGCAAAGAATCTGATGCCAAAGTGGTATGCTTAGTGTTGTGGTTATCTATGTTTCTTGATCAACTCTAGAAAACTATACACTATACTGGTTTTCGTATTCTTAACTGGTGCATGACACATTTTCATTGTATGTGTTCAATTGTGATTATTTGTTATGTTAGTATATAAGAATCACAATCAATGAGTGTAAATTATATTACTAATGTAGTACATCCATTTAAAAAAATTCTGACTACTTAAACATTAGAAAAATAAAAAAGCCTGAATGCAGGACATTTTCTAAGTTCTAGACTAAAACAGAAAAACTAATAGAGTCATGACTTTATTTTAACACCTGATAATTTTGAAAATACCACTTCGAGTGGTGTTTTGTGACGGTGTGTTATAGTCACAAAATGATCCACAGTTGAATGAGTGGAGGCAGGTTTGGGGTCCTGTATAAAGTCTGAACAGTATGGGTTTAAAGTCTTTAAGTTTACTTTTAATTAAATCCACAAATTTTCAAATGTATTAGTAGGGTGAGGAAACTAAAATTTTGGAATGAATCTGTACTCGCTTATCTGCGTGACTATTCGTTGTTAACTCAATATTGTGTGTGAACAGGATGGTGCTGCTTACTGCCTTGAAAAACTGGACAACAACCCGTCTCCAAGAGACAATGCTGGTTATACTCCATTACATGAGGCATGCTCTCGAGGACACCTAGATATTGCGAGACTGCTGTTGATGTATGGTGCGAATGTCAGTGACAGTGCTCTTGGTGGTATCAGGTAATTATAACTCACTGTTACTATAATCTGTGGTGTGCTGTTAAAAGGACTAGGTGTCTAGGCTAGTCCTCAGACATTATACAGCAGTTAAATTATGTTGTGCTAAATTTCTGCAAAACATTAAAAAATAAAGAAAATAGAAATTATTATTATATTAATTATCCCAGTTTGCATCATAGCCAGTGGCAAAGTACCAAGGGAGAGACAAAGTTGACAGAGCCTACCGAAATAATTTATTTATAAACTAGTCACCATCATCTCCAACAAGGATTAAACCAAAAATGGTTTGTTCCGGTTCCATCCAGTATAAAATAGTTCATTTTTAATTATGAATTACATTGCCCAAGTTACTCAAGAAAGGTATAAAACTAATTTTTGGAAGTTGAATATTACACTACATCACATAAATGTGCTGCCACAGAACCTTGCTATGTGCACCTGTACAAGGAGTAGCAGGGTAGACATTATTGGAAATGTCTTTTTAGTTTTTAACTAGGCGCTGGTGGTGAGGTGGGCTTCAGTGGATGACAAAAGGAGGAGGCCTGCAATGCTGTGTTTTACTGTGTTGTTTAAAATCATACCTGAAGACATGTCTCCCCTCACTCAATAGTACAGAATTCTTGCCGTGTTTGTTTTTCATTGTGTAGAGCATAGTATATGTTTTGTAGTATTCAAAAATAATTTTTAATGGTTGATATAATGTTATAAACTGAGGTGTGTATTATCATTTATGTACTACTTATTAAATAATAAACATTTTAAGAAAGTTAGATATACTGTTTAATAATTGGTTTAAAGGAGCAAAATGAATACTGCTAGTACCAATTCAACTCAGAAGTATTTGATATGAATGGTGACACCTTTGATTCACCAGAATTTTTGTTAAAACATGAAATCAGTATCTTTTCATGTTTGCTGAAGTCAAAAATATCTCGATTGGCCACCTTTAAATTTGTCACAGAATGATGGCAAAAGTTATCAGAAAATTTCAGAAAGTTTGGAATAGTAAATATAGATGACTCTCTGGTTGTAAGTAAAAAACCTCTACATTGCTATTATTATTTGATGTTTAATGGAGAGGAACCATGGAGGAAAGTTTCAATAGGCGCTAAAAAAATTTTGAAGCTAAACCCACTAAACACACTGGCAGAAAAACTCGTATTAAATATTCTGAAATGTTTCACATGTTAGGACATAACAGAATTGAACATTGATCAAATCATACAGAATTCAAGCAATACATCATGATGAAAATGTTGAACAGAATTGAAGGATAATAGGGCAGTTGATAAATGTTGTTTGTTATTTAGAAAGGCAAGGGCAATTATTTAGAAACTTAAATTTACTGGCAATGGAAAGAGTCTTTCATGAAGGAACATGTAGAAACCAGCACTGTATTTAAAGGCACATCTTCTGAAATTCAGACTGGTTTAATCAAGTATGTTTCCATTGCAACAGATGATTAATAAAAAAGTCATAATGAAATAAACCAGGCTGATGTTGTTTCAGTTCAAGTTGGTAAAACAACTGATGTATCTGTTAAAGCACAACAGAATATAATTGTATGATGTGTTCGTGCTTTGAAAAAAGAGGAATCCCTTTTACACTTTTTTGATGTTTTTTTGATCAGAAGTGCAGAAGGCTCGCCCAATAAAATTATGTCAGTTTTATAAATAACTCTGAAAATAAATTAGCGAGCAAATATGACATTGCCTCTGTGATGGTTGTTCATCATGGTGAAGTACAAACCTTTGCTGTGCTCACCAACTTAATTTCATCTTGTTACACTGTGCAAGAAATATTACAGATGTTCACATGTAATTTACCTGAATTTCATGGTTTCTTTAGTAGACCTGCTGGTAGATCTTATTTACTCCAAGAACAGGTGTTTAAACTTCATTGCCCAACTTCAACCCATTAGAATTAATTCTAGTTAATTACAAACACCAACACTCTTAGTAAGAGGTTGCTTTCGATTGGTATCTTTATAATAATAATGGCTCCCATGTATACCACGGAAGTACCTTAGGTGTAGGCAGGGTAGGCTGCCTAATGTGAGCCATACAGCATACAAGGAAGGCAGTGTGACCAGCACTACGCTTCAGCCACCCATTATTATCCCCAGGATGTTATCCCAGGTACTCATTTTCAACAGGCTGAGTCGACCTGGGGGCTGAAAAATACACCTTGATTTTATGGTGTGGGCCCGGGAATTGAACCCGGGACCTCTAGATTAGTAGCCAGGTCTGGTAGACCCACTGGTCTACTGAGCCGCCCTTGGTATCTTTATGTCTACCCAAATTATTTTCTCATGCTTTACCACTGACCATAACACTTAACCCTGTTCATACAACAGACATCCCCACTAACAGCAGTGCTGGTATCAGAAGTGCTCAAGTTTTATGGGTTGTCCTGGGAACGCCAGCTGGTCTGTGTGTGCTATAATACATGTGCTGAACTCAGGCGTTCTGTCAAAAGGAAATTTAATTTTCGTTTGCTTCTTATGAATAGTAGTGTTGTAGTTACTAATCTGGGGTGACAGTTTTCAGATTTGAAAAAAATTGTACAGCTCCCCCCCTCTCTCTCTCTCTCTGCCCCCTCCTCCAACCATTGTCTCTCTTTGAACACAAGTTGCTAAAAAAATAGTTTCTACTTGAAATTGAAATTAACCATTAACACTGTTTAATAAACTAATTGATACTGAAAAGAATAAAAAGATTTTGTTCTATTAAAGTAGAATTTTTTTTTACAAATCATTACAAAGCACTTTTTCAGGCATTGTTATTCTTAAAAATATATACACAGTTCTCACTTCTCTCTCTACTCACAAAACACAACTTACAAGGCAGTATTAATAAGCAGGAGATTTAAGCTTACGCTTATTATATCCACCAAGGTTATGATCGTGAGCATCCCCCATCAACCGGCTGTTGAAATCAACATGTAAAGATGGATGCTGTGAAATTGCAAGATTCTATAAGCATTTACCTGTTACCAACAGAGCATGGAACAGACCACTGGTTGACATAATTTAATGTAAAACAGTCTAATTGTTTTTAAAATCTAGTTTTTCCCAGGATAATGGACCTTAGAGCAAAAAAATGGAACAATCCCATTAGAAACGGGACATCTGGTCACCCTATACGAGGGCTGCCTTTTAAGTCTTTACAAACGACCACTAGATGGCGCTAGTGAGATGTGACATTATCATTGTTGAAAAATTTGTCATATGTTATTTGTAAAACAATTGCAGCTCACATATTGGCCGAGTAGTTTGTTTACAGTGAGCGTTTAAAACAAAAGTGTTTGTGAAAAAATGGAAATTTCATGTGAAGGTTTTCGTTGGATGATTTTTTACGATTTTAATAAAGGCCTAACTCAACAACAATGCCTCGAATCACTTCGTACAACATTTGGTAATCAATCACCATCAGAAAAGACTGTTTACAATTGGTTTGCGGAATTTCGCCGTGGTCATGCTTCAGTCAGCGATGAATTTCGTGAAGGTTGACCTAAATCGGTTGTTGTTCCCAAAAACATCGATGCTGTGCACAACATGATTAAAGAAGATCGGCATGTGACTTACTGTGAGATAGAGGCATCCTTAGGCATATCAAAGACTGCAGTACATTCGATTTTACATGAACATTTAGCTGTTAAAAAGATCTGTTCCCAATCGATTCCACATAATTTGACTGAAACTCAAAAACAGGCTTGTGTCAATTGGTGTAAGGAAATGATCCAAAAATTCGACCGAGAAAATGCAAAATCCGTATACAACATCGTAACAGGAGACGAAACTTGGATATTTCGTACGAGCCGGAAACTAAGCAACAATCAACTGTTTGGGTGTTCCAAGATGAACCGAAGCTAACAAAAGTGGTTCGTTCACGAAGCACTTCCAAGAAAATGATTGCTTGTTTCTTTGCTTACACTGGACATGTCGCGACCATTGCTTTAGAGGATCGAAGAACAGTTAATGCTGAATGGTATACAACAATTTGTTTGCCATAAGTCGTCGATGAAATCAGGAAACGCAACCGAAAACGTCGCATCATTCTTCATCACGACAATGCCAGCTCTCACACAGCACGTCAAACAATTGATTATTTGAAGGAGGAAAACATCGAATTAATGTCTCATTGCCCGTATTCACCTGATTTATCGCCAAACGACTTCTTTTTGTTCCCAAATGTCAAAAAAAAAAAATGCGTGGACAGCGATTTTCATCACCTCAAGAAGCTGTTGAATCCTTCCAAAACCATATTTCTGAGGTACCAACATCAGAGTGGAAAAAATGTTTCGAGACTTGGTTTGAACGCATGCAAAAGTGTGTAAATCTCAAAGGCGAATATTTTGAGAAACAATAAAACGATTTGTAGCAAAAAATGTTTTTTCTTTCATTGTCTTTGTAAAAACTTAAAAGGTAGCCTATGTATTAATCTCACATAAGCTGTTGCTGTTAAAAAAAGGGATCTAGTAAAGTATGAAAGAATTTGATCCTCCAAATAGTGTGAGAGTGCTTGCAAGTGTAAAGTATAGGGAAGATCTTGCTTGGCAAACTGATCCCTTGGGGAGATTGCTGAGGTAAGCAGTGGGATTAATTTAAGGCAGTATTGTGTAGCAGTGCCACTGAACTGTTTCATTACTGTTTTCTCAACCATATATTTTCACTGGATTGTTTCAAGGTCTCAGTAAAAAAAAAAAAAAAAAAAAAAAAAAAAAAAAAAAAAAAAAAGGGGAACGAATAATACCATAATACCAAAAGGTAGGCTAACACTAGACAAAACATGAAACAATGTACGTACACATCATTTCAAAACAGTGTTATTAATCTTCTTCACATATAATCAAGAAACAGATTGTATTGTTGACAACGTGTTTTATTTGAAAAGGATAAAGGAATGTGGATTAATAAGGCTTTTGTGATACTATTAATTTTCACAGAGCCACGAAAAGACTCATACCTGTGTCAAATACAAATAAATACCGTATTCTTATATTTGTTTTTTTTACTTTTTGTTTATTTATCTTTATTTGGGCATACGATTATTTCATTTATAGATGTTGTGTCCCCAAAAGAAAGATGCTGAGCTAATTGAAAATGTGTTACCAATTTTAATCATGAATTATTATCAGTTGTTGGTGGGATACTTGTTATGTTAATAATTAGATTGGTTTATTGTTAGATCAAGTGTTATCCTAACAAGTAGCATGGATTGTTCTTGCAGGCCACTCCATGAAGCTGCAGAAAATGGTTTCACTGAACTCATAAGGCTGTTGCTATCATATGGTGCTGATCCTTTGCTAGCCACATATTCAGGACACACACCGCTGTCTTTAGCATCTGATCCCGATGCGAAAGCACTTCTGCAGCATCATTTGGCTGATGTTCAAGGACACCCAGCACCTCCTTGGAACTTTAAAGCCATTACTGATCCTGAAGGTAAGAAGATTCTTTAAAAGGATTCATGAGTATAACATTTACAATCAAAAACTGTAGTTTCATTAGTTTCAGTTTAGTGGAAAGTATGTATTTTTTTTTATATAGTGCAATTTGCCTATTATTTGATACAGCAACTTAGCAATGGTAGCTTGGTAAGACACAGTTTTCATTGTTCTTTGAGGCTCGTATGGATTCCACACCTTACCATATTAAAACTATAATTTGTAAAGCTTTTAGATAATATTGGCTTATTATTTAAGAAACAGTATGAAATCACTTTTTCTAACCAGTTTACCATTACTAAGCTTCTGAGTGATTCTGTAAAAACAGGTAAACCATTCAAAAGTTATACTGACATTTATAGTTTAAGATAAGTCAGTATTAATTTAAATTTTAAGGGAATCAGAAGAGTCAGTTTGTAGTTTCCTTGTGCAGAGACTTCAGAAAGCATGATTTGCTGCTAATTCATAAATAAAAAAATGGATGGACTGTATAAAATTTAATGTCAAATAAAGTAAAATAATTTATGTCTTGGGATTGGTATTATTTATAACAATTAGTTCTAAATAGTTTCATAGCTCCTTTGGCATATTAATTTGAAACTTTTATCAGTTATGACAATATGGATTAAGCGTGTTTTTTGTATTGGTTTTAATAATTTGTTGGTTTAATTCAGTGATTTATTTTTTCTTTTTTTCTACCATCATAACTTATAAAAGACTTATGATATAAAACTATCTGATGAAACTTTTGGTCTATTCAGCAGTCTGTGGTCTGGTGTTAAAATTGATGTCTCTGTTACTGGCTAATGGTTTGTTGAGTTGAGCAGTTTCCATCATCACAGTAGGGAGGGACCTGTAGCATGGTACCTTGGTCCTTGACATGATTAACTTGGTCCTTGAAGGCTATAGAATTAAATGGCTTATAATCTAATTTATAATTAGTATGTTCCCAGTATGTTACAGTGTTAATTTATATTTGAATCAAATGATGACTAATGAAAAAAAGTTTGCATAAAATACTTATGTTGTGTAAAGAAATACTGTTTTATACTAATAAATTGTTGTACTCTTAGGTAACCAAGAAACCGGGTATGATCCACTGGAAGAACCTCCAGCAGTCGATTCTATGGATGCTGACGAAGTAGAAATGGAATTTTCAGAGACCAGTTTGCCACACTTGTACCAGCTGCTAGGAGAACCGCCTACAGACAGATGGGTGCTGTTCCACGAACTTTGTCCCGCACTCAAAGTGAAAACACGGGAAGCACTGATTAAACAGTTGGGCCTACAGCACCGCAACGATTTCAGAGACTTGAAAACAGCAGAATTCTATGACATGGCAAAGTGCTGTAGCCTGCTGGGTGTTGGTGACAACATACTTAATCCTAAAGCACACAAAGTGACACTGGTCAAGTACACAGACAGAGTGCGCAAGTTGCTAAATACGGACAAACTTGTTGTTTCAGCCAGATGACCACAAGACTTATTTAATTAAAAACTGAAAGAAAAACCAAATAAGTTGTGTGAGAAAATAATATTACTTAGTGTATATATATATATATATGCAGTATGTACTTTTTTTAAAGAAATATATTATAAAAATATAAGTACAACTCGAACTTACCAAAACGGTTTGTTGTGTAGGCACGAACATTTGTGTGAACAGGTTTGCAGTCAGCATTTTGTTACAAGCGTGGACTTTAATAAGTAAGAGTTTGATTTCATTGCTATTGTAAGTGTTATGAACAGATTGGCCTAAGCTGTTTCATACTCTTTAAGTCTGAAAAATGTTGCGGCATGAAGTCTACTAGCAGGTGTTCATTGAAATTATTAAAAAATTGTTTGTACCTTACACAGTGCTTGTAACAATTTCTGTATTCATATTTGTTCATCAAAAATTTTATATATATATATATATATATATATAAATAGTTTTATATATGTAAAATCTGTTGGTAAACTATATTTGAATACTACTATTAATGATAATATTCCACAAGCGACCAACGATTGTAAATAATAAATTAATGGTTCATATAAAGTGGGTGTTTGATTGGATGTTCGTGTTTTCATGCTTTGCATGTGTGTGGGAGTGACTTGATGGTGTACTTAAATAGATTTTATTTGTTAATAAATAAATTAATTAAATGTTAGTTGTGATGATTATATATAGAGAGCTATTTGTGTGATAAAAGACTTTTCTGGTATACAAAATTTTTTATATACAAATTAAATCAGCTATTTGTAATATAAATAAAGTTCATTTTGTAAAAGAAATTATTTATATATACACTTTTGTATATTTGACAGATATATAGAGTATTTGATAAAATTGAAAACAGATTTCATTAATGAAATGTGTATATTTTTGTTTATTTTTAGAAACAAATGATTCTAATAATCAGCCATATTTATTTTCAGACAATATATACAGGCGAATTTACAAAAAATATATATGTTTCATGTATTACTTTTTGTTAAATGGCTTTGATTATTATGTTGCTCATGCTAATTTAAAAATTTTGACATTTTAAATTAAAAAATGTTTGTTGATATTTAATGTCAAAAAAGTTTATATATTTAGTATGAAATTTTTATGCTGGAAACTTGATTTAAAAATAGACATGTAAATAGGCAGGTCTCCAGTGACATTCGTTTATTTTTTATGAATTTGGACAAGTCAGGAGTATAATGTTATATGTTATACATTATATAATTATCAAGCTTGGCCAGAGTCATTTGACGTTAAACTTGCAGGCTACTGAGCTGTGGTCCCACCATTAAAGAGTCAAGGAATTTTAACATCAGCTTTGGAAGTCTATTCAGCAATGTTGTCTACAGTTTTGATAGTCCAACAAGTGTATCATTAAGTATTCTCTAAATTTGTATAACTTTTTGTCGTGGTTACATAACGTTTTATGATAAGAATCATATACAGTAGCTGCAATCAAAATGTGCATGTTTGGAAGGCTCTGCTGTAATAATGTATTCTTAGAAGTGTTGGACTGTCTCTGTACACAAATTAGATTGTCCTGTTAGTAAAATGATTTCATAACGTTGGGTCCGCATGACTCACCCTTGCCACATTAGTACACATTAAATGTAAATTATCAGCAATGAAGCCACAGAATCACATCAGCAGGGCAACTACATGGGTGAAGAGAAAAAAGTCATTAACAACTAATAATTGTGCTTTGATTGTGAATGTTAGTGGTTACAACAAGACAGCTCTTGTTCAGTGTGTTGTTGGATACCTGTTTGTGAGTATGGGTTAGTTGTGAACATGTACTGTGCTTTTGTCTAGATCACTGTAAAGATTTCTCAGTCCTGGATATCTGATCACTATCTGTGTTAATCTCAACAATTAAATTAACATCTTAATTATTATGTGCACTGCACAATTTAGGCAATGTTAGTGTTCTATCTTTATTCCTCCATCCCTATTTTCTTTGGTCTTCCTAACGGTCTTCTGCCCATTAGTTGTAACATTCATATTTCTTTAACAGTAGTGCATGTTTTTTCTTTGTAGATGGCCTCTCCATATCCCTATGTATTCTTATTTTATCTTTTATACCATATTGGTGCTCTAGACACCCAAGATCGTTATTTTCATTTCTTTGTGATCAGACCTCAGGGGTTTTTAACACATTGAAGAAATTGTATTGATGATGTGTGTGTTGTGTTTTCTGGGCTCTTGTCATTCTTAAAGGAACATGGCATCACTTTTCCTTAATTCAAGAAGGTTCTGTTAATGATTATACACATCTTCTGGAATTAATGCAACTTGACATTGGTACCATGTCATTGGGCTTAGTCATAGCTGGTGTTACTTCCTGTGCTACCTTTATTTTTCTTCTTCTCAACCCAAAGCAATTTCTTCTCTTTGGAAGATAATCTCATAATCACCTCATACCATATTCCTTCTTTTATCTCAACCATAAACTCCCGTCTGGGCCTTCCCCTCCTACTGTGCCCCTCAATCATTTCCACGCCCAGGTTGGTGAACCAGTTTGAATAGCATAACAGGTGGCCAACCGTACTGCTTCTTCTTTCAACATTGGTTTCAGTCAGAAACTTTCTTTCATCCACTCTCTTCAAAACCTGATCATCAGGCACTCTTTTGTCCATGGTATTCTTAAGGCCCTCCTCTAGCACCACATCTTGAGATGTGCTTCAAGGAGTGCCCTATCATTTTACCTGCTCATTCTCCTTCCTTGGAACCCATTGGCACTTGTTTAAAGGTGATCTCCTCATCCCAGAAGATGCTCAGTCTCTGAATTCGTTAACTACTTGTTTAACAATATGCATAAGCAAAACTTGCCCCCTATCTACCACGAGGAGGTGAGTGTCAGGGTTTTCTCTCCTTTGAGTCGAGGACCTTGAGGTGCTGACTTTATGAGACTATTAATACCTGAAAACCAGGAAGTTTTAACTTTCTGTTTTTGAAAATTAAGAATTCATTTATTTATTTGGTAAATGTTAATGACCTAAATATAAAAATAATTAACAATTTCCTCTTTGAAACTGTTTGAAACATGACCACATATTGATAATAAATAATTACTTACAGCCACTTAAATGAAACCATGTTTTTTTATTTTGTTGTACATGGTTTTCATGTAACTACAAAACACTTTTATACCAAAATAATGAGTTTTATTTTGTATTTTACTGTTATTAAAAAACCAGAAGTCATCAATGTTTATTATCTAACAATATTTTGTCACTGTGTGATATTTGTCAAATTATATAAATTATTAATATGAACACCGAACAATGCAGAATGATACAGATTGTCTACATCAATTGTGCTGATCTAGGAACTTTTTCTTGTAAGCCAGTACAGTGCACAGCATTACAGCTAACATTCAAAAGAACTGTAAAAATTGCTTTTTGCACAGTAGTGGATTTTTTAGTAAACTTGCATGTGACAGCCCGTTGCAGGCACAACTGACTAAAACACCAAGCCCGATATGGTGGCCAGCAGCCTAGATGACAGAAAGCACCCTCAGTGATGTATTTTTAGTCAGTACGAGACATCCTGTCGAATCTCCCCAGTATGATAGTTTTTTGTGCAGCTCTTGTGCTGGACAGGCTTGACATTGAAAGTGTTGATGAGGTATCTATTTTGCCACTCATAATGTCTTATTATGAACAGGTTCTATTCCATGGAAATCCATAATTTTGATTTTTGTTTTGAAGATCTTCACATCTTCATTTAACTTATGAAACTTGAAAACTGAACTTTGAATGAAGATCACTAGAGTTAATAATAGAAGATCATTCACAGTGAAGAGTACTGTTTGATTCCATTTTCTCGAAAGCAGTCAATGTACGTATTAATAAGAATAGATGATAAATTCTCTTACGAAACCTTCTACTTTATGGTGGCTGGCAGCCTAGATAACAGAAAGCACCATCAGTGCTGTATTTTTAGTCAGTATGAGACATCCTGTTGAATCTCCCCACTATGAAAATTGTTTGTGCAGCTTTTAATCAGCCACTGTAAACTAACATGACTATCTTTTGAGATTTGCTTAAATTATTTTGGCAGTTATTTTTGCCTCTTTAGCTATAAATAGTTTTTAATAAATAGTTATTAATTGCCATAGTTACCCTTTTCTTTCATTATTAATTACAGTATTTTTCTGTGAAGGTGATCAGATTTTTTTTTCAAACAGAGGTGCATTGCTTGATTAAACTCCATATACTTTTTTGATGCCTGAATGCAATATAGAAGTATTGTCAGTGTAGTGCAATCTGCTCATTCTGAACCATTTAAATAACTGGCTACTGAATTAAAAGAGACAAACTATCTGTGTATTCAGCCCAACGGCTTTTAGAATCCTCCTGTGATATCTCAAGGTAGCTAAATATATCTTTTCATTATTTATTAAGCATTGATTGTTGTGTATGCCCAAAAGAAGTTGGTCCCTGAGACACCATATGACATACTAAATGGAAATTGGCCCGCTACCCAACAGATTATATACTAACTTTTTAATCTGTTCACAGAAAGGAACTCATTGCTTTTTACAAGGCAGATAACTTTGTTATCATAACTGTTTTATTTATGTGATATTTTTTAAATTTGGTCTCAGCTTAGTGTACAATATGGAGTAATACGGAAAAACAATACAAAAATTAATTATGTAATCGTGAGTGTAGTTACTAATCATTTATGTCTCACAAAGGATGGGATGTAAATCCTTCCCATTACTGTTTCCTATTCAGAACTGGTGTTATTAGTATTAGTAGTGTTGATAATAAAATTTTCAATGAAATCTGTTAATGTAATCAAGTCTCAACAGATAATCTTCCTCTTTCAAATACGTGCTGAACACAATAAAATCGCGTGTTCTATGCCTCCCACTGTAGGATGTTTAATATCTTGTAGTTTGTATGAGTCTGCATTACAAACGTATAGCTTCAGTACTTGCAGGTCATAACATTCTAGGTGGTGTCAATATTTGAATAATATTTAGCAACCAGTACTAAAAAATTGAACAGGAAGGAGTTTAGAAAACAAAGTAAAACAGTAGAAAATATGGAATTTGCCTCCTCTTTTTTTGTCTTTGTCTCTCTTTGACACTTATTTTTTTTCTTTTCCTCTTTTTCTTACTGTGTGAGCTTGTGTGCAGACTCATTTTGAACATCCCTAAGGACAATTCTGAGCCCATTTCTTCCATTCTAATGTCCTTAATTCTTGTTATAAGAAGCCATATTTGTACACTTTTCACATAACTTTGCAGTTTCCAATCACACATAAATTGACAAAAATATTAAAACATAAAGACTGTATGTAGTCACTGGAGATTTGTCTGTGAAGTTATTTCAGTTAATTACTGAACAGATTACAGAGTGGGTCAGGAATTTTAATAATCCTGGGTACATAATAATCAATTTCTGTTTATTAAAAAAAAAAAATACCAGTGAGTTGGAGTAAATTAAATTGCTATTATTGTAAGGTAATGAATAATTAAAGAACAGAGTTTAATAGAGATTTTGACAAAAATTTAATAAAGATTGTTGCTAAAAGTAAAGGTTTTAAAAAAAGAGAAATGTAATTCTTGTTAAAAAGTAGGTTTGGAATATTTTAAAAATTAAGATTTTATTTTAGATTAGATGAAAAACAATTTTTGAATTTAAATTATATTTTTTAATAATGTGCAATAATAAGAATTTTTTATTATGTGTAGTTATAATATAATTTTAGAGAAATGTAAAAAAATCCATTTGTAATGTTTAGATGAATTTTTTGAAAGTGTATTATGTAGATTTATTATTATAGTGTATACAATAAACTATGTACAGAATATTGTAAAAAGAGTAATATTGTAAAATCAAATATAATATTTAGAAAGATTAAGAAAGCAAGCTGCCAAATACATGACATGATTTTGAAATTATTGTATAATACAAACAGAGCATTAGATATGTTTATGTACAGTATATACTTAATTATATATAAATAATATAAAACACATATATATGTATATAAGTATATTTCCAGTTTTTCTTCTCTTCTATCTCTTTATTCGTCTCTATATATGTTCTGTGATGTTCTCGTCGTGTGTGATTTTGGGTAATGTTTATTTTATGATGATACTTCATTACCCCAGAATACTCAGGGACTTTTAAGAAACTTTTTGTATACAATGATGAAAATAAATTTATTAATTAATAATAAACAAGAGAAATAAATATAAAATGAATGTACACAATTAAATAATAGTGAATATAAAAAATAAACATATCTGTATTTAGGAAAGAGATTGTACATTGTTTTTAGAAACTACAAAATAAAGTAAAGTGAATGGATGTATACTTTGGAAATAGAAATAAATATATATATATATATATATATATAACTTATATATTTACCTGTAAACAAGTGTTTAATTTTCTTAAAAAATATGTAGTAATTTTATTTTAACACTATCATGTAACAAAGAGTATACTTATTGAAGTGTAAATAAGGACTATATACATAACGATTATGTATTATGTATAATAGATGGCCACTGCTACGCTCTTGTAAATGTTGCTTTGTACATTTTTATAAAAAAAGTGTAAAATATTTTAAAAAATTGTTTTTAATTGTTTATTGCTTGATGTATTTGATGTAAAGGAAAAATATGTAAATTAAAGAAAAAATAAAATAAAAAACAAATTAGCTTATAACTATAAATGTAGTGTACAATGTTATTATTACAGTTATTATTATTATTACATCATTATGTTTTTAGTTACAATAGTAATATAATATTAATTTTTTGTTTAATTTTAAATGAATTTATTATTATTATTATTATTGATAGTTTTTATTATTAAATGTATGTTTTTTTTATTAGCATTATGTATATATTTTTAATCATAAGCTGTTATTTAAAAAAAAGAAAAAGTAAACCTATATTTACATTATTATAGTAATTATTATTATTGTATGTCCTGAAAGATGAAACTGTGATGAACTTTTCAGTGTTATTTCATGTTTAAGTAAGTGCAACAATCGTGTGCAATTTTTATTGTTTTTACAATGTGTATGTATGTAAGCGCAGAGGAAAAATGAACGAATGGAAAACTTATGTGATTGTAACAATAAATAGTACTTTTAAAACCGTTGTTTTTATTTTGCATTTTCATCCTGTTCTTTCTTTTGTCTTCTTGTTCATACAAGGAAACGCTCAAGTAGCTGTTCTCTACTGCTGGCATCTATCCTTGTTGTCATCATGTGGCTGTAAAATCTAGCATTCACTAGTCTATTGCTTCGAGAAGTGTGAGTAATGGAATTATTTGGAAAATCATCACAGTAACTAAAGAAATAGTATTAGCTTACAGTGTTAAATATTGGAACTTCGCACATGAAACAAATATTTGGAGTCAGGGGTGTACAGTGTATGCAACATGTGCTTTTGGCAGCCCGACCTGCACTCAGTTAGTTGTGAAAAAAGAAAGAAAATGAATAGAGAGATTGGTAAAGTGGGTGAGTCAGTTTCTTATTTCCAGTTATTCTAATTTTGTTTTTAAACTCCTTCCGGTTTAATGTTTTTAAAGGTTGTTTATTGAATTTATATTTGCTCAAATATTGGCAAAGCTATAACTCGTGACTTGTAAAATATTATTACTGAAGTCATGTCTTTCACTGTGGATTTTTATGACTCATACAAATTACAAGAGATTAAGAATTAACCTGGGAGCAATGGGAGGTGTGAAACAAATGATTTCATTGTGTTTGGCATTTGTGTTAAAGAGAAAGATAAACTGATTTTATTGCATTACAGACAGCATCATTGTCAGGTTTATTACAAATATGTTTATTACTGAACAGCTGAATACATGTGCTTTGTTAAGGATCAGAAAAAAAATGGAAATTAAATTTTCATTCCAACGCAATTTCTACACTTCAAAAAAATAGCGGGAGCTTGGTAGTTACCGGATTGTTCAAGAAAGGGCAACCTCAATAACAGTTGACACAGGCACAACAGTTTCCATTGTGCGCCCCAATGTGGTGTAAAATCTTAAGCCAATCTGGTGCTCTTGCAGCTTGCAAACTGCTACTGAACGGCCTGTAAAAGTATTAGGAAAAGTGGAGATACACCTGCGCCTCGGTCGACTTGAGTTTGATCATCAAATACTTATTGCAGACATTGTGAATGAAGCAATTTTTGGTGTGGATGTTATGAATGCATATGGATTTATAGTCTATTTCAAAGAGTCTATTTAGAGTCGCGTGACGATCGCGGTTGTGGGTGAACGCATGTGGGAGCTCCGGCCATGGTTAGTAAAACATATCACATGCGATTTGTAACTTATTTTATTTTATTTTTGACTTGACCAGTATCATGATTGCGATTTTAATGTATTAGTTTATTAATTAAGTGTTATCTGAGGATGGGACTTAGTCCCGAAACGCGTCATAACTGACAAAACTTTGTATCGCTAGAGTGGATAATAAGGTAATTATATAATCTATTTCAAAAATAACGTCTTGAGAATCGGAAAGGAAGAGGTAATGCTCTCCACAATGACTATATCAGAAAAATAAATGGACACGTGATAAATCAAGTGGCCGTAACTGTCCCACCAAACTCCGAAAAGATCATCTTAGTAAGAAACTGAGGTAGATACTAGGGGCAGCCAGTGCTCTATATTCAAACCCCAGGTAGTCAGCACAACAGGCATACTAATTGCCAGAAATTTAGTAAAACCTGACAAAACCGGAATACAGTGGCGTAGCTAGGCTTTTTGGCACCCGGGCAAGGCGATTGCCAGCCGAAACATGAAGAGCAAACATGAAGGCCCATCCAGTGAACAAAGTACTTAATAAACGCAGATGTGTAGATTTTTGTATGAAAGCACATCCAGCAAACGTCTTGAAGAATATTTGTTAAGTCAAAATTAAGAAATTACATATTACAATATTACTGGTAATCAGTTTGTATATTGTAGTATAAAAAAAATAGTACCTCTCTCCCTTTAAGCCCCACGATGGAAGCCAATATGTAATATCAAATAATTCTCCCATAAAAGCCCCAAGTTGCGGTGCCAATATGTAATATCAAATAATTGGGAGTGTTTTAAGCCTCGCGTTGGAATCGCCAATATGTAACTAAATAGAAAGACCTGTGTTTTATTTTTAAATAGAGAACTATTTATCTGAATCTCAGGGTTAACATACAAGTATCGTTAAAGTCTGGTACAATTTATACATAGAACAGACAATACAATATTTATCCATGAGACTTGGTAATATGGTGTTGTAAATGTCTGTTGAATGGTTGTGGGTTCTTTTAAACATACTAGAAACTATAACAAAAAACTCTTACTATTAATGACTATGGTATACTAGTGTACAAAAATAATTCACAATTATAATGTTTTTATATTGTTTTTTAGTTATTGTTTTTGTTGTAATTCAATCTTTACTGTCGTAATGTTAGTTCGGATATTTGATTTAGTCTTGGAGTGATCTCACCAATCTAGCAGTTTTCTTAAAGGATTTATTGGTTGATTCTTTACTCCTGGACATCTGGTTTTTTGGTCTCTTGATTAAAACATCATTCTTCTAAGTGTTGCGTTGTTTTTCCTGATCATCTCATCTGTTATTGCTCTTCAATTTGTATCAAATTCAGCCATAATTTTTACACGTTCTGCCTTGCAATTAGAAATTTTCAACAGTTCCCTTCTTCTACTCAAAACACTAATTTCTTTATAGCGTTGGCTATATTTTATGGGTCACAGGTGCGGTTTACCATTTCTAATTAATAATATTCAGTTGAACTTTATCTTTTCTTCCTTACACTATTTTATTATAAGTTTTTAATGTAAAATTTTATCCTTTTCAATTAGTTACTTTGTCTTGTTTCACTATATGTGTTATATACCTGTTTCATATAGATTATATATTTCTTCAACGTTCATATTTTAATTATATTTAATCACTCTCTTCATACATGATTCTTTCTTTTTAATGTATTTCACTGTTATTTTCCCTTCTTAACACTGTCACACAATATAACTTTTAGAATTACAGTTTGACTTGATTATATTTGTAACACTTAAATAATTCACTTTCTATAGTTTTTTTCTTGATATCTCTATATATATAAGCGCCTTTGTCCTGACTGAGAGAGAATCAACGTAGAGCAAAAACTACTGAAGATAATGATCTCAAAATTTGAAGGTATATTCTTATGGGGTTGTAGATGCTCACTAAGAAACGGTTTTAAAAACTTTCACTCCTAAGGGGCAAACCCCCCCCCCCATTGTATGTATGTATCTTTGTATGTATGTTCCACATCAACTCCTAAACCACTGGACCGATTTCAACCAAACTTGGCACAAATATTTTACGCAACGGGAGAACCAACATAGGATAGGTGTTTTTTCGATATGATCCTTCGGGGGGTCCTTTGGGGTCTTCCACATCTCCTCCTAAACCACTGGACTGATTTCAACCAAACTTGGTACAAATATTTTATGCAATGGGAAACCAACATAGGACAAGTGTTTTTTCGATACGATCCTTTGGGGGGTCCTTTGGGTCTTAAAAACTATTAGATCTGGTTACTATGGCAACCCAATAGAATAGATTCTGGTTACCATAGCATCGGTGGAAGTCTCCCGCATAGGAAATAGCACGGGAGTCGTCCGACTGGCCTTCCCCGGAGTTCATCCACGGAACCCGGGGAGTCTTAGGTCGGATCCCGCGAAAGACGGCGGGGCCAGAGTCCACGATTCTTATAAATAAAGATATAGGTTATGATATCAAAGGTGGTGTATGCATCTTAAGAAACTTCTTAATAGTGTGTGAATTCAGAGTTGTTTCAGTTTGAATTTAAAAGTGGATAAGTTAAGATCGAAGTAAGTTATAAGCAAGTATAAAAAACAAAGTTTTGATAGCGAATGTATTCAGGTCATAGTGTTCAGACAATATAAATACACTTGCTTCAGTTTGAATTTAAAAATTGATAAGCTGAAATCTATAGAGGTATTGTATTGTTAGAATAAGTTTAGGAGACACTAATTTAACAAATGCCTTATTTCAACATTAACACAATGAATTATAAAACGACAGTTAAATACGCAGCGCGTGCAAGTACTGTAGACATTTTATTGAAAACTAATTTAGCTGTTCGCCCTCTCCCAGAGTTAGAAATCGAGCAGGAGCATCACGCGCAACAGAATTCTTCTCCAGATATAAGAATACAGTTTATGACGTGTTCTTAAACAGGTGCGCTACAGAGTATTCCTCCAGTGAGAATGTGAACATAACAATATAAGGAAGATTATACAATATACAAGTAATATAACGTTAGAACAAGAATAGGTGCCTATGAGCCTATGAATAAATTATGAACCCGAGCAATGCTGGGTAAATCGGCTAGATATAGATATCTATATAAGCCAAATACCACTGACTGACTCACTGATCACGATATCTCTGAAACCACTGAATGGATATCAATGAAACTTTGAACATAGCTTCATCATAGGTCTTAGGTGCTCACTAAAAAATGGTTTTAAAAACTTTCACTCCTAAGGGGCAAAAAACCAAATACTGAAATTTATCGCGGGAATTGCATACTTTGTAAATGAAGTGGTTGACATCTCAGTTTACTGGAAACCCCGAATACATTTAGTCCTGAGTTTTTAATCATTGTTTTAAATTGAAAAAACTTTGTTGTTTGCAGGTTCTTATAGTCGAGAAAATTTCGAAGTTCAATTAATTAATAAATGTATGTCCTTTTTTTCTCGGAAACGGCTCTAACGATTTTCTCAAAATAAATAATAAATAGCTGTTGCTATGAATGTAAATAAACAAACTAAGAGTTGAGAATTTGTACAATCTATCTAATCCTATACTATTAAGCGAGCAATAATTGTACAATTACGTACAACGTGAAACTCCGTAGCGAAGCACGGGTATTTTGCTAGTTGGGAATAAATCAATATTTAGTTATGAATAAGTGATTTTTCTCAACTAATCATAAAGAATGTTATATTTCATTTTCGCGATTTGATCAGGGATGGTGGGTACGACTTTAAGAGTTCTGATTCGAGTTGAATTAGGTATTCCTGGATTTTTATTGGAGATGATCAGATTTATAATGTGATTGTTACTGCTCATGCTTTCGTTATAATTTTTTTTATAGTAATACCAATTATAATCGGGGGATTTGGGAATTGATTAGTCCCTTTGATGATTGGTGCTCCTGATATGGCTTTTCCTCGAATAAATAATATAAGTTTCTGATTATTACCACCCTCATTAACATTATTATTAATTGGTAGAATAGTTGATAGAGGGGCAGGTACTGGGTGGACAGTCTACCCTCCATTATCAAGAGGTGTAGCACATTCAGGATCTTGTGTTGATTTGACTATTTTTTCCCTTCATTTGGCTGGAGCTAGATCAATCTTGGGTGCAGTTAATTTTATTAGAACAATCTTTAATATAAGCTCAACGGGAATATATATGGATCCGATGCCTTTATTTGTATGGGCAGTTTTAATTACTGCTTTCTTATTATTACTTTCACTACAGTACCAGTTTTAGCTGGTGCAATCACAATATTATTAACTGATCGAAATTTAAATACTTCTTTTTTTGATCCTTCAGGTGGGGGAGACCCAATTTTATACCAGCATTTATTTTGATTTTTTGGACACCCTGAAGTATATATTTTAATTTTACCCGGGTTTGGGTTAATTTCTCATATTATTACTCAGGAGAGAGGAAAAGTTGAATCGTTTGGGTCACTAGGAATAATTTATGCTATAATATCAATTGGTATTTTAGGATTTGTTGTGTGAGCACATCATATGTTTACAGTTGGAATAGATGTTGATACACGGGCTTATTTTACTTCTGCTTACGATAATTATTGCTGTTCCTACTGGAATTAAGGTCTTTAGATGATTAGCAACCTTGAGAGGAACAAAAATTAAGATTACTCCTTCAGTTCTATGAGCAGTGGGGTTTGTTTTTCTTTTTACTATCGGTGGTTTGACTGGCGTGATTTTAGCTAATTCATCAATTGATATTGTATTGCATGATACATATTACGTTGTAGCCTGTAACACTAGATTTTTTTTGAAAAATTTGTAATTGTTGTGAACACACAGGGGCAGGTGTTGGCTGTCACAGCATTGATGAATGTGTACGCTAGCAGCAACAGTCGTTCAAAGAAATGGGTTGACAGACAACTGATATACGCCTTGCTCTACAGGAACAATAAGTATAGCCGTAGCGAATTGGGTGAAGCGTGTTACTTTGTTTCGAACGGACGCGTAACGAATTGACCAGCACAGAGTTTACTTAGAAATACTTTGTACATAGTTGATAGTATTGTTGACGATACGACGACACTGCTTAAAAGGGTAGATGAGAACTCAAGGGATGAAGCAATTGAGAAGAAGACGAAACAAAGAAATAACGAGGGCACACACAGCTGGAATCCAAGTAACTCTTTGAGGAGACACTGGTACAATACCACGATCGACATGCTGGAAGTAGAGAAGTGTCAGGAGAGAAAATTTATTGCTCAGACAGAAAAGTCTACTGAAAGGATTGATCGACAGGCGAGAATATTGCTTTTTTATGGAATCGAGTAGGAGGAGAGTTTAACCAGAGTTTGGGGATGACTACATGAACTAGTGACGACCAATAGGAAGCCGAGGATTGACAAGGGTTGGACATCTAGACTACATCTCCATGGTGATGAAATCAGAGAACGAATCATCTGAAGGTGGTGGAAACGACTCAAGACGTTGGGTGGAGTTTTATCCGGAATTCGAGATGTTGGGAGAAGAATTATCTGGAACTTAGAACCAGAAGCCAATAAGACACAGCTAGAGGGGTTGGACATAAAAATATGAAGTAGCTTGGTGGGAACGAAGATTATAAAAGATAGTGTTCGCCAAGAGGAAGGGAGTTCTATTTTATTTTTCGTAAGGGTGTAAAGTCTTATCAACAGAGTTCTATTTTATTTTCCGTAGAGACATGAAGTCGTCTTAACAGAGTTCTATTAACGGAGTTGTTTCGTATTTTCGTAAAGACGTGAAGTCTTCTTAAGAGAGTCGTGAAATCATTTCCTTATTGTGACAGTCGTTTAAATAGACTATTCTTAAATAAGAATCTACTAAAAGTTGTAATTCAGTGTTACGAATACAAATAGACTTAGAACATTAACTAACAATGTATTATACGGACGTTTTGTTTTAAAACATAAACAATCTACAAGTGTATCATTCGGTATAATATTAACCGATGAAGTGTAGTGACATAAACGATTTGTAAACGAATTCAAAGTGATATGTGTATATAATCAAGGACAATGTACGCGAAACTTGTATGAACTATATACAAAGTGTATAAGGTTAATCAATATAATTATCTTAAATGCGGAACTGTGAATGAATAAGTGAAATTACAAAAGACTCGTAGTATGTAAATCTGATCTTTACGCGAGAATTTGGCGATGTAATGACATAGGAGTGTGGGACAGACGTGGAAAGTGGGAACGACGTGTTCGGATCAACATCATTTCAAACACCAAGTGACAACGGCAGTGCAGGAACGAGGATGGGAAATTCAGAGTTTAGTCAATGCACTATGGATACTCTATACAAAGTAAAAATTTTATATATTATGTTTACGTAGAAAAACCACTGACCTGTAACTTAAAAAGAATCCCGCTTGAGTAACTGTAACTTAAAAAGAATCCATACTTGAGAAAAACATAATCTTAAATAAACAAAATTCAATATAGTAAACATATTAATTAAAGCGGACTATAAATCTGGGGTATGAATACATTAAAAGTAACAATAAATGTGTATAATTAGAAGTAGTAATGATGTGAATTTTATGATGTGTATTTTATGTATGTGTTTTATATCAGGATATATCCCAATTAAGGAGGAATTGTTTATTTATGTACCATTTACAGGAATATATGTATTTCGTGTGTGTAATGTTAGATGATAAGAGCGTGAATATAATAAACATGTTTTGAGAACCCAGATCCGCATAACTTTGTATTATTTGATACACCTTTTGATAATTAATAAACAGCCACTTAATTGCTCACTTTTAATCAAAAGAATATGCATATAACAGCATAACTAATTTACATTTTTACACAGTCTGTAATTAATAAATTTGTCAATTAATTAATTAAATATATTAATTAACCTATCAATTAAATATAATGCATAAATTCGCATTACAAGCCCACTTTCATTATGTATTGTCTATGGGTGGAGTGTTTGCAATTTTAGGAAGATTTATTCATTGATACCCTTTATTTACTGGGCTGTCTTTAAATTCTAACTGGTTAAAAATTCATTTTTTAATTATATTTATTGGGGTAAATTTGACTTTTTTTCCTCAACATTTTTTGGGATTAAGAGGAATACCTCGTCGTTATTCAGATTATCCAGATGCATTTATATCATGGAATATTTTATCTTCTATTGGAGGAAGAATTTCATTTATTGGAATTTTATTTTTATTGTTTATTATTTGAGAAACATTTATTTCACATTGATTTTATATTCAATTAATATAAATTCTTCTATTGAATGATTACAAAAACTTCCCCCTTCTGAGCACTCATATAGTGAAATTCCATTATTAGTTAAATTCTAATATGGCAGATGAAGTGCAATGAATTTAAGATTCATATATAAAATAATTTTTTGTTAGAAATTTCTAATTGGTCGTATATTAATATACAAGATGCTATATCACCATTAATAGAACAATTAATATTTTTTCACGATCATACACTAATTATTTTAATTATTATTACTTCAATTGTCACTTATATAATAACAGCTATTATACTTAATAATATTGTTAATCGACTTTTATTAGAAGGACAATTGATTGAATTTTTTTGAATACTACTTCCAGCTTTAACTTTAATCTTTATTGCATTTCCATCCTTGCGATTATTATACTTATTGGATGAAATTAATAAACCTTTAATAACTCTGAAAATTATTGGCCATCAATGATACCAATTGATAATTCATTATTGATCATATGAATATTCAGATTTTTTGAATATTGAGTTTGATTCATATATAAAATCTCAAAATGAAGTGTCAATTAGAGAGTTTCGTCTACTAGAAGTAGACAATCGAATGATTTTACCTATTAATGCTCAAATTCGATTATTAATTTCATCTTTTGATGTTATTCACTCATGAGCTATAAAATCCATGAGAGTTAGGGTAGATGCCATACCTGGCCGATAAAACCAAGGAAGACTATTATTAATCGACCTGGTATATCATTTGGCCAATGTTCTGAAATTTGTGGGGCAAATCACAGATTTATGCCAATAACAATTGAAAGAGTTAGTTCCAAGTATTTCATTAATTGATTAATAAATTATTCATTAAGTGGCTGAAAGTAAGTAATGGTCTCTTAAACCAATTCATAGTAACTAACGACTACTTTTAATGGTGATAAGTTAGTTTATTACAAAACATTAATCTGTCAGATTTAAGAAACTAGGAATGGTATTTTTCTATTCCACAAATATCTCCAATAAATAGATGCTTTCTATTTTTCTTTTTCTTGGTGATTGTTATTTTAATTATAACTTTTATTTATTTTTCTTTTATAAAAACTCCAAAAACTAATTTAACTAATAATTTTAGTAACTTATATAATTGATTATGATAACAAATTTATTTTCAACTTTTGATCCATCAACAGGATTATTTTCATTAAACTGATTAAGTTCATTAACTTTATTATTATTTATACCCCTGGGGTTTTGATATATTCCTAATCGTTATGTAATTTTTTTCAATAAAATTTTAAATATAATAAGTTTTGAATTAAATTTATTAATAAGTTCAAGATCTCTCGGCAGATCATTATTATTTTGTTCTTTATTTATTTTTATTCTGCTTAATAATTTTCTTGGGCTGTTCCCATATATTTTCACTAGATCAAGACATTTAATGTTCTCTTTAAGTCTAGCCTTTCCCCTGTGATTAGCTTTTATTTTATTTGGATTTTTAAATAATACAAACCACATAATTATTTTGTCATCTAGTTCCTATAGGAACACCAACAATTTTAATACCTTTTACGGTATGTATTGAAAATATTAGAAATTTAATTCGACCAGGATCATTGGCTGTTCGGCTAACAGCAAACATGATTGCCGGTCACTTATTAATAACATTATTAGGAAATAGATCAGTTAATTTGGGAATATACATAAACTTAATTATTTTAATTCAGATAATATTAATAATATTTGAATCAGCAGTTTGCATAATTCAATCTTATGTTTTCACAGTCCTAAGAACTTTATATTATAGAGAGGTATCTTAATGAATAATCATCCATATCATTTAGTTGACTATAGACCATGACCTTTAACAGGTTCAATTGGGGCCCTAACTTTTGTTTCTGGCATAGTAATAATATTTCATATACAAAATTATATTTTACTATTTTCTGGATTTTCAATCTTGATTTTAACTATAATTCAATGATGGCATGATATTTCCCGCGACAGAACATTTATAGGACTTCACACAATAATTGTAGTAAAAGGTTTAAAAATAGAGATAATTCTATTTATTGTATCAGAGGTTTTCTTTTTTATTTCTTTCTTTTGGGGATTTTTTCATAGAAGATTAAGACCTGTTATAGAAATCGGAATAGTCTGACCTCTTGTTGGAATTAAACCTTTCAATCCAATACAAATTCCTTTGTTAAATACCATAATTTTATTGTGTTCCAGAGTAACAATCACATAAATAGAAAGTAAGCATAATGAATGTATTTATGGTATTATATTGACTTTGATATTAGGGGTATATTTCACTATTCTTCAAGTTTATGAATATTTTGAATCACCATTTTGTATTTCAGATTCAGTGTATGGATCAACATTTTTTGTGTCAACAGGATTTCATGGAATCCATGTTATTATTGGAAGAACATTCATTATAGTTTGTTTATTGGGACAATTAAAATTTCATTTTTCTAGAACCCATCATTTTGGTTTTGAGGCAGCTGCTTGATATTGACACTTTGTTGATATTGTCTGATTATTTTTATATGTACCGTATCAATTTACTGATGAGGTAGATAAATATTCTATTAGTATATAAGTATATTTAACTTCCAATTAAAAGGATTAATTTTTAAATAGAATAATTTTTAATATTATAATTTACTGTATTATCATATTATTAATTTTGATTTTTTTAATAACTTTTTTATATTTTGTATCAACCAAGTCAATTATTGATCGTGAAAAATCATCCCCATTTGAGTGTGGATTTGATCCTTTTGAGTCATCTCGAATTCCTTTTTCAAGACATTTTTTTATAATTGCAGTTATTTTTCTTATTTTTGATGTTGAATTAATAATTATTATGCCTATTTTATTATTGTAATAGCAACGATTAATATAATTGAAATTTATTTAGTGATATTATTATTTTTAATATTTCTAATATTAGGTCTGTATCATGAATGAAAAAATAATATATTTGATTAAGTTTAATAGGGATGTATTTAATTATAATTATTGAATTGCAATCAATAGTTGTTGATATCAACCATTCTTAAAAGCAATGAAGTAATTAAATACATTTAGTTTCGACCTAAAAAAAGAATTTTCATTCCTTTGCTTATTAATTGAAGCTAAAAATGAGGCACTTTATTGTTAATAAAGATATTGAATATAATATTTCCAATTAAAAGGAAATAGGAATAAAAGCAGCTGCTAACTAGCTTTTAAAGCGTTAAACTCCGTTTTTTCCTTATTTATAAAGTTTATAAAACATTTCACTTTCATTGAAAAGAGAGACAAAGTCTCATAAATATTAAAAAAATTATTTATTACCTTAATATCTTCAATATTATGCTCTAATGTTTAAGCTATTTAAATATAAAATAATTAAAATTCAAGCAATAAATGTTATCATCTGAATTTTGAAATTATTCTTTCTCATACTAATATTAAATATTATAATTAATTTTATTAATTCAATCATACCCTGGGGGCCAATTTTTTCCCCTCATCCTAAGTCAATTGATTTTTGAAATATAAATGAATTCTTCAAAATAAAAGATTGAGTATGAAAGGTTGATAGTTGTTTTAAAAATCATATAGAACTTATAAACTCTCTTGTAAATTTTTTCATTGTGGATGAAAATATAGATATTTCATATCCAATTAATAATCTTAAGAAAGATAAAATTATTGCTATTATCTTTCCTTCAATGGGAAGGATGATTCTTGTGGGATTATTAAACATAATCCTTCTAAATATGGATCCTGACAAAATTGAATAAATAGATAAAATCATAATTCTTTTTAACATATTATTAAATGATTCATTCTGTGAGCTGAAATTATAATAACTAAAGTTTATATTTATTGAAAAATATGTTACTCGGGCAAAATAAAAAGATGTTAGTCCAATTCCTATATATATTAATAATAAAATTAATGAATTAATGTTTCTAGATCATATTATTTCTATAATTAAATCTTTTGAATAAAAGCCTCTCATGAAGGGTATCCCACATAATGACAAATTAGCAATATTTATGAATGTTCTAGTTATTGGTATATAGATTATATATTGGTATATATAATTAAATATTTATATATAAATAATATATATATTGTAACGTGACAGATATTCCACTAATAATTAATTCAATTAAGATCATATAAATAATTAAATTACATATAACCAAGAATTTCAAATGAAAATAAAATCACACTTCAAAGAAAAACACCAATATAAAAGAAAAACAATAATTAAGCAATAAAAATGCAACAATAAAATTCAAGCCAATAAATTAAAAGGAAACTCATATTAAAAAATCAGGAGATTACCCAGGAGATTAGGAGCAGGTGATAAAGAAAATACCCCAAACACAAGGAGAAACAAGAAGAGGAAGTTTAGTATCAGGTGATAAACAAGATATTCCGAAATCAAGAAAGAAGAGTAAAGTCAGTTAGATGATAAAGAAGATACACCGAACCCAAGAAGAAAGAAGAAATTTATAAGTAAAGGATAAACAAGATACCCCGAACCAACCATCGGACAAAATAAAACAAAGTACCTTGGTTTACCCAAGAAGGAACCCAAGAAGGAAGAAGAGAAGAAAGGAAGATATAGGATAGGAGAACCACAATAAAAACCTATTATTAGCTACCATGAACCCCAAACCAAATGTTAATACCATTAAAGGAAGTATAACACCCCAAAACCTTATGAAATTGTAATTTGATTGTAGACAAAAGTATTGAGTAGTATGATAAGAAATGCACCAACTAAAGTTATTATATGGTAAGATAAACAAATCTTCACAGTCCATTATGACTAAAGGTCTGGTCTGAGAATATAATAAAACTCAAACAGAAGTCAGAACCAACAGTGAATGTGTACCAGTGTAGTGTTTTTAAATGTAATAAACTTCAAGTTAATGTGTAACTATAACTTAAACAAGGTGCTATTAAGTAACTTTTATATTTTATAATTAACAGGTGATGAAATATTAAAATGAAAAATATTTCCTATATTTCATAAATAAGGTCACTTTATTATATCAAAACATTCTTAGTAATGCTAATAATAAAGGAAGTATGTGGGGAAATGTTTACTATATCAAGGGGTTAGATAATAATACAATATAATCAGAAAGGATTGAAAATACATTAAGTTTTAATAAAATTAAGAAATTTAAATGGCTAATAATGTTCAGAGCCTGTGAACTCCACTTTTAAAGGAGTTCTAATAGAATAAGGTTTATATTAAGTGTAAGATGTTTGAGTTACATAACAGCATGCATACAGATTAAAATGTTTAAGTATGGATGCTGTATTAATTTGTAAAATGTTTAAAATGTATGTTCAAAATAGTTCCAGCAAACATGTCTAACTTTGAAGACTGCTAGTAAATGTCAAATATTATTTTTTGTGTTAGTAGCATGAATTAGATGCTACAAATATAAATAATTATGTAAACCATTTTATTTCATGTTATGTTAACTTTTAAAAGTCAGAGGAGGTGTAGAATTAACTTTATTTGAAAAACCATATATGTAAAATACTAAACTCTAGGCCAAATAATGAATTCCCAAAAAATTAATATAAACTAGTTAATCAACCAATGAACCATGTAAACTAACAAGATTTAGGTAAGGTGGATCAATAACTAACTACTGTAAATGATCCTATGATTTAAAAGAGTAATATAGTAAAATGTCTTAAATTATTAAAAATTTTCGAAATGTAAAAAATAACTATTTCAGAGGAGAAATAGTAAATTAATGAATTATCACTAAAAGACAGTTCAAATGTTAAATTTATAAGGAATTAAGGAAAGCGAAAGATTTGTGACCATCTGAAATTTATTATAATTATATTTATAACACCTAAAATGGCAGGAATTTTGTACAAGAACAGGATGTAGGTTTTTGGGCCTAGATTTCCAAAAAGAAGGAAATATGGCTATTTTAACAAAAATCTCAACAAATATGGACTATGACATATCAAATTAAACAGAATGAAATAAATAAACCAATTATGTGGTTAATAGTTCAAGAAAACAATCAATAAACTAAAAATATTCCATATATAATGTACTTTATAATTATGTAGAAAGGAAATGAAAATTATTTTAACAATACTTTTCCAATATTAACTTGGCAAGATATTTCCTAAGATGAAGGAAGTAAGTTAGTTCTTTGTTAACATTCAACGGGAACGGTTGATGCTGAATCGCGTTCTAAAACCGTATAACGAAGTGTAATGGAGTAAAAGTTGAAAATAAGTGAAATACGAGAGTTACCTAATTTGACCATTTTGAACTTAAAAACAGTGAAATACTCCACCACAATAGCGAAAACAAATGATACACAACACAATACAAGTGAATTAAACCATTCAAACAAACTAACATTAATAATTCACTTTGTAACAACTTCTCGATTTTTTCATCATAACCAGCAAACATTCTACACACCTAAATTAAGACAATTAACACCTGTGAACACTGAACACTTATCCAGGATACCAGAACAACACGATAGACAATATACACTATCACGGAGACCAATAAAACAGTTGTGAAGGTGAATTTATTATCAGAATTTTCAACCATCAATTCACAGCAATATTCCACAGCGAGACGTGCCGCCATTTTGATCTTCCCGTGATGCAAAGTACCAACCAGCTACGAAGTCGGTAGTCAACGATTGGGTATAAATTGTATACTACAAACATTATATATTATTAACAAATTGTCATTTTTTACTTTTAAGACTTACATTTTTGTACATGTTATACTTTCTAGGCTTACCCTTCTCTGACTATATAAATATAATCATTATAAGAACCTTTTTAAATATTTATATAAAAAATAACCTGTAATCGTAAATCGATATAGCCCTGTGAAAGAGTCGAATAGGTGCTCAACATCGATTTAAAATCGATTTTTAAGAACTATTATTAATAAATCAAATTATTTCAATGATCTGGATTTTATAATTATTTCACATCTTAAATTAAGAGTTTAACTAAATACAGGACTTACTGGAAGACGATAAATCTTAACTGAAAGTGAGATACTGGAGCAGCGCTGAAAATCACTAATCGATTACAGCAAGAAGATAATCTGATTAACTCCGGATTTAGTTAAGGTCTACCAGAAGTGTAAAATTTAACCGAAATAAACTCACAGAATTTTAAAATTTCAAACAAAACACAGAACCAGGATTATTTCTAAATTATTACCATAACAAACAAACATAAAATTTTTTTTAACAAAATTTTTTTTCAATAAATTTTTTATCTTTTCTTTGAACCTACACAAAGAAAAATTATTTATTTGTAACCAGTGAAAACAGGTCTAAACGTTACAATATATATATATATATTTATGTATAAATATTTATAATAATAATAGTATGTTTTTCTTTTTTTTATAATCATAAAAAAAAGTAAAACATACTATTATATATATATATATATATTGCAACAGAACACAGGATGATAAGCTATGTTGCTATGTTGTTTATATCAGAGCACATGAATGACGAGCATTTTCTTGTTTAAATTTGTTTTATATAATATTTTGTCTTTTGGTCGTAAGTTTTGTATTTAGAAATGGATAAGCATGTAGGGTATACCAAACTCTTCATAAAAAGATGTTCTATATTGTCATGTATTTTTTGTGTGAATTTGTGTGCGTGTGCGGGTGTGATAATCTGTGATCGCTATAGCTTCAGGAGTAGTTAACCGATTGAAGTGAAACTTTGACAAGGAATTATTTAGGTAAATAGCTTCAATTTGTGTATACTCTGAGGTTCATAACTATTTTAGAAATATGGTTTTTTAAGTAAAGAAAAACTCAATTGTAACTCTTATCAATGATAGGGTAATAAAAATTGTAGATAATTTCCATGGAGGACTTTGCTAAATTATACAAAGTTTTTCATGAAATTTGTATATCTGTGTGTTCCATCAATCATGTGACTTGGGCTTAGCCTATCAGAATACACTAAATTCAGTGAGATTCATACGTTGTAGAGCTAGGATGGACACAGTCGGTCTGTTGAAGTTGCAAGTGGAAGTTGTGCCCGGTGAAGAGAGTTGTTCTCTTACGAACATCGAAATATCATATATAAAATAAACCGTGGTAATTCTTAACGAAGTTTCACGTTAAGAACCGACTGGGTAAAATATTTAGATAAAATTTAAAATATAATACAGTGCTGTTTCGTGTAAGTTAAGATATCTGCTTAGGGAATTTAAATACACTTCAAGATATCGTGGAAGGTGTACATTAAACGCACCACATTAAGTAATACCCAGATTAATCCTGAGGTTAAGAAAATATAAGATATAAATTAATAATAAACTGTACGAGTGGAATTTATAAGCATTGTGAGTGAACAATTTATGAAGAAACTAATTAATGTTAGCAGTCAAACATAACAACGAGACTCATTGAAATATCGCCACTGGAGCCGCCTGCCGTAGAAGAGGATATTTGGCGCTGGCCAACATTGGGCTCGATTTTTGCATTAGTTTAATAAAATTAAAAAAGAAATATTTATTTGAGTGTGTAGAGACTAAATTCATTGAACTATTTGTGGGTGCTGTTCTGTGTTATCAGGGAGTGTAGATAAAAGTTTGAATACTCTCTCTTATCAGATATTTGAACAATAGTAGTAAATTGTCTATGTGGAGATTGAATTATTATTGGTATTTATGTTAGATTAAGCTTGTTTACATTTGATTGAGAGACTGGACTATAGTAATAAATAACATAAACGGACGATTAGTAATAATAAGTATAAAAAAATATTGCTGTTACTATAAATAAAAACTAAAATATTTATTAAATTTATAAAAATAAATAATCAATATGGCCGAATCACTAGAATTACAAAATACATTGGCGGCATTATTGGCAAATATGCAGAAAATGTCGGAAGAGAATAGAGCAAATAAGGAAGAAATTAAAGCAAACATGCAAAAGCTCTCAGAAGAAAATAAGGTTGGTAGAGACGAAGCGTTAAAGCAAAACAAGTCGCTACAATCACTGCATGATGAGAATAAAAAATTTTATACCAGGCTAAACAAAATAAACAACTTTTAGAGTCAACCGAAAAACGTATAGCTGATAAATTAGAATTAATTCGTAGTAGTAGTGAGACCGCCTTAGAAAGGAATAAATCTCACAGCAGGGAATGTGAAGCCAAAATTAATGAAATAGAGGAAAGTGTGGTTCAACATACTAGTAATTTGGAGCATACACACAATAATATAGATCAAAGAGAGCGGAATGTAAACATACAGAAACCAGCTGGTAATCGCATAGATAAGATAGCGGGTAACGGTGGAGCGCCCGATAAGGAGATAACAGCTAATCAACGAAAACAATTAAATAATATTTTAAATAAATATGAAAAGAGAAATAGGGAAAACCTTACCACAGTGTTGGTTCACATCTATCCAGATTGGTATGATCAACGGGTAAACGGTGGAGCATTTAAAAACAATAAATGTTATTTGCTGTACCGTGTCTGTAAGATGCAGATCCATTCTGGTAATATTTTATCAGTCAGTAATGAAATTTATAAACACTTGAGAAGTCCATACAGTTGTAAAAATGAATATGTAAATAAGGTATTTGATGAATACTTGGGTAAACAAAGTGGTTTTGTTCCTGAAGCTGGTGCATTTGAGGGAAAGCACACAGGTAAGGTAAATTCTGACAGAAGATCAGAACTGTCTGAGTGTTTTCAACCACATATGAAACGTAATGCAGGTGTTATTTATACAGTCGGAGATTCACTGTACTGCACTGTGTGTTCGTCTTTTATGAATGTTTATGCAAACAAATCCGAGACATTAAAAAATTTTAAAGTGCAGTTAGATACTGATCACTGTGAAAACTTGATGAAAATAATGTTTGAGATGATACCAGAGAAATTTCAATCAAACAATGAGTTCATATTGTACAAAGGAGATTATATTATGTGTAGCCTGGCTAATACAACTGGCATTACATATAAACCTTTAAAAATTAAATCAAAGCAATGTATTGGCAATTACCAAAACATATGCAGCACCTGGATATCGTTTTCCGCAAGTTAAGAGATGTGAACCTTGCGCTCAACTTAGAAAAAGACGAAGAGGACGCCAGGACGAAGAGGACACCAGGAAGGAGTGACGCTGTAGAAGAGGATGACGAGACGAAGAGGATGCCAGGACGAAGAGGACACCAGGAAGGAGTGATGCTGAAGAAGAGGACGCCAGGACGGGAGCGACGAATCAAGGAGGACGTTGCAGAAACCAAGTAAAATCGATTTATATTATGGAACAATACAAACAATTAATTCTATTATCTATACATGATAATTTAAAAAACAATATACATCTTTAAAAACTATATTTATGTATATAATAAATAATTTTTCATCTCCTCCATAATAGACTTGTATGTGATTTTTACACACTCACTATATCCTTATTAGTATAATAAAATTTGATCTGTTGCATATATATATATATATATATATATATATATATAATATTAATACTAACATTTTTATTTTTAACTGAAACCATACTATATAGTATAAAAAATATTTTAAAATTCAAAATACTTAAATAAATGAATATTACTTTAAAGACTCTGATTAGAAGGTTTCGATACCATAATTTATAAATTGATATAAAAGTTTATTTTCTAACTCTAGAGAAGAAAATTCACCAGCCATGAATTCTTTTATCATTGTGAGGAAACATCGAAAAAAATAAGTACATTTATGTGTGAATATTACTTGAAAGAGATTGTTTGGAGTATTGTAAATCAATGTTATTGGTAAATAAGTAAAAGCAAAGTTTTATTCTAGCTTATAAATTAGATATTTAATTATATTACATGTAAAATTTTAAATTGATTGTCATTTATCTGAATGATAAATATTTGGGGGCGCAGTATTCAATATTATTAATTATTAATTTTTAGAAGTAATAAATTTATTTATAGAGGACAAAATTCGTGCCAGCAGTTGCGGTTATACGATTTTCTAAATTTAATTGTATTAGTCTCAGTTAAAAATATGTTAATAATAAGTTTTTTAAATTTTGGTGAAATGATATTTAAATATGTATTTATTTTTATGTCTGAGAAACTTTGATATAAAACTAGGATTAGATACCCTATTATTGAAAGTGTAAATTAAATGACTAGATTATTAATAGTTATGATCTCTAAATTCAAAGCATTTGGCGGTAATTTATCTAATCAGAGGAATCTGTTTTATAATCGATAATCCACGATAGATTTCACTTTTAATTACTTATTTTTTGCGTACCGTATCACTTATTATATGATATATAATTACCTTAATATCCACTTTAGCGATACACAGTTTCGTCACTGATGACGCGTTTCGGGACTAAGTCCCATCCTCAGATACATAATTAATAAATTAAAATATTAAAATCACGACCATGATACTGGTCAAGTCAAAATAAATAAAATAAATTATAAATCGCATGTAATAAGTTTTGCTAACCACGGCTGGAGCTCCCGCATGCGTTCACCCGCAACCGCGATTGTCACGCGACTGGTCAAAGATTAAGACAAACTGATTGCAGTGTCGAACAGGTAATTTGACGCAAAATTTACCTGGTCATTTAATAAACTGTTTTTGGTGTTACTATCTTTTAAAGCTTTATAAATTTCAAATTCCTCCAGACTATCCATCCGTCTACCCTTTTTACAAATATGCAACGCTGTTAAATTTTCTTCGAAGTTCGTATATTTATGTCCGCTTGATATTAAATGTTGTGCAAAGTTGGACTTATTATTACTTGGCTTAGGAATATGTTCTAGAAATCTTTTATAAAAACATCTGCCAGATTGACCGATATAGAACGCATCACAATCATCACATTTTATTTTATATACGCCACATTGCTTTTTTAATGGTAATTTGTTTTTGTTTTTGAAATAATTTCCTAAATTATTATTTGTTTTAAATGATAAAATATAGTTATTATCTTTAAGAACGGGTCTTAAAATATTTGGCATAATACCTGTGAAATTAGCCGAAAGATATTTATAATTTTTGTTACTTGCTTTTATAGAGTTTGAATTTTTATTTTCTAAACGTTTCCTATGCCTATTTATTATTTTGTCAACTATTGTAGATTTATACCCGTTATTTATTGCTATTTGTTTGATAGTGCTAACCTCATTTAAGTAGTCCTCCTTTTCGAGGGGAACATTTAAAAGTCTGTTGACAAGACTGTTAAACACTGCCACTTTTTGTGTAACGGGATGATATGAATCATAGTGTATTACTGTGTCAGTACTAGTGTGTTTTCTAAAGATTTTGTATTTTAAATTATTCCCGTTGTGTAATACAGTGAGGTCTAAAAAATTGATACTTTTGTTGTTTTCAATCTCCATAGTAAATTTTAATTTGTTATGAATTTTGTTTAGGTAATTTTTAAATAATTCTATTTGTCTGGCATTCCCGTTAAAAATAATAAAGGTATCATCTACATATCTGGAGTAATGGATGATTTTACTGGCGAAATAATTATCTTTTAAAATTTTTGTATTTTCTAAATGGTTTAGATATAGGTCCGCCAGGATGCCAGAAAGTGGAGATCCCATGGCAAGTCCTTCATCCTGTTTATAATATGCATTTTCAAATGAAAAATTGTTTTGATGAAGAATGGTTTTTAGTATCATCATCAGTTGGTTAACTTTCTGTATTTCTAAAGAACCTTTATTCATTAAATTATGCCTGAGTAAAGTTAAAGTTTCATCAATAGGCACATTAGTGTATAAATCTACTATGTCGAATGATACTAGTTTGTAGTTTGGTTGAATTGTAACGTGGTTTATATTTTTGATAAAATCCTTATAGCTTTTAACACTCCGATTATTTTCTAAGTTGGTGTGCTCTCTGATGATTTTTACTAAGGTTTTAGCTATTTTATAACCGGGGGCAGTTGTAAAATTAACTAATGGTCTAATTGGAGTGTTCTGTTTATGTACTTTCGGAAGACCCCTTAAACAAGGCGCACTAGCATTTATTGGTTTTAGTGAGGATTGTGTGCGTTTATCAAATAGTTGCGTGCATTTATTTATTGTTTTATTCAGTTCTAAAGTGTACTTCTTAGTGGGGTCGGATGTCAACTTAGTAATATTGTTGTCATTTATAAAGTTGTGTACTTTTTGTGTGTATTCGTCAAGTTTCAGCATGGCTATAGACACAGTAATACACTATGATTCATATCATCCCGTTACACAAAAAGTGGCAGTGTTTAACAGTCTTGTCAACAGACTTTTAAATGTTCCCCTCGAAAAGGAGGACTACTTAAATGAGGTTAGCACTATCAAACAAATAGCAATAAATAACGGGTATAAATCTACAATAGTTGACAAAATAATAAATAGGCATAGGAAACGTTTAGAAAATAAAAATTCAAACTCTATAAAAGCAAGTAACAAAAATTATAAATATCTTTCGGCTAATTTCACAGGTATTATGCCAAATATTTTAAGACCCGTTCTTAAAGATAATAACTATATTTTATCATTTAAAACAAATAATAATTTAGGAAATTATTTCAAAAACAAAAACAAATTACCATTAAAAAAGCAATGTGGCGTATATAAAATAAAATGTGATGATTGTGATGCGTTCTATATCGGTCAATCTGGCAGATGTTTTTATAAAAGATTTCTAGAACATATTCCTAAGCCAAGTAATAATAAGTCCAACTTTGCACAACATTTAATATCAAGCGGACATAAATATACGAACTTCGAAGAAAATTTAACAGCGTTGCATATTTGTAAAAAGGGTAGACGGATGGATAGTCTGGAGGAATTTGAAATTTATAAAGCTTTAAAAGATAGTAACACCAAAAACAGTTTATTAAATGACCAGGTAAATTTTGCGTCAAATTACCTGTTCGACACTGCAATCAGTTTGTCTTAATCTTTGACCAGTCGCGTGACAATCGCGGTTGCGGGTGAACGCATGCGGGAGCTCCAGCCGTGGTTAGCAAAACTTATTACATGCGATTTATAATTTATTTTATTTATTTTGACTTGACCAGTATCATGGTCGTGATTTTAATATTTTAATTTATTAATTATGTATCTGAGGATGGGACTTAGTCCCGAAACGCGTCATCAGTGACGAAACTGTGTATCGCTAAAGTGGATATTAAGGTAATTATATATCATATAATAAGTGATACGGTACGCAAAAAATAAGTAATTAACATGGAGCCATACAAGGCAAGTATCGCGTATAAATATCAAAATCTTAAACTTAAATTATTCAAAACCAATTTACATATAAAATTTAATAAAACATGTTTACGACAAAATTTAATCCCAAATTATGCTAAAATTAAGATTAATAATTCCTCCAAACTAGCCAGAAAAACCGAACAATATGCTAGCAAGTTTAGGATCAAAGAAGAGATTAAATTTCTATATAGCAAAAAAATATCATTGAATTTGGCTATGTATAAATCTCAATTGGAATTATATAACATGGTACATCCTGCTTTGATCGATAGTATCATAGAGCAAATTAACAAATACGTTACAAATAAGATTAGACTTCACAAACATAAACAGGCAATTAAAATCAGCCAGTTAAGTAATAGTAAATATAAAGATAACATGGAACGCACGCACATTTTCTACCCTAGAGTAATAAATACAACTGACGTCACTTTAACTGACGCAGAGACAAAACTTATCAGCAAAGGTCTAAATTACAATTTTCCCCCCAACCTTAAAAATAAACATAACTTAATTAAAGAAATAATTGAAGCCGAGTCAGTGATAAAAAACATTCCTGACCCAGGTAAACAAAATGAAATAAGAGTATTAGTAAATAATAAGTTTAATAAAATCATTAAAAACAAGAACAATAAGCTTATACAAAATAAAGTTAATTACACTAAAGCACAACATGAACAACGCATAGCTATACAACTAAATAAAAAACTTTCTAATAATAATATTTACATAACCAAGGTAGATAAGGGAAATTCTATAGCCATGCTGAAACTTGACGAATACACACAAAAAGTACACAACTTTATAAATGACAACAATATTACTAAGTTGACATCCGACCCCACTAAGAAGTACACTTTAGAACTGAATAAAACAATAAATAAATGCACGCAACTATTTGATAAACGCACACAATCCTCACTAAAACCAATAAATGCTAGTGCGCCTTGTTTAAGGGGTCTTCCGAAAGTACATAAACAGAACACTCCAATTAGACCATTAGTTAATTTTACAACTGCCCCCGGTTATAAAATAGCTAAAACCTTAGTAAAAATCATCAGAGAGCACACCAACTTAGAAAATAATCGGAGTGTTAAAAGCTATAAGGATTTTATCAAAAATATAAACCACGTTACAATTCAACCAAACTACAAACTAGTATCATTCGACATAGTAGATTTATACACTAATGTGCCTATTGATGAAACTTTAACTTTACTCAGGCATAATTTAATGAATAAAGGTTCTTTAGAAATACAGAAAGTTAACCAACTGATGATGATACTAAAAACCATTCTTCATCAAAACAATTTTTCATTTGAAAATGCATATTATAAACAGGATGAAGGACTTGCCATGGGATCTCCACTTTCTGGCATCCTGGCGGACCTATATCTAAACCATTTAGAAAATACAAAAATTTTAAAAGATAATTATTTCGCCAGTAAAATCATCCATTACTCCAGATATGTAGATGATACCTTTATTATTTTTAACGGGAATGCCAGACAAATAGAATTATTTAAAAATTACCTAAACAAAATTCATAACAAATTAAAATTTACTATGGAGATTGAAAACAACAAAAGTATCAATTTTTTAGACCTCACTGTATTACACAACGGGAATAATTTAAAATACAAAATCTTTAGAAAACACACTAGTACTGACACAGTAATACACTATGATTCATATCATCCCGTTACACAAAAAGTGGCAGTGTTTAACAGTCTTGTCAACAGACTTTTAAATGTTCCCCTCGAAAAGGAGGACTACTTAAATGAGGTTAGCACTATCAAACAAATAGCAATAAATAACGGGTATAAATCTACAATAGTTGACAAAATAATAAATAGGCATAGGAAACGTTTAGAAAATAAAAATTCAAACTCTATAAAAGCAAGTAACAAAAATTATAAATATCTTTCGGCTAATTTCACAGGTATTATGCCAAATATTTTAAGACCCGTTCTTAAAGATAATAACTATATTTTATCATTTAAAACAAATAATAATTTAGGAAATTATTTCAAAAACAAAAACAAATTACCATTAAAAAAGCAATGTGGCGTATATAAAATAAAATGTGATGATTGTGATGCGTTCTATATCGGTCAATCTGGCAGATGTTTTTATAAAAGATTTCTAGAACATATTCCTAAGCCAAGTAATAATAAGTCCAACTTTGCACAACATTTAATATCAAGCGGACATAAATATACGAACTTCGAAGAAAATTTAACAGCGTTGCATATTTGTAAAAAGGGTAGACGGATGGATAGTCTGGAGGAATTTGAAATTTATAAAGCTTTAAAAGATAGTAACACCAAAAACAGTTTATTAAATGACCAGGTAAATTTTGCGTCAAATTACCTGTTCGACACTGCAATCAGTTTGTCTTAATCTTTGACCAGTCGCGTGACAATCGCGGTTGCGGGTGAACGCATGCGGGAGCTCCAGCCGTGGTTAGCAAAACTTATTACATGCGATTTATAATTTATTTTATTTATTTTGACTTGACCAGTATCATGGTCGTGATTTTAATATTTTAATTTATTAATTATGTATCTGAGGATGGGACTTAGTCCCGAAACGCGTCATCAGTGACGAAACTGTGTATCGCTAAAGTGGATATTAAGGTAATTATATATCAGATTTCACTTTATATATACTTGTATACCTCTGTCAAGAATGTTTCACCAGAATAATTTTCATATATTTTATTAATACGGTATAATGTCAGGTCAAGGTGCAGTTAATTTTAAAGAAAAAAAAGGATTACATTATTATAAAAATGAATTGTTTTCTATGATGAAAATTGTGAAATTGGATTTGAAAGTAAAACTTATTAAATATAATTGTTTGAATTTAGGTTCTAAATTATGTACACATCGCCCGTCACTCCCATTATAAAGTGGGATAAGTCGTAACAAAGTAGCTGTACTTGAAAGTGTGGCTAGAATGCAAATTAAAGCTTTAAAGCATATTACTTACACTAATAAAAATTATTGATTTATCAATATAATTTGAATTATAATCTGAATCTATGATGAATTTATTAAAATTATTTTAAATAAAAATAATTATTTAGTTTTAGTACTATTTATGGAATAAATATTTTTAATTTAACTGTGAAGATAAGTAATAAATATAGAAAAGGAAAATTATAATTTGTACCTTTGTATCAGGGTTAATTAATTACATGTAAAAATTTATTTTTCCCGAATTATAGTGATTTAAAATTGTTTGTTAATTATTGTAATATAAATATTGATAAAATGATTTTGGTAATGAAATTTTTCTCGAACTATAATATTTCTGGTTTCTTAAGAATTAAATTTAATTTAAAATAAATATTAATGATTTATATTTTAATATAAAATTTTATATTTATTTAATTATATTAAGGATAAGCTAAGTATAATTTCTATAATATTTTAATTTTCAATTAATCAAATAGGCCTGTAATCAGCCCTTTTATATGAGTAAGTTAAATTTTATTTTCACTTTAAACACATTTAATATATTTTAGATATATATTAAGAAAATTAAATTAATTAAAATATTTTTATTAAAATGATTAAATTAGTAAATTACAATAAATTGTATTTAAGAATTAGGCAAATATAATTTTCACCTGTTTACAAAAAACATGTCCTTTAGTAAAATATTAAAGGTCTATTCTGCCCAATGATATTTTAATGGCCGTGGTAAATTGACCGTGCAAAGGTAGCATAATAATTAGTCTTTTAATTGAAGGCTTGTATGAATGAATGGATAAAAAATTTTCTTTTTTAATTAAAATAAGTTGAATTTAGAGTTTAAGTAAAAAATCTTAAATAAATGAGTGGGACGAGAAGACCCTATAAAGTTTTAAATAAAATCTATTTTACTAGGGTTTAGAATTAACAACTAAAAAAGTTATTTTATTTTTTGTTGGGGTGACATTTAATAAATAAAACTTTAAATGAATTTTTCATAAATTAATGTTTAATTGATCCAATTTTTTGATTATAAGATTAAATTACCTTAGGGATAACAGCGTAATTAATTTGGAGAGTTCATATCGATAAATTAGGTTGCGACCTCGATGTTGGATTAAGAAAAGAATTTAAAGCAAAATTTAAATATTCTAGGTCTGTTCGCCCTTTAATTTCTTACATGATTTGTGTTCAAATCGGCATGAGCCAGGTTGGTTTCTATCTACTAATATATTTTTGATATTAGTACGAAAGGACCATATCAAATAATTTAATTTATTCTATTTTAGCAAAAAGTGCATTAAATATAGAATTTAATTATGTAATAATATTACATGTAGAAAATGTTTTTAATTACTATTTGAATTACTGTTTTGTTTATCCTAGTTGGTGTTGCATTTTTAACTTTAATAGAACGAAAGATTTTAAGATATATTCAAATTCGCAAGGGTCCAAATAAAGTAGGATTAATTGGTATTTTACACCCATTTTCTGATGCTATTAAATTATTTTTGAAAGAAAGAAATATGCCAATATTATCAAACTATTTAATTTATATAATTATACCAGTGTTGGATTTATTCAATTCTTTATTATTATGAGCTATTTATCCATTTTGATTAACTGTGTTTCATTTAATATAGGTATAATATTTTGTAGTTGTTGTACAAGAATAGGGGTTCACGTTTTTGCATACAGCCCTGTTTTGTTGAGTACTAAAGACCTATTGTTTTTGGTGAAGATCGGTTAAGGGAAAGGGGTAGTTTACCAGACACGTTTTTTGTTTTATCAAGGGTATTTTATATTGCAAACGATAACAGCCGCAAATTCAAACAGAATCATATAATATTTTGCATACAGCCCTGAAATGTAGAGTTCTCAAGACTTGTTGGTTTTGGTGAAGATCGGTTAAGGGAATAGGGTTGTTTACCAGCAACATTTTATGTTTTATCAAGGGTAATTTTTTTTTGACGAACGATAACTGCCGTACATTAAAACAGAATCAACTACTCTTCTGCATACCTTTTTGAATTATACAGAACTCAAGGTCTGTTGATTTTGTTGAAGATCGGTTAAGGGAATAGGGTAGTTTACCTGCAACATTTTATGTTTTATCAAGGGTAATTTTTATTATGACGAATGATAACTGCCGTACATTAAAACAGAATCAACTACTCTTCTGCATACCTTTTTGAATTATACAGAACTCAAGGTCTGTTGATTTTGTTGAAGATCGGTTAACGGAAAGGGGTAGTTTACCGGCAACGTTTTATGTTTTAACAAGGGTATTTTTTCTATGACGAACGATAACTGCCGTAAATTCAAAGAGAATCAAATAATTGTTTGCATACAGGCCTGAATTGTAGAGTACCTAACACCTGTCGTTTTTGGTGAAGATCGGTTAAGGGAAAGGGGTAGGTTACCAGCAACGGTTTTTTATCAAGGGTAATTTTTTTCTATAGTAAACGATAACAGCCGCAAATTCAAACAGAATAAAATGATGTTTTGCATACAGCCCTGTATTGTAGAGTTCTCAATACGTATTGGTGTTGGTGAAGATCGGTTAAGGGAAAGGGGTAGTTTACCAGCAACATTTTATGTTTTAACAAGGGTAATTTTTTATATGACGAACGGTAACTGCCGTAAATTCAAACAGAATCAACTAGGTTTTTGCATACCTTTTTGAACTAAAGAGAACTCAAGGTCTGTTGTTTTTGTTGAAGATTGGTTAAGGGAAAGGGGTAGTTTATCAGCAATGTTTTATGTTTTAAAAAGGGTAATTTTTTTATGACGAACGATAACTGCCGAAATATCAATAAGAATCAAATAATTTTTTGCACCCCCTGAGTTGCAGAGAGCTCAAGGTCTATTGATTTTGGTGAAGATCGGTTAAGGGAAAGGGGTAGTTTACCTGCAACATTTTATGTTGTAACAAGAGAAATGTTTCAATGACGAACGATAACTGCCGCACATTCAAACAGAATCAAATATTTTTTTGCATGCTTCGCTGAATTGTAGAGGACGGAAGGTCTGTTGATTTCGGAGAAGATCGGTTAAGAGAAAGGGGTAGTTTACCTGAAACATTTTATGATTTAACAAGAGTAAAGTACTTAATTTTTATAAATAAAGTATCCTGATAAGAAGCTCATAGTAATCCACTGTAGAAACGTAGACGAAATATCTATAAATGAAGAAGTTAGGTGAACGGGTTGGGGGTAATTTTCTATTATTAAAAATTATAGTTGAAGGTGGAGGGGAGAATTTTTTATATGTGTACTATGTTATCGGCAACAAAGAAGTAGTTTTTTGTTAAAATTGCTTCCCGGGCTCTTTAGCCGTAGTCCAATGTTTTCTGCAGAACCAGACTTTTCGGCAGTGCCATCGACTGCCATCATCGGTGAAAATCGAGTGCGAAAACGTGAGGTGGTATACGTTAGTGACCACAGTACTGTGGTTAATGCTGAAGCAATAAGTAGAAAGACGTAGTTTCTATGGAAATATTTCATTTCGAATATGATTTTAAATATAAATCTTAGAACATGGAAGTCATGTATGGTTCTCCATACCGATATTTTCTATGACGAACGATAACTGCCGCACATTGAAACAGAATCAAATAATGTTTTGCATGCATTCCTATATTGTAGAGTACTCAAAGCCTGTTGATTTTGGTGAAGATCGGTTAAGGGAAAGGGGTAGTTTACCAGCAACATTTTATGTTGTAACAAGAGAAATTTTTTCATGACGAACGATAACTGCCGTAAATTCAAACAGAATCAAATAATTTTTTACATATGTGCCTGAGTTGTAGAATACTCAAGGTCTATTGATTTTGGTGAAGATCTGTTACGGATAAAGGGCAGTTTACCAGAAACATTTTTTTTTGTAACAAGAGTAAAGTACTTAATTTTGATAAAAAAAGTATCGTGATAAGAAGATCTTAATAATCCACTGTAGAAACGTAGATGAAATATCTATAAATGAAGAGGCTAGTTGAACGGGGTGGGTGTAATTTTCTATAAATGAAAATTATAGTTAAATGGGAGGGGATAATTTTTATATGTGTACTACGTTATCGACAACAAAGTAGTAGTTTGTTGTTAAAATTCCTTCCCGGGCTGTTTGGCCGTAGTCCAATGTTTTCTGCAAAACCAGACGTTTCGGCAGTGCCGTCGACTGCCATCATCATTGAAAATCGAGAGCGATAACGTGTGGTGGTATACGTTAGTGACCACAGTACTGTGGTTAAGGCTGAAGCAATAAGTGGAAAGAAGTAGTTTCTATGGAAACATTTCATTTCGTAAATGATTTTAAATATAAATCTTAGAACAAGGAAGTCATGTATGGTTCTCCATACCGATTTTTATATTTGTGTTGATTACAAACCTTTCTGTACTGTTAAAACAAAGGGCTTTTTAAAATTGATGAAAACAATAGCTCCACATTATAAAGTTCCATCAGATTCCATCAACAATAGCTCCACATGAAAAAAATTGATGTTTGATAAATATAATGTCTTAAAAAACCTATTGAAGGAGAAACTTAAGAATCAGGATGGATTTTGTGTGACTTGTGATATATGGACGGAAACTATGACAATGACGAGCTTTCTGGGAATAACTTTACATTATCTTGAAGGTACAAGCCTAAAGACCGCATATATTGCTACCATTCCTCTCCATGAGCGACACACGGCAGAATATATTTCAGAAAACCTTTCAGAGGTATTCAACGACTGGAATATAGAGAAAACTAATATATTGGCTATTCTCACTGATAATGGTGCAAACGTGGTAGCTGCTGTCAGAAACCTTTTTGAGAGTTCTGGGAAACATCTACAATGTTTCGCACACACCATTAATCTAATTGTTGACAAAATGTTGTTTGAGGGGGATACACGAAACTTTGTTGACAAAGTAAGAGAAATTGTGAAATATTTTAAAAAAGTGTTATGGCCACAGATGAGTTGAAAAAAGCGCAGTGTCCACCAAGAAATGAGACAACTGCAGACTAGATGGAATTCGACTTTCTATATGATTGAGAGATTTATTGAATTAGCTCCCATTATTTCGCCGCTTTTGTTAAAAGATCATAAAGCTCCACCCATGCTTTCAGTAACAGAATTAAAAGACCTCCAAGGAATAATGCTGCTTTTGAAACCATTCGAATATGTAATCCAAGAAGTGTCCGGAGAGAACTATGTCACAATTTCTAAAGTGATACCTTTAATCAATTGTTTGACTGCACAGGTGACATCACTGCAGCTCAATTCATCTTTGTGTCTGGAAGCAAAAAGGGTTCTTCTGGAACAAATTCACCGACGTTTTGGTGCAATTGAAAAAATTCATTTATTGGCTGTGTGTACAATCCTTGACCCAAGGTTTAAAAATTTACATTTTAAGAATGGAGAAGCATGTGCCAGTGCTATGAGCCTTCTTCGTAGGACAATTTCAGAGAGTTCTACCTCCCAAAATATCTCCTCCGAATCTGATACAGATAGTGTTACCGGGGAATAAGATTTTTGGAAGGAGCATAAAGAACTAGCTCATAAAAAAGGGAGAAAGGCTAAAGGGGGTCTACATGACGAACTTTCGCTTTATATTAAAAATCCTGTCACCCCTTTAAAATCAAATCTTCTCGAAACGTGGGAAGATTTAAAAGAAATATTCCCTGGATTATATCGACAATTCCGTCGGCATGCCATGATTGTTGCCTCATCCGTACCAGCAGAACGGTTATTTTTGAAAGCTGGTGCTACAGCTACACAGGAGGGGAATCGTCTCAAACCTAAGAGACTGAATGAATTACTATTCTTAACAGGCCGGTCAGAAGAAGAATGGTTTTAAGTTTAATGGATTAATACAATAATTTGTAATAAAACAATATTCATTCTCGATGTTACGTTTGTGATCAACAATTTGTAATAAAACGATTTTGATTCTCAATGGTATGTTTTGTTTTTGCTTAACAATTTCTAATAAAACTATATTGATTCTCGATGTTATGTGTTTTTCTGTTTGTTCTTCGACACACTATATCCAAGGTGCGGAATCGATACCCAAAAAGTATCGACCCCAAACTCTCGAGAATCGAGTACTTTTTTTTTGTTTCAAGTAAAGTATAACTTATTTCTAAAAAGAAAAAAAGTACTCGATACTGAGTAGTATCGATACTTCGCGGTCGATACTTTTTGGGTATCGATACCGTGGCGTCCGATACCATATGAGTACTCGGTATCGATACCCAAGGCCGATATTTCGAACCCTACCCGCCCACCCACGAGTCCGAAATTTAATGCTTTGCGTTGTAGGCAGTTGAATTACATTAAGGCAAAAGTGTATTGGATTTAAAAACTATTGTGGAAAAAGTAGATTGGTTCGTCTGACGCGGAAAACCCGCGAATTTATTAAGACGGCTTATAAGGCTGACGCCTATTGGTAGATACAAAAAACTAGCGCCTTAATAAACTGTTAATTTCAAAATTTTGCATATTCTCAATTGTAATTGGTTAAGTTAAGACAAAAACCGTTAAGACAAAACGCGCCAACAACACTATTCATTCGCGTGCTTGAGCCCGACCTTATAGGTAGTGCGGTATTTATCGTGGCCGACATTATCGAGTGCGGTATTTATTTTGTGAATTTCAGTGTTATTTCGTTTGTGTTATTGTGTGGTGTTATTATTAATTATTTCTGTTGTTTAGGAAACACCAGATTTCTTATTGTTATTATTATAAACTACTACATTCTATTACACGAGGTAAACGGAAACCACGCGGCGTCATTTGGTCGTATTCGGTTGTTGTGAATAGTCGTAGATCAGAGAGTAGATATTTAATTATGGTCCGAATTAACAGAATTTTGTACAGTGCGTTATATTTGAGTGTCGTTTTTGTTAATTACAATCGTTTGAGTGTAAAAAAATTACACTCATTGAGTGCGCGGATTACGTATCACATTAAGGTAAGAATTTCATCATTATATGCATTCATTTCATGTGAGCGCGCGCTGTGTGTGTGTGAAATATTTTTTTTTCTATTGTTCTATGTAATATAAACACGGGAAAAATAATTTGAAACGGCGGTCGAAGCGAAAAAAAAATTGCTCCCATAAGACGCCAAAAAACGGCATATTAACGGTGACAAATGACATTTAGGCCGGTTTCACACGAAGCCACTCAGCAGCGCTTCTCAGAAGCGCTGCCGTCGGCAAATACAGGGGAGATAAGGAAGATTTCACACACAGACACAGCTACAGAATGGCAGCGCTGTAGGCGGTGACGGTGGTTGCCTTCGCCGCAGATGTCGGCGATCAAAAGTGGCGCCACTCATCATGATACCCAGAATAAGATTGTAGGTTTCACACGGGGCTGCAGTCACGCCACTATTTCCGTGGTTCGTTCGTGGACCGTTCGTAGCGCTGCTCACGGGCGCTTGAAATGCCAGTCTTGCTTTGGTAGTTCGTTGTGTCCTGAAGTTGTGTTGGTTCGTTGTGTTGTGTTCTGAAGTGATGGCGTCCGAAGGCGATTGCACAAGTGAAACATTTAATACTGACGATTTCATCAGTGAAATTGAAAACTTTCCGGCAATATGGGACCTTCAGAATGACGACTACAGTAATAAAAATGCAAAAAGAAATGCCTGCGAAATTTGTTCCCAATTTTAGTGAGATATCTGAGGCTGAAAAAAAAGTGATTGGTAAGTAACAAAATCTTTATTGTAATATTAAAAGTTTGTTTATTGAAACAACAAGCTTAAATAACAGTGCAAACAATACACAAGCTTTTAACATGTTAAATGCACATTCAGTTAATCTTAGATTTTCTTCATTTGCCACGGAAGTTGTCCTTCATTTAAAAAGTATTCAGTGAGTACTGTTCCAACACATTTAGTTGCATTTCCCGGTTGGGAATTGTCAACTCGCATGTCATCAACGAGCCCATTAACACAGACTATATCATCAAAATTATAACCATCTCTTTCACTCACAAAGTTGTGCAGAAGGCAACACGTTTTTATTAAACTTTCTGCCAGGCTTTCTTCCACATTAAGCGCACGATGGAAAATCCTCCACTTATTGGTCATTATCCCGAAATAGCACTCGATGTATCTTCTGGCCCTTGTTAAGAGGTAGTTGAACACTTTCTTACCGACAGGCAGATATTTTCCCGCAAATGGTCTCAGATGAAACTGACAAAGTCCAAATCCCTCATCTCCTACTAGGACATAAGGAACTTTGTACGGCCTGTTTTCTGAAACAGGATTGGGAGATGGTAGTTTGATTGTGTTGTTTTGCAACAGTTTGTACAGTGTTGAGTTCTTAAAGGTGGTTGAATCACTTGATTTTCCTGGTGCCCCTACGTCTATGTACAAGAACTTGTAATTTGAATCACACACAGCAAGTAGGAGAATAGAAAAAAAATGTTTATAATTGAATTTCATTGATGCACTGCCCATAGGTTTAATTACTCGTAAGTGCTTTCCATCAATAGCTCTAATGCAGTGTGGGAAGTTAGCTCTTTCTTCGAAATCTTTTGCAGTATTTTCTAGTAATTGTTCGGTGAGGGGTGGGAAGCAGCTTTTCTTATATGTTGACCAGAGAGATCCGCAGACTTCTCGGATGGTGTTTGAAATCGTCGATAACCCAATGCGATAGTCAATATGAAGATCACTCATCGTATACCCAGATCCAAGATATCTGAAAAAGCAATATTTATATTAAATACACGTGTGTGTGTATGTATGTATGTGTATTTTATTTATGTTTTCTTTGTTGCAGGTACCTCATATCAACGAAAGTGGAAAAGTCTCCGTGATTCATATACACGGGAGCTGGCAAAGCAGAGGAATGAAATGAAATCGGGTTCTGCAACAAAATACAGGAGGAAGTATTTATATTTTGAGCAACTGAAATTTTTGGACACAACTAAAAAACCGACAGAGGATAGTATTGACTTGAACGAAAGTGAAGAAAATGGGACAGAAGGTACAATAGTTGATGGGAAGAATACTGGTAAGCAGGAAAAGCCAAAGGGAAAAACTAAGAAACGTCATCCAGATGATGAATTCTTAGACATTCTTAAGAAGAAGTACTGTCAGATGGAGATGCGGCTAAACAAAGATGATGATAATGACGATAAGTTATTTCTACTGTCTCTATGTAAAGACTTAAGCTCAATACCCGATCACATGAAGCTTCATGTGAAATCCCAGATACTTGGAGTTATATCTTCTGCCAAACAAGCGGCTTACGCATCTGCTAACGCAGTTCATCAGTTTCCATCGACGTCGCAGTATCAGATGCCACAACTTCAATTTCCTCAGCAGCTTACTCCACAAGTTCAGTATCAGGAACCGCCCATGGTGAATCGGTCCTCCAATGTTCAACCGCCCAAATATGGGAATGAACAATTTCAAGACCGGACGCAGAACCTGGATTTTTCTTGGTCTAGAGCAACACTAAATACTCAAAGTCCAGATGACGTGTCTTCAAACAACAGTGAATTGTTGTCTACTGACGTATTTTGAAAGTGCGCTATATTCAGCTGTTATCTATTCTATGTGCATTTAATCCTTACTTGAATTAAATCAAATTATCAAATGAACTTTAACTTTTAGTTCAAAGAAGTTTATTGGCATTGTAATGCAGTCAATTATTTTAGTGAATTTTTAGATAAACTTAGTATTTTTGTGACTTTCAGATGTTGACTCATTACAAATAAGTAATTTATAAACAATTTTTTTTAATTAGTCTTTCTTTTTTTTTTGTTTTTTGTAACAAGGCCTACAAGCGTACTAAATATAAAAGAAATTCATAATTCAGTTGTACTTATTTCTTACCTTTGAGTCAAAGCTAGTTTTTCAGCTGGAGGTATGGCCTGCCTCATGACAGTGTCTTGTTTTGTTATATCACTTGCAATGGCAGAGAGAAGTTCTTCAAACGTGTATTTTGACATGCGAAAATATGAAAAAACTTATCATCATCCTCTAAATCATCAAATAACGTATGGAATAATCCTCGATTTTGCCTTTCTAAAACCAACGAGTGTACCCAAAACATTCTTCTCCTGTTTCGCCGTTTCTTCCTCCGAATAAGTAACATTGCTAACAGAAAGTCACCTTCCACATCTATTGTCAGACTGGAAAATGCCGACGCCGAGCAGCGCTATCGACGCATGTTAGTGGCTTTATATACGAGCGTTAAAAATCGTGCAGCGCCACTGTCGCTTATCAGTGGCGCTGCTGAGTGGCTTCGTGTGAAACCGGCCTTAAAGATTTTTAAATTTTATTTAGTAGTAGAAAAAAGCGTGTTATTTGGCGCGTAAACTTGATGAACTACAGCGATAGGTAATCCACGTAATGACGTCATAACTCGTCATTCGCTGTGCATTAGTGCGCCGTCGCCCGACTGCGGTGATCCCACTAACTACTCAGTTAATATGGCGCTCATTCACTTTCCATAAGCGCTTACGGGAGTATTTATTTTATTTTTTTTCTTCGTAAATAGCTTCGACCGCCGTTTAAAATTATTTTTCTCGTGTTTATATAACATAGAAGAATAGGAAAAACAAATATTTCACTTCACGATTGCATGGTGTGGCGTAGGTAAATATTTACCCAAAAGACTCTATTTATGAACATTGACATTAACTGATAATTTGAATATAGATGTTTAATTTTTCTTCTAGCATACGTCTATCTTACCTTCCAAAAGAAATGTGAACAAACAGGAAAAACGATTAGGACTTAATTCCCGAGTTTAGTCATTTACAAAATTAGTAGGTACAAGAAAGATGTATAAAAAAATGAAACAGGTTAGGAAAGGATGGTATGGGTAATTATTACCTTTCTAGCCAATGCTGGTATTGAAGTGAAACATTTTTTTTTCTATTCTTCTATGTTATATAAACACGCAAAAAATAATTTTAAACGGCGGTCGAAGCTATTTACGAAGAAAAAAATAAAATAATTACTCCCATAAGCACACAAGGAAAGGCGAATGAGCGCCATATTAACTGAGTAGTTGGTGGGATCACCGCAGTCGGGCGACGGCGCACTAATGCACAGCGAATGACGAGTTATGACGTCATGTGCGGATTAGCTATCACTGCAGTTCATTAAGTTTACGCGCCAAATTACACGCGTTTATCTACAGTTATGAAATACAAGCTTATACATACATGCTTGGGCGGCCTACGGCCACAACAAAATTATACATCCCTCTTTTTGAAACAGAACTCAATGTTTTAATGTCCAACGGCACCTCCGGTGCCGCTCGGCCCGTCGCCGGGCCTCACAGAGTCTATTCACGCGCGCTTAACTAGACAACGCCTAGACCGCCCGTCTTCGGGGGTTCGCCCCTCAGACCTTATTACACAATTCTCAATTATCTACAGTTATTAAATACACGCTTATACATACATGTTTGGGCGGCCTACGCCCGCAACAAAATTATACATGCCTCTTTTTGAAACAAAACTCAACGCTTTAATGTCAACGGCACCTCCGATGCCGCTCGGCCCGTCGGCGGGCCTCAGTCTATTCACGCTCGCTTCGCGCGCGTAACTAGACAATCCCTAGACCGCCCGTCTTCGGGGCTTGCCCCTCAGACCTTATTACACAATTCTCAAGTCATTAATAACTCTACGACTCCAAGTAGTATATATATCTACAGTATATTCATACGTTACATATATAATTTGAACTTAACGGTTTATTAACGCGCTATTTTTTTGTTTCGACCAATCAGGCGTCAGGGGGGGCCCGAATGGGTTGCGCAGTACGCGTTCTGAATCCACGATACTGCGCTTGACATCACCATCGAGGCGGAATTCAGCGCCTTACTGCTTGCTTAGTATTGTTACATTGTTATATAGGTGTTATTTTTTTGTTTCGACCAATCAGGCGTCAGGGGGGCCCGAATGGTTGCGCAGTACGCGTTCTGAATCCACGATACTGCGCTTGACGTCACCATCGAGGCGGAATTCAGCGCCTTACTGCTTGCTTAGTATTGTTACATTGTTATATAGGTGTTATCCGGGTGTTATAAATTGTGAAGTTAATCACTGTTAATTTATGCGTTTGTTCGTAGGTATAGCAATACAGATTTAGAACAAATACGTGTAGTGTTTTGCAAAAAAAGAACGTGGTACAGAACTGTTTAAATTCTGTGGTAAACACTTCGGTTATTGTTGGTGTATTTCTGTGACTGGGTGTTTGTTTTATCTCGTGAGGTTTCACAAGAACGTTTCGACAGTAACAGTGTTAGGTTACCAATACGTTTGTATCGGTGTTTACGAAAATTTAATTATTTTCAATTACCTTTCTTAATTTTCTATTTATTCTTTTGTATGTTGACATAGTTTTGGGGTTTTTAATACGAGTATGTTTTTTGTTGTGACAGCTAGGTAAACGTTGTTTTATCATTTGTTTTTTTCCCGTTGTTTTGTTGTTTGTTGAACATAGATATTACTTTAGTTGTTGTACTTTTATTCTTGTACAGTTACTTTCTCTTAATATTTTCTATTTATTATTAGATTTCTTGTTGCTTGTTGTTGCGATAGTTTTTAGTTTTCAAGGCATATTTGTTTTTTATTGTGACACCAAGGTAAACTTTGTTGTTTCGTCTCATTTTGATTTTTCGTTGTTGAACATAGCTATTATTTCCGTTGTTTGATCTTACTCTTGTCCTTATTTTACTGCCAATATGCCTTCGTGTGCTGTAGCCGGTTGTAATTCAAACAACAAAAGAACGAAGGGGACAGATATTAAATATCATTCATTTCCAAAAGACCCTAAAGTACAAAAAATATGGATTTCGAAGTGCTACAGAAAATATAATATTAATATTTCAAATGATACGGTTTGTCCAAAACACTTTTCTACAACAGATTATGTTCGTGACTTACGTGCTGAGTTAATGAATATACCATCAAGAAGAGTTCTCAGAGAAGATGCTGTCCCCCATATGAATTTTCCCGTCGTCATCACTGCCTTGCCGCAGTGATGATAATACAGGGGTATCAGGCGTTCTTGAAAGTAATAAAGTCAGTGGCAGAAGAGAGAGATGTCATGCGAGAGAGGTCAGGAAAAGAACCTTAAAAACCCTATCGGCTTTGTCACCCAAAAAAATTAAAATGGACCAAAGCACTATTAGAAACTGCGATATTGAGCTCGAGGATGTACAATCACTGTACAAAAATTGGAAAGTGAAAACCGTATTTTTAAATCTATGTGCGGGACCTTGAAGCTGAGAAATACACTTCTAAAAGAACAGAGAAAGGTTGCTCTTGAAAATTTAAAACGTCAAGACGAGAATCTGAAAAAACTTGTTGAAGATAAGATAAAAAAAGTTTTAGGACAAATTTTTACTGAAACACAAATTAATTGCTTTCTGTCAAATAAAAAAACGTGCAAAATGGAACTCTGAAGACATCGCAAAGGCAGTTACACTACGCACTGTATCAAGAAAATGTTACTTATTCTTGAGAAATAAATGTAGTTTCCCTTGCCAGGACTATCGACTTTGAAGAGATGGACATCTGCTTCATTTTGCTGTCAGCCGGGCATATTCCATGATGTTCTGTGTTTCATGAAGGCCCAGATGAACACACTGACCACTGCTGAAAGGATGAGTGTTATTTCTTTTGACGAAATGAATGTGGATAGTAGCGTCAGTTACGATCAGAAGTAAGATCGTGTTGTAGGGCCTCACAGCAATTGTCGATTGCCATGCTTCGTGGCCTCGTAGCTGGTTGGAAGCAGCCAATATATTATGATTTCGATGTCCAAATGTCGGCTGAATTGTTAAAAAACATTATTTGTTGCGTGGAAGACGTAGGGTACAATGTTGTTGCCACTGTAGCAGATCTAGGGACAAAAAATCGAGGAGTGTGGAATGAACTGAATGTAACGTATACAAATTCGTGCTTCCCAAACCCACAAGACGTAGAAAAACTCATATGGGGTTTCGCAGATGTTCCCCACCTTTACAAGCTTTTACGAAACCATTTTCTAGATGACGGTCTGACACTCTCCGACAACAAACACATCACAAAGACGACCGTTGAAAAATTGTTGGCATTGGATAATGGTGAATTCAAATTGTCCCCTAAGCTCTCACATGTCCATCTCACCGTCAAAGGTAGGGAACGTCAGCACGTGTTTTTGGCGACGCAGTTATAAACATTGTTATTGCCTCCAGAAGTGGTTATGACTATAAAATAGGTTAATTACTTTTCGTCACACTTCTTATACCTGTATATCCAAAATTTAGGATATTTAGGAAATTACTCGAGTTTCGACATTGTTATGTCATCATCAGTCCTTAGAATGGGGTTGAAACTAAATCTGTCGATGTTCACACATCTTGTCAAACGATAAATACGACACACGCGAAGGGACAAAAACATTTAAAAACTTAAAACATTCAAAATAAATAGGGAGCGAAACACACGATATGCGAACGTTGCGGACCTGTACAGGACTGCGATGCACGGCAAAATTAGTCGACTCCAACTTGACCTTCGATCTTTCCTATCAATCTGTTACAGCTGAGTTCTCACTCTATATCATTAATTCTATTAAATAAAATATTATTTTTGTTTTGATTTCTCATTCAAAACGAGATCGTAATTTTCTTTTGTGGCTTTATATATTTCAAACCGTTCAAGGGTGTCTAACTTAAGTGATTTTTTACATTTATGTATTATGTCCAGATTTTCTTTAATACTTTTAATGTTATGATCCTTTATGCTTAGATGTTCAGCGAAAGTGGATCTTTCTACATTTGATTTAGATCTTGGAATGTGTTCCTTGTATAGTACTTTGAATGAGCGACCAGTTTGTCCTATACAGAATTGTGAGCAATCAGAACAATTAAATTGTATACTCCAGTGCCGTCATATTCATCAGAGGGTCTACTCTTACTTTGAAAGTTCAGTTTGTTCTCAAACTTGTTAGTTGCCTTAGAAGCTAGTACAATGTTTTGTTTTTTCAATTGATTTTTTAGCGTGTGATGTAATAATTCGCCATATTCTATTGCTACATATTTTCCTTTTTCTTTAAGCATGTCATTATGTGCTGTTCTGTTTTGTTCCTTGTGTATTATTTTATCTATTATATTGCTATTGTATCCGTTGACGGTCGCAATGTATCTAATAATGTTAACTTCGTTTTTGTAGTCTCCTGCGGAGAGGGGCACTGACATTAATCTATGTTGTTATGTTATGTTGTTTAAGTAAATTTCTGCTAAGATACTTGACAGGGGGGATCCCATTGCTAGCCCATCTTGCTGTAGATAATATTTATTATCAAAAGCGAAATAGTTTTGGTTCAATATTATTTTTATCATGCTAATAAGTTAATCAACAGTTTCTTGACGCATTTGGCTGTACACCTTGAAAATGGCCAGAGAATTTATTTTAATCCCGGAAACGTTCAAGACAAAGTTCAAAATCCACCCAAAACCACTCTACTGGCATTCTTTGAACTATGCAAATCAGACAATTTTGCCAGAACCATAATCTACAGTGAAGTCCCTGCTTACTACACCTGGAAAAAGAATAAGATTAGTCGGCGGAAACAAGGCAAAGCCGTTCCCGGACATCCAGGAGTGAAAAAAGATCAAGTGCTCGGTCGGGTTTATACTGTACACCCTAACAATGCAGAATGTTACTACCTACGTCTTCTCCTTCATGAAGTTAAGGGGCCTACGAGTTTTAATGATCTTAAGAGGGTATCTGGCATAGTTCACTCCACTTATCAGTCTGCCTGCAGAGCGTTGGGTTTACTTCAAGGTGACAATCATTGGGACATCACCTTGGAGGAAGCTGCTCTGTCGGAGTCACCACAGAAAATCAGACAACAGATCGGTTACAGAGGAACTGTCTTGGGAAACAACGATATTTTTCTCGAAGTCCTTAATCCTAAGTAGTCTCTGCCCTTTTGACTTTTCACTCTCGCTTTCTTCTGTGTCCTTGTATCTCCATTAAGTGTTCGCTTGATCAGCCGTTCTGACAATTATAGCATTGATTGCTCATCTCTAATCCTTTCTTTATACCAATAACAACACTAATATCTTTTACCATTACTTTCTTAAATATTTCTCTACACTATCATTCCTTACCATCTATAATATATTTGCCAAAGCCCACTCACTGACTCATCACTGTATCCCAACAATGACAAGCCTAGAAAGATGAAACTTTACATAGATATTCACTAGATACTGTAGATGTGTAATAACACGGGGTTTGATAAAATTCAAAATTTTAGGGGGGTCAAAGTGACCGAATATTCTCATAAGAAATACATGACAGTTAAAACGTGACAACTGTTAGGCAGCTTCTAGATGAGATAGAAACATGAAATTTTGTTCTACAAGTTAACTTAACCCTCTTTTAAAGAACACAAAGGTCAAGAAGTTCAAGAACTTCTACGCTTACAGAATAATGGAAAGACAAGGTGGAGAAAGTTACCTATTGCTGTATCGTAGTCTTTTCAACCAGTTTTTGGTTGATATGTATGCCAAGATAGAGACAGAAAGGCTTAACTTTATAAGATTCAACCAGAGTAAGCTGCGAGCGGAAAACTATGTTCATCTTAAAGACGCCATGTGTAAGGGGGATGCTAACGTTTCAGATATGGGAAAGAGGATCGTGTTAGCATCCAGTTTTACTGGTGGGCACCGCTATATGCACGAGAGAACTCAGGACGCCATGACATATGTTCGTCACTATGGTCGTCCTGATTTGTTTATCACATTTACATGTAACCCGAAATGGTCTGAAATTTGAGCTGCCTTAAGAGACAGACAAAAGCCTCAAGACAGACATGACATCATAGCTCGAGTGTTTCATTTGAAAGTTAAAAAAACTTATTCATCTTTTAACTAAAGGTTCCATTTTCGGTCAAAGTAGGTGTTACACGTATACTGTGGAGTGGCAGAAGAGTGGCTTGTCTCACGCACACATCTTGCTATGGCTGCAGGACAGTATCATGGCCGACCAAACTGACAGTGTCATAAGCGCAGAGGTACCTGACCCTGAAACGGACCCTGAACTTCATGAAATTATTAAGTCGACAATGATTCATGGCCCTTGCGGAAGCTTAAACAGGAACTCGCCCTGCATGGTTAATGGCTCATGCTCCAAAAGATATCCACGTCCCTTATCTAAAGAAACCCAAACTGCTGACGATGGCTACCCCCAGTACCGTCGAAGGTCTCCTGCTGATGGTGGTTTTACAGTCAACATCAATGGAGTAGACCTAGACAGTCGGTGGGTGGTACCGTACAATCCTGTTCTGTCACGTACCTTTCTGGCACATATCAATGTCGAGTTGTGTAACTCTCTCAAATCGATAAAGTATATTTGCAAATACGTGAACAAGGGCAGTGATCAAGCAGCTTTTGTGTTGGAAAATGAGTGGGACGAAGTGTCCAAATATGAAGCAGGCCGTTACATAAGTAGTTCCGAAGCGGCATGGCGTATATTTTGCTTCCCAATCCATGAAAGATCCTCCCGTAATGCATTTGGCTGTACACCTTGAAAATGGCCAGAGAATTTATTTTAATCCCGGAAACGTTCAAGACAAAGTTCAAAATCCACCCAAAACCACTCTACTGGCATTCTTTGAACTATGCAAATCAGACAATTTTGCCAGAACCATAATCTACAGTGAAGTCCCTGCTTACTACACCTGGAAAAAGAATAAGTTTAGTCGGCGGAAACAAGGCAAAGCCGTTCCCGGACATCCAGGAGTGAAAAAAGATCAAGTGCTCGGTCGGGTTTATACTGTACACCCTAACAATGCAGAATGTTACTACCTACGTCTTCTCCTTCATGAAGTTAAAGGGCCTACGAGTTTTAATGATCTTAAGGGGGTATCTGGCATAGTTCACTCCACTTATCAGTCTGCCTGCAGAGCGTTGGGTTTACTTCAAGGTGACAATCATTGGGACATCACCTTGGAGGAAGCTGCTCTGTCGGAGTCACCACAGAAAATCAGACAACTGTTCGCTGTCATTTTGGTGTTTTGTCAAGCAGCGGATCCCTTAGTGCTGTGGGAGAAACACAGAGACAGTATGTCAGAGGACTTTAAGAGACAGATGGAGTATGAATGTCCGGGCTTAGAGCTTGAACTACGGAACAACATCATTTACAACAAATGCCTACATTCATTAGAAAACTTAGTCTCTTCAATGTCCAATCAATCCCTCCAACAACTCGGTCTTCCTTCTCCAAGTCAAGAGCCCAACAGTTCTGCAGTCAACCGCGAGTACCTGAAAGAACTCTCTTACAACACGGTCCATCTATCTGAATTGGTTGCTGAAAACGTGCCTAAACTGAACGACGAGCAGAAAAATGTCTACAATGAAGTAATTGCGAGCATTGAACCAGAGGCTGGACGACTATTTTTCCTTGACGCACCAGGTGGTACAGGGAAAACCTTTTTGATTAATTTAATATTAGCCACGGTAAGACAAGATAGGAAAATTGCTATATCTGTGGCTTCGTCAGGTATAGCAGCAACGTTGTTGGATGGAGGGAGGACAGCTCATTCTGCCTTCAACTTCCTCTCAACTTAAACCACTCTGAGACCCCATTTTGCAACATATCAAAACAAAGCGACACAGCGAAGGTACTTAAGGATTGTAAGTTGATAATTTGGGACGAGTGCACCATGGCTCACAAGGGAGGAATTGAAGCTTTGGATAGAACTCTGCAGGACATTAGAAGCAATAAAAACCTGATGGGTGGAGTCACACTTCTAATGGCCGGAGACTTCAGACAGACTTTACCTGTTGTACCTAGGGGAACTCGAGCAGATGAAGTTAAAGCCTGTCTAAAGAGTTCTGTCCTGTGGCCTAAAGTCCAAGTTCGTTCCTTGAGAGTCAACATGCGGGTGCATCTTAAAGGCAGACGAGTTTTCAAGTTTACTTTTACAGATCGGTAATGGAAATCTACCTGAAGAAAATGGCAAAGTCAATATTACAAAAGACTTATGTGAAGTTGTATGCGACTTGACAACGTTGGCTGAAAAAATTTACCCAGATTTAACTAATTTTTACTTGAAAGATGTATCTTGGCTGAAAGAAAGAGCTATCCTTACTCCAAAGAATGACACTGCTGCAAATATCAATAACACATTATTGGAAAAACTGCCAACTGAGATTGTCCAGTACCAATCCGTGGACTCTGTGGTGGAAGTAGAAGATGCGGTCCATTACCCAATAGAGTTCTTGCACACGCTTAATCCTCCAGGCATTCCACCGCACAATCTTTGCCTTAAAGTAGGAGCTCCAATAATGCTGCTACGAAACCTGGTACCGCCTAAGCTTTGTAACGGTACTAGGCTGCAGATTAAATCGTTGCACAACAACGTCATAGAAGCAACAATATTCACTGGATGTGGTCAGGGAGAAGCAGTCTTCATTCCACGCATTCCCTTAATTCCAACGGATTACCATTTTCAGTTTAAAAGACTCCAGTTCCCTGTCAAGCTCTGCTTTGCTATGACAATAAATAAATCACAAGGGCAGTCTTTGAAAATGGCCGGTGTTGATCTGAGGGAAGACTGCTTCTCCCATGGCCAGTTGTATGTTGCTTGCTCACGAGTTAGCTCTTCTGAGAGTTTAACTATCCTTCAGCCACAGGGTCAAACAAAGAACGTTGTCTACAAGGAAGTTTTATAAGTGCCGTATTTCGTTTCACAAAACGATTTCAGTAGACTTAGTATTAGCACCCATTTATGCTTTTAAAAATTTGTAAATATTACATTTATACAATGTGCTTGGTTACCCAAGGTTAAAAAAAAAACCACCGAACCAATGTGTTTATTCAGTAAAAACCGTAGCGAAGCACGGGTATACAGCTAGTTAATAATACATTTCTTAATTAACCCTTTAAAATAATATTCCTTTTATTTAGCATGAGACTCCTTATTATTTAATTCTTTATTTCTTTTCACTAATATTTCTTTTTATTTTCTATCATATCCTTCATTAATAACATTTCTTAATTATACTCTCTTATCTTACTATCAATAATTAATAGTAATATTATTTTTCTCATTTAAAAATAATTATTTATTTTCGGGTATTGAGTTCTGTTCGGTGTGTTGTTCGATCTTACACCCTTCTTATTATAACAATTGTTTGTCGTACACAGGAAATTCATTGTTCTAACACTCGCGACAAAATTCCATTGTATTGCCCCCTCGTTGTTGTGCGTACTTACCGTGTGAACGTTTGTTTTGATCGTATAAGTCACCTGTTCATAGGGTAACATTTTCGTTTTGCCTCTCGGCCATACAAAATCTCCTCTCTTTCTTTCTTTACAAATGCTTCGCTCTTTCTCAATTCTCTCAGCACGTTCCACAATTCTCTCGTCACTAATGCATTGTGTAAGGTCAGTCCGTTTGAAGCCTATATAAACAGCTGTCGACGGTTTTTTCGTTCGTCTTTTATGATAACCTCTGTAGTTTTCATACTTACAGTTATAATTATCGATACTATAATTATCGTTCGCTTGATATTTATCGTGCGTATATCTAACATCGTACTTACCACAATTTTGCGTAGTTTTTCGTATAGATAATTTACTACGTTTCTCGTTAGGTCTACAGTGATATTTTTCTCCGTGAGTGTGGTGCCTTAAGTGTTTCACCTGTGTCATCTTATGTGACTTACTAGTGTGTGTGTGTGTCTCACACTTGTGATATCGCTATTAATAAGGTACGTTTTATTAACCTTAATTTGCTTCACTTCCTTAATGTTAATTACTTCACTATACTTATCGTTAGTAATTATGAACGTATTTTCTCTCTTATTTTTAATTCTTATGGTTTGTTTATATTCTACTGCCGCAATGTGCGTATTAGATTCGTCAAATTTGTCTACTAATTCCTCTTTTGCTTTCCTTTCTTCTCTTAATTTTTCGGTCTGTTTTGTAAAAAATTCTGTTAACTCTTCTATTTGCGTTCTAATATATTTTCTTTTACTTTTTCTCTTTGTTTGTTCTCTACTTCACCAAATACGGCTTGCATCATAGCATGAAGTGCCTCTCCCATCCTTAAACTTCCCGATATTGCCATGATGAATTATTATTAAAATATTTATTTAGTAGTTATTCTTTAACAATTATTATTGATAACCGTTCCCTACTTAATTTATTTATTTATTTATTTTTATTAATAGTTATTACTAATACTCATTACAGTTACACCTGTTACATATTCAAACAATATTATTTGTGGGCGTCAGCTGTGTTATTACACAACAATTAACATTACATTCAGTTACTGTTTAATATAAATAATTATTATTACATATAATATATTTTTCATTTAACACACCCTTATATTTTAGAGCAACCATTTAGCTACAAAAAAAAATTTTAATAGTTAAATGGTGGGGATCGGGCCATACGTTCATGGGCGACAATTTATGTAACAAAACAAATTTTTGTACATAAATGTAGGCATGTCGTGCCCCACGTTGGGCGCCAATTTATGCAACAGTACATAAATTTTGTTAAATTTTACTAATACAAATACAAATCTATTTGTGTTTGAATGACCCCACGATTTTGGAGCGCCAATTTATGTAACAGTCCTTCCTTGCATAAATATAATTTAATTTGGGTTTCAGGTGTATCTGTAATAAGAACTCGATGTAACTTGTAACGGTATTTAAAATTTATTTGGTAATAATGCAATTGTGCGCATGGCACTTGATTCGACTTAAAACATTCGTTATTACTTTGTTACTATGCCGTAAGGCTTACACTTTATACATCCTTACTGATTAAATATTCTATTCTACTAATTATTTTATTAAAAAATATCATTTCCTGACTACTCAGTCAATTAGTGTGCTTCGAAATATCAATGTTTAAATATCTTTTTAGATATTGTAATGAAACTCAAAAATATTAATAGTTACTGAATTTATCTTTCTTTTATCAGTACTGATTTATAAAACGCTAGTTTTTACTTAAATGCTTTGCATTGTTTTCATTTCAGTACTAATTTGAGCTCTTGTTTACGTTAATCTTACTTCAATAATATCTATGATTTTAACTCTATATTTACAATAAACATTGGCTCTTAACTTTTAAATAAAACAAGAATGTCTTTAATTGTCTTTGAGTAATTGTTCGATTAAGAGATAAATAAGTTGTTTATCACCTTATTGTCGTCAATCATACTCAATCAATTGAGCCATCTGTAATCGTCCTCGTCTCGAACTCCAGCATAAACTCCTCTTGTCCAGCGTCGTCTCGCTCTCTGGAACTAAGTCGTCAGCTCTCTCTCTCTCCCTCTCTCTCTCCGGAACTTCTTCTCGTGCTGTTTCGGACTTCAGTTGATCTTATATAGATTTTCTTCTCGTGTAATTCTGTTACTAATTAAAATTGCTTGTTTTTACAATCCAGTTACATAACTGTATGTAACTGGAAGGATGAAACTATTTACAAAAAAAATAAATACTCTGTGCGGACGGGCAGAAGCTCCCGCTGCACTGAGGGTGATTGAAGAAAGAGAACAACTGTAGCGTGTGTGTCCTATTTATACCCACGTCTTGGTAACACCTGCAGTTGTACGAAATCGACATGTCTGAAATTCTCTCTGGGTTCAGTCCCCCCACTCCTTGTCAATTTCGCTATTTCTTATATTTCTGCGAATTGCAGAGTCCTGTAAGTATACTCTTATACCCATCTTATAACTATTTTCACTACACATGTTCACTGTACTTTTGGACATTGTAACTTAACCCTTGCAATTTGTACACAGTTATTTCTCCACTACACTCGTCCGGTGTGTCCCTTTCACGCGATTTTCGTACACAGTATGTAGTTAATTTTATTACCATTTATTGTGTCTTTGGATTTTACTCCTTATTTATAGTTTATGAATAATTACGGAAAAACAGTAATTACACAATTATTCATATTGGGGTGGTAAACTCGCCTGCATAGACTCGCGTCACACACACTTGCAAAATACTGGTGTACACACTTTCAGTTACATATGTGTGTGTGTGCACGTCGATTCAGGCCGAAACACCTGTTCATATTTTTGTCTGAGCCAAGCTTGCAATCCCTGACATGCTTAATTCTAATACTTTATAAATTATTTTACAATTTATTATGTATATTAAATTTTTATATTCAATGCTCAGTAGAGCACTTATCTGTACTGTCGCAATATATATAAATTAATTTTATGACAAAATGTTAATGAAATTAGTGATTGGAACTGTATTTTGCATGTAACCTAACATTTTGAATAATTATTTTGGAGGATAAGAATAATATTTACATTTATTGATTATAAATTTATAAATGTTTCCATCTAATGTATTTTTCAATTACGCAGAACAAAATGTCGAGCCCATCGCTTCGAATCAAGCGATATTTGGTATAATTTTACCAAATTGGACAAAAAAGCGAAATGCCGATATTGCCAGCAGGTAATTTCCTGTTCTTCGGGATCTTCCTCAAACGTTAAAAGGCATTTGAAAGCAAAACACCCGACAGTGCCTTTTGAACGCTCGGGAAACCGCTCAAGATCGCCGTCAACTAGCGATGAGACCGCAGCAGAAGTGCGGGAAATCCTTTCGCTCGAATCTCCTGCATCGGCTTCTTGTACATCCACCTCGGTTGAAGACCTTCGCCCAGGAACTGACTTTCGCCCTGAATCTGAGACCAGTTTATATTTTGCGACGCCTTCGCCCCCAACCACTTTGCAACAACCTTTGAGTAAGTTCCTAAATATCATAAAGCCGATAACATTAAATAAAAGCAGATTGTTTGATACTCAACTTTTAAAGATGATTTGCAAAGAGTTTTATCCCTTTTCGACAGTCGAAGACGAGGAATTTAGAAAGTTTGTACACATGCTTTGCCCGAACTATAATATGCCCAGTCGCAAAACTTTGTTTAATTCCTTATTGCCTAGTCTTTTCAATGACTTACTACTTTTTATTTGCATTATTTAATATTTTTATACTACTTATTATTTTTGCATTGTATTTTATATAATAAAATAATCTAAACTTAACAAAAGTGAGTTTATTTTTTAACATTTCCCAAATTTATGAACATTTTTTTATTCCTGAATTTCATTGTTAGTTTTATGTAGAAAGAAATTTTTAGGTAATTTTAAAACTACAGTTGAAAGAATGTAACGGAAAATTTTTAGCAGATAAGATACAGGCCAAATGAAGGGTTAAATAGAAAGGTTAAATCCTTGGGGATTCTCAAAACTACTTTGAAAGAACATAACGGTAAATTATTTTATCCCCTTTCAGCTTTCACTTATTTCTCAAAAGCGGACAGTAGCAGGGAAAATATACGCAGAATGAATAGAATAAGAAAGATGAGGTCAAAGGACCCTATAATAATTTAAAAAATTTTTTAAATATCAATTTTAATAAAAAAGATTATCGATTCTTTTTATAAATCTTTTCCGACGAGAGCCGGTTTCGTTTTTTTTTTTTCGGCAACATACTTGGCTCGCTTTGGAAAAGATCCGTTCACATGGCACTGAAGTAGCAGGAACGCATAATCTTTTTAAAATAAGTTGATACAATGTGGGATATATAAGTTTTCGGCATTCCCACCACAATAAAGGGTCATTATTCCTAGGCAAATATTCCTCAGCTAAATATTTATCAAGTTCCACTATTGCTGCAGATCCCGGGTCATATGCTCCTTAAAGCTTGCTGATTGTCTCGTCGAACTCCTCCCAAATGGAAGAACTCCCACTCGACGTAGTTGGACCTGCTTGCTGTGCCTGTGTTTGGGACGTTTGAAGTTGTACACCCAAGGCTTTGATTTTTGACACAACGTTAATGTAACATTCCCTGAACTTTGTGTCATCTGCAAAACCTTGTTTCTTGAAACGAGGATCGAGGAGAGTTGATTGGGTAACTAGTTCGTTTTGAGAGATAATCTCAAACCGCTCCGACAATTCTTTCAGTATGTCATCGACTAATAAATTTATTTCAGGACAATAACCTTTATTTTTATCTTTGTAAGTTTTCATTTGACGTACCATTAAACTTATCAAAAAAAATATTCCCATTTTAGAAAGAGAAACAGTTCGTTCTGACAACACTTCTTTTGTTACTCATCGAAAACTTTTAAAACCTCTATTGCCTGTTTTATAATATCCTAGTCTTTATCAGTCAGATTAAATGATTTTATGCCTAATATAGCAAGGGAAGAAATAATTGCTTCTTTATTTAAAAAAAATCTTTGTAACATGCCAAAGGTGGAATTCCACCTGGTCGGAACGTCTTGTTTCAATTTGAGTTTATCTTTTTTTAAATTCGTCTGCATTTCGGTAAGTTTACTTTGAGCAAATGAACTTTTTTTGAAATACATAACTGTCTGTTTGACTTCGTCAACAGTTTTCTGTATCGACGACCCAATAGCGTGTTGCACAATAAGATTCAATGAATGTGCAAAGCATGGTAGGTGTCGAAGTTTTAATATGGCGGCAGCTGATTTCATGTTTGCCGCATTGTCAGTAACTATTGCGACAATTTTAAAATGAATGTCAAATTTTCTTGCAACAGCGTTGACCTAATTGGAAATGTTCTGCGCGGTATGCCTGTCTTCAAATTCTGAGCATTCTAATAAATACGTCTTTAATTTTGTATTATCATCTATAAAGTGCGCCGTAAGCGCATAAAAACTAACATTGTTAATATTAGTCCACCCATCCGAAGTCAGGGAAACTGCTTTTACAATGGCCAATTCATTTTTAATTTTCAGTATTAAGTCATTGAAAAGACTAGGCAATAAGGAATTAAACAAAGTTTTGCGACTGGGCATATTATAGTTCGGGCAAAGCATGTGTACAAACTTTCTAAATTCCTCGTCTTCGACTGTCGAAAAGGGATAAAACTCTTTGCAAATCATCTTTAAAAGTTGAGTATCAAACAATCTGCTTTTATTTAATGTTATCGGCTTTATGATATTTAGGAACTTACTCAAAGGTTGTTGCAAAGTGGTTGGGGGCGAAGGCGTCGCAAAATATAAACTGGTCTCAGATTCAGGGCGAAAGCCAGTTCCTGGGCGGAGGTCTTCAACCGAGGTGGATGTACAAGAAGCCGATGCAGGAGATTCGAGCGAAAGGATTTCCCGCACTTCTGCTGCGGTCTCATCGCTAGTTGACGGCGATCTTGAGCGGCTTCCCGAGCGTTCAAAAGGCACTGTCGGGTGTTTTGCTTTCAAATGCCTTTTAACGTTTGAGGAAGATCCCGAAGAACAGGAAATTACCTGCTGGCAATATCGGCATTTCGCTTTTTTGTCCAATTTGGTAAAATTATACCAAATATCGCTTGATTCGAAGCGATGGGCTCGACATTTTGTTCTGCGTAATTGAAAAATACATTAGATGGAAACATTTATAAATTTATAATCAATAAATGTAAATATTATTCTTATCCTCCAAAATAATTATTCAAAATGTTAGGTTACATGCAAAATACAGTTCCAATCACTAATTTCATTAACATTTTGTCATAAAATTAATTTATATATATTGCGACAGTACAGATAAGTGCTCTACTGAGCATTGAATATAAAAATTTAATATACATAATAAATTGTAAAATAATTTATAAAGTATTAGAATTAAGCATGTCAGGGATTGCAAGCTTGGCTCAGACAAAAATATGAACAGGTGTTTCGGCCTGAATCGACGTGCACACACACACATATGTAACTGAAAGTGTGTACACCAGTATTTTGCAAGTGTGTGTGACGCGAGTCTATGCAGGCGAGTTTACCACCCCAATATGAATAATTGTGTAATTACTGTTTTTCCGTAATTATTCATAAACTATAAATAAGGAGTAAAATCCAAAGACACAATAAATGGTAATAAAATTAACTACATACTGTGTACGAAAATCGCGTGAAAGGGACACACCGGACGAGTGTAGTGGAGAAATAACTGTGTACAAATTGCAAGGGTTAAGTTACAATGTCCAAAAGTACAGTGAACATGTGTAGTGAAAATAGTTATAAGATGGGTATAAGAGTATACTTACAGGACTCTGCAATTCGCAGAAATATAAGAAATAGCGAAATTGACAAGGAGTGGGGGGACTGAACCCAGAGAGAATTTCAGACATGTCGATTTCGTACAACTGCAGGTGTTACCAAGACGTGGGTATAAATAGGACACACACGCTACAGTTGTTCTCTTTCTTCAATCACCCTCAGTGCAGCGGGAGCTTCTGCCCGTCCGCACAGAGTATTTATTTTTTTTGTAAATAGTTTCATCCTTCCAGTTACATACAGTTATGTAACTGGATTGTAAAAACAAGCAATTTTAATTAGTAACAGAATTACACGAGAAGAAAATCTATATAAGATCAACTGAAGTCCGAAACAGCACGAGAAGAAGTTCCGGAGAGAGAGAGGGAGAGAGAGAGAGCTGACGACTTAGTTCCAGAGAGCGAGACGACGCTGGACAAGAGGAGTTTATGCTGGAGTTCGAGACGAGGACGATTACAGATGGCTCAATTGATTGAGTATGATTGACGACAATAAGGTGATAAACAACTTATTTATCTCTTAATCGAACAATTACTCAAAGACAATTAAAGACATTCTTGTTTTATTTAAAAGTTAAGAGCCAATGTTTATTGTAAATATAGAGTTAAAATCATAGATATTATTGAAGTAAGATTAACGTAAACAAGAGCTCAAATTAGTACTGAAATGAAAACAATGCAAAGCATTTAAGTAAAAACTAGCGTTTTATAAATCAGTACTGATAAAAGAAAGATAAATTCAGTAACTATTAATATTTTTGAGTTTCATTACAATATCTAAAAAGATATTTAAACATTGATATTTCGAAGCACACTAATTGACTGAGTAGTCAGGAAATGATATTTTTTAATAAAATAATTAGTAGAATAGAATATTTAATCAGTAAGGATGTATAAAGTGTAAGCCTTACGGCATAGTAACAAAGTAATAACGAATGTTTTAAGTCGAATCAAGTGCCATGCGCACAATTGCATTATTACCAAATAAATTTTAAATACCGTTACAAGTTACATCGAGTTCTTATTACAGATACACCTGAAACCCAAATTAAATTATATTTATGCAAGGAAGGACTGTTACATAAATTGGCGCTCCAAAATCGTGGGGTCATTCAAACACAAATAGATTTGTATTTGTATTAGTAAAATTTAACAAAATTTATGTACTGTTGCATAAATTGGCGCCCAACGTGGGGCACGACATGCCTACATTTATGTACAAAAATTTGTTTTGTTACATAAATTGTCGCCCATGAACGTATGGCCCGATCCCCACCATTTAACTATTAAAATTTTTTTTTGTAGCTAAATGGTTGCTCTAAAATATAAGGGTGTGTTAAATGAAAAATATATTATATGTAATAATAATTATTTATATTAAACAGTAACTGAATGTAATGTTAATTGTTGTGTAATAACACAGCTGACGCCCACAAATAATATTGTTTGAATATGTAACAGGTGTAACTGTAATGAGTATTAGTAATAACTATTAATAAAAATAAATAAATAAATAAATTAAGTAGGGAACGGTTATCAATAATAATTGTTAAAGAATAACTACTAAATATATATTTTAATAATAATTCATCATGGCAATATCGGGAAGTTTAAGGATGGGAGAGGCACTTCATGCTATGATGCAAGCCGTATTTGGTGAAGTAGAGAACAAACAAAGAGAAAAAGTAAAAGAAAAAATATTAGAACGCAAATAGAAGAGTTAACAGAATTTTTTACAAAACAGACCGAAAAATTAAGAGAAGAAAGGAAAGCAAAAGAGGAATTAGTAGACAAATTTGACGATTCTAATACGCACATTGCGGCAGTAGAATATAAACAAACCATAAGAATTAAAAATAAGAGAGAAAATACGTTCATAATTACTAACGATAAGTATAGTGAAGTAATTAACATTAAGGAAGTGAAGCAAATTAAGGTTAATAAAACGTACCTTATTAATAGCGATATCACAAGTGTGAGACACACACACACACTAGTAAGTCACATAAGATGACACAGGTGAAACACTTAAGGCACCACACTCACGGAGAAAAATATCACTGTAGACCTAACGAGAAACGTAGTAAATTATCTATACGAAAAACTACGCAAAATTGTGGTAAGTACGATGTTAGATATACGCACGATAAATATCAAGCGAACGATAATTATAGTATCGATAATTATAACTGTAAGTATGAAAACTACAGAGGTTATCATAAAAGACGAACGAAAAAACCGTCGACAGCTGTTTATATAGGCTTCAAACGGACTGACCTTACACAATGCATTAGTGACGAGAGAATTGTGGAACGTGCTGAGAGAATTGAGAAAGAGCGAAGCATTTGTAAAGAAAGAAAGAGAGGAGATTTTGTATGGCCGAGAGGCAAAACGAAAATGTTACCCTATGAACAGGTGACTTATACGATCAAAACAAACGTTCACACGGTAAGTACGCACAACAACGAGGGGGCAATACAATGGAATTTTGTCGCGAGTGTTAGAACAATGAATTTCCTGTGTACGACAAACAATTGTTATAATAAGAAGGGTGTAAGATCGAACAACACACCGAACAGAACTCAATACCCGAAAATAAATAATTATTTTTAAATGAGAAAAATAATATTACTATTAATTATTGATAGTAAGATAAGAGAGTATAATTAAGAAATGTTATTAATGAAGGATATGATAGAAAATAAAAAGAAATATTAGTGAAAAGAAATAAAGAATTAAATAATAAGGAGTCTCATGCTAAATAAAAGGAATATTATTTTAAAGGGTTAATTAAGAAATGTATTATTAACTAGCTGTATACCCGTGCTTCGCTACGGTTTTTACTGAATAAACACATTGGTTCGGTGGTTTTTTTTTTAACCTTGGGTAACCAAGCACATTGTATAAATGTAATATTTACAAATTTTTAAAAGCATAAATGGGTGCTAATACTAAGTCTACTGAAATCGTTTTGTGAAACGAAATACGGCACTTATAAAACTTCCTTGTAGACAACGTTCTTTGTTTGACCCTGTGGCTGAAGGATAGTTAAACTCTCAGAAGAGCTAACTCGTGAGCAAGCAACATACAACTGGCCATGGGAGAAGCAGTCTTCCCTCAGATCAACACCGGCCATTTTCAAAGACTGCCCTTGTGATTTATTTATTGTCATAGCAAAGCAGAGCTTGACAGGGAACTGGAGTCTTTTAAACTGAAAATGGTAATCCGTTGGAATTAAGGGAATGCGTGGAATGAAGACTGCTTCTCCCTGACCACATCCAGTGAATATTGTTGCTTCTATGACGTTGTTGTGCAACGATTTAATCTGCAGCCTAGTACCGTTACAAAGCTTAGGCGGTACCAGGTTTCGTAGCAGCATTATTGGAGCTCCTACTTTAAGGCAAAGATTGTGCGGTGGAATGCCTGGAGGATTAAGCGTGTGCAAGAACTCTACTGGGTAATGGACCGCATCTTCTACTTCCACCACAGAGTCCACGGATTGGTACTGGACAATCTCAGTTGGCAGTTTTTCCAATAATGTGTTATTGATATTTGCAGCAGTGTCATTCTTTGGAGTAAGGATAGCTCTTTCTTTCAGCCAAGATACATCTTTCAAGTAAAAATTAGTTAAATCTGGGTAAATTTTTTCAGCCAACGTTGTCAAGTCGCATACAACTTCACATAAGTCTTTTGTAATATTGACTTTGCCATTTTCTTCAGGTAGATTTCCATTACCGATCTGTAAAAGTAAACTTGAAAACTCGTCTGCCTTTAAGATGCACCCGCATGTTGACTCTCAAGGAACGAACTTGGACTTTAGGCCACAGGACAGAACTCTTTAGACAGGCTTTAACTTCATCTGCTCGAGTTCCCCTAGGTACAACAGGTAAAGTCTGTCTGAAGTCTCCGGCCATTAGAAGTGTGACTCCACCCATCAGGTTTTTATTGCTTCTAATGTCCTGCAGAGTTCTATCCAAAGCTTCAATTCCTCCCTTGTGAGCCATGGTGCACTCGTCCCAAATTATCAACTTACAATCCTTAAGTACCTTCGCTGTGTCGCTTTGTTTTGATATGTTGCAAAATGGGGTCTCAGAGTGGTTTAAGTTGAGAGGAAGTTGAAGGCAGAATGAGCTGTCCTCCCTCCATCCAACAACGTTGCTGCTATACCTGACGAAGCCACAGATATAGCAATTTTCCTATCTTGTCTTACCGTGGCTAATATTAAATTAATCAAAAAGGTTTTCCCTGTACCACCTGGTGCGTCAAGGAAAAATAGTCGTCCAGCCTCTGGTTCAATGCTCGCAATTACTTCATTGTAGACATTTTTCTGCTCGTCGTTCAGTTTAGGCACGTTTTCAGCAACCAATTCAGATAGATGGACCGTGTTGTAAGAGAGTTCTTTCAGGTACTCGCGGTTGACTGCAGAACTGTTGGGCTCTTGACTTGGAGAAGGAAGACCGAGTTGTTGGAGGGATTGATTGGACATTGAAGAGACTAAGTTTTCTAATGAATGTAGGCATTTGTTGTAAATGATGTTGTTCCGTAGTTCAAGCTCTAAGCCCGGACATTCATACTCCATCTGTCTCTTAAAGTCCTCTGACATACTGTCTCTGTGTTTCTCCCACAGCACTAAGGGATCCGCTGCTTGACAAAACACCAAAATGACAGCGAACAGTTGTCTGATTTTCTGTGGTGACTCCGACAGAGCAGCTTCCTCCAAGGTGATGTCCCAATGATTGTCACCTTGAAGTAAACCCAACGCTCTGCAGGCAGACTGATAAGTGGAGTGAACTATGCCAGATACCCCCTTAAGATCATTAAAACTCGTAGGCCCTTTAACTTCATGAAGGAGAAGACGTAGGTAGTAACATTCTGCATTGTTAGGGTGTACAGTATAAACCCGACCGAGCACTTGATCTTTTTTCACTCCTGGATGTCCGGGAACGGCTTTGCCTTGTTTCCGCCGACTAAACTTATTCTTTTTCCAGGTGTAGTAAGCAGGGACTTCACTGTAGATTATGGTTCTGGCAAAATTGTCTGATTTGCATAGTTCAAAGAATGCCAGTAGAGTGGTTTTGGGTGGATTTTGAACTTTGTCTTGAACGTTTCCGGGATTAAAATAAATTCTCTGGCCATTTTCAAGGTGTACAGCCAAATGCATTACGGGAGGATCTTTCATGGATTGGGAAGCAAAATATACGCCATGCCGCTTCGGAACTACTTATGTAACGGCCTGCTTCATATTTGGACACTTCGTCCCACTCATTTTCCAACACAAAAGCTGCTTGATCACTGCCCTTGTTCACGTATTTGCAAATATACTTTATCGATTTGAGAGAGTTACACAACTCGACATTGATATGTGCCAGAAAGGTACGTGACAGAACAGGATTGTACGGTACCACCCACCGACTGTCTAGGTCTACTCCATTGATGTTGACTGTAAAACCACCATCAGCAGGAGACCTTCGACGGTACTGGGGGTAGCCATCGTCAGCAGTTTGGGTTTCTTTAGATAAGGGACGTGGATATCTTTTGGAGCATGAGCCATTAACCATGCAGGGCGAGTTCCTGTTTAAGCTTCCGCAAGGGCCATGAATCATTGTCGACTTAATAATTTCATGAAGTTCAGGGTCCGTTTCAGGGTCAGGTACCTCTGCGCTTATGACACTGTCAGTTTGGTCGGCCATGATACTGTCCTGCAGCCATAGCAAGATGTGTGCGTGAGACAAGCCACTCTTCTGCCACTCCACAGTATACGTGTAACACCTACTTTGACCGAAAATGGAACCTTTAGTTAAAAGATGAATAAGTTTTTTTAACTTTCAAATGAAACACTCGAGCTATGATGTCATGTCTGTCTTGAGGCTTTTGTCTGTCTCTTAAGGCAGCTCAAATTTCAGACCATTTCGGGTTACATGTAAATGTGATAAACAAATCAGGACGACCATAGTGACGAACATATGTCATGGCGTCCTGAGTTCTCTCGTGCATATAGCGGTGCCCACCAGTAAAACTGGATGCTAACACGATCCTCTTTCCCATATCTGAAACGTTAGCATCCCCCTTACACATGGCGTCTTTAAGATGAACATAGTTTTCCGCTCGCAGCTTACTCTGGTTGAATCTTATAAAGTTAAGCCTTTCTGTCTCTATCTTGGCATACATATCAACCAAAAACTGGTTGAAAAGACTACGATACAGCAATAGGTAACTTTCTCCACCTTGTCTTTCCATTATTCTGTAAGCGTAGAAGTTCTTGACCTTCTTGACCTTTGTGTTCTTTAAAAGAGGGTTAAGTTAACTTGTAGAACAAAATTTCATGTTTCTATCTCATCTAGAAGCTGCCTAACAGTTGTCACGTTTTAACTGTCATGTATTTCTTATGAGAATATTCGGTCACTTTGACCCCCCTAAAATTTTGAATTTTATCAAACCCCGTGTTATTACACATCTACAGTATCTAGTGAATATCTATGTAAAGTTTCATCTTTCTAGGCCTTGTCATTGTTGGGATACAGTGATGAGTCAATGTTAAAGAAATGTAATAAAAGGTAATGAATGTTAATGTATTGTATAAGTAATATAAGAAAAGTTAAGAAAGATAAAGTAATGTCATGTTAAGAAAAGAGTTAAGGAAGATTAGAAGCGAAGGTAAGAATTTATGAGTAAGATAATGTAAAAATAAGGACCGAATTTACACACATACGTAGAAATGCAGAGCATCCAGAATGAGAACATAGGGAGAGCTAATTGCAGTGGATTTTCTGGGACCACTACCACGATCAAGTCGAGGTGTGAAGCACATATTGGTATGTATCGATGTGTTTTCCAAGGCAGTCCGACTGTACCCAATTATGCGACCCACAACCAAAGTTGTTCTAAAGATACTACTGCAGAAATATATTCCGACATATGGAAAAATCAAGAAGGTACTCAGTGATCAAGGTGTACAATTCCAGAGTGAAAAATTGGAGAGGACGTTAAGGGAAAATTGAATACAACCTGTACTCACATCCACAAGACATCCTCAAGGAAACCTTGCTGAGAGAGTTAACAAAGATTTAGGTAAATATTTACGAATATACTGCCATGATCAACACAATAAATGGGCAGAATATTTACCATTTCTTGAGAAGGCCATCAACGGAAACTATAGTGAAGCAACAGGATATACTCCAATAGAATTGGAAGAAGATAAGAAGCCAAACAGATTTTGGACTAAGTATTTACACAAATCTAATAACCAGAATGTACCTGTACCAATAAGTGTGAAAATTGAATACGCAAAGCAACGGATAATAGAAAGAGGTAACAAGACAGTAGAGAGATTTAATCTAACTCACAAACTACAACAATTTAATGTAGGAGAGAGTGTACAACTCAAAGCAAATCCTGTTGGGAAAAGAAGCGAGAATACGGCGAAGAAATTCTTTAGACTTTATAATGGACCGTATACGTTAAGACAGCGAGTAGGACAACACACTTTCATCGTATATGATGAGATACAGAAGAAAGAAACTGGTAAATTCCACGCAACGTCATTTAGGAAGTTTTACACATAAAAGTAATGAGGTCAATGAAACCAGTCAGATCATCTGTTGTTGAGCCACCCTACAAGGTCACGAGCAGTGAGCGTGTAAAGAGGGGAGGTGAGGCGTATGTGTACACTCCAATTAAGGGTGAAATGACGAATACTATTCTTTATTATTTGTTATATATTTTTTTTTACAAACAATAATAATAATAAAAAAAAATTTTAATAAATAAATTTATTAAATTTTTTTATTACCAAGCAGAGGGATAATGCGACAGTACAGGTAAGTGCTGTACTGAGCATTGAATATAAAAATTTAAATATACATAATAAATTGTAAAATAATTGATAAAGTATTAGAAATAAGCATGTCAGGGATTGCAAGCTTGGCTCAGACAAAAATATGAACAGGTGTTTCGACCTGAATCGACGTGCACACACACACACAAATGTAACTGAAAGTGTGTACACCAGTATTTTGCTAGTGTGTGTGAACGCAGGTCTATGCAGGCGAGTTTACCACCCCAAGATGAATAATTGCATAATTACTGTTTTCCGTAATTATTCATAAACTATAATTAAGGAGTAAAATCCGAAAACACAATAAAATGTAATAAAATTTACTAAATACTGTGTACAAAAACCACGTGAAAAGGACACACCGTACGATTGTAGTAGTGAAATAACTGTGTACAAATCGAAAGGGTTAAGTTGCAATGTCCAAAATTACAGTGAACATGTGTAGTGAAAATAGTTATAAGATGAGTATAAGAGTATACTTACAGGACTCTGCAATTCGCAGAAATATAAGAAATGGCGAAATTGACAAAGAGTGGGGGAAATGAACCCAGAGACAGTTTCTGACATGTCGATTTCGTACAACTGCAGGTGTTGACCAAGACATGGGTATAAATAGGACACACACGCTACAGTTGTCTCTTTCTTCAATCACCCACAGTGCAGCGGGAGCTTCTGCCCGTCCGCACAGAGTATTTATTTTTTTTGTAAATAGTTTCATCCTTCCAGTTACATACAGTTATGTAACTGCATTGTAAGAACAAGCAATTTTAATTAGTAACAGAATTACACGAGAAGAAAGTCCATATAAGAAGATCAACTGATGTCCGAAACAGCACGAGAAGAAGTTCCGGAGAGAGAGAGAGAGAGAGAGAGAGAGAGAGAGAGAGAGAGAGAGAGAGAGAGAGAGAGAGAGAGAGACCTGACGACTTAGTTCCAGAGAGCGAGACGACGCTGGACAAGAGAGAGACGACGACGCTGGACAAGAGGAGTTTATGCTGGAGTTCGAGACGAGGACGATTACAGATGGATCAATTGATTGAGTATGATTGACGACAATAAGGTGATAAACAACTTATTTATCTCTTAATCGAACAATTAACTCAAATACAATTAAAGACATTCTTCTTTTATTTAAAAGTTAAGAGCCAATGTTTATTGTAAATATATAGTTAAAATCATAGATATTATTGAAGTAAGATTAACGTAAACAAGAGCTCAAATTAGTATTGAAATGAAAAGAATGCAAAGCATTTAAGTAAAAATTAGCGTTTTATAAATCAGTACTGATAAAAGAAAGATAAATTCAGTAACTATTAATATTTTTGAGTTTCATTACAATATCTAAAAAGATATTTAAACATTGATATTTCGAAGCACACTAATTGACTGAGTAGTCAGGAAATGATATTTTTTAATAAAATAATTAGTAGAATAGAATATTTAATCAGTAAGGATGTATATAGCGTAAGCCTTACGGCATAGTAACAAAGTAATAACGAATGTTTTAAGTCGAATTAAGTGCCATGCGCACAATTACATTATTACCAAATAAATTTGAAATACCGTTACAAGTTACATCGAGTTCTTATTACAGATACACCTGAAACCCAAATTAAATTATATTTATGCAAGGAACGACTGTTACATAAATTGGCGCTCCAAAATCGTGGGGCCATTCAAACACAAATAGATTTGTATTTGTATTAGTAAAATTTAACAAAATTTATGTACTGTTGCAATATATATATATATATATATATATAGTAGCATGACAGATAAGCCCATAAAAATGAATGGTGAATTGATCATTAAAATAATATAATAACATGTTTAAATCCCATCTCATTTATTTATTACTGTTACAAATTGACGACTCCAGTGTGAGGCTTAAATTAAATTAATAACACGCAACACTTTTATGTTCGTGACACCAGGAAGATGAGGAGGGTCACCATCTGGTAATAAGCTTCGCTAGTCGTACACTGAATCAATGCGAAAAGAATTATAATGTGACCGAAAAAGAATTGCTTAGCGTGATATTCGCATGCAGCAAGTTCCGAACATACATTCTCGGGTATCCGGTCACTGTTCGCACTGATCATAAATCCATCTCATTTCTACGTAGGTGCAAATTGAGTCACGGCCGATTGGCTAGATGGGTACTCGCCCTACAAGAATACGATTTAAAATGGGAGTACATTCCGGGAAAAAAGAATGTGGTAGCCGATGTGTTGTCACGGATAAATTTGGAAGACCAGACCTTCGAGGGAGAGAAGGAGAGCTTAGTTAAAATTTACAACTTATTTAAAACCAGATCCGATCTACAAGCTCTATTGATAAACATCCGTATCCACCAACAGTCTGACCCTAAACTGAAAAACATAATCAGTCGATTGGAAGCCGACGATGACACCGTTTCCAAATACTACCATCTCAATAAAGGAATACTATTCGTAAAAACGGCATTGGATGAAGAAACATGGAAGGTGATAATTCCGCACCAAATCGAGAAGGAAGTTATAATCGATTATCATATACGGTATGGCCATATGGGAGCGCTAAAAGTGATACAGGCTTTAGATGAAAATTGCAAAATAAAGAACATTAACCGAAAGGTAAGAAATTACCTGAAGTCTTGTAATATTTGCCAGTGTGTTAAGATTAACAATGAGAAGAAAGAGGGTATAATGATACCAATAACATCAAACGCAAAACTAGAAAAAGTGTTCTTAGATATCTGCGGGCCATTTCCCCGTAGCGGCGGTCGACACAGGTACAAGTACCTAATAATAATCATGGACCATTATACTAAATACATAAAGCTATATCCGGTTAATCGGGCAACCACAGCGAAAGTTCTTGCGGTAATCACAGAGTTGTATGTGCCAGAGATTGGTAAACCATCTTCAATAATTACAGACCATGGTACTCAATTTAAGGGGAGAAGATGGCGAGACACATTATTATCACTTGGGATCAAAACCTATAAGACGTCAGTCTACCACCCAAGTAGTAATCCGGCTGAGAGGGTACTGAGAGAAGTGGGTAGAATCTTGCGAACGTACTGTCACAACCAACAGAAAAAGTGGCAAGAGTACTTAGCAGCAACAGAGAAATTCCTAAATTTCGCCCACCATCCAGCTATAGGAATTACCCCTTACTCCGCCATGTATGAGAAGCCAACTCCCCGAGAAATTGAAGAAATAATCGAGTTCCCAACAAACAATGATCGTAAGTTTGACCAGGTGAAATTCTATAACAAAGTAGCCGAAGACCAAGAAAAACGGCAAGCCAAATATCAAAAGGCAATAGGGCGTATAATAACTTACAAAGAGGGTGAGAAAGTTCTATTAAAAAATCGAGAACTGCCCGTACGTATGAACTGAGAGAAATAGTTTCCGGAAGAGTTAAAGGTGTGTACAACCAAGCATCCATGAAAAAGTATTATGAAGAATGAATTGGAATTTAGTATTATATATAAAAAAAAAAAAATTCAAAAATAATTGTAAGACCAACTTACTACAACTAATTTTGTGAAAAAACTTTATGGTAATTAAAAAAGAAGAATTTAGAATTTTATAAATAATAAAAATTCTAAAATGAAGTAAGACCAACTTACTACCAAACAAATTTGAAAGAGAACATTTGGAATAAACAAAAGAAAGAATTTTGAATTAAAACTAAAAAATTCTAAAATGAAGTAAGACCAACTTACTACTCACAATTTTGAAGAGAAACCATTTGGAATAATTAAAAAGACAAGAATTTAGAATAAAACCACTAAATCCAAAAATAATTGTAAGATCAACTTACTACAAACAATATAGTAAGAAAAAATTTGGAAATAAATGAATTAAAAAGATTTTGAATTTCGATAAAAACGTCAAAATTTTAAAACAAAATAAGATCAACTTATTACAATGATTTATGAAAGATGTTATGGATATAGATGAAAAGAAGAATTTGAATTTTGATAAAACTAACAAAGTTCTAAAAATAAATATGTTACATTTATAATTAATTTTAGAAAAAAATAATATGATTAATTCAGAAAAAGAATTAAATATAATCCAGAATAAATGTGAATATCTAGCATTTGCAGGAGTAGAGAAGAAAAACAAAAAAGAGTGTGATATACAAGAGAAGGCAATAATTTGGAAACAAAGAGAAGAATCTGTTATTATAAGCAAATTAATGAAAATGTAAAAAAAAAGAAAAAAAACAATAATATAATGAGAACAACCTATGACTAACTACTTATGAAACAATAATGGAAACAGTTAATCAAGAAAAATGATTATGATATTACTCAGTTCTGAAGAAACAAAGAAGAACAACTCATACCAAACATATGGAGAAGATGATTTTGAACAAATAATAATAATAAGACCTATGTGAAATGCAAAGAAAAGAAGTACCACATGAAATATAATATAAATAAATTAATTTTAATGAATGCGAAGGCGGATTAATAACTTTCTAAGAGAAAGGAAAGAACAAAATGTTTAAATAATATGATCAAAATAACAACCTGAATATCAATTACCAAGAAATTTTTGAAACAATTAAATATAATAAAATAAGACCATTCAAATAATGAATAAGAACCAAAGAGAAAATAATTTATATAAAAACTATGCTAACAATGTGATTAACCAGAAGGAATTATAATGAGAATTCAGATGGAGAAGGAAAAGAGTTACACAATAACTAGTAACAAGAAGAATTAACAAAAGTTTCCAACCATAATTAAAATAATATATCAGACGAGCTAAGAGCTTAGAAAAATATATATATATTGAGAATAATAAGAATTAAGAAGATTTATTAAGATAGAAAATGTGAGATAATCTGAGAAACTACGAAGTGAAGAATCCAAAGATATTTTTATTAGTCGACAATGAGACTACTTTTTATTTAATTTATTCGATAACTGACTGTAGATAATTCCAGCAGCATTATGTTTTTTGAGCAGAGATGAATGTGCCTCTGGACTCAAATTGTAGAAGTGGTGTATGGCCAGCAGAGTTGTGAAGCCTACAGTGCCCCTCTGAACTGCCCCAGCCCACATGATAGGGAACGTTAGGGAATTAATATCCCAAGGATACAACACGAAGTTTATAAGGAAAGAAAATGTATAATAATAATAATAATATATCTCAGAAGACACTAACTATCCAAGAAGGATCAAAAGTCAGATAAGTGACTATATATAAAATTTATTAAGCTCAACTATAAAAAAGTCGATATAGAAATGGAGAGGAAAATGAAGTATAAAAAATAATAAAATTATCATAAGAAATTATTTCATCCATAATCAAGTCTGAAATAATTACTTCTGGAGGAGATCTCTAGCATGACAGATAAGCCCATAAAAATGAATGGTGAATTGATCATTAAAATAATATAATAACATGTTTAAATCCGAAGAAAGCAATATAATAAAGAATTAATTCAGAACAACCGTGCAGTACAATCATTGATTTAAAATATAAGTTCATATAAAATAAATGTTACAAGTGATGAACCATCAAAACCAATTTTAATAACTAAAGGTGAAAAAATATAACCCAGGAAGGTAAGGAGTAGATAAGGAAGAAACCCAGAACATAACTAAAACCCACAAGGAAAGTTAGGAGTAGATAAGGAAGAAACCCAGAACATAGGCAAGATCCACCATAAAAGGTGATGCATTTGAAGAAACAAGAAGAGTAGGTGAAGGAGGAACCCAAAAACCCAATGACATCCACAAGAAGATGAAGAAAATACAATTCTAAGAAACCAGAAGAAAAGAAGACATCAATGAAGAAACAAGAAGAAGACAACATCCACAAGAAGAAGGAATGCTCTTGTAAAAAACACCCATACCCCAAAATAAATAAAAATAATAATAAAAAAGTATAACAAAGTATTAATGCAAAAACCCACATGTACAATAGATATAAGATCAAAAAAGTGTATAGAGTAAGAGATGAAAGTGGACCAATGTGAAATAATAATATGATACCAAAGAACAAATCTTCATTGTAATCTACGAATAGATCTCTTGATTTTAGTAAGACTATATAACCATTTAGAAATAGAATCAAGGAATGTAAAGAGAACCAGTGCAAGTTTTAGTATTATAAAAAATGAACCTTATGTTTCATTATTGGCATTCACAAACTATGTAAATAATGAAATAATACAACTTTTAAGTGACTTAATTTCTGTACAGAGGTAATATAATACATGTGTTAGCAAAGAACTGCCAATCTGTTTAAATGACATTCATTTAAATGATTAATAAAACAAAAGAAGACACAGAATAAAAAGTGAAGTGACAGGGTACAATTACCCAAAACCCAATTAAAAACAGTTAAAAACTGCTAATTAAACTTAGTATAAGGAATATAGAGAATAAGAGTATAGTAAATAAGGTTTTGTTTATGTAGCATAAGATATTTAAAAATGTATTAGGAATAAGAAAATTTAAACAGTTCAGAACCACTAACATTCTTTAATTGTAAAATATTTGTTACAGGTATTATTGTTAATAATTAAGTAAGTTCTTGGATTTCGTTGTCCATGACGTGTCCGTTACTTAACTAAATATCACTATAATATTGACGACTCGGAACACTAAGTTTTTTATAAGTAAAAACGTAAAGTTTTACCTTACAGCCTAAACCGGCTTTCACCTATAGAAGGCTTCATCAGAGGCTGTCGTAAGTAGCGCTGTTCGTCTTGTTGTTGGCGACGAGATAGTTTTTCGAAAGATCGAAGCTGTGTGTGTGTGGTGAGATGTGTTCGAATAATGCGTGCGATTTGAATTGTGTCTGTTCGTTTAGGATGTCGTTTTTATTTGTTTTTGTGTGTTTGTATATTTCTAATTGTTCTAGAGTGTCTAGTTTTCGGCCTTTTGTGTGTACGTGTAGTATGTTCATGTTATTGTCGATGTTTTTATATGTGTGGTTTGCTTCAATGAGATGGTTTGCGAAGATAGATTCTGTAGTGGTGTGGAGTGCTTTTGTGTGTTCAATGTATCTCTGTTTGAAGCTACGTCCTGTCTGGCCTATGTAGAATTTATTGCAATTTGAACAATTTAGCTTATATACACCGGGTAGATCGAATTTGTTTTGTGCTTTGGGCATGCGTTTTGATAGTGTGTGTTCTGTTTTGTTAGTAGTTTTGTAAGCGATTCTGTATCCTGCTTTTTTGAATTTGTGGGCAATTTTTTCTGTTTCTGCTATTAGAACCATGATACATAGACTTAACAACATCCCCTTAGATGAAATAGACTACAAAGACGAACTAAACACGATAAAATATCTAGCAGAATCTAACGGTTATGACAGAACAGTAACTCTTACACAAAACACAAAACAAACAACAGACAAAGACAGAAAACAACAAATTCATAACACTAACATACATCAACAAACAAACAGAAAAAATTGCCCACAAATTCAAAAAAGCAGGATACAGAATCGCTTACAAAACTACTAACAAAACAGAACACACACTATCAAAACGCATGCCCAAAGCACAAAACAAATTCGATCTACCCGGTGTATATAAGCTAAATTGTTCAAATTGCAATAAATTCTACATAGGCCAGACAGGACGTAGCTTCAAACAGAGATACATTGAACACACAAAAGCACTCCACACCACTACAGAATCTATCTTCGCAAACCACCTCATTGAAGCAAACCACACATATAAAAACATCGACAATAACATGAACATACTACACGTACACACAAAAGGCCGAAAACTAGACACTCTAGAACAATTAGAAATATACAAACACACAAAAACAAATAAAAACGACATCCTAAACGAACAGACACAATTCAAATCGCACGCATTATTCGAACACATCTCACCACACACACACAGCTTCGATCTTTCGAAAAACTATCTCGTCGCCAACAACAAGACGAACAGCGCTACTTACGACAGCCTCTGATGAAGCCTTCTATAGGTGAAAGCCGGTTTAGGCTGTAAGGTAAAACTTTACGTTTTTACTTATAAAAAACTTAGTGTTCCGAGTCGTCAATATTATAGTGATATTTAATTAAGTAAGATGTTAGAATGGAAAAACATTCTTTATAAATAATATTTGTTATGTATTATTATTAAGCTTTGAGTATAAAAAATGTCTGATTTGTTGAAGACAACTATTATTTGGAATTATTTGTTATATGTTAATAGTATGAAACAAATACTAATTGTTATTTTGTTTAATAGAAGAAAATGTTTAATTTATGTTACAATGTCAAAAAGTCAGAGAGGGTATAACTCAATATGTATTATTTATATAAAAGTTTGTATGAAAAAACTGTTAGGAATCTAGGCCAAATGTTAAAAACTAAACATCATCAAAACTGAGAAACTAAGTACTTAAATACATTTAAACTGAAGGGATTTAGATAAGGTAAACCAGAAACAAAGCCATGTAATTAGAAATATAACTAAGAAAGTTTTTGTAAAATTATAGCCAGAAATATTGATAAAAATGGAAATGACAGAACTCAAAAATTTGGAGAGGGGAGTCATATATTCCAACATAATATTTTAAAACTTAACCAATTCATCTAATTGCAAGAAATTAAGGGAATATAAACCTTTTATTACAATATGAGCTTTAATAATCATAAATATAACTTGATAATGGCAGAATTTGGAAAACAACAGGAAGCTAGACCTTAAAATTTAGAATATACAAAATGAAGGAAAATTATCAATTTTAGATAAAAAACTTAATAAAACGGCATTATTTGGTATCAAAATACGCCGAATGAACTGAAGGATAAAATTAAGTAACAACTAGCTAATAAATTTGAAGAATAACCAAAGTATAATCAGTTATATAATGTAACTTTACTACATGCACAGGATGCAAAATAAAATTCGTACAATGGAAGGAATAATATTGCTTTGACTAAGGTTTTAGTCGGAGATGAAGGAAGTTAATTAGTTAATTATTGAACATTGTACGGGACACTTGACACGAGTAATTTAACCGTATTAACCTAGTTACGAATACCGTAATGGCGAATAATGGTACGATCCGGAACTGAAAATCGCGAGTTTCGGTAAAAAACATTTTACAAGCTCAACACAGTGAAATAAACATATACAAACACTGAACTAACATTATACAGCACAGAACACCAGTGGAAAGAACATTTAAACCCAATAAAACAGTAATAAAACTTAACAAAAAAAAAAAACGCCTAACTGACAAAAGTGAATCTGACTTATAACTACACCAATTTTCCGAATACAACCCCGAAACTGAACCAGTGACACTACACCAACACCAGAAGGAAGATTTGCAGACACCAGGACGTAAATTCATGAGGAAAACATCTTTATTTGAACACCAAAACTGCGAGGTGACGAGTTTCAATCGTAACGGCGGCCATTGCTGATTAACCAACACTCAACTGAACACAGCCATCTACTGCTGCTGGACGGTTCGCAACAAATTTCTTTCTTTCTATACTTTAAATCGAATATATGTACTGTTAAAATTAAGAATTTACCTTGTAATCTTATACTTTTCAATCTTTGCCCTATTTCTCTGACTTTCCCTAGCATAGCTGTTCAAAGAACCTTTACATAAAAAATTTGTGATAATTCAATTTACCCTGAGAATCGATTTACATATCGACAAGAGTCAAAATACCTAATTGTTAATAAAATTATTAATACATTTCATATTTAAACAGTTTTTTATTTCTAAATATAGCCATTTAACACAATACCTTAATTTAAACAGAAATTACTACAAGAATTTCACCACCAGAAGGAAGATAACCTCCAAACTGAAAATAAACAAGGATCGATTGCTATTGGAGACAATCCTATAAGTGGCTGGAGTTTTTTAACAAATACCCAAAAGCCTATAAAACATTTAAATTAAGCGATAAACGTTTCGGAACACCACGAAACTTAATTAAATAATTGTTCTTAATTAATTAATTAATAAAAGAAAAAAAATTTAATTTAAACATTTTTTTTTATACAAACAATTTTTATTAATACACAAACACATAAAAATATATTTTGTAACACAACTTACAACACTATAACACGTTTAGTTACAATATATATATAGTTAAATAAAAAAGATAATACGTAATGTACGTACCTATAATAAGTATAACAACAGGAATCCAAGAGTCGAAACTTGAAGGGAGAGCGCAAAGTCAAAATCAAAAACGTAAACGTTACATGGCGAACTAGACTGAGCTGAGCGCAAAGAGCAGAGCGAATGATTCAATTATCCAGGGACCACTAGAGTCAGAGAGCTATGAGTGATGGGAGTACCGACAGCCGAGTGGAGTGGGAACAAACAAGGTCGAGAACGGCGATCGCCGAGCGAGGGTGCTCCGAGTGAGTGAAGTGAATCAGTGGAGCAAAGAGCTACCGCTCTTTTTTTCGAGTCACCGATCGCTCACTCAGTAAAGCGAACCAGATCTTTGAATCAGTTCACGAGCGGATCGCCCATCTGGCCTAACCTTATAGTAGAGTAACCTTGGGCGTCAGGCTTTTCACCGACCGTCTTCATAAATTCGCGGGTTTTTGGCGTCAGACTACACAACACGTGAATTAAAGTAAAATATGTTCAAAAGTAAAAGGTTAGTGGTGCTATTGTGAATTGTGATCCAAAACTATAGTGAAAAATTCGAAAAATAGTATACAGTGATATCAGTGAAGCCGTTATCGCATATCAACGACTGTGTAAGCAAGATAGGTTAAATGGCAGTTGTCACCGTCTACACAGTTAATATGACGCTCATTCACTTTTCCATGCGTGCTTGTGGGAGTAATTATTTAATTTTTTTCTTCGTAAATAGCTTCGACCGCCGTTTAAAATTATTTTTCGCGTGTTTATATAACATAGAAGAATAGAAAAAAATATATCACCGCAATATCAGGATTGATGAGAATTGTCATAATTACCTCATTTTCATTTAATGTAAACTTTGTAGAAATTCCATTTTTGCTATGTTGCGGAGCCTGTAATCTGGCGGCATGGTGGGGCGATGACCGAGCCGCGAATCTGGCATGGTGGGGAGCTTAGGTGATTATGGTACGAATTTTAACGAATGTTTCGTATGGCACTGTCCATACACGAACACACAAACTCATGAAAGCAAGAGTTACAGTGTATGCACTGTAAATGACATGGTTTGCAGTGTTTAATCCGTTTAACAGTATAAAATTCTGTTAGTGTGGATGACAGGACCTGCCACTTGTCATCTAAAGTTGTCAAAACTTTCTCTGCGTCCAACAACATACTAGCTTTGTGACGATTTCTTAATACTTGCAATTTTTCACAAGTTTTCCTTTTTTCATTTTAATTATCAGATCAAAAATTTTATCTCTTAGCAAATGTAATATGGCACAGATTGTTTTATCCAGTCTTTTAATCAGTTTTCCTTTTAGATAACAATATTTTATTAAAATTTTCTATTGACATGTTAGTGTTTATGCCTAAATGAATCCGATAACATTAGGCCCATGATCTGTATTGTTTCTTATTAATATATTGTTTTATAAAATATTCATAAAATGAATGTGTTTCTTCATCATTAAACAGTCTTTTTAAAACTTCATGGAGCATTTATTAAAAAAATTAGTGTTCCTAGTCAGTCAGTAGTGATATGTTTATAATCAGTGGACAACAAAATCCAGGAATTCAAATTACATTAAGGTACCACATGATATTGAAATTTTTATTATTAAATAGAATAATATAATAAATGTTAAAATATGATTACGTTAAGGTAATATTTATTATTAAGAAAAATCGTTACAAGAAAAATCGCCGCATGTGCCAACCAGCTAAATTTCTTATAAAACCGCCAATATCTCGAAAACGAAAAAGCCGATTTTATTGAAACAAAAGCAAAATAAAATTTGTAATTTTCTATAATTTTCACTCGCTGACACCATATAGCTATCTCTCATAAAATGAAAGTTTGTCGCATGGCGAAAATTTCACTACATGAAAATTAAAAACGAAACTTCATGACGTGGAACCGTCTGCAGACTCTGTTTTTGAACATTGTTAAAACTATCGGTAAAAATTTATGCCTAAAACCATCTTCAAACTTCAAGGAACAGGGTGGTGATAAAATTTTAAAAATCAGATCAGCTGTTACCGAGAGGTGGGCTAAACTGTTATTTTAAAATACTAGGTATGAAAATACCGTTCCAAAAAAATAACAGGTACAAATACCTGTTATTATATACTATATATACATAACCTATATTATTCTTTGTAAGTAACTCGTTTTGAGTTTTCTGCAGGTCTCCTATGTAATATCTTCAAATAAATACACTGCAAGTAGGTTTATTTTCACCTAGATAAACCTATTAATATATTAATAAACCTACTTGCTGTGTATTTATTTGAAGATATTATATAACCTATACTATATAATTTGTTATAAGAAATAAATTGAAACTAAAAGTATTAACAGTGTTACTTTACACTGTGACTTTATTAAACTATTACTGTTTAAATGAAAATAAGAAACAAGAGCATTTATAGGCCTATCTCCCTTTAGGAATACCAATTTAAGTTTTCACTAGTAGTAAACAAACTAACATTGGTTAGACAAATCAGTTGCGAAACTCGGGGCAATTAAATAATTTAGAGTAGGCCTACACGTAATACCACAAAAAATACTGTGAAAAAACATCAGAAACGTATAATAAAAACATAACAGTAAGCCACAAGAGTGAATGAGAATAAACAAAATTTTACAAATAAAAATAAAAAAACAAATTGTAATAAAATAAATATAAATACATAAATAAAAACTTATAAATAATAAGCAACAACAAAAGTAAATTAAATGCTTTACAGATATTTAAGGAACAGGACTAGATAAAGTGCATAAATGTCCATTAGGCTACAACAATCTCATCATTTACATGAGATGTGTAGTGAAGTTAAAATCACATTAATAAAAAGTATAATATAGCTTATCAACATCAGCCACTCTATAGGTTATAACTCAATATAATTAAATACAACTATTTCACTAACGACTCGGAACACAAAGTTTTTTTGAGTAAAAACATAAAGTTTTACCAACCGATTTTAGTTACAAGTTGGTGACTAGTATAATATATAATTTATTAGCATATAATCTGCATTATATATCTGCATATCACACGAGAATAAATGTAACATCAGGATGAATTTTTTCCTTTATTAAAAACAGCTCCGTCTCTTTGCGCAGAATGAAGTATACAGGACGAAAAAGTGGCTCATACTAGTTCCTACTCGAAATATGCTTGATACTACCTGTTCCTAAAATACTACTGTTCCTCTGGAACGCGTTGTTCCTTGTGTATCGGTGATACCACTAGTATTTGAAATACATAGTATTTTAAATACGCGTTACTGGCTGTTCCTTGCGTTCCAGCGATATTTTTGTACGCCTAGTATTTGGCCTTGGCGTATTCGTTTACGTGATCTTGCGTACTTTTTGTGTGTGTGTGTCTGTGTAGGTGCGTAGGGGGTGTGCCTCGACTCGGAACAGCGTCGCCGCGAATAACAGGTATTTCAACTTTTCAGTCACTGTTACATCCGTTCCACAAAAATATCGTTCCAAAATACCTGTTTTAGGTATATCGGCCCACCTCTATCTGATGTTATGCCGAGCTCGAGCAATGAAACACATCGCATTCTCTCGCGCTCTCCACCCCACCATGCGGCTCGGTTATCGCCCCACCAAGCCGCCAGATTACAGGCTCCGAAACACATATGGCACATACACAGACGCAAGTATAATAAACTCGCGGTGGGCTCAACGCAAAGCTTTAAACCACCGTTTGGGCTCAACGCAATTTTGAATATGTAAGAATCATGTAAATTTTGTTTTGAAAAAGCGTCACGCGTCAACAACACCTGGACCTGTCTTTTTCTCACCGTCTACACAGTCAATATGGCGCTCATTCACCATTGCATGCGTTCTTATGGGAGTAATAATTTAATTTTTTTTCTCCGTAAATAGGTTCGACCGCCGTTTAAAATTATTTTTCTCGTGTTTATATAACATAGAAGAATAGAAAAAAAATATATGCTTTTAACAAATATTGACAATTTTGCCCAATACAGAAATGAAGGAAATTGACAGACAAATTGTCTACGAGTTCTCTGGAAGTGTTTGAAAAATGATAAACTTTTATTCTACAATTTACTTGTTACATTATGGAACAGAACAACATTTCTTTATTATTTATTTATGATTTTTAATATACATAGTATTTGAATTAACTTGTTTCCATTTATTTTCCATATAGATGAAGACAGGGTAATTGTAAACATGCAGTTAGGATTATAAACACATGAAATAGTACAATGTCAACTAGTTTACAGTTGTCACTATTTTTGTTTCAATATTTCAAAGGATAAAGAAAATACTTGTTTACAATTACCTCTAAGATGTCAAGGGTAATTGTAAATTGAATTTTAGAGCTGTATTTATTATTTATATTTAAACAATTTTTTGTACGCAACATAATAACAAAGGTTGAAATAACTATTATTTGCAGTTATTTCAATTTTAAAACCTATACACAATTTTTAATCAATCAAAATGTTTCTATTTTATATTACATATTTACACTTTCTGTCAAGCTACTGTAAAGCTACAGTAACATATAAAATTTAATTAAAACAAAATGATCAAACCAAGCACTTGTCTGTAATGAACAGAACACTGTGTAATAACTGAAATATATGAGAGTTTTATTTAAGGTTATTGCTGGCTGTCACATCCTACCTTCCAGTATTTGCGTATCATCCATCAGAACAGTGAATAACTCAACAGGATACTAAGTCATTCTTACTACTGTTCAGGTGCATTTAGCATGTACACCAGAGGCAGAGTTATGCATAGGCAAAGTAGGCAACTGCCTACGGGCGGCAAATTTTGTAAATGTCATGTTGTTTTTATACCTAAGAGATGTTTCAAATGCCGCTCCATTTTGTCTCAATATGATAAGAAGCTTTTAAAAATATATATTGTTTAGTAACTAGGCTTATTACATAAAGAGAATAGTTCATCGTTTAGTTCTGATCTGTATATGAAGTTGGCACGACATCGTTTTTTCACAATTACATTTACATACATTATATAAGTGATACTTCCATTATATTAATTATTTAACTATTAATTTGTTTACATTCAAATTTCGAACATCCTTTACCGACTCTGTAATTTGACATGAGTGAATGTCAATAGATGCCACTAGCTGCTAACAGACAGACTGTGAGCATAACATAATTTCATACCCAACTGTAGTGCCAATTGAGCATCGACCTGCCGAGGAGTGAAATAAGAGGTCTACACATAGTACATGTCTGTTAAACACCTGTTGTATTTTACATAAATCGTTAAATATATATTCATCAAATAAATTAATAGGCAAAAAGTGATAATTGAAAGGATGATTATGTCAAAAGATGTGTATATAATGTATTTTCATTTGTTATGTTAGAGTGATATTAGTGGAATGATAATATTCTACCACTACTGTATTACAGTATACAAATGTAGTGATATATCTTGGCATAATACTATGTAATAAATTTGGATAAAAAACTCATTTCAAATAGAAAGGATAGCTGGTGTGATCACACATAACAAATTTGTATTAGTTTTTTGAGAATGTATTCCTATCAAACTGCAATAAGCATATTTTCAAACCTTTATGGATGTGTGTCATGTAATTTACAGACTGCACCAAAAGAAACAATTAAAATATATCTTTTCAATTAAACAAAAATTGGTCTTGTAATATGAGTCGGTAATACAGCAGGAACTAATCAGTTAATTGCTATTTCAATATTCCTTATTCCTTTTTCATGATGATCAGATTTTGCTGTATGCCTGCGTAAATAAAAATTATTAAAATGCTTAACTCTCAACACAAAGTATTTAAACTATTTAACATGAAAAGTTCATCATGTCACATATTCTAGTAACAAAGTAAGTTTTTGGAATAGTGTTTTAGCTAAATTTATACACTAGGAGGACACTCAACATTTAGTTTGTGTGTGTAACTCTGGTTAATCAAAGAGAATTATTTGTGTAAATTCAAATTTAGTCATACAAATCTACTACCATAAAGGCCTGGAATGCTATGCATTAAAGAATTTAAACTAACTTCATATGGGGAAAACTGGTTTACATACATTATTTCTGAAAATAATAATCCTGAAATGTAATCAGTACTTACTCGTATATCAAGTTAAGTGCAGTAATTAAATAGATTCTTCAACTTGCACGTTGCAAACTTCAGGTGCTAAGCATTTACTTTATTTTTAATTTAACATCAATTTATGTTTGACAACGTTAAAAAGAACATGTTATGGCCTCTGAGAAAGTAGGCCTACACAGTTAGTGGAAGCTGGCTTAAATGAAGGTAACCATTTTATCTAATAATTAGTGTCCCATGTTAGAAAACATGTTCAATACATATTATAAAAAGAAGGATATTGTTTTTACTTCCATGTTCCATAAGGAAATGGATGAAAAAAAAATCGCATTCGAGTTAAGGGCTGATTCTGATTGTACTACCCTCAAAACATGAAGAAAAGTCATTTTTTGAAAGATGTCTGTGTGTAGAATTTTGTCTATGGTGAATGATACCTGCTGCAAATTCAAATAATTTTTTGCATATTGTAGAGGACTCAAGGTCTGTTGATTTGGGTGAAGATCGGTTAAGGAGAAGGGGTAGTTTACCTGCAACGTTTTATGTTTTAACAAGAGTAAAGTACTTAATTTTAATAAATAAAGTATCCTGAAAAGAAGGTCATAATAATCCACTGTAGAAAAGTAGATGAAATATCTATAAATGAAAAGATGTAGGGGGAAGTTGAAGGGGGAGGGGATAATTTTCTATAAATGAAAATGGTAGGTGAAGGGGAGGGGATAATTTTTTATGTGTACTACGTTATTGGCAACAAATAAGTAGTTTGTTGATAAAATTCCTTCACGGGCTGTTTGGCCATGGTCCAATGTTTTCTGCAAAACCAGACGTTTCGGAAGTGCCATTGACTGCCATCATCAGTGAAAATCGAGTGCGCTAACGTGAGGTGGTATATGTTAGTGACCACAATTCTGTGGCCGAGGCTGAAGATAGAAGTAGTTTCTGTGGAAATATTTCATTTCTAAAATGATTTTAAATATAAATCTTAAAACATGGAAGTCATGTATGATTTTCCGTACCGATATTTTAATTATTTGCATCAAATAGTATAATTTTTTAATAAATGTTCTATCCAGATCAAATTATGTGTATACAGTTCTGGAAAAATTAGACAGGCATAAAATTTTGTTTGTTTATTGTAAACTGTATTATGTTTGGAAGTATCCCAAAGTAAATTTAACATTAGTCATGTCAATCAATGAGGCCAGTTCAGTTTTTTAAGGCTAGGAGAAGCCTTGAAATGTTTGGAGCATCACTAGGTCATGATGGATCTAATCATCAAACTGGACGATTTTGTGGTAATCACATAATGCCATTTTGCCATGCAACCACCTCTTATACATTTAGCCAGTATCATAGCCATAATATTTCAATTAGGAGGAGTTATGATTATGATTTTTCTATGGTGGTGGGTTATTGATGATAAAGGGGAGGATGTGCATTGGTAGTACTAGAAGATTCACAGGTTAAATGCTCACTATATATACCACATCACAGCAGTTAGCGATAAACTATAATTGCCTGCCTACAGATTTTGTAAGGTCACCAAGACCTTATAGGTGTCCTATCAAATGGGGGGGGGGGAGTTGTAACCCCCCAAAAACTCCCCCTCCCGAGCTTCATACACCCTGCCATGGAGTTGGGTCAATTGCTGTTTTCATTTTTAAAATCTCAAAATAAATGGATCTTAGCGGTTGAAGATTGAGGTGGTCCAGGGAATGGCTTTAAAAATACAAAGTCACATGAATTTTCTCAGGCTGTTAGAGGAACTATGTGATGAACAAGGGGGCATAATTCTTGAGGATGAGCCCTGAAACCTATAATAATTTGTTGTTGACATTAGTAATGCTTCATGATGCATAAAAAGAAAGAAACAGAAAAGCATCTCTACAAGAAAAGTTTTTGATGAGATACTGAGTGTCATGTTAAAATTCCTTGTAACTGGGAGAAGTTTTAAAAGAGAAAATTGTAACATAAATTTTCTCAGGCTGTTAGAGGAACTATGCAATGAACAAGGAGGAGTCTGGCATAATTCTTGAGGATTGGCCTTGAAACCTATAATAATTTGTTGACATTAAGAAAAACACCTCTACGAGAAAAGTGTTTGATGAGATACTGAGTGTCATGGTATAATTCCTTGTGACTGGGAGAAGTTATAATGACTAGGAGTTCATAATTATAATTCCAAGTAAAATGATCACTGAGATTACTAAAGCTCTCTACAAAGATTAGAAGGGATTCCTTAAAGTAATTTAGTTGGTATGACACATATTTTATTATTTAACTAGCTGTTATCTGTGGTTTTGCACACAAATATTTGATTTTTAATATGTATTTTAATAAAATTTTAATTCTCAATGTCTACATTTAATACACAGTGAGCAGTACTAAGAGATTCGTTAATTTTTTTTAAATTTAAAATGAAACACTCATACTACTAAGTCGTTTTGATCTTGAGATGAACGACACTGATGTAATTCCTGAAAAATCTCTTTCCATTTAGGATTTGTAGTGAACATTATAAATAAATCAAAACAGGAATACTTATGAACGTAGCAAAAAGCATCTTGAGTTCGTTCATGCGTACATTGCAGTCCACAAGTAAAGCTCAACAGAAGATTAACCAAACAGCCTAAGTCCTCAATGCCTTCATTTCTTAACGTGTCTTCAAAAGGTATGTAATTTTGAGCTCTTAACTTTATTTGGTTGGTACAACAGAATATGAATCTTTCCATTTCTATTTCTGCATACATGCCTACAAGATACTGATTCAACAGTTGTTTGAAATAAATCAAATGATTATATTTATCTTTTTTAACCGTGAGCCTACACGAATAAAATTGTAAAGCTGAAATTTTCTTATTTGTTTCTCTTCCAGTATTAGAATCTCTTATTTCTTACATACTCATCTTCTCCTTAACATAACAGTAAAGGGTATTACAAAGCATTGTAAACACAGTTTGTTTCTGGAATACAATGTAGTCTCTCATTCCTAGAGTGATTACAATATCCTGTTCTTCATAGTCTTTATTAACTGTAACTACCACAACTTCATTCAATGTATGTGCGTTATAGTGGCCCCAGTGCTCTGTATTATTCGCTCTTCGATCAGCATGAACTACAATATTATTTTATATAATAATGAAACTTTCTCTTGTGAACTTACTTGACTTTTTCCGTTGAATGCGTTTCGGCGTCGTGTTCGCCTTCATCAGCTTAGAAACAGACTGCCGCGGGGATCCAAATTATTGTTTGTTTTTTATATAATTGTGTCAAAAAGTGTATGTGATTTATATTGTAATTGGTCGTTAAGTATGTTGTTTGGTTGTGTTGTGTGGTGTTTGTATATTTCATATTGTTCTGCTGTGTTGTATATGAAATATACAAACACCACACAACACAACCAAACAACATACTTAACGACCAATTACAATATAAATCACATACACTTTTTGACACAATTATACAAAAAACAAACAATAATTTGGATCCCCGCGCCAATCACCTTCCTCTACACACCACCCCCACTATACCTTCCAAACAATAACCGTTACAAAGTACTGGCAGTCTGTTTCTAAGCTGACGAAGGCGAACACGACGCCGAAACGCGTTTAATGGAAAAAGTCAAGTAAGTTCACAAGAGAAAGTTTCATTATTATATAAAGTGTAGTGCTGTGAAAAAAGATGATGAACAAACAAGACAACTACAATATTATATTCAGTGTTATCCTCTTGTACAAACGCCGTAACATCATCTGCTTGACGACTAAATTCTTCTTTTTGTCTCTCTCTGGTGTTTCATTTTCACGCTTACATTTTTCATCACACTTACGGCTTCTTCTGCTTCCCATCAGTGCCTTTTCTCTGTCTCTTCTCTTTCCTGTCTTTGTTCTTCTTTTGATGTTCCTGTGTTTGCCGTAGCATTGCTCGTAATGCTTCTATCATCTGACTGGCATCCATTGTTTACAGATTAATTACAAATTGCACTAGTCTTGTACACGGTGTCCACTGTTAATGGTTCTGTCCCACTTCTGACCCACTGTTACGACTGTTTAACTGATCATCGTAAGGTAGAGTGAAAAACAAATACTGACACCAATGAAGTCACTAATCACCAGCTTTAATTTATCACAAATTACAATTCATAATCAACTTGTACAATAATTCAACTTAAATTTGTCCACAAGCAATAATAATATCAATTATAAAGAATACCGCACCAATTATAACAACAACACTTTGTAACGGGTCTAAATGGGTCATTTTATTTATTACTGGTAATGGGTCTGAAAGGAGAGGGTTTTATTTTATAAAAAAAAAAAAGAAGAATGAATTTCGTTTGGACATCCTTTACGGTCACTCAAACATGCTTGTTGGACACCCTGTATTAAGATCCGTGCCAGTCCGAGTAAGGCACAAAGCGATAACGATGGAATGTGACTGTAAATGTGCGCCCGTGCGCCGTTGGCGATAATCTCGACACCAAACTCAACAACCGAACGGAACAACACGTGACTAATTAGACTGGCCACGTGAGCGCCGCAGCCAATCACAACTCGAGCTGACGGAAGTGGGCATCACCAAACACAGTCTACCTGGAGCGAGACGCTAAGCGGTCCACGAGGTGCAGAGTACCGCTACAGACGCCTACAGTTTCGTTTCGGACCCGGTTGGTCGAGTTTTCATACAATGTAATTCAGTCAATAAGACCGACCGGGACCCAAGAAGTTAATAACCATATTACTGTGATTGGCGGGCAGTTGGTGTAGTGACATGGAGTGATAAACGAAATACGTAATCTTTAAAAGAGGAATCGGATAACAGAAACACGTGTTCGGTCGGCAGTGAACAGTGAATTAAAACATGAATTAAATACTATTACCGGGAATTCAATATGAAACATCAATGGGTAAAGTGTAAAAATGGGATGTGTGTGTGTGTGTGTGTGTGTGTGTGATGCAGAATGGGCTACCTTAATTATTATAATACTGGATAGGTTAGAGGATATTTTATGTTAGTTAAGTCTGAGGGATCAATGTATATTTTAAAACCTATTTTTTCAGTGTCTTTTAACATTCATTAAAATCAGTTGGTTTACCTTGAATATGTGTTAGACTAAGTTATTTCGTCATTACCATTTTCTCATTTCTGTGTTGAAAAAATTCGTCTAACGTTCCGGAATCTTCTGAATTATTAATTGGGTGGGGTCAGATTGCTAAATTGTCCGTTTTATTAAAGTAAAGTGTAAAGGTCTCCATATCTGTCCTTCAAAGATATAGGTGGCGACTCTGGGCTTCTGATAAAATTTCTGCAACAGGTAAGTCCTGGTAGTGGTTTTATTTATTTTATATTTCTGCGAAATATTTTTTAACGTTACATTTGGCTCTCGCTGCCAGGATTTTCGTTTAATTGTAATTTTATACGAGATAGACCTATTTTAATACACAGAAAATAGGATGTGGTAATGACGAATGTATAAAAATTATATCGCATATATTTACGTAGGTTAGGTTTGTGATAGTAAGGTACACAGTTGTGTTAGGCGTTCTGATTTTAAAATAACAGTCTTTTTTATATATAAAAAGAAATAGAAATAAAATTTTAAATATGGGGGAAGTACGAGATAACGAAATAATAAAAATGATGCAAGCACTTTTTAATGAACAGAAAAATGAAATTAGAAATATCCAAAATAATCTTAACATGCAATTTGATGAAGTGAAGAAAGAAATTAAAGGACAAGGCTGTATTTACGATAAGAAATTAAGTGAAATAGAGACGCGGTTAGGCGAAATAGAATTAGAAAATAAGAAAGTAATAAACAAATTAAAATCAAACAAAGATGACAGGGTAAGTAGGGGTGGAAATGACAATTTAAATAATGAGTTGACAAGTAATAACAATGATAATACAAATAAAAATGTGGTGTTAGAAAATGATGGTGTAGATGTTGAGAGTGATAACGTAATTGTAGAAAGAGTAGAAGTTGATAATGAAATGTTAATGTGTGTGTATGAATTAGAGAGAGAGAGAGGAGAAATAATGTTGTAGTAGAGTGGGGACAGAGGGCAAATTTTCCCTTTATTATTTATGATTTAATGTGGTCACAAGTGTTTTTGAAGGGCAAGAGTCCCGTATTAGTAGAAGATTGGAGTTGTTTATTTTATTTGTATAATATTATACCCTGTGTGTGGAATGATTTTATAAGTATGAGATGGTGTTATGATGAGAGAGAATTAGAAGTATATAATTTAAAGAGAGATTATGGTGAGTTGGAAGAAGTATTAGAAGAGTATTTAAATAAGAATGATTTGATTTTTAATACAAAAGTAACTGACCCGATATTGAAGAAATTTACTAACGGAGACTTAGCAGATATACTTAGTGTTGACTTGTTGCAAGATTATTTTGATAAGACGGATGACTTTGATTTTTGGGTTTATGACACACAAAGTATCAGTATGTGTGTTAACGAAATCGAAAAGTGCTATGTAGAACCAAGGTTAATTTGGAACGATGGAGGTTAAACAATTAAAACAATAAAAGACAGTATAAACATTTTGTTTTAATGGTTCTGACATGGCAAATCTGGACAAATGAAGTGCGGAAAATACTGGACAATCAATAATGAAAGGTTGTAAATACAAATGTAGCGAATTTATTTGTGTACATTGTGGAATGTTAAATAAATAATGTGTGTATGTGAGATGATTGTTGCAATAATAATATTCTGTAATTTAAACAAATAAATATCAGAATTAATTTTGAAAACAGTAATTGACTAATGGTACTTGTTTCAATAACTATATAATTTACATTGTCAGTCATTAATTAAATTAAACCAATTTGAAATGATTAAATATTTTAATTGCTTATTTAAATGTTAATTAATTAAATTTTTTAGTGAATTTAATTTATTTTACGAGATTTGGAAATTTGGTAATGAATGATAAATTATTTAATTTAAATTAATAATTTTTGTGAAATGTTTCAGAGATGATGGTGATTAAGTTTTGGGTGTATATCATGTTAAATGGATTGTAAGTAGAAAAAATTTGATAATCATGTATAATAAAAATGTTTACAGGTGTGATTGAGGTGTTAATGTAATAGTGAGATTTTAATGCAATCATTGTGTTTAATAAATATGGTAATTAAGAAAAAATTTTAATAATAACTGAAAGATATATAATAATTATTAATAATAAATTTTGAAAATTTTAAGAAAGCCAAATGGTAAAAAGTTATGAATGAGGGAAATGATTATTGATGGAAATATTATATTTATTTAATGTATATAAAAATTTTATTAGTTACTAAGTGCTATTGCGGGGGTGGCCTGTGCTCTCGCAGATAGCGGAATTGGTTGGGGGTAACAGTGAGTGTTACCTCCATCGGAGGCCAAAATGGCGAAAATGTGCGGCACACCTTTTTCTGTGTAAATTAAAATTTTACACACCGCTAAACGACCGTGTCGCACAACTAGTGATGAATGAAACAGGCAGTGAAATGAAAGTTAGATTTCCCCGACTTTTCGGGCGATTACTGCCTTACCAGCACTAATCGTGGATTTGGCTAGCGGCCAGCTATGGTCATATCAAGTCCCTTGACCATAGCTGACTTGAAATTGGTACAGATTAGAAATTCAATGGGGGGAGACAACTAGGGGAAATCTCCGGAACTATGAAACAGCGGCTGCCACTCTGCCCGCTTGGGGGTAGCAAGACAGGTGGTAGACCCGCTTTAAGGGTGTATAATTATAACGAGAACATGTGGATGTTCAATACTTTTAAATGTAATAGCGGAAGCAAAGACACGGAGAGGTAAAACCTGCTCCAAAATATACAGTCTTTGTGGAAGCGAAAAGGCGCCACAGTCTTACATAATTTGAAATAGTGTGTGTGGCTGGGAGGTGACGCAAAGGAGTCACGAATGTAAATTTTATAACATAACATTTTTTTATTCAAAGTTTGATCAAATAAAACTGCTTGTGCTCTGTTCAGGTAACTAGCTGCTTAGATATTTAAAAATAAGGTGTTCATTATGCGCTTTTAAATGTATTATTTTATTGTTGTATGTTAGGTATAGGTGTTGATAAAGTGGGTGTTTTCATGATATGTGTATACGTTAAAGTAAGCCAATAATTAAAAGTCTGGCAGGTTAACATAAATGACCAGAATCAGAAAAAGGGGAAACAATGAGGGTAGAAGTGAGTATTGATAAATATATATTTCATATAATTTGTTCAATTGAGAGATGTGTTTTCATTATGTTAGGATATCAGTTGATCAGCAATAAGATGTCACTGGTATATTGGTTATAAAGGTTCCAAGTTATTAATGTTCAATGTAATGTTTTCAATGTATTACAGATGTTTTAAAATAATGATAAAAAGTAACTTGAGAAAATGAGAAACAAAGTAATAATTTATGCAAGTTAATAAAAGAGAGTTTTTGGGGTGATGAATGTTTTAGGGGACATATAGATCTGTCCAAGTTAAAGTTAGAGTTAAAGTTGAAATAGTAGAGAGGAAGATAAGGTAATGTTGTTTTGAGTTCATATATGTTATAGTATTTTGAGAAGTATTGATGTTGACACAGTAGAAGTGAGTATATGTAGCGATGAGTAATGTGAATGAGATATAAACATATTTGTTGATGATATTTTGTAGTAAGGGTGAGGTGGTAAGGTGTGAGCAACGTGCGGCGTTGTGGCGAGAATAGAGTAGTCCGCGTGAGTGTTTGCCGATATTTTGGAGGGGCATTGGCTCGTATGGGTATAGCCAGGTAGGGAACACACATCCTAGTACAAAGATGAGCGGTGCCAGAGGTAAATTGAGTTTAGAATGTTTTGATAGATATTTTGATAGAGATGGGTGTCATGTAGTAAAAGTTAATAGTAGAGTCAGAGGGAGAAAGATTATATAGGTATCCAGATCAAGTAATAAATTAAATGAGAATAATTAATTTACATCACCTGCAGTATTGGAGAATAAGATTGTTACTTAAAGAGAGAGACTTGTAAAGAATATAAATTTTTTATTTTTTTTCGAAACCAGTGACAGAAATTTTGATAAAATTTGAAAATAATGTAAAATTAAGAATTGTTTATTTTAAATAATTTAAAGGTCAACTTGCTTATTATTTATATTAATATTTTGTTATTTTAAATGTTTTATTTTATTGTTTTGTGTTTCACATTAGATTATTACAGATGTTGTATGTATTTGCAGAAAGTATACATAACATATGTAGGTCAAGGGTCTGGGACTTGACCTAGTTTTGATCAGCTGATGAGGTCATACACCTACTAAGCTTGTATAGTAGGAAGTCGATTCAATTTGTTTGTTTAATTAATTCGAACCAATATTTAAATAATTTTGCATATGAGGGAAACATTTAAATAAAATTAGATTTTTTTCTTGAATTTAAAAATTTTTTTTGGGAATTTTAATTTTTGAAAAAAAAACAAAAAAACAAAAAAAAACTTGATTTTTCGCCTGCCAGCGAATGCATATTTTAGGTAGTGATTGTTTTATTATGTGTGTATTTACCATGTTTAGTTTACTGATTTCTTGTACTGCACTGTATTGTTAGACTAAGACATGTTAGATTAAGGATGTGTTTAGGTTAGGAGAAAGGTTTAAATTAAGTCATTTAAAATAAAAAACAGAAAACAAGGAAGAGAATTTTTTTGAGAATATTATTTTGAATTTTGATTTTTTAATTTTTCGTAAATGTTGAAGATTTTGTTAAGATAGGATATGTAATGTGAGTGTGTGTGAGCCCAGTATCTGCTAAAGGCAGCCCAGCTTGCATACAAGGGGAAACATATCGGTGGAGGATCTGGCATAATTTGAGCCAGGGATTGAAGATTTTGGGGGTAGCATGTTTGAAGGTAAGGTGCGCTGTGGTACGAGTCTGTTCGATTTCTCGGTGTTGGGATCTCTTACGGAGAAGTCCAGTGATCTCGTTCAGATGAGTCCATGGTCGCTGAGCCCGGGGGGTCATGTACCCATGCAGATTAAGAACCAGGGGTTTATTGGCACCAGTTCCTCACCGGTCCTCTTCGGGGTTTGTCGATGAGATTTCTTCTGTTGTGAACAGCAGAATTCTCATCGAGGGGGTATTGTAACGGGTCTAAATGGGTCATTTTATTTATTACTGGTAATGGGTCTGAAAGGAGAGGGTTTTATTTTCTATAAAAAAAAAAAGAATGAATTTCGTTTGGACATCCTTTACGGTCACTCAAACATGCTTGTTGGACACCCTGTATTAAGATCCGTGCCAGTCCGAGTAAGGCACAAAGCGATAACGATGGAATGTGACTGTAAATGTGCGCCCGTGCGCCGTTGGCGATAATCTCGACACCAAACTCAACAACCGAACGGAACAACACGTGACTAATTAGACTGGCCACGTGAGCGCCGCAGCCAATCACAACTCGAGCTGACGGAAGTGGGCATCACCAAACACAGTCTACCTGGAGCGAGACGCTAAGCGGTCCACGAGGTGCAGAGTACCGCTACAGACGCCTACAGTTTCGTTTCGGACCCGGTTGGTCGAGTTTTCATACAATGTAATTCAGTCAATAAGACCGACCGGGACCCAAGAAGTTAATAACCATATTACTGTGATTGGCGGGCAGTTGGTGTAGTGACATGGAGTGATAAACGAAATACGTAATCTTTAAAAGAGGAATCGGATAACAGAAACACGTGTTCGGTCGGCAGTGAACAGTGAATTAAAACATGAATTAAATACTATTACCGGGAATTCAATATGAAACATCAATGGGTAAAGTGTAAAAATGGGATGTGTGTGTGTGTGTGTGTGTGTGTGTGTGATGCAGAATGGGCTACCTTAATTATTATAATACTGGATAGGTTAGAGGATATTTTATGTTAGTTAAGTCTGAGGGATCAATGTATATTTTAAAACCTATTTTTTCAGTGTCTTTTAACATTCATTAAAATCAGTTGGTTTACCTTGAATATGTGTTAGACTAAGTTATTTCGTCATTACCATTTTCTCATTTCTGTGTTGAAAAAATTCGTCTAACGTTCCGGAATCTTCTGAATTATTAATTGGGTGGGGTCAGATTGCTAAATTGTCCGTTTTATTAAAGTAAAGTGTAAAGGTCTCCATATCTGTCCTTCAAAGATATAGGTGGCGACTCTGGGCTTCTGATAAAATTTCTGCAACAGGTAAGTCCTGGTAGTGGTTTTATTTATTTTATATTTTGGCTTATTTTTTAACGTTACAACTTTGCTACAAACACTCGATCGCTCACTACTAAGAAAATCGCTCACTGTCAACTGATCCACAAAGCCAACCTCTGTCCCTTACATACGTAGCGCATGTATTCTAGAATCTTTCCAACCTTAACTGCACGCCACTAAATGCGTAATTCAAGTGTTCTCCCAAGAGGACTTGGGAACCTACTTGAGCATGACCTTGACTGAGGCTACACCTCCTTGGCTAGCGGAGGGGGGAGAATGTTCTAGGCTGTTCGATAGGGTTCTCGTTACAGTATGATATGGTACAGTGTATTGAACGAGCCTATTGAGACGCAATCAGATCGAGGCCCTTTGATTGGCTGAGACGTGGTGGCCAAGGTTATATAGGTAACCTCGTGTTACCAGCTGCCTGTTGCTCTTACTTGCAAAAAGATGTTGAGTATTGTTTGGCCAAGCCGTAACCTGTTTCTTAACACTCTGTCACCTTATGCAGCCTGAAGAAGATCACCAAGGGTGGGATATGAAACGTTGTTGATGATGTCAAGATTATACAGTAACTGACCACAACCTACCAGCCCGGTATTTAATAATTTTGAGTATATTTCTGTCTTTAGTTTACTGTTCAGTACATATCCATTCAACAATTTAGATGGCTGTGCGATTTTAGTTTTGCCATCTCTTGATACAGTCAGTCCCATAATACATAAATGCACTGTGTGTAGCAGTAAACTACACAGTATCATACTGTCCAACAAGTAAGTAAAACACATAAATCATTGTGTGTGTGTGTGTGTGTTTGTGTATATATATATACAATTTATTTAATTTACTTGTATAAATAAAACTTGGAACTAAATTGTATGCAGGTGGCACATAACTTAATTTTTCTAAATATAATTATTTCAGTACCGACTCGGAACACAAAGTTTTTATGGGTAAAAACGTAAACGTTTTTCCTTATAACCTGAACCGGTTTTCACTTTTAAAAAGCTTCTACAGAGACAACGAAATCCAGGAATTTAATTTTCTTTAACTCAAGGACTGAATAAAATAAAATAGACAAAAATGTTTATAATTGTGTTTATTTCATTCCAACTTAAAACATGTATAAAATGTATTAAAACAAAATAGAGATGACAGTGAAACACATATAAATCATTTTCTTTTTGTTCTATCCAGGATTAGTCTGTAAATCTGTTGCGGTTCCAAAGCAGGTTTCCATCACTGTCGCTGTTTTTCCACACCTTTCTTTCAACAACTCTCGTATCTCCGCTTTCAACACCGTGCAGTTTCCAATTTGTTTTGTATATCTTAAACACATAATAATAATATATAGAAATGTGTAATTTAAATATGTTCTACTTTAAACAGATGTGCATTTGTGTGTGTGTGTGTGTGTGTGGAGCAAATACATTACACCAACTAATTATATAACAAAACGAGTACACTAGTCTTAAATTTACTAACTAGTATAGTTAATTTAATTAGTCAGGTATAAAGTTTACTAGTGGTGAGAAGAACAACGCTTGGTTGGCCAGCTGTTGTTAGCTTAGGCTGTGTACAATATAACTTCACTAATCCTTCGTTTTTCGTAAAATCAGCTATGACAGCGCTCTCTCGTGTTGTTTCAGTGTAACTTCTTAAAGTACTAGATTAGTAAAAAAACATTATTATTGGTTTAATATTATATTAGAAACAAATAATGTGAAATTAGGTGATTACATACGTGAAACATAACATAACCTTCCGCTCCATCAATGCAACATCTACGTTTTGCTTTAATTTTGTAATTGCACTCGATAACTGTATTCAACTTTTGTTTTTTTTTCAGCAGTTTCATATGTAACTCTCTCCTAGCACAACTTCAATAGTATGTGAGACCTAGGAAGATGTGACTACTGATGTTGACGGTTCAAAATCTTGTTCCCGAGATCCACCTACCCTTATAAGGAACTTTCTCAGTCAATATTTCAAGTTCGCAAATTTTGAAATTTAATTTTACCAACAGATATATTGTATCCTACCGCCCTCTAGTGGAAGAACAATGAACCGATGAATCCAGACATCTGTTCCGGCCTCAAGATTTGTCCAGAGCCACATCATGTAGCTATCAGTTTGTCAGCTGATTCGTATTTGTAATACCATGGTTGTATTTTATATGTGGTGCTGTTCAATATACAGTTAAATAATGTTATATGCTACTGTGTTTGTGTATTGTAACTGATTTGACAATAAAAAAATTAATTCTTTACACTAAACTTGTATTTTCATTTGTACCTTTCATTATTGCAAATGACTATAATCAGGCTTTGTGTCAGTATTGCATTTACTGTATTCACTTTATATAACTTCTGTTTCAAAACACTTAGTAGTCATAGTTTAATGTTTAAAAGTTTACATTTAGGCCTATGTGTAAACATACTAGAAACATGTATTAAAAAGTATCGGATCATACACCACAAAAAAAGTATGTCACCTGAATAAGTTGAAAGCTCGTTCTCTTCAAAGTAGGCCCCTTCTGTATTGACACACTTCTCCCAGCATTCTTACACTGTTGAAAACTTGTTTTTTTTAGTGTTTATGGAATACTCAGCAGTGGCTTTGTCGCATTTATTTTGATCTCTTCTCTATCCTGAAATCTATTCCTGTGAGTGGCATCATGAGTGTTGGAAAGAGTCAGAAGTCGCACGGAACCATGTCTGACAAGTAGGACTGCTGAACCTGTGTAAAGCTGAGTTTTGTGAGAAAGGTCTGAATGAGTTGCGATAACATGGGCTGGAGTAGTGTCTTCATAAAGCCACCAGTCTCCACATTGTTACAGCTTGATTTAGTGACAATTACATTCTGTCCAATTATACCATTTCAAGACTTCAGTTAGAGAAAGGACACATTATCACACCTACTAAAATTTAGAAATTATCATACACAATTCTTAGATGATAATAATAACTCTAGATAATTCTTGGAGTGCTTGTCAGGGCAAGTTGTCAATTGCCTTTCCACAACACATAACCAATAATTCAATATTTATCAGTCTCGCAATTTATTCCCCACACACATACAATTCATAACCTGCAATTGATATTGTAACGAGACATACCATCACCATAAGTTTGGACCCAACTTTAAAAGAAAAAAAATAACATAACAATGAAATAACACAAGAACCACCACATACAAGGAATTGTGTACCAATTAGTAAAATTATTTGGAAAAAAACATGACTAAATAATGCATAAACGAAATATAGATAATAATAGTAATGAAAAAACTAAGTAATGATGAAGATGTGTTAAATGTGATTAACCCAATTTACCCAATAGATTAGGTAGGTGAGAAGGATTAAAAAACAATTGTTGAAAATGAAAATAAGAAATGAACCATAATGAAGAAACCATAATAATACATTAAAATTATGAAGAGAGAAGATATTTCCAACTCTAGGCCAAAGTTGAGACTAAATGTGAGATGAATAAAATAAAACAAAGAAACTCCAGAGTGATGAACAATTGCTGACATTGAAACATTGAGTAACTAATTTAAACGACTTGACTGACCATAACTCTAATATAAAACAAAAATGTCATCAATAAGCATAGGAGAGTGAATTTATAACTTGTATTTGTAATATAATAATGTATAAGAGAACAACCAGATTGAATCTTGTCTACTATTTGTGTATGTAATCAATGTAAACCTAGACATATCAGAAAAGATGGTAATAACCCATGAACAGGGTAAACTAAATGAAAAGAACATGGAAAATAATTATTAAAACTAAAAATGAGACTTCATAATATTTGTACTTTAAAATAATTGTGTGAAATGTAAAGAAACCAAGCACAAAGTCAACACATTGTTGTATATCAGAGGGGGCAGACACATAACCTAATTCCAACAAATTTTTCACTTATAACGACTAGAAACAATGATAAAAATGTTATTAAAGGACTTTACGTTAACTAATGAAACTAGAGATTGTAAAGACTATAATAAGCTCCAAGTTGATTACCAAAACGTTGTATGTAGTGTGAATAATGTAAATCAACGTGATAAATTGGACAGAATGGTAGTTGCCTAATAAAAAACACAGAAAACCTTATAATAACTACATAAAAGAGAAAGAGATTGTTATCAGTAGCAATAAGGATATTTGATACCACTAATAAGACGTATGCCAATAATTATTAACATGGAATTACATGATAATAATAATAATAAGACAGACTTGTCAAGTGACACTAGCTGCAAGTATTATTACTAAGTTCTCAACACAAGAGAATGCACCAATGTGAAACACAAGATTGTAAAACCATGTAATAACTGTAACCAGTGGCGCACCCAGGATTTTGTTTCAGGGGGGGAGGTTGAAAATTTAGAAACAAGGTGCACAATTTTGGTTTTCCTCAGTCTTTTCTTTACAAGGAGGGGTTTTTCCTGGAGAAACGACAATACACAACTTATAAGGAGCCAATATGTAAGAACAGGTAAAAATTAACTTTGCTTCATAGAATTTTACTCATGTACGTTCCACCTATAATGCTGCAAAGGCATACTGCACGTGTAAGAATTATGAGTTAAAATCATGTTAAGCACAGGCTTACTAATTTGCATATGCTTATTGAATAATTTAAATTACTTAATCTGTAGACGCCGAGTTTATTGAAATATTAATACTACAGTAATAATCAGACATAAAGCAGTTGCGTACTTTGTAGTGGGGATAAGGCGGGAAGAATGTTATACACGTGAGTAGAAAAAGGCCTTTTGAAAATATTAGCCTTCTCCTTGAATGACGAGTCTATGTATGGAGGTTTTGATTTCGATTTCTATTTCGATACTACTAAACAGTACTGTACATATGGACGTTTTGTAAGACAAAACAAGCAATAGATACAACAGAGGTACAAAAAAAGATTGCACCGAGTTAGAAAATGTTTAACATTTAATAGGCCTACTGCAATTATTTTGTAAACAGTGATTTGGCATGTTGTGTCTATTGCAGTCTTTCTCCAGATCTTCTAGTCGAGCCTAGACATTAACAAACATTGTATATTTTGACGTACATAATAGTTTGTGTACATGTTACGACTCAGGAAAAAACGTAGTAATATCGGTAGAAATGAGCCTCTGACAAAGCTGACAAAAACTAGTTCAAGCTACAAGGTAAAAGTTTAACATTTTTACCAAAAATTAGCGTTCCGAGCCAGTAGTTATATACTTAACTTATAATTAGTTAATCAACGGACACGTCATGGACAACAAAATCCAGGAATATAGTCAACATTACCCTGGCAACTTAATTTGTTTGAATAAGTAACATCAATAATAGGCCCGAATGTGAAATGACTGTTTTTTTAAAAAAAACAACAAATGTAAATTATCCATAAAGAACAGGAGAGACAATATTAATGAAAAAATTATACCAAAACTGTTTAAGTAATATAGCATTTAATTACTTACAACCAATTACAAATATTTAGCTAAATTCTTCCATCCCACTAATGTTTCTTTCGCTGTTATTATAACTCAAATCGTCTTCACTGCTGCTATCCCGTTATTTATTAGGTCTAATTTTGAAATGAACTGTTACATTATACACTCTTTGGTCTGATCTCCCATAATCTTTTCAATCTTTTCAACATTCTTTCAGAATGTGAAATGACTGTGTGTGTTTTAAAAAAACAACCGATCTAAATTGTCCATAAAGAACAGGAGAGACAATATTAATGAAAAAATTATACCAAAATTGTTTAAGTACCTATTAATTTTGAAACGAACTCACATTATACACTCTCTGGTCTGATCTCACGTAATCTTTTCAATTTTCATGACATGGTCACATCTTGATGTGCAATCTATGAAAGAAATACACTCAAATTTCTTTTTTGCTAAGTTTCTAACACTGTCTATGGAAAATGCACGTTTTTAGCACGCTTCTTCACGATTGCCTAAATCAGTTCGAGTATTAAGATCAGGAAGTCAGGATGACAGAGTGGAAGTCGTAAAATGTAATGTCCATGGTTTGCCAAAACAGTGGTTATTATAAGAGTTCTGTAGCTATGTTGGTTTACTTTGTTTAATTAGTGAATATAACTCAGGTTAAGATAAATGGACTAAAGAAATCCCTTGTGAAACTTACTTTGTTTCCTCCCGTACGCGTTTCGGCGTGATGTGCGCCTTCATCAGCGGTGTGAGACAGACTGCCAGTAACTTGTAACGGTTTTATTTGGTAGGTTAAGTGGGGGTGGTGTGTGGTGGAAGGGGATTGGCGCGTGGATCCGAATTATTGTTTGTTTTATGTCTAACTATGTCAAAGAATGTGTGCGATTTATAGTGTAATTGGTCGTTAAGTATGCTGTTTGGTTGTGTTGTGTAGTGTTTGTATATTTCATATTGTTCTGCTGTGTTAAGTTTTCGACTTTTGGGTAAGTAGTGTAATATCTCAAGATTAGTATCTATGTTGGTGTACATGTGGTTTTTTGTGTGTATGTGAGTGGCAAACGTGGAATGTATATTGTTGCTGGATAGAGCTTTTAGGTGTTCAGAGTAACGTGATGAAAAAGATCTTCCCGTCTGGCCTATATAGAAACTATTACAATCATAACAGTTTAATTTGTAAACACCTGTTTTGTTGTATTTGTCTATATCCGTGTTTGTATCATTGATATGTTTTTTGATGTTATTGTTTGTTCTGTATGCTATTTTGTACTTGTGTTTCCTGAATGTGTTGGCGATTTTGTGTGTGTTGCAGTTATGGTATGTGAGTGTGATGTATTTATTTTGTTGTGTTGTTGGTATTTATTGTTTTGTTGTTTTTGTTTATGATGTGTTTGTGTAGTTTGTTTATTAAATTAGGGTTGTAGCCATTTTTTATTGCTATATATTTGATTGTGTTGAGTTCATCGTTATAATCCTGTTTACTTAATGGTATTTTTGTTAGTCTATGGAGCATATGGTTGAATGCCGCATGTTTGTGTTGCGTGGATGGTTTGATGTGTTGTGTATGACCATGTCAGTTTCAAATCTTTATTTAAAGGTCTAATAGGAGTATTCTGTTTATGTACTTTTGGGAGACCTCTTAAACAAGGCGCACTAGCATTTATTGGTTTAGTGAATATTGTGTGCGTTTATTAAATAATTGTGTGCATTTATTTATTGTTTTGTTCAATTCTAAAGTGTATTTTTTAGTAGGGTCGGACATCAATTTTGTAATATTGTTGTTATTTATAAAGTTGTATACTTTTTGTGTGTATTCTTCAAGCTTTAGCATGGCTATAGAATTTCCCTTATCTACCTTAGTTAAGTAAATATTATTATTAGAAAGTTTTTTGTTTAGTTGTATGGCTATATGTTGTTCATGTTGTGCTTTAGTGTAATTAAATTTATTTTGTATATGATTATTGTTTTTGTTTTTAATTATTTTATTAAACTTATTGTTTATTAATATTCTTATTTCATTTTGTTTACAACACAGTCACATGGTTACTTTGAACATGACCCGCCAATTTTTCATGCCGTAAAGTGCATCGACTTTGCAAGAGCATGCATAGATGGTAATCTCTGAATACATATTGTTCTGCTGTGTTAAGTTTTCGACTTTTGGGTAAGTAGTGTAATATCTCAAGATTAGTATCTATGTTGGTGTAGCTGTGGTTTTTTGTGTGTATGTGTGTGGCAAACGTGGAATGTTGTTATACTCTATAATTGATAACATTTCTTAAATAAAAAATACAATTTAATTTCCACCTACCTCCACGATCTCTTCTGCCGGGTTCCAGGATTCGATCACATTTACGTTCGATACAAGCATGTGTTAAGGTCATTGAAATAATTGATTCTACACATTATATGAAGAGAATTTAACTTTTCTTTTAATTTGGCATTATTTCCAATGGTTATAAATTTTACTGTATATTACATACTTCGTCAGAAATGATTTTTTGCTTGTTACATGACCACCACTGTTTTTCTAACTTATATTCTAGCTTACCTTACATTTTTAAACTCACACACTCCAGACTGCAATTTTTTATGCACACAAACACACACAAAATTTATTTTACCCCTTCACATTTTATGCTAAAATCCCCTAGCCCTTACGTCTCAACCGCCGGCAACGTGACTCTCGCGCGCGCTCATCGTTTTGGTAAATGTTTGATTTCTTATTGTTCGAAAAATACTTGACTTGTTTCTACATTTTGGATTGATATCTGTCACATAAACTTTTTCACTTTTGTTACACTCTTTACTGGTAAAATAACAAAAACAAACTTTGTAGAGAGCCTACTTAGCTCCGTGCCGGCCGGCACATATAGCGTAACTGCGAAGCGTGCTTGTTTGAGCGGGAGGAAATGCGTATTCACGGCCAACAGATTTTCGTCGCCATTCACGGCCTTAATTTGTTGTGGCGTATTCCTTCTATGCATGGAACATAGTCGTTATATGTGTGGTAACCGGGGACGATATTTGCCTCTGCTACACTGATGTCACTAGCAGTAGGCGTGGCTTAACGACATTTCCTGTAGCTGGCTGGTTGGTGCTACAAACTGTTCGTTCCAGCGCCATTTTTTGGCATCGACGTTGGAGTTTCGCGGCGTCACTTCAGCGCCCCGTCCTGAGATGTTAAGTGCGAGCGTGGTCACACATATGCACATTTCTGAGAAATTCGGGGTGGTGCGAATTCCTTGCCGAGTTACTCACACAAACTGCGTCTCTGCTTTGTTTCAACACTGTTCCACTTGCCATGTGTTCTGTTGTAATGGAAATAACGTTCGCCGGGAAATAAAACTTTCACAATAAATTTATAAAATCCCACACAAAATGAAACAAATAAAAATGCAAATACCCCATACTGTAATAAATAAAATAACCCAATTTTGGACACGTTACAATGTATATTGTTGCTGGGTAGAGCTTTTAGGTGTTCAGAGTAACGTGATGAAAAAGATCTTCCCGTCTGGCTTATATAGAAACTATTACAATCATTACAGTTTAATTTGTTAACACCTGTCTTGTTGTATTTGTCCATGTCCGTGTTTGTATCATTGATGTGTTTTTTGATGGTATTGTTTGTTCTGTACGCTATTTTGTACTTGTGTTTCCTGAATGTGTTGGCGATTTTGTGTGTGTTGCAGTTATGGTATGTGAGTGTGATGTATTTATTTTGTTGTGTGTTGTTGGTATTTATTGTTTTGTTGTTTTTGTTTATGATGTGTTTGTGTAGTTTGTTTATTAAATTAGGGTTGTAGCCATTTTTTATTGCTATATATTTGATTGTGTTGAGTTCATCGTTATAATCCTGTTTACTTAATGGTATTTTTGTTAGTCTATGGAGCATATGGTTGAATGCCGCATGTTTGTGTTGCGTTGGATGGTTTGTTTTGTTAATTGTTAGGTCCAGAAAATTTATACTATTGTTTTGTTCTATTTCCAGTATAAATTTTAGTTTTTGGTGTATTGTGTTTATGTATTTGTTGAAGTTTTCGACCTGTCTTGTATTGCCATTGAATAAAAATAATATATCATCCAGATACCTGTGCCAATAAATGATTTTGTTGGTGTATTTGTTGTTGTTTATTATGTGGTTCTGTTCCATGTTGTGTATGAATATTTCAGCCAGTATTCCTGATATGGGGGATCCCATCGGGAGGCCGTCTGTTTGTGTGTATATCTTGTTGTTGTATGTGAAGTAATTTTGTTCTGTAATTATTTTGGTGAGTGTGATGATCTCATGTATGTGTGTTTCGGGCTTGTTGTTTTGTCTGAGTAAATGTTCTAGTGTTTGTATGGTGTCTTTAATGGGTACATTGGTGTATAAATTGGTTATATGAAAAGATCCTAATGTTGAATTGTGTGGGATGTGGATGTGTTCGGTTTTCTTGACCAGTTCTATGTTGTTTTTGACAGAAGTGTTGTTACTGAGCTTAATGTTTTTCCTGATTGTTTTGTCTAGGTGTTTTGCGATTTTGTGGGAGGGTGCTTGTGTGTTGTTTATTAAGGATCTGATGGGAATGTTAGGTCTGAGTATTTTTGGTAAAGCATTAAGTTTTGGGGGGTTAGGTTTGATTTGTTTGAGGTATTTGGTGCTTTCTGGTTGGATTATGTGTTTTGTGTTATTTATAAATTTGTTTATTTGTCTTTGATATTTTAGTGTGGGGTCTTTATTTATTATGGACCTAACAATTAACAAAACAAACAATACACACACGTATAAAATATACTGAAAACCAACCACAACTGACATGGTCATACACAACACATCAAACCATCCAACGCAACACAAACATGCGGCATTCAACCATATGCTCCATAGACTAGCAAAACCATTACCATTAATTACCATTAAGTAAACAGTATTATAACGATGAACTCAACACAATTAAAATAGCAACAACTTTAGTAAAAATCATCAAAGAGCATACCAACCTAGAAAATAATCGGAGTGTTAAAAGCTATAAAGATTTTATCAAAAAAGTAAACCACATTACAATTCAACCAAACTACAAGCTAGTATCCTTCGACATAGTAGATTTATATACTAATGTGCCTATTGAAGAAACATTAAAATTACTTAGACGTAATTTAATAAATAATGATTCATTGGAAATACAGAAAGTTGACCAGCTGATGATGATATTAAAAATCATTCTTAATCAAAACTATTTTGCATTTGAAGATTCATATTATAAACAGAATGAAGGCCTTGCTATGGGATCTCCACTTTCTGGCATCCTGGCAGACCTATATTTAAATCATTTAGAAAACACAAAAAATTTAAAAGATAATTATTTCGCCAATAAAATCATCCATTATTCCAGATATGTAGATGACACCTTTATTATATTCAACGGGAATACCAGACAAATAGAATTGTTTAAGAATTACTTAAACAAAATTCATAATAAATTAAAATTTACTATGGAGATTGAAAACAACAGAAATATTAATTTTCTAGACTTAACAGTATCACATAACGGAAATAATTTAAAATACAAAATTTTCAGGAAACACACTTATACCGACACAGTAATACATTACGAATCACATCATCCTGTTACAAAAAAAATGGCTGTATTTAACAGTCTTGTAAACAGACTTCTAAATGTTCCCCTTGAAAGAGAAGACTACTTAAATGAGGTAAGCACTATTAAACAAATAGCCATAAACAACGGATATAAACCTACAATAGTAGATAAAATAATAAATAAACATATGAAACGTTTAAAAAATACAAATTCAAACATTATAAAAGTAAACAATAAAAATCGTAAATATCTTTCTGCCAATTTTACAGGTATTATGTCGAATATTTTAAGATCCGTTCTCAAAGATAAAAATTATATCATATCATTTAAAACAACTAATAAATTGGAAAATTACTTCAAAACAAGAATGAATTACCTTTAAAAAAAAAATCCGGTGTTTACAAAATAAAATGTGACGATTGTGAGGCTTTCTACATTGGTCAATCAGGCAGATGTTTTTACACGAGATTTTTGGAACACATTCCCAAACCGAATAATAATAAATCTAATTTTGCGCAACACTTAATATCAAGCGGACACAATTACACTAGCTTTGAAAACAATTTAACAGCATTACATATATGCAAAAAAGGTAAACTGATGGATAGTCTGGAGGAACTTGATATTTATAAAGCTATAAAAAATACCACCACAAAAAATAATATATTGAATGATCAGGTAAATTTTGCATCGAACAACTTGTTCGATACTGCCATTAGATTAGATTTTAATCTTTGACCAGTCGTGTGACGATCGCGGTAGTGAGTGCATGCATGCGGGAGCTCCGGCCGTTCTTCGTTTAAAATTTCACATGCGATTTAAAGTTTTTATTTATCATGACATAACCACAATCGTGGTTACAATTTTATATAGTAATTAGTTTTAAATTAATATCAGTGTTATCTGAAGTTGGGACCTTGTGCCCGAAACGCGTCATAACTAGACGAAACTTAGTGTCACTCAAGTGGATATAAAGGTAATAATGGATATAATTATTTAATAAGTGACACGGTACGCTAAAAAAGTATAATATAAAATGGAGCCATACAAGGCAAATATCGCGTATAAATACCAAAATCTTAAACTTAAATTATTCAAAACTAATTTGCATATAAAATTTAATAAAATCTGCTTACGTCAAAATTTAATTCCAAATTATGCTAAAATTAAAATTAAAGATTCCTCCAGATTAGCCAGAAAAACCGAACAATATGCTAGTACATTTAGAATCAAAGAAGAAATTAAATTTCTATATAGCAAGAAAATATCATTGAATTCGGCTATGTATAAGTCACAAATGGAACTATATAACAAGGTACATCCCGCATTGATCGATAGTATCATAGAACAAATAAACAGATGCATTACAAATAAAATTAAACTTCACAAACATAAACAGGCAATTAAAATCAGCCATTTGATAAACAGTAAATGTAAAGATAACATCGAAAGCACACACAAATTCTACCCTAGAATAATAAATACAACAGACGTCACTTTAACTGACGCAGAAACAAAACTTATCAGCAAAGGACTAAATTACAATTTTCCCCCCAACCTCAAAAATAAACATAACTTAATTAAAGAAATAATAGAAGCCGAGTCGGTGATAAAAAACATTCCTGACCCAGATAAAAAAAATGAAATAAGAATATTAATAAACAATAAGTTTAATAAAATAATTAAAAACAAAAACAATAATCATATACAAAATAAATTTAATTACACTAAAGCACAACATGAACAACATATAGCCATACAACTAAACAAAAAACTTTCTAATAATAATATTTACTTAACTAAGGTAGATAAGGGAAATTCTATAGCCATGCTAAAGCTTGAAGAATACACACAAAAAGTATACAACTTTATAAATAACAACAATATTACAAAATTGATGTCCGACCCTACTAAAAAATACACTTTAGAATTGAACAAAACAATAAATAAATGCACACAATTATTTAATAAACGCACACAATATTCACTAAACCAATAAATGCTAGTGCGCCTTGTTTAAGAGGTCTCCCAAAAGTACATAAACAGAATACTCCTATTAGACCTTTAAATAAAGATTTGAAACTGACATGGTCATACACAACACATCAAACCATCCACGCAACACAAACATGCGGCATTCAACCATATGCTCCATAGACTAACAAAAATACCATTAAGTAAACAGGATTATAACGATGAACTCAACACAATCAAATATATAGCAATAAAAAATGGCTACAACCCTAATTTAATAAACAAACTACACAAACACATCATAAACAAAAACAACAAAACAATAAATACCAACAACACACAACAAAATAAATACATCACACTCACATACCATAACTGCAACACACACAAAATCGCCAACACATTCAGGAAACACAAGTACAAAATAGCGTACAGAACAAACAATACCATCAAAAAACACATCAATGATACAAACACGGACATGGACAAATACAACAAGACAGGTGTTAACAAATTAAACTGTTATGATTGTAATAGTTTCTATATAAGCCAGACGGGAAGATCTTTTTCATCACGTTACTCTGAACACCTAAAAGCTCTACCCAGCAACAATATACATTGTAACGTGTCCAAAATTGGGTTATTTTATTTATTACAGTATGGGGTATTTGCATTTTTATTTGTTTCATTTTGTGTGGGATTTTATAAATTTATTGTGAAAGTTTTATTTCCCGGCGAACGTTATTTCCATTACAACAGAACACATGGCAAGTGGAACAGTGTTGAAACAAAGCAGAGACGCAGTTTGTGTGAGTAACTCGGCAAGGAATTCGCACCACCCCGAATTTCTCAGAAATGTGCATATGTGTGACCACGCTCGCACTTAACATCTCAGGACGGGGCGCTGAAGTGACGCCGCGAAACTCCAACGTCGATGCCAAAAAATGGCGCTGGAACGAACAGTTTGTAGCACCAACCAGCCAGCTACAGGAAATGTCGTTAAGCCACGCCTACTGCTAGTGACATCAGTGTAGCAGAGGCAAATATCGTCCCCGGTTACCACACATAAGTAGTATATGTATGTATGCGCTGGGACTCAAAAAACAGCCATGTATGCGCTGGGACACAATACCCACTATGTATGTATGCGCCAGGACAAAAAAAACAGCCATGTATGCGCTGGGACACAATACCCCACTATGTATGTATGCGCTAGGACAAAAAAAACAGGCATGTATGCGCTGGGACACAATACATGTATGCGCTAGGACACTCGCTATTGTCTCCCCCCCCTTTTAGTAAAAAATGTAAATATAAACAGTAAAAAATGTAAATATAAACAGTATAAAATGTAAATATAAACAGACGGCGACGGCGTTTGTTGACACGCCCCCGCCCCGCGTACACAATAGACATTCCGAGTTCGTTGACGTGTTTTTTTTCTCCTTTTTACAGTGTAGACAGCGTGGCGTCCGCCGTCCGTCTTTACCTAAATATATTACATTTTTATTTTGTAATCGTGATCGTGTCTTTAACGATTGTGTTATTCTATAGTAAACCGTGACCGTGACCTTGAAACACACTGACCTAGTAACAAAAATGTAAATATAAACACGCTGACCTAGTAAAAAATGTAAATATAAACAGACGGCGTTTGTTGACACGCCGCGTACACATAAACATTCCGAGTTCGTTGACGTGTTTTTTTTTCCTTTTTTAGCGTCGTCTTTACCTAAATATATTAAATTTTATATGTAACGATTGTCTTGGTATACAGATAAGAGAAGAGCGTCGTCTATACCCTAAATATATTAAATTTTATATGTAACGATTGTCTTGGTATACAGATAAGATATGAATTAGCTTAGTCGGTAACGTGCAACTGTATTATTCTAATAATAGATTATATGTAAGGTAAGTATCAATTGTTCTGTTCAATCCCTAGTTAATTCATACTTTTTTTTTTTTTTTTTAAATATATTTATTCATTATTTTTATACTTTTTTATTTTCACGTTTTAACATGAATTTGTTTTTAGATATGTTAACCGATAATAACGTTTATATAATACACGTTTGCAGTTGGTTTATTAGTGTTCCAACGTGAATTCTGAAAGTAACATCCTAGTTAATAACATGTCGGTAGTTACAAATTTACTATATATAGTAATTGTTCAAATATTACTAATAAATTCTTTAGCCGATAATACAACACAGATTGAAGTGGATAAAGTTAAGCAATATTTATATGAATATGGTTATCTTCAAACAGATGATGAATCTTCGTTGCAAGCGGTAAATGAATCAGATATTACTAATGCGTTACTTATATTTCAAGAATACTATAAATTACCTACTGATGGTAAATTAAATAATGAAACTATAAATTTAATGTTAAAACCTAGATGCGGTAATAGTGATATTATTTTTGATTATCGAGTATCCAGTTTTAAATGGAACAAGCCTGAAGTAACATGGCATTATTATTTAGCGAATCAAGAGGTGTTAGAATTGACTAAACAAGCTTTTGCAGTATGGGAGGAAAAGTCTGGTATACGTTTTAAACATGATAGAGTAAATACAGATATTTTAATTTCTAATAAACGATTGAAACATATGATGCAAAAAGAATCGTGGCAATGTACGAGAACGTTTGACGGTAAAGGTGGAACATTAGCACATGCATATTTTCCTGATTATAATAATTCAAGGCGAGAAATTCATATTGATGAAGACGAAAAGTGGTCATATTCGACTGGTAACGTTGTTCCTCTTGGCCACACAAGTTTGTATGCAACGTTAATACATGAAATCGGTCATGTTATAGGTTTATCACATTCAGATGTATCAGATTCTGTAATGTATGCTTATTACAACGGTAAAATAGAGTTAGGTGATGATGATGTTTTAGCCATTCAAAATTTATATGGTAAGGCAGATAACACTTCTATAATATCTTTCATACCGGAGTCACCATCTTCTTCGGTACCAAAAATACAAAACGAGCATCCTATAGATACAAATAAAATCGATCTTTGTAATTTTAAAAATATTAATTTATTTTTAATTGCTGATAAACGATTATATATATTATATAAAAAATGGTTGTGGATAATAAATCCGGCAGAAATGATATATACCAAACCGCTCATAATAGAACATTGGTTAACGTTTCTTCCAAAGAACTTCACAAAAATTTTAGCTGTATATCAACGACCATCTGGTGAGATAGTTATGTTTATAGATTCTTTGGTATTCATGTTCGATTTAATGAGTCTTAAATTAAGTCATGGTTATCCAAAGCATATCCAATCTTTATTTAACATACAACCGGATAATTTACATGCGGTATTCAACAGTTATACAGGTAAAACTTATATATTTCATGATGATAATTATTATAGAGAAGTCAATGAGTGTACGTTCACTACTAAATCATGGGGTTATATATCTGAAACATTTCCTGGAATACCGCCTAAAATCGATTCATCATTTAGATTTTCTGATGGTAATTTATACTTTTTTAAGAACAATACTGTGTATGTCTTTAATGAATTTACGGGTGAGTTAGTTAGAACAGAAAAAAATAATCTATCGATATTCGGATTGAAATGTGTAAATGATGATGTACTATACAAATTAAAAGAATTAATATTACAATTGATAATTCAAAAGAAAGACCAATCGATATCAAATAATAATCGATAGTAATGTTGATGAACAAGAATAAAAGTTCAGTTTCCAAGAGCATAATGATTTGAACGTATAGTTGTGAAGAATACGTGAAGCGGTTAACATGGAGAAAGGAAATATTCATGCTTTCAATTGGTGTATATATTGCATAGAATCTACTGATTCAACGTTTAATGAAATATGTTATTTTGTAAATAATGAATTTTCTGAAGCAAATGTTACTATAATTGAAAATGAACAAATTATCAAGATACAATCCCCAACGATTTGCTTCTATGACGATATATTACAAAGGTTAGAAAAATATCGAAACCAATTAATAATCGATATTGATTTTGAAGAAGAATACAAAACTCTCCGTTGGAAGTAGTTAGTTAGTAGAGGCTCAACAAGTTGGATGCAATGTCAAAAATGGCGAAGTTGTGCGAAAAATTGAACCCCTGTAAGTTATTACAAGATTTTTTTGAAGAAGCAGGATTTATTTTTAATGGTGATTTAGACAGTATTGTGTGTCGTGAGTGTGGATTTAAAACAAGAGGATCTTTATCTATTTCGCATATTCAATTTATGCACAAACTTTTTAATTCAGAATGTAAAATGGTATGTTATATATATGATAAATATAATAATTATGCACTATACAGTATATTATTACATATTGATGATATAATGAATGCGAAAAAATGTATATCAGAAACTGAAGAAATTATGAAGTTAACATTTTGCTGTTGGCCTAAACGTTTACCACGAGTTGATAATTTAGTATCGGCAGGTTTTTTGTATACTGGAGTGGACGATGATTTAATGTGCATAGACTGTAAAGTTATACTTCACGATTGGCAAGACACAGACGATCCATGGTTTGGACACGCTAAGGCATCTCCAAATTGTTTACTTGTTAAATTACACGGAGTCATAAAAGATGGTTTCATTAAGTGACAAAAGTGGAAAATGTATTGAAGACTTTTTTAAAAATCAAAGATTTGTTGATGATTCGGATAATATTGTTTGTTCTAAATGCGGTTTTAAAACTATATGTTTTAATACTATTACGCATATAAAAGATGGTTTCATTAAGTGACAAAAGTGGAAAATGTATTGAAGACTTTTTTAAAAATCAAAGATTTGTTGATGATTCGGATAATATTGTTTGTTCTAAATGCGGTTTTAAAACTATATGTTTTAATACTATTACACATATTCAATTTATGCACAAACTTTTGTATCCGACATGTAAAACTGTACGTTATATATCTTATAAATATGAAGACTATATCAGATCAAAAAAGTGTGTTGCTAATTTTGTTAATATATTGAAAGTGAAAATAAAATTTATAAAAAACAGAGTTGATGTGTTTTTGTTAGATATTTGTTTAACCTTATTACATTTTATATGTAACGATTGTCATTCTATAGTAAACAATTATACGTAAGGTAGGAGTTGGTTTATTAGTGTTCCAACGTGAATTCTGAAAATAACATCTTAGTTAAATATGTCGGTAGTTAAAAAATTTTACTAACGAAACCGTCATTGATAAAGAGTACAGCAGATAATCCCACTGAACCTTTTTAATCAATGTAAACATGACCTCAAGATTAACACTGACCTATTAAAAACATATAAACATATACAGACGGCGTTTTTCTTGTTGACACGTATACGTTCTTGTGATAACGTTGTAATCAACGTGAACATGACCCTCGAATACACTGATCTATAGCGTCGTCTTAAAAAATACTCCATTTTTGATAGTTCAGTCAAAATGAAGAATTTAACACTGCAAGATGTCTTATTTCATCCTATGTTTGATAGATTCGTCATGAATAAAACAAAAGTAGAGATTGAATTTATGCGAGATATATTGTTGGTACTTCTAAAGTGTCGTAAAGTGTTGGAATTTTATAATTCAGACGGACTGAAAGAGATTACACCGGAACGTAGAGGACAAAGCGGTGAGGCGTTTATACATTTTCTTGAATGTCCATGGGCACATGAATCTACTGTGGATGGGCCGGATACATGTGTTTGTTGTTATATATCTACACATTGTGGTGATATCATTAAGCTTCTCGATGAACGATTCAAGTGACTTTTATATAACGGTAAGTACTCCAAGACACTATTGTACATTACAATTTTTTTGTAATTAAATATATAGAATGTATAAAAAATAAAAATATGTAATTACCTGTGTGTGTATGTCTCTCTTTCGCATAAAAAATCTTGAAATAAGGTATTTTCAAAAGTTTTGTGTACACATACAAATCGCTATCGGGCGATGTACGTGCTGCTCACACACACACACACACACACACACATTGATGAAATTAGAAAGTTTATATTTATTCGACAAATATTAACGTCCTCTCTCTCGCTCGCAGACGTCGAAATAATAATAATATTTTTAATAAAACAATTATCAGTTTAAATAATAATTTTCATGATTGTAAGATACAATCTGTAAATTATTCAGCTTCACAGTAAATGTTAGCCTATTGTATGTGTGTGTGTGTGTGTGTGTGTGTGTGTGTGTGTGTACGTGTGCTATGTAAATTGTTTGTACATCAATGAATATTTGAATCTTTCGATGTAGCATTTCACATAATTTAATGTACTTTACAAATAGAGGTTTACAACGAATTAGATTAAAATAAACTATAATTTGTTTAAATGGCCTTCAGTAAGAAACTATGCTAAACCATTGTAATACAAGAGGTCATTGACACGACTTTACACTGACACAATGCAGTCTCTCTCTCTCTCTCTCTCTCTCTCGCTCTCTCTCTGAGTTAAGCTGGTGTTAAGTGATATTTACAATGAAACTATTTTCAAATAAAAATGATGTTGGTTCGACAACCTTTTGTTTTTTAAGACTATAACAAGAATGAGACAAGGATCAACTCTCTCACACACACACACACACACACACACACACACACACACACACACACACACACACACATTTAGTATGAACAGACGTGTCTTTGTTAGTAAAATGTACAAATCACATGACTTTATGTAAACTTCAAAGGGTTCAAATGTTTCAAAATAAAAATATATAAAACAAAAAATACAGAATATATGAAATGTATATTACAAATAAAATATATATTACATATTATGATTTTTTTTTTTTTTTAATTTGTGAAGCAATCTTCATTTGGTACTACATTAAGCTGATCCTCGGACTTTACTTTTCTGGGTGCTTCATAAAACATAATATCACTACCATCAATAACCTGTGGTACAATACTTCTATTCAATGGTAACACCTAAAACAAAAAAAGCATTAAATAAAACATGCAAAAAAAAGCATTAAATAAAACATGCAATCAGTATTAATAATAATACAAAATCACTGTTTTATTATTTTAAAATACTGTAATTTTCATCTAAAATATATTTAAAAACAAAATACAGACTATATGAAATGTATATTAACAAATATATATTTACAAAATAAGTATATTACAACTCAGGAAAGAGTGGTACGTAATTTTCACTCACCCAATCTTTTATAAATTTGCCATAATTGGCACCACCAGCATAGGTGGTAATAAACTGAGTGTAAATTTGTGATAATTCTTTTTTCACTTCTGTCTCGCCTTGAGACTTCGTGGAGCGACGTTGTAATAGTTCTCTATCTCTATTATACTTCACTTGAGTGGAGCGCCTTTCTATCCAATCTACAATGTATCTTTCAAAACTGTCTCCAGACATATTATACTCGACTAAAACAAAGACATTCACGTTTATCACTTAATATATTATCATGATATTTTCATTATTGAATAAATTTTCTCTCTACATAGCAGTTGTAAAAGTAGTCATATACATTATGTGCTATATATACAAAAGGCTTTCAACAGGTTATCTATGATTATACTTACAATTTTGTACAAAAAATATTCATATCAGTTCCATATTTATAAAAAATAATTGTTCATATATTTTTTTGTTAGCGTGTTCTTTTTGAATAATTGTTCATATATTTTTTTTTCTCTAGTATTAGGAATTACATGAATATTTTTTATATCATAACCCAATTGACGCACTATAAAATGCGAATCATAATTAGAACTACCATGTATGAAAACAGGTACAAATTTCTGTTGTTGTCGTTTCAAGTTACACGTATTACATAATGTTGAACGAAATTGACCAGTTAAATGACAATGATCTCGAACTTTAGGATATAATAATGTAAATTCCTTGTTACACATCTCGCAATGTGTGACCGATTTAAATTTCATTTTATCATCTCGAGTCATATGTAACGGAATATTTTGTTTAATAAGTAAACCGATTAAATTAATTTTTTCAACTAAAAATATCATAAATTTTTTCGCAGCATTTTTACCACGATATAAGTATGGTTCCGAAGGCAATTGGTTTCTTATACTTTCAGGGATATTGCTATCTATAACAAAAATATACGCAAAAAACTCATTGGAATATGAAATTCATTAATTGCAGTAAATTTGTTTTCGGGGTTGGGCAAACAAGTACTAACAGGTTTCAAAATACATTCGAAATCTGCATATACTACAATAGGAACTCTATATTGATAATGAAATTTATTAAATTGTAATATGTTGTTATCAGTAGTGGGTAATACTATTTTTACGGGAGAATATTTTCCGCAATATCTATTATGATTTTTCAATTGTTTTGACTTTTTAGTAAAAAACGATAAACAACGTTTACATATTTCAATTTTTTCTGTATGTTTTGTTAACTGTGATCTTATTAACTGGGAAAAATTCTTTATATAACAATAATGATAATTAGCATTATTACAATTTTGTACAAAAAATATTCATATCAGTTCCATATTTATAAAAAATAATTGTTCATATATTTTTTTTGTTAGCGTGTTCTTTTTGAATAATTGTTCATATATTTTTTTGTTAGCGTGTTCTTTTTGTGTGGAATATGTATTTGTTATAAAACGAATAATATTCTTAGTTATTTTACTAATGTAAATTACAATAGAAAGATAGGTTATCTATGATTATACTTACATTTTTGTAAAGATCCGATGTATTGAGACCTATGCTGGCTAAAAACCAATCTATTGCTATAAACTGTTTTTTATTGTATGGCTATTTATACTGTCAACCGATCGATAACAGGAAAACAGTAAACAATGTATTTTGAACCAATACCGTGCTGTTGTTTAAATTTTTTAAAAACTGTTGTCAATAAAATGCGCTGTGACTGATACTGAATAATCGGTAATTATTTAACCTCTTGATCTCGTATTTTTGTTGTTGTCGGTAAACAAAATATTTACTTGATTTTTTAATCTTCTACTTACGCGTATTGAGAAGGTGTGAAACTGATAATGTATTTTCTGTGTATATAAACCGATTGAAAATTGTGGTTAAATTTTTTTAAACTGTTGTCAATAAAATGCGATGTGACTGATAATGAATAATCAGTAATAATTACTTGACCTCTTGATCTCGTATTTTTGTTGTTGTCGGTAAACAAGTTATTAACTTGACCTTTTAATCTTCTACTTACACGTATTGAGAAGGTGTGAAACTGATAATGCATTTTCTGTGTATATAAGCCGATTGAAAATTGTGATTCAGCATCCAGAAACATACCAGCTACTACAGTCTGCGATCGTCATTAAGGTAATATTATTATTTTTATTTTTTGTTATGTTCTACACAAGAACATGTACAGTAATTCTTGGTTACCTGTAAAATATGTGTTTTTCCTATGTTATTTTAAATATATTATTATAAAAGTATACAAAAAAATTAATTTGTCTTTGTTATAAGTGTTAACTATATTATTTTTATATAATGTGTTCTATACGTTTATCTATTAATTTTATTTTTTTATCTAAGTTATTAAAGGTTTCATTTTAGTATTTAAAATATATTTTCTATTTTTTCTGTTTTATTTAATTTATCTTTGTTTAGTTTTGTATAATAATTCTTAGGTTACCAGTCACAAAATTAGTAATTTAACGAAAATTTATTTTTGTATGTTATAGATTTTGATTTCTGTGTATATAAGCTGATTGAAAATTGTAATTCAGCATCCAGAAACATACCAGCTACTACAGTCTGCGATCGTCATTAAGTAATATTATTATTTTTATTTTTTGTTATGTTCTACACAAGAACATGTACAGTAATTCTTGGTTACCTGTAAAATATGTGTTTTTCCTATGTTATTTTAAATATATTATTATAAAAGTATACAAAAAAATTAATTTGTCTTTGTTATAAGTGTTAACTATATTATTTTTATATAATGTGTTCTATACGTTTATCTATTAATTTTATTTTTTTATCTAAGTTATTAAAGGTTCCATTTTAGTATTTAAAATATATTTTCTATTTTTTCTGTTTTATTTAATTTATCTTTGTTTAGTTTTGTATAATAATTCTTAGGTTAACTATATTATTTTTATATAATGTGTTCTATACGTTTATCTATTAATTTTTTTTTTTATCTAAGTTATTAAAGGTTCCATTTTAGTATTTAAAATATATTTTCTATTTTTTCTGTTTTATTTAATTTATCTTTGTTTAGTTTTGTATAATAATTCTTAGGTTACCAGTCATAAAATTAGTAATTTAACGAAAATTTATTTTTGTATGTTATAGATTTTGATAATTTAAAATCTTATCATTGTAATGGATGCTCAGCATGAAGAAGGTCTTTTATTTAATTTGTGTTTGTTTAGTTTAACATATATAAATAATATGTATAACAATTCTTAGTTACCAGTTATAAATTAGTAATGTAATGAAAAATTATTTTTTGTATGTTATAGATTTTGACAATTTAAAATCTTATCATTGTAATGAATGCTCAGCATGAAGGAGGTCTTTTATTTAATTTGTCTTTGTTATAAATAATATGTATAACAATTCTTAGTTACCAGTTATAAATTAGTAATGTAACGAAAAATTATTTTTGTATGTTATAGATTTTGACAACTTAAAATCTTAAATCATTGTAATGGATGCACAACATGAAGGAGGTCTTCATCATGAAGAATGTTTGTCGTTAGAAGACATTTTAAAATTAATTTATTATCTGGGTCTATCTTCCTACGGTCAATGGGAAGATATGATGAAAAAAATTCAACCAGACATTATCTCAATAGATAATGTTAATGTTTTTTCTCTATATATTCAATTACGAGATGTAACCAAAAAAATAAAATTTGCTCTCGAAACTACAATTGTTAATTCACAAAAAGACTTGATGTTTTTAAATAATTATTTATTCGATATTGACGAAATATATAACTATTTTAATACAAATATTGTTCATTTTAAAGAAAAAATATATTAAGAACAACGTTTTCTATAATCAATTCTATTATAAAAAATAAAATGATGTATAGATTTGAAGATGAAGAAGAAGAAGATCCGATGAACATTGACATTGTTAATAATGACGATGATGATGACGATGGTGATGATGATTTTAAAAGATTATTTAAATCAGTTAAACGTTATACATCTAAAAACGAAAAAACTGATGAATTGTATGATCAGTATATTTCTTTTAAAAAAGATGATTCAACTAAAACTTTAACAACACCCGGAGAAAAGGGTCGTTACTTAATAAAAATTGATATAACTGATGTTAACGATTTAAAAGGAATAAATAAGAAAGACAGATGGACTAAAGCTGCCTATAGAAGTCAATTTTTATTGCAAAGTAAAGATTCTACTTATATGCAATTGCATAAAATTGTATTGTCAAAATCACGCGAATTGGCTAAGATAAAAAATATTAAAAAACAAACTTATAAAAACTAATCTTAATGTTTTTGGTTAAGATAAAAAAATGTTTCCTATAAAAAAAGAAATTTTTAAAAATGAATATTTTTGTTTTAAATATATTCCTACAAATTATGGACAATAAAAATTATAATTGTAATATAGACTATATGTTTTGAATATATGTTTTTTAGTATTAATAAATCAAAAAATCAAAATGTTTTAAAATTTTTATTTTTTTTTTAAAAAAAAAACCTTTATTTTACATATAATTACAATAAAAAGTTAAGTAATCATACAGTCCCAACAATTTATTCTTTTAGTGTCTTCATCATGTTCATCACACAAACAGTTCCAATATTGAATTATCCATTTAGTAATATAAAACACGTTACTTAATGCACAGTTTGTTGAAGAATGATCATACGGACAACGTATACTATTTAAAGACTGCTTCTTCAAGACGCTTAGAGACGGACACTTGAGTGATTCAATATCCACTATTTTTACATGACAGTTCAATTCTTTTTGTAAAGCTATTTTTTTTTCACGTCCTTTTACATAAATGCACTTTCCATATATATATGAATTTAATATTACTGGAAGTTCACTATATTCTGTTAATCCACAATTCCAACTAAGTCCCAGATAATTATTGTTAATCCAGTCATTAACTTTTTTTTTCTTTTCTGATAGATGTCTGTAATCGAATGGAGGTAAGAATAAGTATTGATTACAAACATCAGCGAATTTAGTGTTTACTATAGGTTGCACGCACAGTTCTTTAATAATATAATTATTTCCATCATCGCGAAAACTTTGAAAATCGATAACATATTCCATTGCGTGCAACAGCAGAACTGATATCAGTTTTATCAGTGTAGTAATGTCACGTTCTCAGTACGCACGCGTAAAATAGGAGATCAAAAGATCAACTACGTTAATACAAAATTATACAGTTAAGCAATCATACAGTCCCAATATTTTTGTCTTTCAATTTCTTGTTCCAGTATTCGATAATCCACTTAGTTAAATTATGTACATTATTTAAAGCACAATAATACGAATTATGTTTGAAAGGACAGTGAATAGAATATGGAGTCTGCTGTTTTAACACTTTTAAGGATGGACAATCGAGTGTTTCCATATCTACTATTTTCACATAACAATTAAATTCTTTTTCTAATGCTACTTTTTTTTCTGATCCTTTAACATAAATACATTTACCGTTCATATATTTATTTAATATAAACTCTAGATCGTTATAATCTTGAAGACCGCACTTCCAGCTAAGTCCAAGATTGGTTTTAATCCATTTATTAACGTTTTTTTTCTTCTCTGACAAATGTTTGTAATTAAATGGTGGTAAAAACAAATACTGATCACTAGCACCAGAAAATTTGTTATCTTGTATACACTGAATACAAAGTTCTTTAAAAATGAAATTGTTTCCATCATCGCGAAAACCTTGAAAATCGATAACGTATTCCATTGCGTGCAACAGCAGAACTGATACACTTTTTATCTACGTAATTATATTTTAAATACTTTTCTTACAGTACCAGATAAAGGCGTATATTGCATAATTGTATCGTAAAAAATGAGACAGTAGATAGTAGTTTTTTCCGGTATGTCTGTTGACGTCTCAATATCCAGACGGATGTCTATTGAACCAGTTTTTAATGATTCATTTTGTTTTGAACAATCAATTACACAAAAAGGTGTATCCGTTAGAAAGTTTGAACGGTTTATCATTGGCGAATTTTCACTGTTGTAATAATACGAGGACTGAAATATTGAATAATACTCATGTAGAATCGACGTTTCACCATTAAAATTATCATACGGATAGTATTCTGAATTTAAATATAACTTTACGTTATAAAATGAGGCAAGATCAAAATGTGCTGGGTTTTTGTGTACATTATTTTTTCTGTCAGTTTGAAAACCTACAATAACGTAACGAGGTTTATCTGATTGTGATGATGTTTTAACAGTCCAAGTAAGTTTGTTTGCTTTTGGCACAGACGGATACTCGTAAAGTTCCCATTTTCGAAACGGCATTAATAAAGGTCGATCAATTTGTATTATCTTCAGTAAATCTACCTTTACTACGTCATTAACATAAACATACGGAATTCTCCATGATATATATTTTATTTTTAATTTGTATGTGTTTACTGATTCAGGTAAAATTATTGCATTATTATCAGTGGACGCTCTAATTAAAACTAATTCTTGCTTTATATTTAACAAAATCTTTTTAAAATCTTCAGCAAATCCGAACAACCTTTTTAATGGGATACAGAAGCTAATATCTTTCGATGATGGTGTCATATGACTTATTAAATCTGAAGCCCATCCACTATTTTCTAAAGTGTTAATTTCATGTGGTTTAATTGTTAACATATTTTTAATTGTTGATGTTATTCCAACATTTTTAACTCTATCGATTTCTGATCCATTTATTTCGTATCTAATTTCATCAAACAAAAATGCTAAAGCATTTGAACATAGTTTTAAAGTTTGATCATGTATACCGTTATTATTAGTGTATTCTATTTTTATATGAAGGTAACTTTCACACGGTAATGTGTACACATCTTGTTGATTAATTGGAATTCTAATTTCGTCATTATTATTGAATGTAGTAGAAGTGTACGGTAAATGAGTGTGATAAGCTAATCCTACTATCGAGTCATCTGTATACACAAGATCCTCTATAATGTTTAGAATGCTAGCGTTTACGTTTTGAATATTAAGATTCATTTTTTGTTTAAATAATCCTTTATTACTGTTAATCCCAATGACTGTAGAAATTTCAGGTTTTGTGGTGTTAACCGGTCGATATTCATATCTTTACTACTTATAATTGGCTTATTTGCAGTTGTTTTATTGATTCCGTAATAAAAAATAAGACCCATTATTATTGTTTTCTCAAATACAAACGTAACGTTATTATTTCGTTTCGAAAATTAATCAATCTTCCTTGTTGATCTTCTAGTCTTACTACAATAGTATGTATCCTAGATGTGTTTACTGGTAAATATATCACGTTAGTCGGTTTTTCAACAATTTTAAAACCTGGCGGAACACTAGGATAGAATTCGTGTATTATGTGATCTGGAATTCCGTTGTTAAACGAACCATTAATTAAATTAGTAATCAATCGGATGCTCTCTACTCGAACAATACTTATCGGTAAGGTTGAACTGTACCATTTATTTCGATTTATTATGCATGTTTCAAATCCTAATATGGTTGCTAACGAATCGGGTTTACTAAAATCAATTTGAACGTTAGAATAAATTTCACTTTTTAATGTATTATTATTCGCCTTTATAATTATTTTTACATTTTCATCATGTTGAATTAAGTAATCGTTTATAAACGTTGCGATATCTGAAATTTCATAAGAACCAGTAGGCAATACTATTTTCTTATCACTACCATAATATAATACATTGTTAATTCCTTCCTCTATATTGGGTATTGAATGATATGTCATAAAGTCAATTAATCCTAGTTCCCATTTTTCATCACTTAACTCGATAGGTGGAAAAATATCACATGTTAATACGGATCCTTTACCGCTTAGACAAAACATTATTGCTGAGAAACTGTAAACACAAATGACCGCAGTTGACTGCATCCATATTTTGTCTTCGTGTATAATTATAAACGATTTCAATAGATCGTTGACTTGATGAATAAAAGTAATTAATTAGTTCGATAGGCGGTCTTAAATTACCAAAACTATCAAAATAATTAACTTTATTTTTACGTTTAATATAACATACCCAGTGAGTACCATGGCCATAACTATTATCTAAATTAACTATTCCGGTTTCATTTTGCCAAATTCCAGTGTGTAACGGTAATGTGTCAAGCATAAACACTCCTCTGAAATTAGGAATCTTTAATTGTTTAACATACAGTAGTAAATCTGGAATTGAAAGCGGACGTATAGGAATACTCTTTATTATTTTCGCCGTCGTTGTTTCGTTTTTCTTTTCTTTGTTTTTTTTTTTAGACCTCCTCCTATTTTTTTATACGGTCTCAAATATAAACCTTTTCCACTTTTACCAGCAAAACGTTTCAAATAATTATAAACTGTATTGGACATAGTTTTTTTTTTCTTTTTTATTCCCCCACCAAATTTACTTTTAGCTTTCATTATGTTAGTTACTGACCACGCTGCAGCTTTCTCCCCGAACGATGCGTCACTTGATTTAACACGTTCCCAAGCTCTTTCAGCTAATTCCTTATCAGCCTTAGCGCGATTTATAGAATCTGAATACTTTGAATATATAATATCGTGTTGTTTACAAGCAGCGTCAAGCTTATTAATTCCTGGATCACCTCTTTGTAATCGTTTCGCTAAATTTGTACCGGGTCCACAATACTGATAACCGGGTAAATGAAGTTCAACAGGTAATAAATCAATTGACTTGTTTATAACATTTTCAAGAATATTACTCACCAGACCACCACCTTCTATCTTGTTTGGATACAGATGCATTTATGACGCTTCATATAAACTTTGTATTATATATACAATGCGAAATTCGTTTATAGTTTTAACAGGATTGTCTTTAGTGCACTCCTTATATAATTTGTATAATATTCTAACTAAGCTACTGTCAACTTTATAGTCTTCTAGATCTAATTTAAATGCATTCATAACTCTTGTTAAAGTCTTTTGGTTTATAACGTCTGTATCATCTTTAGAATCAGCAATATTAGTCAATCTGCTTCCATTAAAATCTATACTATTTTCCTCTTCACTTCGTGAATAATATATTTTATCATCTATATATTGTTTGCATTCATCTTTTGTATTATTTATACCTGTTAATAAAGTCTGTTTATTTATAGCATCAAGCAAATTAATAGGATTTGCTACATTAATTAACCTTTTTTGCTTGAAATCACAACAATTAGTTTGTGTATTTTCATCAGGTAATTTATTATCAACATAAAGTTTATTGGCAGCATCAAATTTATAAACAGGTGATGCGATTTGAGACACACGATTATTCTTGAATGAATACACTGGATTATTATCCACCTTAATTGGTATTATATCAGCTAAATATGATTTAGTAGCATTTTCTAAATAATTTTTATTTACAGCGTCACAAGGTTCGTTAGGATCGGCTAAATTAATAACTTTTTTCATCTTAACATCGTAACAATCGTCTGTTTTTGTTAAAGTAATCGAATTTGTTCTCATATATTTTACATTTACGGCATCATCATCCAATTCAGGATCGCCCACATTACATAATCGTTTATTACTTATATTAAAATTTCCGTCGTCAGTTAATTTAAATCCTTCTCCAGGCGGTCCACGCTGAACGTTGGAACTAGCCACTAGATCACCACTATAGTGTCCGAATTTATCGACACTCATTTTGAAAATATCGCTTCAAACGTTGCTGCATCTTCTTTGATTATACCGGCCTCCTGTAGCTCTTCAATAATTGATAATATTTCATTTTCATGACTCGAATGACCTGCACTTTGTGAAGCAATCAATAATTTTAATCTATCGCATAATTCATTTACATTATTCCAGTACACAAAAACTGGCTTACTGTTACTGTAATTTAACAAACCGCGACCTTCTGTACTATGCAATCGGCTACTTCTAACTTTTGATGTGGATGATTGTAAAAGCTTATTAATAATAGGCTTAATTATATTTTTATATTTGTAACTAGTACTGCTTTTAACTCTGTTTGTCTTTAAACTTAAATATGCCGCGGTTTCACTTATTATACGCGAATATTCGTCTAAATCTTCTTGAGAATATACATATGCATTGGGGTTTTTCATAAAAATAAGATCGTACAAACCAGGTGTACCTTTGTACATAACATTATTAATTGTAATAATATCACTTTCATCAGTCTTTAAGGGGTATTTACCTAACATTAAAATATTATTATCTCCAAAATATGGACCAAAAACGTGATCAATATTATGATTACTGTCATCAAAAAATTTACGCATATAATGTCTTATTAACGGACCTTTAAACCATATATCGATAAAAGGTTCAATTGATTGTCGTCCTTCTGATGTTGACATTAATTCATCAACCGTGGGTAAGGTTTCATACGTTATTTCTTCTTCACGCGGTAATGGTAACGGCGTTTCTACTGTTCGTTTGTTCGATATCGGGATGTTTTCGGCCTCTTCTGAAAACCTTTTGTTTTGTAAACGCGACTGAATATCGTCCATTTCAACATCTAATTGTTGTTCTTCTTTTTTAATCAATGATGAATTTGTTTTCTCTTGTACTAACTTTTGTAACGGAGTGATAATAGGTTTCAACGATTTTTCTGCAAACTGTTCTTCATCAATAACATTTTGTGTTAGAGTCTGATGTTTCTTTCGAATATTTTTTCTTATTTTTTTAATTTCATTAACGAGCTTCTCTTGCTTGTCAAGGGAACGTGACTTCTTCGATGACATATTGATAAGTAATAAAAAAAATTTCGATTACAAATTAGTAATATAGATATCAAAATCAAAACGATAACGACCGCCACAATTCATATCACTTTCTTTATCTATAACAAAAAAACCCTTTTTACGTCTTGTCCATGCTTTAGAACAAAGTTCTTTAAACATTTCAAATGTCATATCAGTATTAACATGATCTCTGTATATATGTTTTAAATTTAGTTCGTCTTGTTGAAAAATAATTATTAAATTCGCGTTATCACGAATTAAGTGTTTCGGAATTCGAACATACGTTTGACATATATAAATAACATTATTATTTTTATGTCTACATATTGTAAAATGATTTCTTATATTATCTTGTTGTTCACATGCTACATCATCAAATATAATAACTGAATTTTGTTCAGTATCATCAGGATGAATGACTTGATCATTTTCTGAAAATTTATAGTATTGTATTGATGGTATACCTGATAAAACTGTTTCTAAAAATTTGTACTTTGACTGATACAACGATTTTGAAAAAACATAAACGTTCTCAAAACATAAACCATTAGGACTGAACAAAAGATTAAGCATTAGGTTTGTTTTACCTGTATTACTGGGCCCAATGATAAGAGACCTGACATTATTTGGTAACAACTCGCTATGGACTCTTTCTTTTTTCTCCATAGATTTATCAAAATTACAAATACGTATTTTGTTTGTTTGTTGTACTATTTTCATGATTGAAAAAAAAAAATTCAAATGATTTGGTTTTTATCAATCCAACTGTTATGCGACTTATCGTATCCTAACCACTGAACAAGTAATTTATTACCTTTACGTTTTAATATTTTTTCAATTAAAAATATATTGTCGTATTTTGTTTTACTAATTTCTTGTTCGTAAAATCCGCCATCTAATACGGTTCCTGTATCATCTTTTAAAATATATGTTCTAGGTACTGTTTGTTTAATATTATGAATTGTAAATATTTCATTTGTCCAATTTGGTAAATAACCCTTAGTAAAAATTTGTTTGTATTTACTAATTCTCACTCTATCCCCAACTTTATATTTTGCAGGTTTCTTATTAACAGGTATTCGTTTTTTATTTATTTGTGTTAATACCCTTTTCTCATTATTTATATTAACATCTTTAGGTTTCATACTTATAGTTCTATGTACAGTATTATTATATTTTTTCAATAAATGAGGAAGTACTTCGATCCATGTATACTTTCCACTGGTAGTAAACCACTTCCACATATGGTTTTTTAAATTACGATTAAAACGTTCAATAATAGAGGCTTTTTTATCTGAATAAGTTGAATAATGATTTATATTATAATGATTAAATAATTGCTGAATCGGTAAATTGTAAAATTCTTTTCCTTTATCAGTTTGCAAATGTTTCATTTTGTTTACATGTAATATAGGTCTTAGAGCTTTTACAATGTCGTGTGAGGTTTTTGATTTTAACGGAACTGCAAATGCAAATTTACTAAAACAATTTATCACTGTTAGTATATATTTATAACCTTTATTCAACTTTGAAAAAGAAATCATTTCTACAAGGTCAGCTTGATACAAATCGTGAATACCTTTTAGTTCGACATTGCGTGTAGGAAAATTCCTTCTCGCTTGTTTATGTAATTCACTACTTATCGCCTGTCTGATGCTCATTATTCAAAGTACAACAATTAATTAAAAACTGTTTACATCTATGACCTTAGTTATCAGAGATTACTTTGTATAGTACGACAACTAAAAAGGTTATCGGTATCTTATATTTAGGTAAAGACGAGTTGCACGACCGTCTGTTTATATTTACATTTTTACTAGGTCAGTGTGTTTCAAGGTCATGGTTTACTATAGAATGACAATCATTACAAATAAAATGTAATATATTTAGATAAAGACGACGCTAAAAAAAAGAAAAAAAAAAAAACACGTCAACGAACTCGGAATGTTTATGTGTACGCGGGGCGTGTCAACAAACGCCGTCTGTTTATATTTACATTTTTGTTACTAGGTCAGTATGTTTCAAGGTCACGGTTTACTATAGAATAACACAATCGTTAAAGACACGATCACGATTACAAAATAAAAATGTAATATATTTAGGTAAAGACGGACGGCGGACGCCACGCTGTCTACACTGTAAAAAGGAGAAAAAAAACACGTCAACGAACTCGGAATGTCTATTGTGTACGCGGGGCGGGGGCGTGTCAACAAACGCCGTCGCCGTCTGTTTATATTTACATTTTATACTGTTTATATTTTACATTTTTTAGGAATGTTTATGTGTACGCGGCGTCGCGCGCGCGCGTCTGTTTATATTTACATTTTTTACTGTTTATATTTACATTTTTTACTAAAAGGGGGGGGGAGACAATAGCGAGTGTCCTAGCGCATACATGTATTGTGTCCCAGCGCATACATGCCTGTTTTTTTTGTCCTAGCGCATACATACATAGTGGGGTATTGTGTCCCAGCGCATACATGGCTGTTTTTTTTGTCCTGGCGCATACATACATAGTGGGTATTGTGTCCCAGCGCATACATGGCTGTTTTTTGAGTCCCAGCGCATACATACATATACTACTCACATATAACGACTATGTTCCATGCATAGAAGGAATACGCCACAACAAATTAAGGCCGTGAATGGCGACGAAAATCTGTTGGCCGTGAATACGCATTTCCTCCCGCTCAAACAAGCACGCTTCGCAGTTACGCTATATGTGCCGGCCGGCACGGAGCTAAGTAGGCTCTCTACAAAGTTTGTTTTTGTTATTTTACCAGTAAAGAGTGTAACAAAAGTGAAAAAGTTTATGTGACAGATATCAATCCAAAATGTAGAAACAAGTCAAGTATTTTTCGAACAATAAGAAATCAAACATTTACCAAAACGATGAGCGCGCGCGAGAGTCACGTTGCCGGCGGTTGAGACGTAAGGGCTAGGGGATTTTAGCATAAAATGTGAAGGGGTTAAATAAATTTTGTGTGTGTTTGTGTGCATAAAAAATTGCAGTCTGGAGTGTGTGAGTTTAAAAATGTAAGGTAAGCTAGAATATAAGTTAGAAAAACAGTGGTGGTCATGTAACAAGCAAAAAATCATTTCTGACGAAATATGTAATATACAGTAAAATTTATAACCATTGGAAATAATGCCAAATTAAAAGAAAAGTTAAATTCTCTTCATATAATGTGTAGAATCAATTATTTCAATGACCTTAACACATGCTTGTATCGAACGTAAATGTGATCGAATCCTGGAACCCGGCAGAAGAGATCGTGGAGGTAGGTGGAAATTAAATTGTATTTTGTATTTAAGAAATGTTATCAATTATAGAGTATAACAACATTCCACGTTTGCCACACACATACACACAAAAAACCACAGCTACACCAACATAGATACTAATCTTGAGATATTACACTACTTACCCAAAAGTCGAAAACTTAACACAGCAGAACAATATGTATTCAGAGATTACCATCTATGCATGCTCTTGCAAAGTCGATGCACTTTACGCATGAAAAATTGGCGGGTCATGTTCAAAGTAACCATGTGACTTCCTTCCACCAATAAAAAGCTGGAGGGCAGTCGAAATTTTCTTAAGCCTGTTGCTACACAGGCAGTTCTTCTCATCTAGCTATCACGATCGGAACGTGCAATTCTTGTGCAAGATTTTCCGCTTGCAAGAATTTGTTAAGTCTTTTCAGCGGTAGTAACGAGTGCGAAGGCTCAGAACTGTTTGTGTAATACATCGCTACACACAGTATTGTTATTGTAACATAGCGTGTGTAAATAAGTGAACTTGAATTGTGTTACTGTGTGAGGTATTCTGCAGTACCAGTAGTATACCATAATTACGTAGTAATAAAATTTTGTCATCATTAGTTTCCGCGTAAGTGGAAGATTTCCGCATAGGGAGGGCTGCTGATCGTGGTAGACCCAGTGTTACGCGTGAACACTTGAAGTGTCCGGATTGGTATACGCCTAATATACCGTTTCTAAGTAATACCCACTGTGACCTGAGATACTTATGAATACTGTGTAAAATTTTAGAAGTAGTATCCATAGAGCCGGTGTTTGTGTGCGAAGCGTCAGTGTCAACGTTGGAACTCCAGGACACCATACCAAGCTGGAAGCGTCACCAGGGTGAACCATCTGTCATCGTACGCCACGCCTGACGACTCAACGACACAGCAAAGCCCCCCCCCTTTTCCATCAACATCGCCGTGGGAATCATCATCATCACATATGTAATGTACCACATCACGTATATGAACAATAATTGAGTAGTCCAGTATCAAAACTAATCATCCAACAAAAACAAAATTTTTTAGGAAAGCCAAAAAATTGTTTTGACTTTTATATCATGGTACAAAAACGTTTGGTCATTTATATCACTTACTTATGTTAACTAAAGCTTTTCTAGAAAATTTCAGCCTATGAAATTTTTGGTTAATGAAGAAAATAAAAAAAATAAATGCCTGATGATGAGTTTTGTTGCCGCACAAGACAGATGATTAGTTTTGTTACCAAATTACAAACACTGGAGAAGTGTCCAGCTTCTTGTAAAATGTTATTAAACCAATTTAATGAGATTTTCAGATGAAAGGATATAAAATTAATTTTAATTACAACGTTAATTAAATGATTTTACACTTGTTTTTACATTAAGGCATTTTTATTAGCCACGTCTTAGAATACATTACAAAAAATAACAACATATCATTTTTGGTAAACAAAATGTCCTCAATATTTCTTAACACAAACTATAAGGTGAGTACAATAAATCAGTAAAATAAAATTTATTGAGAATTTAATTAATGCTGTTTTTACTATTTAATAGTAAAAACAGCATTAATTAAATTCTCAAGTCAAAATCAACCATTGGAATATCTTCATCACAATCTTCTTGTTCGGTAGTTAATCCATTTAAGACAGCTTTTTTATAAAACTCTAAATTTGGTAGATCATTCCAATTACTTCCATAATGTTTGGAGAGAAGTTTAATAATATCGTTTTTTTTTCTTAATGTTAGCTGGCAAACCAACAGGTATTTGACAAGGACTTATTTCAGCTGCACTTTTAGTTGGTTTACAAACACTTTTTGCAACACTAGTATCCACCATGTACAAGGATTCGCCCTTTACCAATATTTTGGATTTAAATCTTTTTTAAATAAAGCGTTTTGCTTCAGCAAAATTAAAATGCCAAGAATGTGGAGGCTTTACAACATCATTTACAGAAGATTTCCAGTCATAAACTATGATATCTTTTGCCTCAATGACTGTGCCATAATCATTAAAGATCTGTAAATATTCTGCAGGCTCTACAATAACATTTTTACGTTTAACAACTTTTTCTATGTGACCGAAGATACGATCAGGGGGCATGTAAGAATGCCCAGGTACAGGAAAAGTTATTTCTACAGTAGTAATTGATTTAGGAGCATCAGTCAGTAACCATTTAGAAATCATTCCCATTACAATACTGTTTTTTTATTTTGGCCGGCACATCCATCGGCAAACATGCGGATGGTGTTAACTGATTCCTCAAAATGTGTATTCGTAAGACGGTGATAAAGAAACGACGCTATTTCATTTGAGCCTTTTTTGTATTCCAATTCATTCCAAGTGTAAATAAATGTATTTAATTTATTTTGTGAAGATTTTGAACTTCCTGAGCAAACTGCAAAATTATGTAAATAAAATTGTCGGCTATAATAAGCAATTTGATCAGGAATTTTAGGCAATACAAGATTTTTTTCACAGTCAAAAGAGAAAATAATACAATTTGGTTGTTCTGTTTGAAGTAATTCAAAAAAGGCGTTACCACGCTTCTTGTGAACTTTTAACTCCAGATCTAAATTGCTTTTAACAGAAAAATCTTTTTCTACTTTAATTCGTTCCTTAAGTTCTATACATTTTGAGTATTCATCAGTTGATGGTGTACCAAAACTAACATTATAATCAGTACAAAATAATGATCGGTAATAGTCATACTTGACCTTCACGTTATCATCTACACTGGCATTATAGAGTTTCCACATTTTTTTAATGGACAAATCACTGTTTAAGTACTGACGTTTAGAATTATTTCTGCAGTAATGTGATTCTAAGGGTACAAATGATTCAATCTGTGTGTTTACACTATTTTTTTTAACATCAAATAACTTAGACTTTCGATCTCCTCCACGATTTTCTTTTGGAGATTTGCCTGTCACAAGCTGTTCCTTACACAATTTTTGTACTCTAAATTTAGAAATTCCAAGTGTATTAACGAAAGTATTTTTGCAAACTGATATCTGAACACTTCCTGATAATTGTCTCAACCTAGGGATGAAGTATTTAATACTCACAGCTTTAGGTTTACTTTTTTTATCAACACTCACAATTATTGTAGCAGATTTTCGTTTTGGAATCATATTTCTGGTGTGCTGCAGTATTAAATTATCTTGTTCTACCTTTACTGAAGTTGAGTAAAAATTCTGGTGGAATCGACGAATGTCTTGCATATTAAGACACATACAGTTGAACCCACTTGTGCTACTATGACCACACGTTGGTTGTTTGGGCAGGCTGGTTGATGAATGCCTGAAAGTAATAAAAAGATATTTTGAATTTCAAGAAATAAAACTATGCATAGGCATAATTAAAACAAGAAGTTACAAAAGCTGATTTTTTATGATTCTGTAACAGGAATTATGCGTGTTTAACAAGAAAGTGAGGTTATGGATTTTACTAAACAAAATGCAACTGAAAGCTAACAAACTTACCTCATACGTTTCTCTTTGTTTTCCAACTACCAGAACTGCATAACTTCTTTTTCCTTTTCCAGTTTCTGCTGGAATAATACCAGAAGGTGACTGAAGTACTAAAGTTTCAGGATCCATTTTTGATTACCACTGAATAGTGAACATTAATAACAGCTGTGCTATGACAAAAAATGTTCTTTCCCTCTTTTTTTACAATGTTACCAACAGTACAGTTTCCAAAAATAAAAATATAATAAGACAAATAATGTTATTTAGAATAATATTTCATTTCTGAAAATGATCAGTTTTGATTCCATTCCATATAATATTCGAGGCAGTAGTATGGTGGATAATAAGTTTTGATTCCAAAAAGGTGTTATGCAGTTGATTAGTTTTGAAACTAAATTATGAGTGTAAATGATTAGTTTTGTTACCAGTCATGATTTTCAACTCTCATTGTAGAAGGTGAAAATTAACAGTTTTGATACCTAACACCACTAATATTGTGTATTTCAATATGGAGAACAACTTTATACCAAAAAGCAGATGATTAATTTTGATACTGGGGTACTCAATTGACACTTTAAAAGACTATATCTGAAACACTATCATTATTATGCTTGTCAAATATATCATATAAACAATTACATATGTCTTGTGTGCAATAAATAATCTTAAACCCTCCAATATAGACTTTGCATTAAAATACACAAACTACCATATCCTATGCGCCAATAGTTAAGTTATTTGTGTTGTCACATAGTGATATTTGGCGCTTAGCAACGTAGGGCACGAAAAAAATAGCGGTAATTTTACGCTATTCTATATATTTAATGAAGAAATTTGTGTTAGTGGTTGAAATCACAATCAGAATGATCACTGTTGCACACCACTAAATAAAAATTATTCCGATTAGCGCTTTCAAGCTTCACAGCTCATCGTCAGATCAGGAATAGACAGGAAATATGTGAAACCCAACCCTTCACCCCTCTCCCCCACCCTGCTCACCCACAACAAACTAAAAATTAATGACCCTTCCCCACCCCCTAAACTCTGTCTCACCATCTGTACAGTTACATATTTTTCTAGTAAATTCCTCGTGTTTCAGTGTGTGTGTGTGCGCATCCTTTTAAACTTACCCTCTTCCTCTCCACACACGTGGGTCAGTCACACACCCTTATTTTAAAACATCCAATTAGTACTATGCAATATAATTCTTAATCTTATCTATCTGCCCTCTATTATTTACTTCTTAATCATGTTATAAAATATTTCTTCATTATCAAATTTAATTTTAATATTAATTAAATTGTCTAACCCTTTTTCTCTTTCTTTCAATATTTCTAACTCCTCTCTAAGCTTCCTTTCAACTGTGTTATTTACTACTTTTACAATTTCGTATTCTTCCAAAGGATTAACAAACTTATGGTTGTCTTCTATGAAATGTCTTGCATATAACGAATTGGTTGTTCTATTACCTTCTCCACGTTTGTGGTCAGACAACCTGCATACGAATTTTCGTCCTGTCTCCCCTAGGTACACTTTGTTGCAGTCTTTACATTTTAATTTATAAATTCCGCTTTTCTGTAATACTGGAATTTTTTCTATATTCTTATTCCTTATCTTATCAAATACCGTTTCACATTTTTTAATAGCTATATCTACTCCATATTTATTAAAACATTTTATAATTTTTCTAGTATGTGAACCTATGTATGTCAATGACCCTGCATAATTCTTTTGTTCTGGTTCTATTTTAGCTTTTTGTATGTTGACCCTTTTCATAACTTTATCCACTATGTTGGTGCTATAATTATTATTCCTTACAATTCCCTTTATCGTTTTTAACTCCCTATCTTTTGATTCGGTCTCTTTTAAACACTTCTGAGCTCTGTAACAAAAGGAATTGATTGCCGCCATTTTATATCTGTATGGGTGGTAAGACTCTCTTGGTATAATTATATCAGAATACGACTCTTTCCTAAATATCCCAAACTGTAGTTTCTCATTATCTTTAATTTCTATGTTTAAATCTAAGTAATTTATTTGCTTACCTCCTATCTCTTCCTTAAATTGTAAGTTTTTATCCTTATTATTTACCTCCTTTATAAACTCATGCACTTCTTCTATGCTTCCTTCCCAAATTACTAATACATCATCAACGTATAAGGTAAACCTTTTTTCTGTATATAAAACTTGTTATTAAACCTAAAATAGTTCTGATTTACACATTCTTTAATTACTTTCATCAACTGCTTTTTATACCTGTATTCTCCCATATTATTATCGTTTATTAACTTAATAACTTTATTTACTGTGATATTGGTAAACATGTCCTTAACATCCAGTGATATCAATTTTGTATTTACATTAATCCTAATATTTTCTAATTTTTCTATCAATTTTACATTATTCTCTATGTTGTATTTTGTCCCAAATTCATATTTCTCTTTCAGTACTCTGCTAACTTCCTTTGATAATTTATAAATAGGTGCATTAATAAAAGAAACAATCGGTCTAATTGGTTTTCCTTCTTTATGTATCTTAACCTGACTTTTAAAAGTTGGTGCTGTTGGATTACTTTCCAATAAATACTTTTTCTTATTTTCTTCTATAAATGTTATCTGTTTCATCATTTGTTTTATCCTTGACTGGTACTTACTTGTATAATCATACTTTATTTCCTCGTATGGTCCTTCCCTTATAAATTCTTCCGTTTTCTTTATGTATTCTTCCTTTCTCATTAGTACCATTGTATTTCCTTTATCCGCCTTCGTAACTATAATATCATTCTTCTTTATTTTATTCTTTAGTTTAGTTACAGTTGCTTTGATTTTTTGTTCATTCTTTGAATTATACAAACTTTTCTTAAATATTTTATCTACTACATTCCCTACTTCCCACCTTATTCTTTTTTTATCATTTTCATTTCCTAGTTTTTGTATTATGCTTTCGCATTCAATAATCGTTTTTTCTTGATTTAATTCTGGTGGCGGTGCGTATTTTAAGCCTTTCGCTAACATTTCTTTTTCATCCGTATTGAAATTTACCTCTGTAAGGCTTATTACTCTTTTTTCATAGTTATTCTTAGAGAGGTGTTCCTTTTTTACTTCGTTCTTTCTTATTAATTTATTTAACTTATCTACCATTTTTTTATTTTTCTTTTCCAATTTCTTTTCTACGTACCCCAAACCAAAATTATATAATATTTCTTCTAACTCTACATACGAGTATATTCTTAATAATTCTATGTATCTGTCATATAATTCCCTATTATATCTATTGATTAAGCCGTAGAGTGACCTTATTTCCAGTTTTATCCACAACTTCTCGCTTTGTTCTTTTACTTTTTTGGCTACACTGTTCTTATTTTTAATTTTAACTTGAGCGTACTTTGGGATGACATTATTATCCAGACATTGTTTATTAAACCATATTTTACTTAAAACCCTCTTCAATTTAACTTTTAACTTAAGATATTTAAAAACTTTACTTACTTTATTGTTGTCGTTTATTACCTCATTGTTGTTGTCCATTACCTGTAGTCGATTGCACATCTTAACAGACGTTTAATGAAGAAATTTGTGTTAGTGGTTGAAATCACAATCAGAATGATCACTGTTGCACACCACTAAATAAAAATTATTCCGATTAGCGCTTTCAAGCTTCACAGCTCATCGTCAGATCGGGAATAGACAGGAAATATGTGAAACCCAACCCTTCACCCCTCTCCCCCACCCTGCTCACCCACAACAAACTAAAAAGTAATGACAATAGTGGACAGCACATTATCAGACTGGGACGCTCGAAAGATAAGATAACGCATAACTCACTGACCCACAATGTTCAGATAACGGACTGCGAGAGAAATCAAATACAGCGTATATTAGATAAATTCAAATCTGTATTTCCAAGTAAACGTGTGCGTTTCAAAACTGAGAAAATATTGTAAAAAAAATCCATACATAAACGTAAATAAATGTCAGGATATAGGATGTAAGAATGTGTAGCTTTATTTAAAATATGTCAGTTCAGGTATAAATGTTATATGTAGGGTAATTCTGTGAATGAGCGATAATCTAGTAGAGATAAGGAATGCAGTCTCTTGTACCTTGTGACCTTGCTTAATTGCTACCTGCTTGTCAAGAACATGTGTATTTGTTATGGTTTAAAGGTCATTGTTGCCACGTGTCTTTGGTTTATTGGTTCTGTCAATTTGACAGTTATGAAATGTTAGTATTGCAAAGAAGGTGTTTATTTGATTTTATGTTTGAGAGTATTAGTGTTATATTATTCATAGGGTTAGGAAATTGTTTTGGATGTATCAAAGAATTAAAAAAAAAAATTTATTTTGTTAGTCAACTAACAAAAAAAAAAAAAATTTTTTTTTTTATGCGGGAAGGGGTTAATCCTGCAATGAAACACAGGATCCTGATAAGCAGTGCAGGCTTGTGTAATACACAGACAATAAACATTCATTGTATTAGCTACAGTTCCTGTATATTTCCTATCTGTTAAATGACGTTAAAAAATGATTTCATTAAAATATAAAGTTGTTGTAAAACGCATTTCTGCGTGAGATAAAGGTATTCAGAGATTACCATCTATGCATGCTCTTGCAAAGTCGATGCACTTTACGGCAAGTTGGTAGTTTGTTAGATTTGGTTTTTTTTTTGTATGAGTTTTGTATTTTAGAAAGGATAAGGAATTAGGCTTAGTCAAACTGTGTATTATTTTATGTGTTATTTATTCATGTACTATGTCTGTGGAAATGTGTGCACGTGCGCGAGTGATAAACGTTTCCCCGGCTGTGCGTGATATAATTGTCGTATCGTTGTGACACTTGAACTGAACATAAACTACTGTATTAGCTACAGTTCCTGTATATTTCCTATATGTTAAATAACGTTAAAAAATGATTTCATTAAAATATAAAGTTGTTGTAAAACGCATTTCTGCGTGAGATAAAGGTATTCAGAGATTACCATCTATGCATGCTCTTGCAAAGTCGATGCACTTTACGGCATGAAAAATTGGCGAGTCATGTTCAAAGTAACCATGTGACTTCCTTCCACCAATAAAAAGCTGGAGGGCAGTTGGAATTTTCTTAAGCCTGTTGCTACACAGGCAGTTCTTCTCATCTAGCTATCACGATCGGAACGTGCAATTCTTGTGCAAGATTTTCCGCTTGCAAGAATTTGTTAAGTCTTTTCAGCGGTAGTAACGAGTGCGAAGGCTCAGAACTGTGTGTAATACATCGCTACACACAGTATTGTTATTGTACCATAGCGTGTGTAAATAAGTGAACTTGAATTGTGTTACTGTGTGAGGTATTCTGCAGTACCAGTAGTATACCATAATTATGTAGTAATAAAATTTTGTCATCATTAGTTTCCGCGTAAGTGGAAGATTTCCGCATAGGGAGGTCTGCTGATCGTGGTAGACCCAGTGTTACGCGTGAACACTTGAAGAGTCCGGATTGGTATACGCCTAATATACCGTTTCTAAGTAAAACCCACTGTGACCTGAGATACTTATGAATTATAAATACTGTGTAAAATTTTAGAAGTAGTATCCATAGAGCCGGTGTTTGTGTGCGAAGCGTCAGTGTCAACGTTGGAACTCCAGGACACCAGCCCAGCTGGAAGCGTCACCAGGGTGAACCATCTGTCATCGTACGCCACGCCTGACGACTCAACGACACAGCAAAGCCCCCCCTTTTCCATCAACATCGCCGTGGGAATCATCATCATCACATATGTAATGTACCACATCACGTATATGAACAATAATTGACACTTTAAAAGACTATATCTGAAACACTATCATTATTATGCTTGTCAAATATATCATATAAACAATTACATAAATAATCTTAAACGCTCCAATATAGACTTTTGCATTAAAATACACATAGTACCATATCCTATGCGCCAATAGTTAAGTTATTTGTGTTGTCGAAATATATATATATATTGCAACGATACAGCCATACGCTGTATTAGGCATTAATTTAAATAAATATAAAATTTGTAGAATTTGTATAAGTTACGGGTAAATGGACAGGTCTGAGATTGTAAAAATATTTCATTGTTAGATTAGGGGAGCAATTAACCTGTTCCGACACGCAGTGAACACCTGCTCAATTGTATGTGTGTTTCACGTGTATCTTGTGTGTGTTAGTGATGCATGCAAAGACAGGAATCTCAGCAACCCGCCCCAAGTAATTAATAAAATAACTATCTTAATTCACTGTGCGAAAACTAATTAGTGTATGATCAAACCAAAAGCACCAAAGTGAAAAGTAATGACGTTAATAGAACACGTTATGCGAAGTCAGTGCAAAATAAACGTGCTAAAAAATACGCAAATTACCCTAAGACGCTCAAATTAATATAGTGAGTGCTTAATCGAAATAGCTATGATTTGTGCTATCTCGATTCCGTGCAAAACATTGCTATTTGCTAATAATTGCAAATAGATGAAAAGGTTCGGGAGTGGGGGCTGTCACGAGATATGCAGGTATCGACAGGACGATTTTGGAGCCAACTGGCGCGGAATCTCGAGAGGGTATAAATTAAGGGTTTGACCAAAAACCCTTCTCTTCATTTCAAGACACAGTTGCAGCCGGACATGCTGTCCGTCGGCAAAACAGTTTATTTTTATTTCTATTACAAGTCGCAGTAACGAAAGAAATAACGTTCGTTAAATTGTTGACAATATTCCGGAAAAAGTAAATACTGAAATCATAAGTCTACCAAGAGTACACACACTGCTGGAGAGCGACGCTGGACTCTAGACGTATCCAGGACCACACCAGGACAGGAGGAATGGAAAACTAACTCTGGACAACGCTGGACCCCGGACAACAAGTCGTAAGATCATCAGAACTCAAGGTGACATGCGTAATGCATTTTAAATGATTTTTAAAAAAGAAAAAGAGCTCATAAAGACTATATCAAAAGACAGTAAATTAAAATAAAGAAAAATTTATACTTAGTAATAATATTTTAAAATGTAGATAAATGTTTAGTCGTAAGAATGAGCAATCGCATATAAAAAGAATTAATAAATGAAAGAGAATTTAAAGTAGAGAGAGTAGAGTTATTATCAAAATAAATAGTAAATTGATTTGATATTTGAATCATAGAAAAGATTAATTTAAAGTTGAATACTAAAACAAATGCCAGTCTACAAGCAATTAATATAATTTTAAATTGAATTTTAAACATTGGTATAGACTGAGCGAGTAGAGGTCAGATCTGAGTTAAGAAAATTTATTTCATAAAAACATTTTACTTTTATATTTAATTAATAAACCAATTTATTAACATGTCTAGATATAAGATTATTAACATGTTTAGATATAAGAGATTTTTTTAAATATGTGTAATGTTGCATATCATAAGACATAAACATTTAATAATGAGCAATATCGTGACAGACAATTATTAATGATGTTTATGAATATTTATAATATTGAGTAAATAATAAATATGAGTTTTAAATACTGATAAATAAAATACTCTTATTATAGATACACCTGGTATCATACAACCTGCATACATAAATTCGTTGTATAATTTTGTCGCCCTTGAACTTGAGGCCCGACATGCCTACATTTATGTATTATGTATCGTTGTAATATATGTGTGTGTATGTGCGTGTGAATATTCCTCCTTTACATGAGTGTATCAAAAATATTTGAATAATGTAAAACCACAATCAATTCAGTATGGGATCCTATCTTACAAAACCAGACTACAGTTTCACAAATGCCTAATGCATGTTCACACCAAACTTTACAGGTTAATGTTTCATGAGTTTACAATTTATAAGTCTGTTTTCACATGGTTTCTGCAGATTAAACTGGAGGAAAGTAGAAGATGTCAGAAGAAATGATATAATACTGAAAGATCGCACCTGAGTTTTCCAATTTTAGGTTTTATCCGGGCATGTGGTTCAGATACACAGCTGATGACAGTAAGGGTTACTTCTAGAGCTGCATCCTCATCTGTTGGGCTGTTCGTGACTGGCGGCGTCGAGGAGCTTAGATCTTTTTCTCTGCACGGGAGGATGACAGATGGACGGTCATCCTCTGACACCCCTTCATCGGCTTGTCCGAGAACCCTGGGACTCTCTAGAATTAAGCTTCCATACTAGTAGAAGTAAACGAACAAAGACAGATCAAGCCGCCAGTCCTGAAACGCTTCAGTCAAGGGTTAGATGAGAAATGAGACAGTATCAACTGCGTACTCTAACCACAAACTCTAAAACATGCCAGTCATTGTGGGACCAAAAATCAGCTGCGGGAACGAACTGATATCGTCGCCGCTCTTGACAAATAGACTCTGACTCTATCACTTCGCTCGCCGACGCGCGATCACTAAGCAGTGGCAGTCGCGCGAGTTTTAGAAATGCGATGGAGAACGTGCGGGTTTTAAAAGCTGAACGCAGTTCAGAATACCCTCACCCCAAAAGGGCAACCTGGTTGTCCCAAGGAAAACTAATCTCAGAATTGGCAAACCATAGTCCCTGACACTCACCGTCCTCTGGACTCTTACTTACTCATGAATTCTTTGGCTCTCCTGGGGAACTCAGACACTTATCCGCATTTAGAAGAACAGAGGCTCAGAGAGAAAAAGAAAGAAGAATAAGGAAGAAGTGTAGTGTGTACATGCATGTATGCCAGAATGTGTTTGTGTGGGAATATGAGGTGTGCATGCTGACCTGGCCAGGGCCAGCATACCGAGACAAAGAAGAAGGAGAAAAGAAGGAAACAAGTTTTGGGATCCCCTGAGCTATCAAGGCCTGATCCTCCTAAGGCCTCCCAACTCACAAACTGAGACCCAAGAGCCAATACCTAATCAGGACAACTTCTATCCCCCCCTTCCGAGGACTGAACAACACCTCTCACCAACCATCATCCCCACGCGATCCTCTCCTGCCTGCCAGGTGCCGCCCCAACACGTCACCCTCACTGGTGACCACCACCTACTACTACTACCACTCACATATGCGTCCGAAGACCAATAAGGTATCACCAACCTTGATATGTGAGTGACCACCTTCTCACTCTACAACTGTCCACCTCGTGGACCGACCATGCACACACAACACCACAAGGCGACTACAAGCTTTGGTATGTGCGTGATTCACCTCCCTACACTAGGGCGGATGGCTCCGATTAACTAGGCAGACAAGACCGCGCCGAGGGCACACGAACATCAATCCCAGATCGCTTTATCAAATTGCTAACCTTAATATGTGAGTAAGTAGGGGGGGTTACTTTTCTACAGCACAGCCAGAATAAACAGACATCGCCATAACGTGGGACACCCACCTTAAAATGCGGAGTGGACCAAATTCAAAAACAACTGGGAAATTCTTGACCGATCTCTGTTTATCGAATGGTTTTTATTGGAAGCCATATTTTCTCTGAGTACTTTAGAACCGTTTCACCATAATTAATATTCAGCAAGTCTGACCAATTCTACCATGGATAACCTCATCCCTCATTTGCACCGCGAACAACTGTTCAAAAAGAAAAGTCCACCCAGCAACCGACAAACGACTTTAAAATACTTTACATCCGAGGAAATTTGCCAAATCGCTTTCAAATGATCAACCACTACCACTGAACATCCTTGACTGGCGCTACCCATAATACTAGCCAAAATCTAATTATTACCTTCAAATTTCCATATTTGCAGAAAAAACACAAACAACCGTTTAACACCACATATCACAACAACACAGAAAAGAAAGGACTTGATTTCATTCAAGTGGCCCCAGAGTACTCTATCGATGAAATGAAGGGGTGTGTACTAAAGGCAGAGAGAGAGAGCTCCTCAAAATCACCAGAAGAAAACATCACGAACACAATGAATGTATAAGCTCACACTACGTAATCAACAAACAACTACACATCACATTTAAAAATTAACGATCAATCCCATTTAACAAGTACCAGATACACCTGAGCTACAACAATTAAATAAATTTCAAAAATCGGTCCGTCGATGCATGACCAAAATTCCAAAATTTTATCAAAGTCTCATCAACTAATTACAACTCCAAGACATCCGGTTGGACCATCACCGCATTCATCAGTTAATTAAACAATCCAGTATACCATAAGGTATTCCGCATTATAACATGAGCACCTAGCTCCATAAATCATTAAAAAAACACACACGCAGAGACAAGAAGTAGCAAGTCATTGCATAACCTGGTGTGCTACAGAGGGTAAGTCCACACCCCACAAACTGAACGGGTCACAACCAAAACAGACAAGGACTGACGGACCTGATCATGTCAAGAATTTTCTAAACTTTGTGTGTGTCGGCAGAATTATAAAGTAAGTCTAATTTCACCCTTGACGTACTATTAATAACATATTAATAACCCCACATAATCTATCTTACACTCACTATTACAACAATAACGTTTACATACTATCACATGTTAACCCCAATAAATCTCTACTCATTTCATTTCAACATTCAATTCAATCTAAAATTCCATTAATTAATTAAATCAATCAAAATTTCAATTAATTTTCTTAAATGCATTTAATTCAAATCAATTTAAAAAAATTTCAATCTTAAATCTCAACTGAGGCAAAATTTAAACTCCCTCAAAGTTCTTGTATATATTTACCCACATCAATTCAGAGTATGGCAAGTCCTGACACCAGCATGACATGCCTAGACCCACACGCTAAGTTTTCAGCTAACATCTATTACAGCTAGTCAACCATAGATTCTATAAACTTCCATAAAATTCAATAAATCATGCTCTGTGCACCATTGACCTTAAACCACGCTCTGCTACCATTGAAACCTCCCCCAAATTTTGTGTAAGGTTTGTATTTTTTTTTTGAGGGGGGTAACTTAGTATTTAAGACTAGCTTTCAACCTAGATGAAGCATAAAATGTGCCGGAACCCAAGCTACCATTTGAAGCATGTCTACTGGCTATGGTGACAGGACTTGCAGAATGAAATACTCATATAACAATAACAAATTTCTTATTTATTGGTGTTTCTGTTTCTCTTATAAATTTATAACACTTGCATGACATGGTATAACAATTATACGCTTTAAAGCTGTTATTGATCTCTTAAGTTGCAACACATACAAATAGCTAAACCATTGAATGGAATTCAGTTATTAAAATCTCATGAATACATAACAGTTGCTGATAGTAAAATGGCTTAATTTTTCCTTTACATACACAAATCTGCATACAATAATTACTGCACACAGTAATTGAGTACACTTGAATCTGGTTGTTGAATACTCTGAGGTTGCAACTTATCAGTAGCACAACCAAGGGGGGGTTTTGGGGGTTAGAACCCCCCCCCCCCCCGAAAGTCTGGAAAAAATTTTGTACTCAACGTATGTACAAGCAGTAAGAACATAATAAATAAAGTATCATATTTATATGTTAATTATTATATTCTTACAAAGTAACTTTTTACTATTACCAAATGATAAACTAAAATGCAGCATAGGTAAGTTACCAGAAGTGAATAAATTGTTCTTTTGCCAACGGCGCATGATATGTAATTGTGTTTGTACTTTTCAAAAAACATCAGATTTCATCAAAAGCATAGTGTTTAGTTTATTGCTATATTTTTCGGTTTTGGAAAGTGAACTAGATCAATCTGTGTGGCCTGTCAATTTCAGTCCAAAGGAAAGTCATGCATAGTTAGAGTCGGAAAATAATGTATAACGTGTACAAGTTTATTAAACCGGAAGATAAGGGAATATCAGAAAGAAAGTTGCAGGAAAGGGTAGCTCAGGCGTGCGGTGTGTCTCTAATTAGTGTTTTCAGAATTATTAAAGAAGCATCTGCGTATATGGGTGACATAAAATCTTTCAGTACTTCCCATAAAAAATGCTCAACGAAGGCAATAAAAACTGATTTAGACGATTTTGACAAGTGTACTATTCGATTAATTATTTACGAATATCAATTCATAGAAGGGGAAACACGGCGGCCTATATTTTACATAGACGAAACTGAATTCAACGTCATTTAAAATAAACGTAGACAGACGCCGTTCTTCTCTGAATTGCCGTAATTTTCTTATATATTTTCTCTTAACTTTCTAATGAGTTATTCTATTAAAAATTTCCTTTTGCTTTTGGCACATTTTCATCAAAATCTCATTTGACGAATAATTTTCTTATATATTTTCTCTTAACTTTTTATTGTGTTATTCTATTAAAAGTTTCCTATTGCTTTTGGCACGTTTTCATCGACAAATGTGGTTGAAAATTTCAATGACTAAATAAATCCACCTGCAACAACATTAACCACAAACACGATTAACTGGTTAGTGAATAATGGGATTTCTTTAGTCCAATTATCTTAACCTGAGTTCTATTCACTAATTAAACAAAGTAAACCAACATACAGAACTCTTATAATAACTCTTATATAACTGTTTTGGCAAACCATGGACATTACATTTTACGACTTCCACTCTATCATCCTGACTTCCTGATCTTAATCCTGGAACTGATTTACACAATCGTGAAGAAGCGTGCTAAAAAATGTGCATTTTCCATAGACAGTGTTAAAAACTTAGCAAAAAAGGAATTTGAGTGTATTTCTTTCATAGATTGCACATCAAGATGTGACCATGTCATGAAAATTGAAAAGATTACGTGAGATCAGACCAAAGAGTGTATAATGTGACAGTTCGTTTCAAAATTAATAGGTAGGGGAGACTTGTACCAAGACCATGGCGTACCTTGGGCCATTTCAAGTATCTGGATTGTGCTGCCACCTAGTGGACTCTCGATTAACCCCGTCCATCATTATGATGTATTCAGTTGTCCTTTTGAGCGAAACAGGTGTACGTTGTGTTTTGTATAAATAGAGATAACAAGTGGTTTTTGAGTGGTCAAAGTAAAGTTTTTGGGTTGTATTTGAGTGTGAATATCACCTTAGTGTGTACGCAAGGATTTTTCTGTGCAGAACACGTAGATAGCCTACTTTTCAGTGAGTAAAATTTTTACTTTGTTTTGTTTATTGGTTTAGCAGTTTTGCCTAGGCAGCCATATTTGTTATAAACAATAACATTGTGTACCTTGAGGCCAACTACCACCGTGTACCTTGGGCCGGTGGCTCATGGTACAAGACGTTGCAACATATTTTTTATTTTTGTTTCAGACATTCACACTGCATTCAAGCATGCCTAGAAGCAAAGAAGGAATAAAGCGGAAGCCAGTAGATGAAGAATCTTTAAAAAAAGCACTTGAGGCTGTGAATACAGATGATCCAGAAAAAAATTGACCTACCGAGAAGCAGCAAAATTATTTGAAATTAGTAGGTCTACACTAACAAGGCATTTACCGAAGTTTGAAAATGCAGAAAATTTCGAGTACCAGTATTCAGCCAATTATGCAGTTAAGCAAGTATTTTCCAATGAAGAGGAGTTAAGCCTTGTCACCTACATTAAGAATGTTGCTAAAATGCAATACGGGTTGACCAAAAAGGGTGTAACAGTTTTAGCTTTTAAATTTGCGAAAGCTAATAAGAAGAAAATACCTGACACATGGAATGAAGAAGAAATCACAGGTGAGGAGTGGGTGAGAGGATTTTTAAAGAGACATGCAGGAGAACTGTCAATCCGCAAGCCGGAAGCTACAAGCTTAAGCCGAATGATAAGTGTCAACAGGACTATTTTTTAATAACATTAAAGAGGTGCACAGAAAATATGGTCTGATCCCACCCAAGAAAATCTGGAATCTGGATGAAACAGGTTTGAGCACAGTTCAAGGACAATAGTTGCTCCGAAAGGGGTGAAACAGGTAGGCGCAGTTACATCGGCCGAAAGAGGGACTCTAGTTACAGTGAATGCGATTGGTAATTCGTTGCCCCATTTTGATCTTTCCACTGGTTCATTTTAAAGAAAGAATGCTGTTCGGTGGACCAGTAGGATGTATTGGAACGGCAAACCCATCAGGTTTTTGGACCATTTTTTGAGTTCTGTCAAAAGTTCAAAGGGAGATCGGGTCATGTTAATTTTAGATAACCATGAAACCCACCTTTCTCCAGAGGTTCTTGATAAGGTGTCTGATGCAGGTATTGTGATGGTTACTTTCCCCCTCACACCTCACATAGGCTACAGCCTTTAGACCTGTCTGTTTACGGTCCCTTGAAGACATATTTTAACCAAGCTGTTGAAGCATGGGTTCTCAACAACAAAGGGAAAACCTTTGATATATACAGTATTGCAGAGGCTTTAGGTGCAGCATATCCACGAGCATTTACTTCGAATAATGTTTTGTCTGGCTTCCGTAAATCAGGAATATTTCCCTTCAATGAAGCAGCTTTTACTGACAACGATTACCTCTGTTCCTACGTGACTGATAGGCCTTTAGAGTCCCTGATTCTTCTACAGTCCCTGGGCCTTTTACTTCTTCAGCCCTTGTATCCCGCTCTTCTTCAGTTCCTGGTTCTTCTGTATCTTTTAGCACATGGATCCTGTTCTTCAGCAGCCCCTGAGCCTTCTACTTCTTCAGCCTCTGAATCATTTGCAACACCAAATAATAAAGAGAAAATAAAAACATTCATCACCCCTGAAGAAGTGCAACCCTACCCTAAGGCCGAAGATCGTAAAAAGAGGAAGCAAGGTAGAAAACCAGGAAAAACCATGATTGCCACAGATACGCCAGAAAAAATGCAATTAAAGAGCAAAAATAAAAAAAAGAAAGTCTAAAAAAGCTGTGAGCCAAATTAAAAAAGTATCTAAGAATCTAGGACAGGCCTTTAATCAACCTACTGAGAAAAAAACACCAAAGGAATGGCAAAAAAAAAACCATTCAAAAAAATTAAATTAATTAAACAGGCATCAAGTTCCTCGTCTGATTCGGAAGAGATATCGCTTGTATCAACGGATAATGAAGATAGTGGTGATGAAGAAGTGTGCCTGTACTGTTCTTCCTCAAAAGTCAGTGATCAGAGCGGCGAAGAATGGTGTAAGTGCACCTCTTGTGGTCGGTGGACCCATTTTGTGTGTGCAGGAGTAGAGGGGAGTGAGTGGAAGCATTATTTGTGCGATTTTTGTAAAGATGATTAAAATAATTATTTACTTTTTCATTTTTGAACATATGACCTTGCTTATACATTAATCTCATGAAGAAAATGTATTGCTAGAATAAAAAATTAATACAAATATACCTTTAATCTGTTTATTACTTGTGAATTACTTTTGTTTTATACTTGGCCCAAGGTACAAGACATTTGTCCCACGGTACACGAGCATAGTGTACCATGAGCCATTATGTAAAAAATTTTATTTATTTTTTTTAAGTTTGTTGTTAAGTAATTATAAAAAAAAAACTATATTCCATGATGTACAAAGAGGTTTGAAATATAGCTGGGGACAATTAAAATTTCACAGTTAAAATTACAGAGTGACGTAAAAAATAAAATGTAACAAGTGGTCCAAGGTACAACAGTCTCCCCTACTTAAACAATTTTGGTATAATTTTTTCATTAATATTGTTTCTCTTGTTCTTTATGGACAATTTAGATTTTTTGTTTTTTTAAAACACACACAGTCATTTCACATTCAAGCCTGTTATTGATGTTACTTATTCAAACAAATTAAGTTGCCAGGGTAATGTTGACTATATTCCTGGATTTTGTTGACCATGACGTGTCCATTGATTAACTAATTATAAATATATAACTACTGACTTGGAACACTAATTTTTTATGTGTAAAAATGTTAAACTTTCACCTTGTAGCTTGAACTAGTTTTCGTCAGCTTCATCAGAGGCTCATTTTTACCGATATTACTAAGTTTTTTCCTGACTCGTAACATGTACACAGACTATTATGTTCTTCAAAATATACAATGTTTGTTAATGTCTAGGGTCGACTAGAAAATCTGGAGAAAGACTGCAATAGACACAACATGCCAAATCACTGTTTACAAAATAATTGCAGTAGGCCTACTAAATGTTAAACATTTTCTAACTCGTGAAATCTTTGTATGGCACCTCTGTTGTATCTATTGCTTGTTTCGTCTTACAAAACGCCCATATGTACTGTTTAGTAGTGTCGAAATAGAAATAGAAATCAAAATCTCCGTACGCAGACTCGTCATTCAGGGAGAAGGCTAATATTTTCAAAAGGCCTTTTTCTACTGACGTGTATAACATACTTCCCGCCCTATCACCACTACAAAGTGCGCAACTGCTTTATGTCTGATTATTTTAACTATATTATTGTATTGTTATTTCAATAAAGTTGGCGTCTACTGATAAAGTAATTTAAATTATTCAATACGTATATGCAAATTAGTAAGCCTGTGCTTAACATGATTTTAACTCATAATTCTTACAAACATTGTGTGTATGATTCTTACACGTGCAGTATGCCTTTGCAGCATTATAGGTGGAACGTACATGAGTGAAATTCTACCTGAAGTAAAGTTCATTTTTACCTGTTCTTGCGACATTGTTATAAGTTGTGTACTGTCGTTTCTCCAGGAAAAAGCCCTCCTTGTAAAGAAAAGAATGAGGAAAACCAAAATTGTGCAACTTGTTTCTAAAATTTCAACCCCCCCAAAAAAAAATCCTGGGTGCGCCACTGCAACTCATACAGACATTTAAGTTGACTAACATGCTTAGAGATATGCAAATACAACATGACACCAATTATTTATAAGATATTATTATTTATACACCAATTATTTATAAGATATTAGAGAAACTAGCTCAGCGAGATCTCTTAAGTACCAATGCATTGAATCAGCCAGCTCATTTAACAGTTCACACATGTGCTACTATACAGTTATACATTATTAACCCCCTTGAGAAAAATATACACATACATACATATACCACAACACATTAACATACACATACTTCCCACAATTAATTCAAGTAATTATCTTGGGTGAAACCCCCTTGCTGGTAACACAACATCAATATCTCCCCAAGGTGTAACACCTATTCATCCAAAAATAACCCAATGTCCCCTGTAAAGTATGATAACAGCAATGCATAATGAACCCAGCTCCAGTGTCGGTGTGCTCAGGAAGAAATCATCAAGACAGAATTAAGAAATCATCAAGACAGAATTAAGAATTCATTAAACCCGTTTTAATATTCATATCCCCGAAATATGTAGGTTAATCATCTATCCCACTAGATTATGTAAGATTGAAAAGCTACATAAGGGGACTCGTATCACCCTCTCATACCCAGCTATATTTAAACAGTGTTCATGTGACTTTGAATTTAAGTTACTCACTCAGATATATATATATATATATACATATGTGTGTGTGTGTGTGTGTGTAAATATTCCTCCTTTGCATGAGTGTATCAAAAGTATTTGAATAATGTAAAACCACAATCAATTCAGTATGGGATACTACCTTACAAAACCAGACTACAGTTTCACACATGCCTGATGCATGTTCACACCAAACTTTACAGGTTAATGTTTCATGAGTTTACAATTTGTAAGTCTGTTTTCACATGGTTTCTGCAGATTAAACTGGAGGAAAGTAGATGTCAGAAGAAATGATATAATACTGAAAGATCGCACCTGAGTTTTCCAATTTTAGGTTTTATCCAGGCATGTGGTTCAGATACACAGCTGATGACAGTAAGGGTTACTTCTGGAGCTGCATCCTCATCTGTTGGGCTGTTCGTGACTGGCGGCGTCGAGGAGCTTAGATCTTTTTCACTGCATGGGAGGATGACAGATGGATGGTCATCCTCCGACACCCCTTCATCGGCTTGTCCGAGAACCCTGGGACTCTCTAGAATTAAGCTTCCATACTAGTAGAAGTAAACGAACAAAGACAGATCAAGCCACCAGTCCCAAAACGCTTCAGTCAAGGGTTAGATGAGAAATGAGACAGTATCAACTGCGTACTCTAACTACGAACTCTAAAACATGCCAGTCATTGTGGGTCCGAAAATCAGCTGTGCGGGAACGAAACGATATCGTCGCCGCTCTTGACAAATAGACTTTGACTCACTCACTTCGCTCGCCGATCATTAAGCAGTGGCAGTCGTGCGAGTTTTAAATGCAGTGGAGAACGTGTGGGTTTTAAAACCTGAACGCAGTTCAGCACAACAGATAGTACTTCAGAGTATATAAGTAACTTAAAATAAATTATGTGAATACTTTAAAAAAAACTGTCTATCACTCAATACATAGAGTATTTATTATTATTTCAGTTGTAATATTTTAATTAGTATTTAAACTGAGGACAGCTGGCAAAATGCCTGTTCCCTACCAACTGCCTGTTGGGGTAGCTGAAATGTCACTTTTTGAATAGGTTAATAGTGACGAAAATTTGTCCACTGAATTCTAATATAAAAGAATCATTACCACCATTCTTTAAAGAAGTTGTCTTAAAACATTACAAAATAAAATGTTTACCAAGTAACTGTAATGAACAAATTAAACAATGAAAAGATATAACAAGAAATATTCTTAACACAGTAATTAGAAATCAGTTGTGAAAATAAAGCATCTACATTTATGTTTACCCTCTCACAGGTTGCACAGCAATTCAGATATGAAGTAGGAAGTACTTCATATTTTTTTTCAGTCACTGAATGTGCTGCATCTCCTTCATTCTGAGTATGCCCCCTCACTAAAAATTTATGAGTTATGGATTTTATTTTAAAGTTTGCTACAGCATACAAATACACAGATATTATGAACTTAATTTTTTGCTGACCACCGCAGTTGTCGCAGTACAGCATTATTTCAAAATTTTCAGAATCAGCTAGTTTTGCTTGTTTTCTTAAGAAATAAAGTAACCAAGAACCTATTTCTATTGCCTCTAGCCAAAACTCTCCCTCATGCGACATATAGTTGTAAACATCACCAATTCATTTTTCTTGGTAACTCGCACACTGTAGGTAAACTGAATCCTATCAACCTATTGCTCTTATTTCAATACTCCTTCCTCTTCTTCAGGCTTTGGAACTTACAGTCTGCTATATATTCAAGGATTGGACCACATTTCCTTCTGTCTTATGTTGTGGTTTCTCCTAGGAAGATGAAACATCAGTTGCTTAGACAGTCTGTCCTCATGTATCCTTTGCACCTGCCTGATCCATCCAACCCTGTCTGTACTGGTTGATCCTGTCATTCAGATTGTAAGTTCCTAGAGCCAGGAATGGAAGAAAGGAGTGGTAACAGTAAACCATTCGCTGGGCTTTTGGTTCCCTCTTCATTGCAGGTAAGCTATTTTATATTTATATTTAAGCAATTTATTCAAAACTGTTTCAAGCAACGTTCCTAATCTCAGTTTTCTTTGTCTGCTTATACAGAATTCGAATCTACGAGACTGCCGAGTGAATATTTCAAGGACTATGTTACTGAAGAGTTTTATATACAAGCTGCACAATTCACCAATATGTATTACAACGATACCTTTTATGTATGCAGGTTGTATAACGATACTAGGTGTAACTGTAATAAGAATAGTACATTTATGAGTAGTTAAAAATTCATGTTTATTGTTTAAAAAGCATTATAAATTATAAAACATTGTTAATAATCTCCGATCAAGATATCACTCATTATTAAGTGTTTATCTCTTAAGCTATACAGTGTTACACACATTTAAAACACTCTTACATCTAGACATGTTAATAATCTTAATCTAGACATTTATTCAAATTGATTTAATAAAAAAATAAAATTTAAATGTAATTAAGTTTTATTTTAATTGAATTCATTTAAATCAGATCTGACCTCAGCTTGCTCAGTCTATACTAATGTTTTTTTTTTTAAATAAATTTAAAATTATATTAATTACTCTTAGACTGGCATTTGTTTCGTATTCAAAATTTAAATTATTCTTGTCTACAAAATGCAAATATCAAATCATTTCAATTATTTTCTTTGATAAAAAACAAAAATACTATCTCAAAATTAAACTCTTATTTTCTATATTTATCTAAATGCGATCGCTCATTCTTACGACTAAAACATTTATATAAGACTCTATTACATTATTTACCTAACTATAAACTTTTTTTGTTTTGATTCATTGTCTCTTTATATAGTCTTTATGAGCTCTTTAAAAAATCATTTATAAACGCATTATGCACGTCACCTCGAGTTTTGATGATTTACGACTTATTGACGGGGTCCAGTGTTGGGTTACCGTTACTCCTGGCTTGGTGTGGTCCTGGATATGTCCAGAGTCCAGCGTCGTTCTCCAGCAGTGTGTGGTCCATCCCAGAGAATTAATATCGGCTGCGAGGTGGATCTCGTTCAGCGTCTAAAAAGCATCTCCTAACATCCAGCATCTCGTTCGCGTCGCTCTTTGTAGCTTCTCTGTAGATACTTTTGCTGACTTAAACGGTCCTGGTACTCGTGTCTACGTTTCCCGTACTAGTGTAAACATAATTACTGAACGTCTTTATTCATTCGTAGATGAGACTTGGAACAAAATAAAACTGTTCTGCCGACGGACAGCATGTCCGACTGCAACTGTTTTGAAAAGAAGAGAAGGGCTTCCAGTCGAACCCTCAATTTATACCCTCTCAAGATTCCGCACCTGTTGGCTCAGAAATTATCCTGTCGAGACCTGGAGATCACATGATAGCCCCCACTTCCAAACCTTTTCATATATTTGCAAATGGCAATGTTTTGTACGGAATTGAGATAGCACAAATCATAGATAATTTGATTAAGCACTCACTGTATTAATTTGAGCGTCTTAGTGTAATTTGCGTATTTTTGGCACACTTATTTTCCACTGACTTCGCGTAGTGTGTCCTACTAACGTCATTTTCTTACTGTGGACAACTATAAAATTTACACACACTTTGGTGCCTTTTGTTTGTTTATACACTAATTAGTTTTCACACAGTGAATTAAAATTATTTTAGTAATTAATTGGGGAGGGTTGCTGGGATTCCTGTCTGTACATGCATCACTAACACACACAATATACACGCATAACACATACAATTGAGCAGGTGTTCCTTGCCTGTTGGAACAGGTTAATTTCTCCCCTAGTATAACAATGAAACATTTTACAACCCCAGACATGTCCATTTACCCCAAACTTATAATAATTTTACATTTATTTAAATCAATGCTGAATACAGCATATGGCTGTATCGTTGCAGTATGCAGTAGAAACCACAGGACTGTCTGTAAACTCTAATGCTCAAGAGTTAAACATTTTTATTGCACTGAATCTTCTCATGGGATGTTTCCATTTTTCACATCTGCGACTGTACTGGCAAAGAGGTTATAGTTTGTCATGTGTATCTGAGTTCATGTCTTGAGATAGATTTCTTATGCTAAGGAATCTTTTTCACTTAGTAGATACTGCAAATCCTGAAGGACAAGGAACAAACCGACTATGGAAAATACAACTGATCACTGATGCCATTAAAAACATGTGTATGCGTTTGCCTCATGACTTTCAAACCTACAGCATAGATAAGTAAATGAACCCTTTTACTGGGAGGTGCCCTTTTAGACAATTTGTGAAAAACAAGCCTTGGCCTGTTGGTTTCAAGGTTTTTATAATTACAGCTTCTTCTGGGTTAGTACTAGATTTTGAAGTTTACCAAGGACACACTACAGAATTGTTAAATCCTGAACTAGGGTTTGGGCTATTGGTGGTGATGACACTCATGAGAACTATACCCCCACAACGCTTTGGTTTTTTTGACAGGTACTTCACCTCAGAAAAGCTTTCATCCATTGGGCTCAAAGGTTCTGGCACAATCATGGGAAACCTTGTTAGTAGAGAAGTACATACAGAAGATTGTCACTTGGAAACAGGACAATGTAATTAATATATTTTGGAAAATAAAAATGTGTTCTTTATTGCAAGATGCAAAGAAAGTATTAATGGCTTCTACCTGTTTTGGATCAACACCCTCTGAAAATGTAATGATGGTAAAAGAAGGAAAATCAACATATTTATGTCCCCTGTCCTGCTGTTGTGAGAAATTACAATAAATATTATGTATTTAATCAGCTGATGGAGTACTACCGTATCTTTTCCAGGACAAGAAAATGGACATGGAAGGTTATCCTTCACTTTTTGGATTGCTCAGTTGTAAATTCCTGGATGCTATACATAAGAGATGCAAAGTCCAACAAAGTTCCATGCAAACGAGTACATGATTTGCTGACTTTTCGCCAGCAAATGCTGTTTTGAGTGAATCAGGTGACGAGGAACAAGCAGTAAGTCTATATTTTACAATCCACCCATGAAAATGCCTGTTGCAGGTAAGAGATCTGGGCACAGCTATGGGCACTTGCAAATAGTTGACATCGCAGCACCCACAGCTTGTCGCATGGAAGACTGCAAGAGCAGAAGCAACATCATGTGTGAAAAATGTAAGACTTACCTTTGCCTATCGAAACAAAAACCTGTTTTAAGCTAGTTCATCAAAAGAAATAGGTTTGAGATCTAAACTTTGCTCATTTAATCATGTAATATACTATGCTTATATTTTTCAGAAAGTTTATTGTCAATAAATTTTATAACTTCATATTCTATCATTATTTTTATTTATCTTTTACAAAATAAACCAGAACCTAATAAAACTTAAGCATCACAAACACGGTGGTTATTTTTTGTTATGGTGAGGGTGTTTATAAGCCAGTAAGAGATCAGATATTTAAAATTATTTTGTTTTGTTATCAAACATGATTATAAAGCATAAATGACCAGAAAAAGGTAATTTAAAAAAATTTCAGGTTGTAAAGACACACACACACACACACACACACACACACACACACACACACACACACTGACCAAACTGCTTTGAAATCAAGGCAGAACAGCTAAATGTAGTACTCATACTTTACATATGCCCTTAACTAAAACATTCCATTAACACTTCACAGTCTAAGCTTGAATTTGTCGGGCAGTATACAGGTACCTTTGCTTAGTGGATGCAGCCCAAGTATATCTCAGGGTGCGTATTTGCTTACTTTACTGTCACATTACAAGTAAATCTCAGATTTAGTCGTCACAAAAATACTTTTGTACCAATATACAATTGTGGACAACACACTCTGGTTTTAACTTTCACAAAATATAATCAACTTTTAAACAGCAGATACAATTTGTTTGTAGCGTGGTTTCTAACCTTTCATTTTACATTTATCATTAGCATACGTTCATTGTTGTTTTTCTAAATACAGTGAGTAAAGTATTAAACACATTTGACGTAAAGCCTTGACATATGCCAGAATGTTTCCATTGTGCCACAGTTGTCAATTGCCTCTAGAAAGTTGACGTTCTAATTTTTTCTTTTATAAAAATTAGATGTTATGAAAAAAATAGTGTTTATTTGCAACTTTGTGTATATATATTGATGTTACATTTTAATCAAGTAATGTTTGAATTTTTATTTCATATGTAATACATGTAAAAAAATGTTAAGAAATATAGTACAAGGAAGTAAGCAAAATTGGTGAGACTGGAAGGACTGTACGGGTAACTATACACTAAGATTGGACATTAACAATTAGTAAAATGTGAATGTTTAAACTGAAACTGTAAATACAGATTACTATTATATCACTAGTCACTACATTTCTTCCAACAACACAAAGATGTGAACCACAACAGCAAATATAGGTGTTATAAATATCATACAAATACTTGTAGAATACAACTATCAATTTATTCATGCTGTGATAAACCAAATTACAGACTAAACCATTTATCAATAATTTCCCACTATAATGCAACAAATAATATGATTTTAACTCATACGTTAAACAAGATTGCAAAGATCACGTTTTCTGTGCCAAATATCACACTACCACTTATTAGAGCAGGTATTATTCTATTTGTGTTAATATTCTTATTTGTGAGGAGTTTGTTTACACATTTAAAATGGTAAGTTTTAATTCATTATTTTGTAAAATGTCTTGGGTATTTAAACATTTTCATACATATTTTTTCACACTGATGCTTCTCAAATAGTAGAACAGATCAACTTAACTCAGACAAATTTTCAATGGATTAATTTATTCTTTGATAAAGCATTAATGAAGAAAAGAATTTGTAACAAATATCACACTGCTTTTTTTTTAATGTAGCATGTATAATTAATGACACAAAGAGGATGCCAGAGTTAATGTTTATTTACTAATAACACATTAGTAATTCTTAATGTACTTTTGTTGTAACAAACAGCTTGCTTTGTAAATGTTTTGTACAAACATCGGACAGGTACTCCTTAATGCCAGAATGTATTAATTTGTGTCATAACAAATTGCTGGCATGAGTATGTGATTTTGTACAACATCACACTCTTACTTCTTAATGCCAGAATGTATCAACTTATGTTTGGTCAAATGGCCTAATTGTGTAAATGATTTTGAACAAACATCGCACTGGTACTTCTTAATGCCAGAATGTATTAACTTATGTGTGGTCAAACTGTTTGATCGTGTAAATGATTTTGAACAAACGTCGCACTGGTAGTTCTTAATGGCCTGGTAGTTCTTAATGGCAGAATGTATCAACTTATGTTGTGCCAAACTGCCTGATTGTGTAAATGATTTTGAACAAACGTCGCACTGGTAGTTCTTAATGCCAGAATGTATCAACTTATGTTTGGTCAAATGGCCTAATTGTGTAAATGATTTTGAACAAACGTCGCACTGGTACTTCTTAATGCCAGAATGTATTAACTTATGTGTGGTCAAACTGCTTGATCGTGTAAATGATTTTGAACAAACATCACACTGGTAGTTCTTAATGGCAGAATGTATCAACTTATGTTGTGCCAAACTGCCTGATTGTGTAAATGATTTTGAACAAACGTCGCACTGGTAGTTCTTAATGCCAGAATGTATTAACTTATGTTTGTTCAAAACGCCTGATCGTGTAAATGATTTTGAACAAACGTCGCACTGGTAGATCTTAATGCCAGAATGTATCAACTTATGTTTGGCCAAAATGCCTGATCGTGTAAATGATTTTGAACAAACGTCGCACTGGTACTTCTTAATGCCAGAATGCATTAACTTATGTTTGGTCAAATTGCTTGATCGTGTATATGATTTTGTACATACATCACACTGATGGTGAACTGCTGTGCGCTGATGTAACTGTGCATGTGTAGGCGAGAAAACAGACTGATTCTGAAGTGAATTTCTTGTATATAGTTCACATGCCTCAATAGAATCCAATTTTTCACAGATCATCTTATTCATGGGTGTAAATAAGTATAACTAAAACAAATGAATACACAACATTAATAATAAATCATTAGTTATTACTACTTCTAAATAGTAGAAATTTACATTAAACCCTTCTATCTGTCAACCTGCTTTCAGCTTGCAAAAATTAACTTTAGCCTATATAGCTTTAGACTACAATTTACTGCATCACTAATCAATAGTAACTCTTATCTCATATACATATGATATATATCATCATATATCAAGTTACATCATTACACACACACACACACACACACACACACACACACACACACACACACACACACACACACACACACACACATAACTTTCAGTCTAACACTCGAACTTTCACCACCAGGTGCATTCTGAGTGTTGAGTATATAAGAACAGTGAATATTTTTTTTCATGCTTTGAAAGAGATTGACTAAAACTTACTAGTACGTCATTAACAAGTACAGAATTAGACATCTGTAACTCTCAGAAAGGGGAGTAATGATAGGTAACTAATATTTTGAAAGTTTAGGACCAAACCAAGAGCTATCGGTCTCAGTGGGATGTCTACTTTATACACCTTAGATAATCCATAAATGTGTGGAACATTAAATGATGAGGCGTTAATTTATGTTACATGATAAGCCATTTTACAAGGAACGCACTACTTGTAAGTAACTAAATACTTTTAGTCCATCCTTTCTATTTGGGAGGTATGATTTTTGTTTAGTAAAATACATTCATTCAATTTTACAATGTCTCATATTTTTCTAACATAATAATCAGAAGTATTTAACAGGATTATCTTCCCTCCCTTATCCACTTTTCTAATAGAAAGCTCTTTGTTTTCCCATAACTCCTTCACTGCTTGCCACACTTGTTTCATTATGTTCGTTTTTACACACTTGTTTTTTCCTCAACACAGTGTTGACCCTGCAGCAAAATTCATCCCATTATTCCTCCAGTAAGTTTTGAATACATAGTTTGTACAAGTGAGGGATAACTATGGGGCACATGCAACAATAGTAACACTAGTAGAGTATTAGAGATGGGCAATGTACTTTATGAAATGAACTGATCATATCTAGGTTGGTCATGTCAGCAAACCAACGCAGTGAACTAGGTCACTATTTCAATCTGTCAGACCCCTCTTTTACTAAAATTTTTATAGAGATTGAAAGAACAAAAAGTTTGACTATAAAACGTTCTTCCTCTTTCTGTTTATCTTAGGATACAGGCCAGGGATAAGACAACATCCCTGCACTTGAGACAATTTGAAGGTGGATGACGCTTAGCTGGAGATAACCAATACCTTTTTTATTGGTTTCAGCAAAAACAAAACAAAAAAAATTATTTAAATAAAGAAAATTATGTAAATATATTCATGTTGCCTTTGGCCAGAATTGTGAAGCCCATCTCTCATTGAAGAGTATTAATAAATAATATAACACATGCAATACCTCTCAGGTGTCTATCTCTTTTTTTTTTAGGACTGAATCTAACCTTTGACTTCAATTTCAAAAATTATTTGCTAATTAAGTGGCAACCTTTGATGGAAGACTCTAAATAAATCTTACTTGTCTACAGAAGGAAGACTGTTTGTATACTTAAAAAAAAGTTACCTGTTGTGTATTATCTTCTTTTTCCACTTCTTCTAAAACAATTTCATCCTCCACAACCGTACCGATGTCTTGAAAAACATGCTGAAACAATAAAAATTATATAGAAAACAATTATTTGACATCATTCTTTCTTTTCATTTCAAATAAAGCATATGAACTGCAACAGTAACAGTTATATTTATATCTGAATTCACACCTGTGCTTTTAAACTATAAAACACCTATCTAGTAAGAAATTATTATTTATTATTTTTCAAGTCAAGTACCGACTTATTTAGCGGAACTATTAAATTACACACACATATATACACACACACACACACACACACACACACTGGTACGGTAGAGAAAGTTCGGTCAGATGTACAAACAATGCTAAGAGTCAGTGACAGGATATCTACTTATTGTATGAGATTTCTATAGGGGTGGTACACAATTGGGATGCCAATTTGTTTCATGCGAATTGTGTAATCAAAGATAGCAAAGGATATAATATCAGAATGCACATTATCAATGATATGTGGCATAGAAACAGACCTTAAGTAATCATAACGGTTAACTGAGAAAAAAACATTTAAAGCCAGTTGTAAATAGGTTCTGTAGAGAAATACGAGGTGCTACCTAAAAGTTCGGGGAATTTGCCCATAAAATTAAAATTGCTTAACATAACTCCTAGTTTCCACGGTCTCTTTCGAAATAGTCTCCTTGGGCATGGCCAGCATGTTTCCCATGATCCCATGCATCGCTGGAAGTCGGCAAATGTAAGCGTTCAAAGCACCTTCTGCGATTCGGCCTGGATGTCCTCAATTGTGTCAAAACGATGGCCTTTCATTTTGAAGGCCATTTTGGGGAACAGGAAAAAGTCGCACGGGTGAGGTCAGGCGAATAGGGTGGATGGGGAATCACTACCATGTTTTTGGAAGCCAAAAAATGCTGAACAGCTAACGATGTGCGTGCGGGCGCATTGTCATGGTGGTGAACCCAGCTGTTGTTCATCAGCTTTTCTGGATGTTTGTGCCTAATGCTCTCACATAGCTGCTTCAAAACTTCACAATAAAACTTCCCATTGACTGTTTGACCAGGGGGGACAAATTCCCTGTGGATAATTCCTTTGATGTCAAAAGAAAAACAAACAAACAATCAACATGGACTTCATGTTGCTACGAACTTGATGTGCTTTTTTTGGACGTGGTGAATGTCACTTCCACTGTGATGACTGCTGCTGAGTCTCAGGGTCATAACCATAAACCCATGACTCATCACCAGTTATGGCCATTGGAGATGAAGTTGGGGTCATCTCTTGCTGCAATTATCAATTCAGTGCAGACAGCCACGCGATGTTCTTTGTGGTCACTGCTCAGCAGTCTTGGTATAAACTTTGTAGCAATGCGTCTCGTGCCCAAAATGTCTGACAAGATGCGTTGCATGGACCCGTACGACATTCCTACAATCGCGCAAACATCATGGATTGTTTGTCTATGATCTCCAATAATTGCCTCTCACACTTTCGCAATGTTTTCTGGTGTTGTGCTTGTCGATGGTCGTCCTGAACACTCATCATCGTCAACATTCTGTCGTCCATCCTTGAAGCGTTTGTACCACAAAAGTTTTACTTTGACTTATTGCATTGTCACCAAATGCTTCCACAAGCATGCGATGGGTTTCTGCAGCAGTTTTTTTAAGTTTTAAGCAAAATTTGATGCAGCTTCTTTGCTCTGTAAAATCTGCCATTTAAAAAATCGCCACAATACTAAAACACAATGTTACAAAAACGCACAAATCTCAAGAACACAGCCTCTCACTGTCACAGCTATTGGCACACTAATTTACAAAGGGTACTATTTGCACACTCTAGTGGCAGCAGGTCATACCACAAACGGTTCGCGTGTGACATTCAAATTCCCTGAACTTTTGGGTAGCACCTCGTATTATCAACACGATAAAGTGAGCGAGTTGCTTGTCGGCTCACACATGGTAAACATGTTCCCACTGGGGTTATATAATGTGGTGAAGTAAGGAGAAACCATAGATATGTACAACAGTACTAAAGGTAGAAAAGTATAATAATTAACTAAATGTGTGAGTTACAAAAGCCTAAACTTGAAAACAATTCATAACATGAAAGTGCTAACATGAGCATAAATTGCTAACAGAAAATCCCTGATTTACTGATTTCCCTGATTTTGTGTAATAGTATAATTTATAATTTGTATCATGTCTGTATTATTATGTTTGTATGATTTACTATGTATAATTGTGACTATTGCAAAAACAAAAGTAAGGTTATTTCTACTGCTTAAGTTACATAGTGAAACCTGCCTTGTCGAAAGATAATGTATGTGACTATTAAGATGATTAAACATTATGATGAGATGTGTACAAATAATGATCAGAGCTTTTTCTTATTAGTTTAAAGTGGCAGCAATCAATGTATTGCTACTACTGAGGTAAACATTGTATTGTTACAATATGCTATTGAAACTACTGAGGTTTTTTGTATTTGAAGGGACAATAAATTTCCGTTTTACTGATATAAACCACAAATTACTTGTTGAAGAAAATGACTAGGCAATACTTTATGGATTTATGAATTTAACTGGTGATAATCATATATCAAGTTACATGCTACTAAAACTGTTGCAGTTATGTTTAATATCAATGAATTTCCATGTTTGTAATAATTCCTTGTTTAATAATTGATTTAAACATTTTTAATAAGTGAAACTTAAAAAATTAATTTGCTTGAATTAGTTATAAATACTAAAATGTGTGCTAGAATAATTAAGAATTATTTCAGATGTCACCCTACCATATTCTACTCTGTGGTCAGTGGATACACCTAACCAGTCCTGTGGTGGTGGTGGTAGGGGAGGGATTTCTTTTAAGAGAAAATTTGTGAATAACTGGGATAGTGATAAGTTTTCACATACAGATGGTGACTGGGGATTTGTTTCTTGGGGGCTTTTTTTGTATGAATTTTTTGTTATTTAGTGGAATTTTTGTGGGTGACTTTGGCCTGGGAAGTGCATAATTTTTTGACAGGTGTACTACGTGCTCAAAACTCATTTTCACACACTTTGTAGTATCGTACCAGGTGAAAAGGAGTTCACACCTGCCAACATTGTCACAGGAGAGCTGGGAAAAATCAGTTTAGTGTGGGAGTTGAGTGAGTAACGCGGAACCATGCGGTAGGCAGTCACCAGTTAAACATCAAAGAGAGCAGACACCAGCGACCACGTCGGGATCACAAAGGCTGTGCTTTGGTAGTAAGATATAAACAGCTGAGTAAAATACTGTCTGTAGTGTCGCAGCTAGAAAATGTAATTAAGAGTTTTTAAAGTGTATTAGCGATAGTCACAATCAGAACAGCAGAGAAAGTACATCCCAGTGACCATGTCTAGATCACAAAGGGTTTGCCTCGGTAAAATGAATGTAAAAGACGGAGTGGAATACCGGCTGTAGTGTCTCAGTACATATGACTGAAAGTTTTGATAGTATTATTCACAGTTGCCATCCAATAATAACAGTTTAATCAGAATAATAAGTGGAATAAAACTGCATAGTAAACAAAAGAACAAAGCAAACATAAGTTAGAGATTATTAAGTTGTTTTCATGGGGGACAGTGTTGCGGTTTCCAAATTCCGCCTGTCAAAATGTGGTGGCTGCGAGGGGTTTTGGTACTTTTTCACAATCCTCTGAAGGTGTAAGGTATGTGATTATATCAGGGCCTTTTTATTGTTTTAACAATTACAGCTGTTATATGTCACTGGCTGTATACAAAAAATAAGTAACCATGGCAAATAAGTAAAGGGATAATGGACTTTTATGTGCAGTGTTGGGTAACTTGAATGTGCTGTTTGAACAACAAACTAATGTTAACATATGAACAGTTTTGCATTATCAAAACACAACTGAAGTACAACTTAGTGACTCAAAGAAATAATGGAGTCACTACGATATATTAGCATGGCAACGTATTAGCGGGTAAAACTGACCAGATTGCGATATTAATGTATACAGTACTAACAATGGCAGTATATTAAATAACCAGGTCAACCTGAGTGATACAAAATTATTTCCAGAGGAAGATCAAACTTTTATTGGGTAGAAACTACTGATGAGGTACATTAACCCATTCACTGACTATTTTTTAAGAAATTTATTTTCAAAAAATGACTTTTTGTATTGCAGATTAATACTTACAAATGTTATAATGTGTAATTTTCATTCGTTCGTACCGAAGCACTGTTATAGAAGCGTTCAAGAGACCCTTTTGAATATAAACTTTACAGACCATATATTGAAATACACAATTACGTACAATTAAGAAAATATTTAAATAATAAGCAGTTCCACTACAGGCTTATTAGTCCAAAAAAATTAATTTCTAATGATAATCGCGAAAGCATTTTGGTATATATGTAGTGGGATTCGCACTTTTCACACTGCCACACTGTTTCACTTCTAATTTTTTTTGGAAACAGAAATAACATCTCTTAGTAGGATTTGCTTTTGAAGACGTTGGTGGTATCTTTACTACAAAATGTCCCCACTGTTTGCCCTGAAGTCGCAGAGGAATAGGTCCAACTGGTGGTCTTCCACGGGTTGGATACTGAGGTAATGTAACATTTTCTAAGACCTGGTCCACAAAATTCAATCGAAAATCTGTGAATGGCTCTTTCTTTCCCGTCATAATTTTCCATATCACAAAGGAATTATATAGAGCCATGTCAAACATATAAAAAAAGTTTCTTATAACTTTTAGAATACCTTCTCATAACTGGAAAACATGAAAGGACCTGATCTTGGCGGTCTATGCCACCCATAGCACTGTTATAGTCTATAACAACATTAGGTTTTGTTACAGTTATTTCTTGTATATGTGTGTGGCCCCTAATCTTTTGCTTCACCTTTCTAGTTTTTCCAGTGTCAGTCATGAGGGGGATTCATGAAGTGATGATAACATCAAAACGTGTTTCTTGTCTTAACATTTGAGACATAGGATGTTATTGGAACTTTGGTATGTTATTCTCCTTTAGACAATTTTTCTGTAACAACAATTGGAGGCATGTTTTTCCTATGTCAACGAACAGTTCCTATGACATATGTTTTATTTTGCAACAGTGACCTGAATAATGAAGGAGAACTGTACCAGTTGTCTAAATAGATAACATAACCCTGGTTCAAAAGTGGCTCTCATGTTCATAACAACAGCTTCACTGACCAACATATTATTAAGAATATCCTGGCCACAATAAACTGAAAACTACCAACAATATCCTGATTTGGACTCATTCAATTTGTAAAACTTTACTCCAAACCAAGAACGCTTTAATGGATTGAATTGAATGTAAGATAGTCACTACACTTTACCAAAGTTTCAACAACTACATTTCTGTCAGGAGTATATGCATGTTGAAATTTTATATTCATATATTCAATCATAGGACTAATTTTTTTCAGCCTATCATCATCATCTTCAAAGTCATTTGCAAAATGCTGATATTTACATAAAAGTAAAAAACATTTATAAGGCATTGCCTCAGAAAAAATAGGTGTATGAAGAATTTTCCTCTTTGTCCAGTACATTTCCAGCCATTGTTTGGGGTTCTGTGACATCAGCAGTATAATTGCAAAAAGCGTTTTTAGTTCGTCAACCGTAGTCGGAAACCATTTCTGCCGATTCTGAACATCAACAGTGTCCAACTCTACTTGGGCATTCCGATTGGTTTCAAGAACAATCATTTGGTAAAAATCGTCACTCAATATTTCATAGAAAATATTGATTTCTTTCGTCACAGAATTCTGACTAAGATTTTACATTATATCACTGTTTACCCCAGAATCACCAGTAAAAGTAATTGGAATAACAATATTATTTATATTTTGCCAGTCCCAGTCATAAACATAACCTCTCTGTTCTTCACTTTCACTGTCACTACTGCTTTCTGAACTGTCATTTAGCTCCAAATTTGTACGAAGTACAAAATCTTCTTCATCTGTAATTTCACTGTCACTTTCACATAATAAGCTTTCAATTTCTTCCGGTGTTAAATATTTATCACGCACATAACTCATCTTGCAGGATGAAAACGGTATCAAACAAACGGTTTGTTTACAATGCTCACAGAAAACAACGCTACCAGTAAAAAAAAAACATATGTGGAAAGCATTTACATTTGCCCGACATCTGTTGGAGATTCATAAAACTACTACAAAGCTGTTCTTACATTGAAACAACAATGGCGAGTGATTGCCGTTTCAGTCTGTGAACTGAACAAGTGTCGTGAGCTACACAAAAAAGGTGGAAGTGAGGGACAGAGTGCAAATTTTTATGAGTCATGTGAAGTAGGGTCTCCACACAATGAATGTGGGCAGCAGATGGGGTTGCCATGTAAGGAAGAGGGACGATGGATGTTCAGAATTATAGCTGTTTTAAAAGTAAGGTTGTGATTTACCTGATGAGGCCACAACTTTTTATTGTGAGTTTTTGTGCCAGTTTCTGAGGAGATATGTAGGTCATAAGGTAAAGTATTGGTGTCATTGACAGAGAGGTAAAAAACAAGGTAAGGAGATTAAAATCTTTGGCGAAACAGAATTTTCCAGTTTAAAACATGAGGAAAAATGAAAGTATTTTACATATTAATGACTTATAATTAATCAGCCTAACACATTATCATTGTAATTTTCATACTTCATGCATTTTCTTAATTGTAAAATTTTTCATCATTTTTAAATATTCTCAAACAAAACAACAGTTAAATTTCCATTTTACACATCTTCAGTAGCATAAAAGATACAATAACAATTGTTAACATAATAATGTTGAGGAAATCAAATATTTTAAAACCTGTTTTTTGTCAATACCTTTACTTAAAACTAACCGTATGTAATAGGGTTTACTTGCATTGTACAGTTATCGCTAAAATGACTGACTGCTCAAACATGACTAGAATGTAATCGACAATGCTCTGAGAATAAGACAGAAGCTACTGATATACAATGATATACAAAACGATCTTTGACTTCACAATTGGTATTGATTACATCAAAATTTTATGTGATCCAAAATAGTGAACAAGCCCCTCCTATTGGCCAAAACCCAGATGGCTAATTTACTGTAACACGATGGGAAATAAAATAAACAATGTCAACACAAGAAAAATAATCACTAGTAAAAAAATCAAATACAGTAAACCCTCGATTTAACGGACCTCGGTTTAACGGACTTCGGATTTAAAGGACAGAATTTGACGACACAACAGGGGAAAAAAAAAAAAAAAAAATGTTTTTAGGATTTTGAAATATATAATGAGATGTTTTTAGGCTTTTGAAATGTATAATGTGCATAAACTGCAAACTCTCCTGTTCTGGCGATACTGCTTGGCTATCGGAGCATTCTTTCGTTTCTTTTCTTCTTGTTTCTTGTTTTGAAACACGCAAATTTTCTCATCTTCAATTGTATTTGATGAGAACGAAGTATTCATCAAGAATTCATTTAATTCTTCACGATCCGTCTTTGCGTTGTCGTTGACGCAGGTTTCGCACACGTTAGTGGAAGACATCACGACGACTAACACTGAACAATATACACTGATATGCATCTTATTTCACTGTGAAATATTCGTCCATCGGCTAATACAGCAAGCATTACAGTGGCACGTAACTTTTCATTTCCCGTAATCTTTACTGTTACAGATTTGGTTCCCTTTTGGTCCACAGTAAATATAGGTAAATAAAAAATACGGGTGTTTCATCGGCATTTACCATGTGTTCAAGTGAATAATTATGCTTCTTGCGTAAATGAATGACAAACCGCTGATACTGTAGGAGTTTTTCTTCGTAGTCACTCGGTAGTTTTAGCGCGAGTGATGTACGTCATTTAAACGCAAATCCATTTCGCCGCATCATTCGTCTTTTACACGCGAAGCTGGCTTTGAAACCGGAAACTTTTAATTATTCTGCGATTTCTAAAGCTTTTAATTTTAAAACATGTCTAGTGACAGGGAGTCCTTGCCTTCTTAAAAGCCGTATGTATTCAAAGACGCTGGACTCTACTGCTACAAAACGCCCAACTTGAGGTCCCGTGAATGCTCGTCGCGCAGTATTTGCATTTAAAAGTCGTTCCTTCTGTTTTCTCCATCGTCGAATACAGGATTCATCAATATCGAATTTCCTTGCGGCTTCGCGATTGTATGTTTTTTCTACATTTTGTATCACAGTTAATTTATAATTCGCATCGTACGGGTTACGTTTAATTTGATTTGACTGCGTACCTTTAGTCTCCACAATATCACTCATACCGCCGCAAACACACTACAAAAACACCGAATGAAAACAAAGTAAAGATAAGCGATGTTGTCGCTGTTACAATAGAAAACCACACTGGTAGTTTACCCGTTATTTAGAAACATGTTACTCACACCCCTCTACTCATCCTTTGTCTTGCTGCCTACAGAAGGGTGCAAACCCGCGTATGTGTGCACACACTTACACTTTATCTTCCTATTCTTTCTTCAGTTTGCTGTTAAAACATTCGGTTGTAGTCATAATCTATAAATCATTCGGTTGTAGCCAGAGTTAACTACAGCCAGGCAAACTGCTGTTGCTTAGGCAGTAAACAACCCATAAATACCAAAAGCGTTCGTCCCGCCAGAAGTCAGGTATAACTTCGAATTTCGTTAGCGGGCGAATGCAAGCCACATGCCAAATTAGCGACCATGTTTTTAGGAGAAAAAGTGCAGCTTGTATTCGGAACAATACGGTATTTGCATGATATTAATAGTATTAAAATTTCAAGTGTTATAGGCCTATTTGATTTAAATATATCCTCAAAAAACAAAATTTGCGATCTAACGGACTTTCGATTTTACGGACACCCCTCAGCCACAATTAGTCCATTAAATCGAGGGTTTACTGTACTCCAACTGACCCAAATAAAACACAGAATACAAAACCCCAATTAAATGAAAACATTACATCTCCACAGTGGTTATGGCAGACACACGTGTGACATATACCTTCAAGCAATAAGGTCACGAAGGTACACTAACAAATGGAAGTGGAAGGATTGAGTGGTCAGAAGTTAAGTACCCCGTCAAAGGACATACCTGCAGCGCTGGAGTATGACTATGCCTACTTAGTATCACAAAATAAACAATGCTTAGGCAGTAAAACTGGACTATGTGCAGTCCTATTACTATTTTGACAAAGACATCTTGTTAAACTGCACTTGTCGACAATAGTGCAATCCATTTGATTCTTGGGCAAACTGTACAATCAGCCACAATGTCTCAGAGTTCTGTAGAGAAGTAACAAGCCTCAAGGTACTGGCATTTGTATTTAAAAGCCAACTGCCGAGGGCAAGTGATGACAGTACAATCCCCACTCATAACTTGAGACATTTTATAAACTAACTAAAGACTCCCACCAAACTGAGGCCAGGAGGAAATGTCTGCACAAAAGGCAGACGAACAAGACTGACAGTCAGATTTGAGTTTTAGGTTGCCAATAAATTTGCCTGACAGCAGAGAAGATGATGCCCAACTGGACTGATCTTCATAATAGTGATCCACAACAGATTCATGCCAAGACCAGTACACCCGAGCACAGTCAACAAGATTCAAGTGGGAAGGAGTGTGTTGCCAAGATGACAGGGTCGTCCATTCACCCAGTTGCTTAAAAAAGTTCCAAGTCTGTAGGGTAGAATATTTACCCAATATAATACAATTAGAGTTAGTAGAAAGGCAAATTTGACTAAAGGACAGAGATGTTCGGATGAGCTGCACATAGATATGTACCAATTTAGCAAGAAGATAATTGCCTAATAATTCAAGGTGATAAGGTGCCACTGTAGTGATGGCTGTCAGCAACATGAATGGATTACAAAATGCCAACCTTTGTAACTTACAAAATGGTGACTGATACAAAATATTTTGGCTTAATCATACATAATAATGATTCCTAGAGATATATATTTGTGTACTATACCTGATCAATAATCTGTTCATTCTGTTCTTTGATGAGTACTTCTTTTACACTTAGTTCTCCTGTTACACACAGTTCTTCTTTTAAAGACAGTTCTTCTTTTACAGATTGTTCTTCTTTAATGATAGAATTTACAAGTGGCAATATATACTGCAAATTGAAAAATCATAATATTTTATTTGTCTTCTCCATGACTTACAGAGTACATAATGAGGTGTTAAAAATAAATATGAAATAAATAGAATTATCAATCAATTATTCTAATAAATATCTGCACTCTGCACATGTGTGTGTGTGATTTTACTTACTTAATCACATCTGGTTTTTGCTTTTACAATACTGTGAGGCTGGTATTCTGTGTATTCTGTTGATATTTAAATTAAATATCTACAAATGAATGTAATCCTAATCTCAATCTCAAGTCGTACAATGCATTGAACAACCTAACACATTAGCTGTGGGTTACATAATCAGGTTTGTGTATATTTTACCTGTTTAGTCTGTTCTTCTTCTACATCCATTTCCTTCTTTATAACATCCGTTAAAACATCCTACAAATAAAAAACAATTAAATTTACAATTATAAAAATTTATTACCATTACAGGAGAATGCTTTACATGCGCTGCAAAGGAAATAATAGACTTTCCAGACTGGAATTACACCTCATGGAAACAGTATAAAAATGTTAAGATTTACTGATAATATGGCTTCTATTTGTAGAAAACAAGGTATATTTATAAACAATTAAATAGCATTGAATTTTATAGACAAATGATTATAAGAACAGAAGTTGGAAACAAAAGTAGAGATTCTGTAAATATTAAAACCGGTAACCAGTAACTTGGAAGAAGTGGTGTCACAGCACAGGCCAAATGGAGAAACTAATTTGCTGTTGTCAAATACTGGGCTAGGAATTAGGAAGAAATTCCTCAAGTTACATGTTTGCAGCACGATTTTACACAAGCTGGATGTGGAATCTAGATAATTTGGAAAGGTGAAAGACAGAACTACAGAAGCACTTGAAATGTGCTGGTACATGCTAACATGTGATAAGAATATTAACAACATACTGGATGGGCAAAGTAATTTTAAAAAATTAACAGGTTCTGGAAACAATGGGAGAACGGAGTGGATTGTGAAGACAAGACCATGGAGTGGTGGGAGCCCAGTGAATGGGAAGTACTATAGAGGAATGCAGAGACTGGAGTTGACTGTGATTATTAAGTGACGCTGTAAGCACTACAGACAAAGACAAGCATACCAATACGAAGAGCCTAAGAACCGCATCAAAGCAAGTACATGTTATGATAGAATCAGAGGTAAGTTAACAGTGTATTCTTAAAACTTTCATTATCACCTTTTCCAGACAGAAATTTCTGCATCTAGTGATCTTCATACAAGGGGAATTTCAAAAGCTCGTGGTCTACAATCTAGAGGTATTTTTGTGTTTCTGTTTTTCACTGGACTATGACACTACATTTGCCCCATGAATAGATGTAAAGCATCTAGTTGGTCTGCTGTGTTGTTAATGACAAACAGTTGTGTAAACAAAGTCTTCTCTCAAGGTCATTTCTCGGTGCACTGTTGAAAAAAGGGAAGATCTAATGTCGTACACCATCAAATTTCTTGTTAGAAAAAGGTTTAACATCAACAAAAATTTTTAACGAGACAAAAGATATGTTGGGTGATACAGTTTATTTGTAGACTTGTAATGGCTAATACAACCTGGATCCATCATTTCATTCCAAAACAAAACACCAGTCAAAACAATGTATGTACAGTGGTTCTCTGTTTCCAAAGAAGGCAAAATCAATTTTATATGCTGGAAAGCCGGCTTTATTTGTCTGAAATGCTACGGGAGTATTATTAATAGATTATAATATAATTATAATATATAATAATTATCACAAAAGGGTCAAATGATGAAGAGGCACCATGCTAAACTTTTACACTAAATAAATGAAAAACATTTGTGAAACAAATATTAGGTTAAGTACAGAAATAGCAGCAGGATAATGCAAGACTTCTTGCACACATTGTTTTTATAGCAAAAATTGCAGAGTTGAAGTACAATCTGTTGCAGTATCACCTTATTTTCCTGATTTAGCTCCATCTGACTTTTAACTACTCCCAAATGTCAAAACTTCCCTGGGGGAGGGTATTTTCCTCAGATGACGAGTTGAAAGCGGCAGTTAACATTGTTTTGAGGACCTAGAACAATCAAACGTCTGCGATCGGATAAAAGCACTGCAGCATCGCTGGGCCAAGTATGTTGAATTACATGGAGACTATGTTGAAATATAAAAATGACACCAGAATGATACATTTTACAAACTAACTAAAGACTCCCACCAAATTGAGGCCAGGAGGAAATGTCTGCACAAAAGGCAGACGCACAAGACTGACAGTCAGATTTGAGTTTTAGGTTGCCAATAAATTTGCCTGACAGCAGAGAAGATGATGCCCAACTGGACTGATCTTCATAATAGTGATCCACAACAGCTTCACGCAAAGACCAGTACACCTGAGCACAGTCAACAAGATTCAAGTGGGAAGGAGTGTGTTGCCAAGATGACAGGGTCGTCCATTCACCCAGTTGCTTAAAAAAGTTCCAAGTCTGTAGGGTAGAATATTTACCCAATATAATACAATTAGAGTTAGTAGAAAGGCAAATTTGACTAAAGGACAGAGATGTTCGGATGAGCTGCACATAGATATGTACCAATTTAGCAAGAAGATAATTGCCTAATAATTCAAGGTGATAAGGTGCCGCTGTAGTGATGGCTGTCAGCAACATGAATGGATTACAAAATGCCAACCTTTGTAACTTACAAAATGGTGACTGATACAAAATATTTTGGCTGAATCATACATAATAATGATTCCTAGAGATATATATTTGTGTACTATACCTGATCAATAATCTGTTCATTCTGTTCTTTGATGAGTACTTCTTTTACAAATAGTTCTTCTTTTACACTTAGTTCTCCTGTTACACACAGTTCTTCTTTTAAAGACAGTTCTTCTTTTACAGATTGTTCTTCTTTTACAGATTGTTCTTCTTTTACAGATAGTTCTTCTTTAATGATAGAATTTACAAGTGGCAATATATACTGCAAATTGAAAAATCATAATATTTTATTTGTCTTCTCCATGACTTACAGAGTACATAATGAGGTGTTAAAAATAAATATGAAATAAATAGAATTATCAATCAATTATTCTAATAAATATCTGCACTCTGCACATGTGTGTGTGTGATTTTACTTACTTAATCACATCTGGTTTTTGCTTATACAATACTGTGAGGCTGGTATTCTGTGTATTCTGTTGATATTTAAATTAAATATCTACAAATGAATGTAATCCTAATCTCAATCTCAAGTCGTACAATGCATTGAACAACCTAACACATTAGCTGTGGGTTACATAATCAGGTTTGTGTATATTTTACCTGTTTAGTCTGTTCTTCTTCTACATCCATTTCCTTCTTTATAACATCCGTTAAAACATCCTACAAATAAAAAACAATTAAATTTACAATTATAAAAATTTATTACCATTACAGGAGAATGCTTTACATGCGCTGCAAAGGAAATAATAGACTTTCAAGACTGGAATTACACCTCATGGAACCAGTATAAAAATGTTAAGATTTACTGATAATATGGCTTCTATTTGTAGAAAACAAGGTATATTTATAAACAATTAAATAGCATTGAATTTTATAGACAAATGATTATAAGAACAGAAGTTGGAAACAAAAGTAGAGATTCTGTAAATATTAAAACCGGTAACCAGTAACTTGGAAGAAGTGGTGTCACAGCACAGGCCAAATGGAGAAACTAATTTGCTGTTGTCAAATACTGGGTTAGTAATTAGGAAGAAATTCCTCAAGTTACATGTTTGCAGCATGATTTTACACAAGTTGGATGTGGAATCTAGATAATTTGGAAAGGTGAAAGACAGAACCACAGAAGCACTTGAAATGTGCTGCTACATGCTAACATGTGATAAGAATATTAACAACATACTGGATGGGCAAAGTAATTTTAAAAAATTAACAGGTTATGGAAACAATGGGAGAACGGAACGGTTTGTGAAGACAAGACCATGGAGTGGTGGGTCACTAGTTGAGACAGCCAGGAGTAATGATTTTGGTGATGGGAGCCCAGTGAATGGGAAGTACTATAGAGGAATGCAGAGACTGGAGTTGACTGTTGATATTAAGGGATGCTGTAAGCACTACAAACAAAGACAAGCATAACAAGTTTCTGTTTTTCACTGGACTGTGACACTACATTTGCCCCATGAATAGATGTAAAGCACTTAGTTGGTCTGCTGTGTTGTTAATAATATAAACAGTTGTGTAAACAAAGTCTTCTCTCAAGGTCATTTCTCGGTGCACTGTTGAAAAAAGGGAAGATCTAATGTCGTACACCATCAAATTTCTTGTTAGAAAAAGGTGTAACATCAACAAAAAATTTTTAATGAGACGAAAGATATGTCGGGTGATACAGTTTATTTGTAGACTTGTAATGGCTAATACAACCTGGGTCCATCATTTCATTCCAAAACAAAACACCAGTCAAAACAATGTATGTACAGTGGTTCTCTGTTTCCAAAGAAGGCAAAATCAATTTCATATGCTGGAAAGCCGGCTTTGATTGTCTGAGATCCTAAGGGAGTATTGTTAATAGATTATAATATAATTATAATATATAATAATTATCACAAAAGGGTCAAATGGTGAAGAGGCACCATGCTAAACCTTTACACCAAATAAATGAAAAACATTTGTGAAATAAATATTAGGTTAAGTACAGAAATAGCAGCAGGATAATGCAAGACTTCATTCACGCATTGTTTTTGTAGCAAAAATTGCAGAGTTGAAGTACAATCTGTTGCAGTATCACCTTATTTGCCTGATTTAGCTCCATCTGACTTTTAACTACTCCCAAATGTCAAAACTTCCCTGGGGGAGGGTATTTTCCTCAGATGACGAGTTGAAAGCGGCAGTTAACGTTGTTTTGAGGACCTAGAACAATCAAACTTCTGCGATCGGATAAAAGTACTGCAGCATCGCTGGGCCAAGTATGTTGAATTACATGGAGACTATGTTGAAATATAAAAATGACATCAGAATGACACATTTTACAAACTAACTAAAGACTCCCACCAAATTGAGGCCAGGAGGAAATGTCTGCACAAAAGGCAGACGCACAAGACTGACAGTCAGATTTGAGTTTTAGGTTGCCAATAAATTTGCCTGACAGCAGAGAAGATGATGCCCAACTGGACTGATCTTCATAATAGTGATCCACAACAGCTTCACGGAAAGACCAGTACACCTGAGCACAGTCAACAAGATTCAAGTGGGAAGGAGTGTGTTGCCAAGATGACAGGGTCGTCCATTCACCCAGTTGCTTAAAAAAGTTCCAAGTCTGTAGGGTAGAATATTTACCCAATATAATACAATTAGAGTTAGTAGAAAGGCAAATTTGACTAAAGGACAGAGATGTTCGGATGAGCTGCACATAGATATGTACCAATTTAGCAAGAAGATAATTGCCTAATAATTCAAGGTGATAAGGTGCCACTGTAGTGATGGCTGTCAGCAACATGAATGGATTACAAAATGCCAACCTTTGTAACTTACAAAATGGTGACTGATACAAAATATTTTGGCTGAATCATACATAATAATGATTCCTAGAGATATATATTTGTGTACTATACCTGATCAATAATCTGTTCATTCTGTTCTTTGATGAGTACTTCTTTTACAAATAGTTCTTCTTTTACACTTAGTTCTCCTGTTACACACAGTTCTTCTTTTAAAGACAGTTCTTCTTTTACAGATTGTTCTTCTTTTACAGATAGTTCTTCTTTAATGATAGAATTTACAAGTGGCAATATATACTGCAAATTGAAAAATCATAAAATTTTATTTGTCTTCTCCATGACTTACAGAGTACATAATGAGGTGTTAAAAATAAATATGAAATTCATAATTTGTGATTATGGTCTCCAAGTCGCGTTATTGAAATAAAACTTATAGAGATAAAAATGAAGGAAGAGATAAACACTGTCAAAGTCATTGCCGTAAGGAATGGATATAAAGACACAATTATAGACTAACTAATTCATAAACACAAATCCAAAGCAAATAAAGTGATTATATCTAATAATACAGAGAACGCTTTCATCGCGACTGAATATACTAATCTTCTTCCACACATTATAAAAAACGTATTTAAAAACTAAACATTAATGTATTTTTTAACACCACGAATAACTTGTGGAATTTCTTCAGACATAATAAACATTCAGAACTTGAAAATAACTCGGGTGTGTATAAAATTGTGTGCGATGATTGTGACATGTTTTACATTGGCCAGACAGGGAGAAAATTTAAAGATAGATTTCGTGAACACATACCGAAGGGCAGCATTAGATATACTACCTCCAACTTCGCGTTACATTTGATTAATAATAACCACAGATACACTAGTTGCGCCAAAAATTTGAAACCATTACATATTTGCAACAAAGGGCGAATTATGAGCACTTTAGAAGAATTCGAAATCTACAAAGCATCGAGAACACAAAAAAACCTAGTACTCAACGATCAATTGTCATTTAACTCGAACAGCTTGTACGATACTGCATTACAACATGTTTATCAGATTATAGACGAATGAGAAATCAACAGTTGCGATTATGAACCCAAACAGTGCGCACTGATTCTTCGCGCGGTACGTTATTAATGTAGTGTGTTTTTAATTATGTTAGTAAAAGTTTTTATTTAAGTTGACAAGTTCTTCATGTGAGAACGAAAAGTTTTTAAACCTGAAGATGGGAACATGTTTCCCAAAACATGTCGTGTATGACATATAACGAAGTCGCAAGATGGAATGGAAATAAGGTAAAACTATAAAATATGAAATAAATAGAATTATCAATCAATTATTCTAATAAATATCTACACTCTGCACAACATGCGTGTGTGTGATTTTACTTACTTAATCACATCTGGTTTTTGCTTTTACAATACTGTGAGGCTGGTATTCTGTTGATATTTAAATTAAATATCTACAAATGAATGTAATCCTAATCTCAATCTCAAGTCGTAGAATGCATTGAACAACCTAACACATTAGCTGTGGGTTACATAATCAGGTTTGTGTATATTTTACCTGTTTAGTCTGTTCTTCTTCTACATCCACTTCCTTCTTTATAACATCCGTTAAAACATCCTACAAATAAAAAACAATTAAATTTACAATTATAAAAATTTATTATCATTACAGGAGAATGCTTTACATGCGCTGCAAAGGAAATAATAGACTTTCAAGACTGGAATTACACCTCATGGAAAGAGTATAAAAATGTTAAGAGTTACTGATAATATGGCTTCTATTTGTAGAAAACAAGGTATATTTATAAACAATTAAACAGCGCTGAATTTTATAGACAAATGATTATAAGAACAGAAGTTGGAAACAAAAGTGAGATTCTGTAAATATTAAAACCGGTAACCAGTAACTTGGAAGAAGTGGTGTCACAGCACAGGCCAAATGGAGAAACTAATTTGCTGTTGTCAAATACTGGGCTAGTAATTAGGAAGAAATTCCTCAAGTTACATGTTTGCAGCATGATTTTACACAAGCTGGATGTGGAATCTAGATAATTTGGAAAGGTGAAAGACAGAACCACAGAAGCACTTGAAATGTGCTGCTACATGCTAACATGTGATAAGAATATTAACAACATACTGGATGGGCAAAGTAATTTAAAAAAATTAACAGGTTATGGAAACAATGGGAGAACGGAACGGTTTGTGAAGACAAGACCATGGAGTGGTGGGTCACTAGTTGAGACAGCCAGGAGTAATGATTTTGGTGATGGGAGCCCAGTGAATGGGAAGTACTATAGAGGAATGCAGAGACTGGAGTTGACTGTTGATATTAAGGGATGCTGTAAGCACTACAAACAAAGACAAGCATAACAAGTTTCTGTTTTTCACTGGACTGTGACACTACATTTGCCCCATGAATAGATGTAAAGCACCTAGTTGGTCTGCTGTGTTGTTAATAACAAACAGTTGTGTAAACAAAGTCTTCTCTCAAGGTCATTTCTCGGTGCACTGTTGAAAAAAGGGAAGATCTAATGTCGTGCACCATCAAATTCAACATCAACACAAATTTTTAACGAGACGAAAGATATGTTGGGTGATCATTTGCTACAGTTTACTTGTAGACCTGTAATGGCTAATACAACCTGGGTCAATCATTTCATTCCAAAACAAAACACCAGTCAAAACAATGTATGTGGTTCTCTGTTTCCAAAGAAGGCAAAATCAATTTCATATGCTGGAAAGCCGGCTTTGATTGTCTGAGATGCTAAGGGAGTATTGTTAATAGATTATCATGAAAGGGTCAAATGATGAAGAGGCACCATGCTAAACTTTTACACCAAATAAATGAAAAACATTTGTGAAATAAATATCATGTTAAGTGTAGAAATAGCAGCAGGATAATGCAAGACTTCATGCATGCATTGTTTTTATGGCAAAAATTGCAGAGTTGAAGTACAATCTGTTGCAGTATCACCTTATTTGCCTGATTTAGCTCCATCTGAGTTTTAACTACTCCCAAATGTCAAAACTTCCCTGGGGGAGGGTATTTTCTTCAGATGGCAAGTTGAAAGTGGCAGTTAACGTTGTTTTGAGGACCTAGAACAATCAAATTTCTGCGATCGGAAAAAACCACTGCAGCATCGCTGGACCAAGTATGTTGAATTACATGGAGACTATGTTGAAATATAAAAATGATACCAGAAAGAAAAAGTCTTTCATTATCAGGTCATAAACATTTCAAATTGCCCTAGTATATACCTGAAAGGTACTTGAAAGGATAAATAATCTTACCTGAGAAACACCATGTTTCAAACAGATTTTAATAATATATTGTTACAGTAAAGTTTATTAGTTATGATAAGGTAATATGAATTTGAATGATATTGAAGCAAGATAGGTAAAAGGCTAGTACGATATTTGAATAAGTCAAATGTGATTAATTCTCTACTGTAAAGTAAACAAAATTAGTTACATACATTTTCTATTAATAGTTTGTTAATTTTACAGTTAAAAGCACCATGCCTACTGTGTGCTTGATTGACTGTTATTCATAAGTAATCTAGAGAGCAGTGGCTTAGCATGGAGGGTGGCTGAGTTACTGAATCATGTACATAAATTCTGAAGGATGCAATTGTATCATCAGTGGTTATGGTAATAACATTAACAGTGGCTAACACATGGTGAATTTTGGACTCCCCCAACATATTCCTGCCACCACAGGTATCCTGGCTACACATATGCCAGAAAGGAGTTGGTGGAGAGGGGAATTTCTGGGGATGAACTACATAAATACTTATGTGGTAACATACTAAGTACTTGATCATTCAAAAATATTACCCCATATATATACAAATATACTACAACATCAGGTACAATAAAAACATGTAGAAAAGTTTTTTTTTCTTACAAAATTCTGGTTCCAAAATTTGTGCAGTACAGTTATTATTCTAAATTGGCTTTTTCAAAAATCATAAAAATAAAACTAAGATTGAAAGAAAATAATAAAGTTCTCTCAGTGGTGTTATGGAAAGACTTTTGTTTTAATTTTGGAAGAGAATTTCTTCATGTAACAATGACTGGACTAGAAAAACAATGGCTGGTGTGTGTTTAAAACACAGTACTGCAACTTTCACTTATGGGGTGGAAAATTGTACAATGGAGGAAAAAGAAAACAGTAATGTACATTAAGACTGCCAGCACAAATAACACGATTGCACTGAAATATTAACAAACATGTATGAGGACATGTAATGAGTACAAATACTCAAAAACAAATAACACAGAACACAAGCCAGCAGACGGTTGGTACACATATGTTCACATGCCCAAAGCATATAATAGAAAACAAACACTAACAAAATAAAGAGTTGAAAATTAATGAATAAAGACTGACAACGTGGATGTGGGGAGTATTACAACTGGAGAATAAAATACTTCAGAGTGGTTGTCACAAGAGCCTGGTTGTCTGATAAAAAGTTCATAGTACACTTAGTTCTGTGCCTGGACCATACTGTTTGGCTAACAAACATCTGAGATAGGACACAAAAGTAAGAATATATAAACCAACATTATGTCCAATACTGACACTAATGTACTTTGCAAAAGCTGGGAGTGAGAGAATGAAGTCAAAACATCAGATTGAGAGAACACAAGTGAGAGGTGCAGGAGGATACCAAGGAAGCTTTAGGGGAGGGAGAGTGTGTGTGTATGAGACACAAACAGAGAAATTAATTGATTAGAATATCAGAAAGACTTGTGGCATGAATAATACAGAGGACAGATTGGCAAGGAGAAGGAGGCGATTGACGACAGAATGAATGACGATAGAATGAATGACGATAGAATAGTATAAGTATGTTGACATAATACACCAACAGACAGACGGAGGACTGGTTGATCAAGAAAATGTTGGAAACAGTTTTTGCACCTGGTAAATGGAACAGACTATGAGCCAAATTTGGACAAGGGAGGAGGGGACGAAGAGTAGTGGGACGTGGTGGCGGAGGAGGAGAATTGCTTGAGAGTTACGAGGTTTTGGAAGATAGATAGTGTCAATGTAAACACTACACAAAAGAGTGCACACACACACACACACACACACACATCATACTCTATACACCAATTAATTCAAAATAAATATGATGATAAAAAACTATTACTAAAATAAGAAATCTAGCCTATGTGCATGAATATGTGTGTATAAGGTAAGCATGACATATGTAACAAGTTAAGCATATATTAACTACATTTTATAGATTTAAAATATATACCTTGTCCTCAAATTTGATCTCTTCCATTTTTTTTTTTTTATGATGGACAAATTGCTCTTGTTAACACCTGAAACAAATGAAAACACACTGGTAGTTATAAGACTAAATCTATATCACACACAAGTTAGCACAAGAATAACATCTGCTTAAGAACAATGTTTTCTATTTAATGCATATATCATTATTAATAAACAATGTTTTCACATTGTCAAACCTCAGTTTCACCACTATGGGTACCTTATTTTAGTTTGTGTGAGGAGTTTCATGTTAATACAATAGTGTTTCTGGCTGAAAAGAGATTTGAGACAACTTATATAGAGGAGAACTCACATTAATGCTCCCTGCATATGTAACTGGGATGGACTAATGTATAGAAGAGTATTGAAACTGCAGTGCTAGAAACCTGACAATATAAATTGAACACTAGCTTAGAGATGCACAGTGTACAAACATCTCGTTGCGAGGCTAACAAAATTTTAATTTATTCGGCACATGCACACAACAGTCTTGTATAGTGTTTCACAGAGTGAACATCGGCTGCAACAAGAACGAGAACAATGTGGCTGTGGCTCATCCATTGACGAGAACAATGGAAGCATGTGTGTGACAGAGAGGGAGATAATATGAAAGTGAGATAGTGAAATGTTATAACGTCATCTCCGCTCCCTTCTCTCTAGATAAGTTGTAAGAGGGAGTAAGTTATGCATTGGGTCAGTGTAGGTTACTGTTCAGGACCGACAAGCGGACCTATAACTATAATGATATGATCTTCCCTGAAAAAATTTTTACACCATAAAGGTACACATTTCTTGGAAACTATACAACAGGTGTCCATATTTTTTATCAGTTTCTCATACCATGTTACATATTTTCACATAGACTTTCTTTTAAATTCCTATTTACCAAAAATTATAAGAATTTTGACATCATTATAGAATTATTTTGAGAAGGGAATAAAACTATAACAAGGAAATAAACTAAAACAGAAAGGCCATAGACGGTGAGTAACAGTATATTTGGTTAACAAACACGTGGCTTGGGACTACAATAGGAGTTATTCCATTTAAATCAAAAAGGAAATAAAAATTTGATGTCAACTAAATGCTAAAATTTTTATAAAACCCTTGAGTTAAATTGTGTGCTGAAGTTATACTCTTTATTTTGTTTAATGAAAGTACCAAACTGACAGTTGTGGGAATATGTTGCAATACTACCAGCAGCCTAACAGCAAACTGTTATTTTCAACACACGTTGTACGCATCTGATGGGTTCAAACATTTGTTCTCTTTTCAATTAGTCTAAAGAAACGTTTCTTCTTATTTACAGTTTTCTGGGCTCAGTTAACTTTAAAATAGAATATCTTTCCAACAAATAATATTAGAAAAAGTGTACAAATTATAATTTTAAATGACCTGAAATGTCATAATAAACAATCAACAATATTTTGTGGTGTTTAAGTTGTGTACACAAAGGAGAAGTGGAAATGTATTGAACTCGTGATCCACTGAGATCACTTTAAAGAGTTTTCCACTTAACGTAAAGGGTAACATTAGTAATTTTCACTGATACAATTGATATAATTAATGACAGCCTAATAACACATACTAAACCAAACCACATTAAGTCAAACTGCTAAGAGATCCAAAATGTACTATGTTATATAATTGAAAACAGAAGTGTTTGTATGCTCATAAGCGTTGGCAATGTTTGTTGGTTGGTATGGGAGGGGCATCTTAATGTCAGCTACAAATTGCTAAATGAAACATCACATCTGTACTCCCGCTCTGTTCCCAGTGTCAATATGGAAGTTATATTACACACATCTTATAGAAATAAAGACAAAATTATATGATTTCTCAGAAAAATGTACCTGAATTTTCACAATTTAATATAGCAAAATACGGATGTCCAACATTATGTTTATACTGAACTGTTTGTTTACAATTAATTATTGTGCATGGCCAAACAGTAATATACAGTAGCTAGTTAACATGTATGTTTGTGTATTAGATTTTTGGTTTACATTGTAAATTTTAACAATATTGTTATGACATCACAGAACAATCTACGTGTTTGTCGAATGTGCCAGAAGAATCTCGCTCTAATGTGTGTGGCCTATGTGACTGTGTCAAGGCCGAAATTAATTACGTCGCATACTCTGGCACTAACACGCATTACGGAATAATCTGGTAATTTGGGGCGGTACAAATACCAGTACTCAACGACGTTCAGTTCAGTACAGCTGCGATATATTTACAGTGGGGTTCGAGAGTTATTATCGGGCGATATTACTGTGCGCGTTAAAGTGGTTATTAGTTAAGTGTTGTGTTTTATAATCGGACGGTACACTGTAATACAATTGTGTTTTAATATTAGTGACATTTATTTGCGTGTGAACAATTTTTATTTGATTTGTTATAAGAGACTGTGTTGTTAATTACAAACTGTTAACTGTGAAAATTAAAGCTGGTGATTAGTGACGTAATTGGTGTCTTGTACTTATTTTGTTTTCCACTGTACCTATGACGATCAAGTAGACCGTCGTAACAGTGGTGTCAAAACTGGGTTAGAATGGTTAACAGTGGACACTTTGTACAAGACACGTGTAATTCGTAATTAATCGGAAAACAATGGATGCCAGTAGAATGATGGAAAATTTCCAGGCGCTGTTGTTGCAGACAGAGGAACGACGATGACAGGATGCAGAGAAAGCAGAAGAGAGACAGAAAACCCTCCTGCTGGAAGCAGAGGAAAGACGCAGACAAGAGGCAGAAGAAGCAGAAAAATGACAGGATGAAAGACGCAGACAGGGGGTGGAAGAAGCAGAAAAATGACAGGATGAAAAACGCAGACAAGAGACGGAAGAAGCAGAAATATGACAGGATGAAAAACGTAAGCAGGAAGCAGATGACATCAAAGCCTCAATTCATGAGCAAAAGCAGATGCAAGAACATACTACAGCAGAATTGGGTCTCCTACGTGGTGACATAGGTGAATTACGAGGTGAGCTTAATAATCAGATTACCAGAATATCTGACATAGAAGAATCCATGTCAAATAAAATAGCTGAAGTAGAAAAATCTGTCTTGAGTGTGGAAAAAGCTGTCAACAAAAATAGAAGACTAGATTACAAATATAAAAGAGCAGATTAAAAATGAAGTCGAGCAATGCCTGAAGTTACAACCAAAAACAACTTTGTGAACAGACTGTACCAATGATAAAGACAGAAAAAGACGCAGAAAATAAGTTAATAGAGAAAGTCACTTTGCCTGCAGTAGGGACAGTTCATGTCAAAGCTCCAACCTTTGACAGAAGCAGTCACTGGGCAACGTACTTCTGCCAATTTGAAGCTGCTGCATGCACAAATAAGTGGACAGAGAAAGACAAGGCAGTCTCACTCGTTCTTGCATTAAACGGACCCGCGGCAGAACTACTACAGAAAGTGCCACCTGGCAGCCAGAACATCTATGCCGAGTTGATAAAAGCTCTAGAATTACGGTATGGTGATAAACATTTGCGAGATGTATACTGCACCCAGTTGAAAGGCGACAGCATTCCGGGGAGAGCCTTCAAGAGTTTGAAGCAAGTATCAACAGGCTAATTAGACTGGCTTATCCTGAAGCGCCAGAAGATTTTCGAACGAGTTTTGCGATGCAGACATTTACTACCGGTGTCTGAGATACCGAACTACATCAAGTGTTACGAATGGCAAGACATCAGAACAGTGCGGACGCCCTGGTACATGCTTTGCAATTTGAGGCCGCCAAATCAGCGTCTGGTTGGACAAGTCATAAAGTGCATGTTATAAAAGATCGTGACGGCACAGACGATGAGAAAGAGGAACAAGGAACTGAGACTCAACGGTCGGCACCATAGAATAAAATAAGAAAGGATGGAAGACCGAAGTGTTATAGATGTGGGAAACCTGGACATCTACAACGAGATTGTCAAGTTAGAATTCAGCAGCAGGGAAACGAGCAATAGTCGGTACAACGGGGTGTGTGCTGACTAACTGGAGGAACGAACCCCCTAGACAATACCCAATTTCTACACTTCAGAAAAACAGCGGGAGCTTGGTAGTTACCGGATTTGTTCAAGAAAGGCCAACCTTGATTACAGTTGACACAGGCACAACAGTTTCTATTGTGTGCCCTGACGTGAAACATCTCAAGCCAATCTGCTGCTCTTGCAGCTTGCAAACAGCTACTGGACGGCCTGTAAAAGTGTATGGAAAAGTGGAGATACACCTACGCCTCGGTCAACTTGAGTTTAATCATCAAGTACTTGTTGCAGACATTGTGGATGAAGCAATTCTTGGTGTGGACCGTTATGAACGCATACGGATTTATAGTCGACTTCAAAAACAATGTCTTGAGAATCGGAGGCGAAGAGGTAATGCTATCAACAATGACGACAGCAGAAAAATCGATGAACATCATAAACCAAGTAGCCGTAACTGTTCCGCCAAATTCCGAAAAGATCATCATGGTTAGAACAGAGGTAGATACTAGGGGCAACCAGTGCTCTATATTCGAACCCTGGGTAGTGAGCACACTGGGCATACTAATTGCCAGAAGTTTAGTAAAACCTGACAAAACCGGAAATGTACCTATTAGAGTGGTGAATATCAAGCTATCACTTTACAAAGCAATACACTCCTAGGCAAATTGACTCCTGTGGCCTGGGTAGCTGGAACGACGCAACGAAGATCCAGTGCTTCGGATAATTCCCAATTACCAGAGGAACTGCAAGAAGTATAGAACAGATCTTCTAAGGGCCTCTCACGGGGTGAGGTAAAAGAACTCCATTATCTAAACAAGAGGAAATGTCTCGGTCTTCTCCTGTAGTGCTGGTAGTGAAGGATGGTGGATTGCGTTTCTGCGTAGACTACCAGAGGTTAAATGACGTTACAAAGAAAGACTGCTATCCATTACCTCGCTTTGATGATACACTCGACACGTTGTCCGGAGCACAGAGGTTTTCCACATTGGACCTGAAGAGTGGATATTGGAAAGTGAGTCTTCATCAAGAAGACAAGGAAAAGACCGCTTTCTCGACCACAAGTGGCTTATTCCAATTTAAGGTCATGCCATTTGGACTCTGTAATGCACCGGCAACATTTGAAAGATTGATGGACCTGGTACTCCGAGGCCTGACATGGAAAACTTGCCTTGTTTATTTAGACGACGTCATAGTCATCGGGAAGACCTTCAAAGACCATTTGAAAAACCTTAAGAAGGTTCTAACTAGAATTCACGGTGCCCAACTGAAGCTGAGCCCGAAGAAGTGTTCTCTATTCCAGAAGGAAGTACAGTATCTGGGCCATCTGGTTTCGGCAGCAGGTGTTAGCATGGATCCTAATAAAGTAGACACCGTAAGAGACTGGGCAGTGCCGAAGAGTAAACACAAAGTTCGGAGTTTCCTGGGGTTATGCTCATATTACAGACGTATTGTGAAAGGCTTCGCTACAATTGCTAAACCACTACATGAGCTAACGGAAAATAAACGAAACTTCCAGTGGTCGAGGGAGTGTGATCAAGCATTTAGGACTTTGAAAATTGTATTATGTTCACAGCCAATTCTCGCTTTCCCAGCTTCCGAAAAGGAAAGTTCATCGTAGACACAGGCGCAAGCAATACTGGTCTAGGAGCAGTTTTGTCTCAAGTGCAAAACGGTGAAGAACAAGTAATAGTGTATTACAGCAAGACACTTTCTAAACCGGAGAGAAATTATTGCGTTACAAGGAGAGAGTTGCTGGCAATCGTCCGAGCATTGGAGCACTTCCATAAATACCTCTATGGAAGAGAGTTTTCACTACGTACCGACCATGCCGCACTTGCATGGCTCTTGAGATTTAAAAATCCGGAATGACAGTTGACAAGGTGGCTTGAATGTCTGCAAGAGTACAACTTCTCAAGGTACAACATCAACGGGGGTGCCTGCATGGTAATGCAGATGGCTGATCACGAAGACCGTGCCTGGAAGACTGCCGACATTGGCACAGAAAGGAAGAACAAAACTCAATCGAACATGTTCAAGCCATCACAGTAGATTTCCTGGCAGACGGCTGGACAACACAAGACTGTCGACAAGAACAGATGACTGATGAAGACATTGGACCGATCTTTACACCAAAAGAGGAAGGTCGCCGCCCGGATTGGCAAGATATCTGCCATGGTTCTGAAGTGCTACTGGGCACAATGTGAATCTCTCACCTTAGAAAACGGATTGCTGAAAAAGGCTTGGGAAAGTGCAGATGTAAGAGATGTGGTCATGCAGTTGATAGTTCCCCAAAGTAAAGTGCAGTCTGTTTTGAAGGAGATGCATGATGGAATATCTGGAGGCCATCTTGGCGTTTGGTGCGTGCTGGAAGCTCTTGAAGTTTTCTTGAGTTATTCCAGGAAACGCTGAATGATGAGGGCTGGTTTGAAGTAAATAGAAGTGGACTGTATGACTTTTAGATGATAATCTTTTATTGAATAATTTTGAATTTGAATACTGTTGCTGACACGCACAGACGTTTACGCGACATGACGCCCGTTAAGTGATTAATAATAGAAGTCGAAAGACATGATAATAAGCAAGATCGTTGAGTACAATTAGTGCATGCTGCACATATTAATAGTTAAAAAAGAAGAATGAAAGCCAGTAGCCGCGGCCTGGAATATCACGAGTGAACAACTCGGAGCCTTTTGTAGAACTAACGAAAATATCGCAACAGACAGCTGAGTTGCGCCGGCTGTAGGCGATAGATAAGAAAAACGCGACGTCATCCGTGCGTATCGCAGTGCAGTAATTACAATACATAGTTTAACAATTCAAAGTCTGAACATACTGCCCACTCAAAATCGGGGCGATTTTGTAATTTAAGTTATTGTGTGAAACGTAAACCACAATTACATCAAATGTTGTATACAAAGAAAATACATAAAATACTTGAAAGCTTTACACATTGAATAAATTGACCTTTGCTTAAAGTAAATAGTCTTTGACACAAGAAATCTGTAAATAGCAAAATTAATTAAGCTATCAGAATAAACTCAAAGTAAAACAAAACAATTTCTGTACTGAAAAGATACAAACTAAAGCTCATGTTAAAAATAAAAGTGCTTATATAACTAACATAATCTTCTTTGAAGCATTAACATATGTTTGGTAAATACATACATTTAATCTTTAACAGAAAATAAGCGACATCCTTTAATTTGTATAAAGAAAACATCCTCAAAAACTGACTCAATATAGTAATACAATAATAACGACATAGTAGCAAATAAAACAATAGTAGACTAACAATTTAAAAATACATAACCATCGTAAATACAATAGAGAAAGAACATAATAATGTACATGCATAGTGTTGATATACTGATATCAAATTCAGTGATACATGGCAGTAAGATAGACATATCCGTCAGGATGTAAAAATATGAGTAATATGAGTATACATAATACATAACGATTGACATAATGATTAATAGTACATAATAGTATAATAATAGTCACAAAAAATTCAATAACATAATAATAACATAATAATGGTACATAGGAATACAATAATAAAAACTTAATAATAATACAATACAACCAACAAATAGAAAACATGATAAATGTTCAGACCAATGATGCATGAGAATGCGAATTAGTCTGAGTCCACCGGAAAGGGACATAATTTATGGATGGGTCGACGTAGGATACCCTGTGCAGTGCGAACTTCGGCAACGCACACCATTGAATCCTGACCCGCAAAAACGTTTGTAATTACCCCGCGCTTCCATTGAAGGGGGGGGAATTGTCGTCTAAAATGAGGACGAGCTGTCCTACATTTAAATTCCTTGATGTGGTGCACCATTTGTTGCGCTGCTGCAACTGGTGCAAATAATCTTTGGACCATCGTTTCCAGATGGATTGTGTAAATCTTTGGAGTAGCTGCCATCTGCCCAACGACTAATACTGACCTGGGTATAGTCGGGCTCCGGCAGTGCAGTCAGTGGAGAACCGACCAGGAAATGAGCGGGAGTTAAGGGTTCAGGGTCCCTAAAATCATTAGAAATGGAGAATAAAGGGCGTGAATTAAGGCAGGACTCTATTTGAGTTAAAATGGTAGAGTACTCTTCGAAATTCAAAACGGTACAGCCAATCACGCGACGTAAATGAAATTTGACACTTTTTACTCCGCTTTCCAACAAACCACCGAAATGAGGGGCAGAGGGAGGAATAAAGGACCACTTGATGCCAGTGGTGGCGCTAACGAAAAGGGGGCCCCCCCGCGAAACTAATTAGGGGGCCCTATAAAAATGGTTAAATTTTGTATACATAATAGGGGAAAACACTCAAATGAGTTTCTATTTACGTGTGTTTTACAACAATGGTTTGTGAACACTTTCTCGTCTATCACAAAGCGTTTGCAATTTGTAAAGGACGTTTTACACGTGTACAAACTCTTAAAATTCATTGTTGCTAAATAGACAAAGTTCTATACAAACTATAAAAAAAAACAAAATAAAAAGAATGATTTATTTTTACGTCAAAGATCTAAATTCAGACTATGAAACAGTACCGCACACAGAGTGTTAAAAATTTATTATTTAAAAACGAATATCAAAGTAACATTCTAGCTTTTTTCAAACATTTAAATTAGTTTGTAACTGAATTTGTAAAATTCTTGAATATACTCTATACAAGTTCTCCTTAAGTCTAATCCAATTCAATAACACTCGAACTCAAGTAAAGTACAATATTTACAGATGAGGATCAACCAAAGTTCACTGTTTTCCTAAGCCTAGTCTTCTTTTTTTAATAGCTAAGAACTTTTCAACCACTTCATTGATATTAGTTTTCTGTGTCTCTTCATGCTCAATGCTTAACAGTGCCAAGTCACTCAACCGAGTTTGGGCCATGGTACTTCTTAAGTATGACTTAATTAATTTAAGTTTTGAAAAGCTTCTTTCCGCTGTAGCTGTTGTGACAGGTATGGTTAAATAAAGCTGCAAAGCTGTAGTTAAGTCTGGGAGGCAACTCATAAGGCAGCTGTTTTCTTCAACCAGTAAATTCATCATTTCTCGAATGCTTTTCTTGTGTACAATTTCTTTGGCCATCAGAGCTTTGAAGGATATTACTTGGTCAGGCAGTGATGAGGAAAGGTCACCAGGAAACACATTTACCAGAGCCTTACTTTTCTCCACTATTGTCTCTTGTGAGAAGTTTACTAAATTCTGAGGCGTCAGGAATGAAAACCTATCATTAATGCAACCCAATCCTTTGAATCTCATTTGTAGCTGAGCTATTACATTATCTAGTGTTGCATTGAAAACTTTTACTTCAAATGATTTCACTGGGTCGTCAATTCTATGGTCAACTGATAATTCAACAAAGAAGCGTTTTACAACTCGCTTACGCTTATTATTCATGTTACAAGTTATGTCCTATGACTGGGCCAACTGTTTAGCACCAGCAAGAAAGCCAGCAAAGTCCTTTCTTAAAACTTTTAACTCATCACAAGCGCGGCTTAGAAACTGCCACGCTCTGCCTAGGTCAACAGTTGGCCTATGTAGTGCTTTTGAAGTTATATTTACATTCTCTAAAATCTTAGTTGCAAGGCAGAGTACAAGAATAAATTCAAAGTTTTCCAGGTGGTTTCTAATTGCTAATGCTTCTTCTGCCTCGGGTTTTTTTGAGCTGTACAGAATAATTTCTGTCAAACACTTAATCACATTTTTGAAATCATTTCTTAAAGCTAACAGACAGTCGTGTCTAGAAGACCACCTTGTTGGACATAGCTTTTTTAAAGTTAGATTTTTGGCAGAGCTGTCTTCTTTAATGGCAGTGTTAAGGTCTTGCCATCTATGTAAGCTTTCACTGAAAAACACATAGGTTTTCTGAACTATGTCATAAAATTGTCTTATTTCAGAAATATTTGATACTGAATCATTGATCACCAAGTTCAGGTTATGTGCAGCACAGTGTACATAATCCGCGTTTGGGACTATATCCATAATTCTTTTCTGTAACCCAGAGTATTTCCCGCTCATTGTTGCTGCACCGTCATAACCTTGACCTCTACACTTACTAATGTCAATTTCATTTGTTTTCAAAAAGTCTAAAATCTTACTTTGAAACCCCTCACTGTTGGGATCCTTTATTTCTTGAAATCCCAAAAAGGACTCACTAATCACAGTTTTATAATTGCCAGGAGATTCTTCTACTATGTTAGTGTATCTGATTACAACACTCATTTGGTCAATCTTAGAAATGTCTTGTGTGCTATCAACAATTATAGAAAAAAAGGAGACGAGTGAATCTGTTTTAGTAAGGCAGTCAATACTGATTTTCGTAGCAAGTTAATTATTTCATTTTGAATGTCATGGTGGAGGTATTTTGATCTGGTTTTTTAATTTTCTAAGTGTGCACTAAGGAGAGAATCGTAGCGAGAAACTAAAGATAGTATGTTCAAAAAATTTCCACTTCAGGATTTATTTCATGTAATAATTCTCTATGGCCACGAAACAGCAATGAACACAGTGCCATGGTTCGAATGACATCCACAATCCGTATGAAAATATCTTTCCATTTTTTCCGCTCATCGGAAATTTGATCAGCTACCGTTTTACTCTTTTTCCAAGTGGCATACATGAGACAAGACTGTAAATGAGCATTGCTACTTTCATGAACTTTAATTTTTTTACTGAGACCTTTCCAATCTATAATATCGCCTTCACGCCAGCTTTGAGCATCAGCACTTTGGCTGAAAAGCCAACATGGTAAACAATAGACTCCATCTAGATTACGAGAGTAACAAAGCCAAAACCTGTGAACAATTTGGCCTGCTGCAGTTTTGAAAGAATAATATGCTGTACTGAAAGACCGCTTAGAAACGGAATCCTTCGGGAAAGGACCCTTTGGTTGACAAGGTTCACTTAACGTTATTAACTTTTTCACCTCGTCTGTCATTGTAGCTTGATTTTTATAGAATGCAATATCTGTCTCAAAACTTTGGCAGTTTCGATCGGAAGGGCCTGCTAAACTAGTTTTATTTGTGTGATTACTTACAACGTCAGTTGGTTCAAACTGTTTTCTGGTCCAGGTATGTCTTCGGACTGGCGAACACATTCAATGCCTAGCAGTTGTTCTTCTTGTTCATGTTGCAGTTGCTTATTTGTTTCCGTAGTTGTATCACTTGTATCCGACGGACTAATGTTTAAATCAGGTTTATTGTCACTGTCACAATCAACTTCAAGTCCGATTTTTGTTTCTTTTTCATTACTTGCACTTGGCCCAGGTTTGGGTTGTTCAACTTCACATTTTGATGATTTTTTTAAAAACTTGTCGAGTTTTGAAAGTTTACTTTTAGATTCTTCTCGTTGTTTTTGCAGTTTCCTTTTCTTAGCACCACTTAAATATTCACGCTTACTTTCCATTTTATAAACTCTGTCTCTAACACTCTAACTCTACACAAAATACAAAAACTAAAATCAAATGTTAAGTCATTAAACTTAAATGGCACTAAATTATGAAATGAATGCAATACAGTACTATCGCGCAGGAGATGCGACGCACTACTGAGTACTGAACTACATTGTGTTGTGTTTGTTTACGTCTCCTCAGTGCCGAGTGACTCATCGCACCGGACGTACGGGCACCACAAGAGATAAGATAAGCTTCGCTTACAAACTACAAACAGTAATGTCATTTCGGAAAACGTAGTATCTGCATTTCTATACACTTAAATAAAACGTATATTTCGTATTTTAAATACAAATTTGCCGGTAGTCGGATCCCATTAAAACTTTTTTTCCTATTATAGCTCGTTTCATATTTTTTTCTAGGAGCCAGGGGGCGGGGCCCCCGTGCCGCGGGGTCTGCAGGGGCCTTATCGCCGCCACTGCTTGATGCCCTGGGAACTGATAAACTCCTGAGTTGTTTGCTCAAATCCTTTAGATTTAAAAAGCCTGTACAAATCGTGTAATGTGCTACTGCACGACGAAAATTTGTACCATTGTCTGAAAATAACTGAGTGGGAATACCTCTATGTGCGATGAACCGTTTTAAGGCCGCTATGAAGGCGTCTGAAGTAAGATCTGATACAAGTTCCAAATGAATGGCTTTAGTGCACATGCATATGAATAACGCAATATACGCCTTTGCCATCGATTTTGAGCGCTGCCCGCCATGACGTATAAGTACGGGTCCGGCATAGTCCACCGCGGATTGGGAAAATGGTTTAGCAGGCGTGACCCTGGAAGAGGGTAACTGTCCTAATAACTGGTTCACGCCTCTAGCACGATAACGGAAACAAGTAATGCACTTATGTATTACTGAGCATATATAGGACTTATCGTTAACAATCCAATATTTCTGTCTCAGAGAAAACTGGGTTAATTGAACACCAGAGTGCAATAAACGAAGATGATCGTATTCTATGATTAACTTGGTGAGATGGGAATGCAGTTGCAAAATTATTTGATGTTTGTTAGCGTAATTAAGCTGGGAGAGCTGCAGACGTCCACCCACTCACAATATACCTGACTCATCAAGGAAGGGGTTGAGAGAGAGAATTTTACTGCTGTTGGGGATGCAGCGATGTTCCTCAAGCTCCTTAACTTCAATGCCGAAATGCAATTGCTGAGACTGGCGAATAAAAACTAAAAGAGTATCATGTAATTCCTGGGCTGACAAAAAAGAAGTTTCCCTGTCCTCTACAGGGAGCATAGAGTTACGAATGAATCTACAGCAATATGAGAAAACGCGAATGAGTCTTGTAAGGGAGGAGTAGTTTTCTCATAACTGGAGGTGGATAAAGCGACAATTAGTGAGGTTGGGACCTGCTTGCGTTGCTCTTGTTCCAGATCGGGATAAGTGGAGGGCGAATGAATATCGAAGGCACTGATGGGCCATGACGATGACTCATGGGATAACCAGGACGGACCATGCCACCACTGAGGGTGGTTGTGTAAAATGCGAGGGAGGCAACCGCGCGATAAAATGTCGGCAGGGTTGTCCAGTGAAGTTACATGGTGCCAAGTTCCCCGGGTATTGGGACGCTGTATTTCAGCGACATAGTTGGCAACAAACACCTTCCAACGGGAAGATTGCTAATGAATCCAATGCAAGGCTATCATTGAGTCCGAATAAAAATGTAATTTGTCGAATTTGTAGTTGACAGCATTTATTACCTTGGAAGCTAACTGTGCCAGCAATAAGCAAGGGCAAAGTTCAAGCCTGGGTAGCGTTATCTGTTTCAGCGGAGCGACCCTAGACTTTGCACATAACAGGTTTGACGATATGGTGCCGTTTGAATAGACCTCCCGCACATAGATACAGCACGCGTAACCCTTAGCTGACGCGTCGGCGAAACCATGAAGCTGTAATGACGTGATTCGGCAATTGTTTAGACTCTTGACAGACCTCAAAATTTTGAAATGAGTGTCCGAGACCAATTGAGAATAGAGTTCTGACCATTGATCAGACAATGAACCTGATAAGGGTCGTCCCAACTCGTACCCGCTAACCACAATCGTTGTACAAAATGCTTGCACCAAAATGTAATAGGTCCAAGGAGGCCCAAAGGGTCGTAGATCCCTGCGATGACCGATAACACACTTCTTTTGTTGACCACCGCCACGCTAACATTCCTCTGGACGTTATATAAAAAACTGTCTTCGTTGACATTCCATTGAATGCCCAATGTACGCACATTTTGGCTTTTGCTTAAGTCATGGGATACGTGGGCGCGAGAGGCCATAATGGTCTGGTCATTTGAAAACCATTTATGTAGAGTAAAACCATATCGGCCAAGCAAATTTATGATGTCAGATTTCATCTTAGATAGGACGTTTGGGTTGTCTGAGCCCGTCATTAGATCGTCCACGTAAAAGTCATTAGCTATGGCTAAGCAAGCTATAGGGTATTCAGATTTGTTTTCTTGGGGTACTTGAGCCAGACATCTTGTATCAAGAAAGGAGGCACTTGCAGTCCCATACGTGACTGTTCTCAAGGCGTAATGTTGGAGCTCCTTATGCGGGGCGTCGTAATATTGTTTACCGATACATTTTTTCAATGTCAGCGATGAGGACGTAACGATGAGTTCGGAATTGAGTCATAATGGAGAACAGATCCTGCTGGATCGTGGGACCGACCATCAGAGTATTGTTCAAAGACAAATTATCTGTCGTCTTAGCGGAGCCGTCGAAAACAACTTGTAACTTGGTAGTTACGCTGGAACCTTTAAAGACTGCGTGGTGAGGCAAATAAAAGGTGTCTGAATTGTCAAGCGATAAATCGTACTCATTAAGTAAAGACATGTGACCAAGATTTACATATTCACGCATGAACTCGCTATAGCCCTTGTGAAGGGCAGGGTTCTGCTTGAACTTAAGTTCTAATGACTGAAACCTACGGATAGCCTCGCGCAGAGAATCACCCAAATGAGACTTGTCTGCCTTCCGAGGTAGGGATACCACAAATCTACCATCGTCATTATGGACAGTGTTGGACACAAAATGATTCTTGCATATCGAGTCCTCAGCGGAGATATCACGAATCGAAACTTCCTCCAACTTCCAAAATTCCTTTAGTTGCGAGGAAATTGCACTGTCATTGTCACATACCATAAAGGATGAAACCGGTTTCGTCATGTCGACATTAAACGGCAAATTCCCTGCGAGAATAAAGCCTAGTTTTGTCTCCTGAATTATGGGAAAATGTGGGCCACGTATAAATTTAGTAGGTTCAATCAACTGCAAATAATATTGAGCACCGAGCAATAAATCGATTTGCGAGGAGAAGTTGAGTTGTGGGTCGGCTAAAAATATGCCCTTGGGTAAACTTAAAGATGCGACATCAAATGATTCTGCCGGGAGATTGTTGGTGATGCTGGGAAGCACAGCGCAATGTATGTTTAAACCAAATTTTTTATAGAGAGACTGTAACCTGACTCGGGTACTGAAGTCAGCTTGTGATAACGAATTGTTTATACCCGTTATGGGCAATTGAGATTTGATTAGTTTCAGACCCATACGGCGTGCGAAATCCATTGTACAAAAGTTAGCCTGCGAACCAGAATCCAGTAAAATTCTGACAGGGTGCTTTCTACTTGCACGGTCAGTAGTCATGCAGACTGCTGTAGATAATAATATGGATTTATTTGTTTGCAACTTCAGCGAACACGGGTTGTTACTGGATGATTCGGGTTTATTAGACATATGAATCATGGTATGATGACGTTTCGCACACTTTCTACAAGATAATTTAGATAGGCAATGGGCGCTATCGTGGCCTGCACTAAAGCAATTTAGACAGAGTTTGTTTTTGAGTATAATGTTTTTTCTCGTTTGTTTTTGAGTATAATGTTTTTTCTCTCGTGAATATTAAGCATTGTAAATTGTGGACAAGCAATAATTCTGTGTTTACCCTTGCACAGTTGACATAGATTATCTCCGAGATGGGAGTGGAATGTGGCCTTGGCCGCATTCACCGTTTTTATTGACTTGCGATAAGGGGACTTATCGCAAACGTTTATCTTGTTCATTGAAGTGGTTTCACTATCCAGATTTTGCAATAGCTGCCTACGTGCATTTAAGAATTTTATGAAATTATTAAAGTTGGGAAATCGTTCTTCTGACAAACTCTCTTTCCGCAATCGATGCGTGTACTTATCGAGTTTTTGGGCCAAATAATGAATAAGAATAATTTCAAAGGTATTCACTGGCAAGTTTAAGGTGTTTAACGCATTGATATTAGCGGTTATCTCGTCAATAAATCTGGCAATGCTAATTTTGGACTCGTGTTGAATGGCTTGCACACCCAGGACATTTCCCACATGATGGGCTGAGACAATCAACTTACTGTCATATCTGTTTTTTAGCAGATCAATAGCTACAGCGGAGTTTTCATGAGTAATTGGCAGCAATTTTATCACTTAATGACGAGTGCAAGTAGTGTAGCTTTTGAATATTCGTCAGATCGGTTCTGGCATGCACCAATTCGAGAAATAAGTAATAACAGTGTTGCCACTCAATTACGTTGCCCGAAAACCGGGGTAATTTGATCGGTTCCAATTGTATAGGGGGGTTTTAAGAGGCGTAATTTCGGCACTAATCAGCGGTTTTTGATTCACCTGTTCCACCTGCTCTAACAAGTGTTGCAACTTACATTCGATGCTGCAAAGATCGTCCTCAGTCTGGACTCTATCACTTGCCAATGCGAAATCAGCGTCATCGGATTCAATTTGAGACTGAATGTCATCATATTTAGTGGATAATTCCATTAAATGTCGTAATTTTATTTTTAATGCATGATGATCACTGGTTTCCGGATCGAAATTATCTGCGAACGTGTTCACGCGGGACATAGAAGCTTTAATCGTGCCACGTTTGTTTATCAGAGCTTTGACATCGGCCATGATTGCGATTGAAAAAATGTAATTTAACAGAATTTATACGCAGAGCAGGTGAATAGTTGTCGTAATTTTGACAAAGTTTGATGTGACGCGGGAGCTATTGATCGTACTATAACTTAACACCTTACCTACTATAACATACTTATTGTTTCTATTACAACAAAACAGCCATCAGCGTTATTGAAATTATGAATTTGAATAATAATACGTATGGGCTTATCTCGGCACTTGAACTCTCAATGAGTTATTAAGAAGTTATGAAAATATGCTCATACTATAATTATATATGTGTACACAAAAATATCAATAATAGGATATTGAATATAAAATATTGTTCAGATTGCATATTCACGTGTTGTATGAACGATTATATTAACAAATGAAAGTTTATAGTCACGTGGAATCCTGGCGCGTGCTCAGAACTGCTTCGGTCCTGCTGATTCCGCTCTGATCCCGTCCGTGAATCCTGTTATGTTGGTACCTCACCTGTTTGTGCTGGTTGGATGAAGGTTGTCATCACATCTCAGCGTGCTTTACCGTTGTGGAATTTGTTGCTGTAGAGTCTTGCTGTAGATGTCTTGCTGTTTCCTGTTGTGTCAGATCTGACGCTTGGTTGAATCTTGTATGTCACTCCTGTAGGTCGTCTTTTACGGCAACAAAGGACATGACACGGCCAGCAATGTCAACTTGAAAATGTTTTAAATTTTGAAAATTGTTTAGGACCCAGGCTTTTGTGCCCATTAAATAACATGTTTTGAAATAGTGAACCAGAAATGTTGTCGCTTGTGGACGAAAATGCGGTTTCCTGTGGACCAAGAAATGCCCATAATGGAAAAATAAAATCTGTCCTGTGGGGACCAAAAATGCTGTCGCTGCGGACAAAGAAATGCGGTCGCTTGTGGACCAAAAATAAGAAATCCGGCCCGGAGGACCAAAAATGGTGCGTGCTGGAAGCTCTTGAAGTCTTCTTGAGTTATTCCAGGAAACGCTGAATGATGAGGGCTGATTTGAAGTAAATAGAAGTGGACCGCATGACTTTCAGATGATAATCTTTTATTGAATAATTTTGAATTTGAATACTGTTGCTGACATGCACAGACGTTTACGCGACATGACGCCCGTTAAGTGATTAATAATAGAAGTCGAAAGACATGATAATAAGCAAGATCGTTGAGTACAATTAGTGCATGCTGCACATATTAATAGTTAAAAAAGAAGAATGAAAGCCAGTAGCCGCGGCCTGGAATATCACGAGTGAACAACTCGGAGCCTTTTGTAGAACTAACGAAAATATCGCAACAGACAGCTGAGCTGCGCCGGCTGTAGGCGATAGATAAGAAAAACGTGACGTCATCCGTACGTGTCGCAGTGCAGAAATTATAATACATAGTTTAACAGTTCAAAGTCTGAACAGCGTTAACAAAACCCTTGACAAAATACGGAAGCGATTCTATTGGCTTCATCTTCGCCACGACGTAGATGAATGGGTTCGGACGTGTGAAATATGTGCTGCAAGCAAGGGACCACAAACCAGAAGGAGGGGTAAAATGAGACAGTATAACTTTGGACTGTCTTTCGAGAGAATTGCCATAGACATTGTTGGACCATTCCCAGTTAGGTGGTAAGTGATTACTTTACTAAGTGGGTGGAAGCCTACGCAATTCCAAATCAGGAGGTTACCACTGTGGCAAAGCAGTTAGTTCACAACTTCTGACAACTTCTGTTGCCGTTGTGAAGCCCCTATGGAAATCCATACAGATCAAGGGAGAAATTTCAAATCAGGAGTGTTTAAAGAATTATGCCGTCTACTCGGAATTTGAAAGACCAGGACAACGCCTCTGCATCCTCAGTCGGACGGGATGGTTGAGAGATTCAATAGGACACTTGAGCAGCATCTTTCGAAGGTTGTTGATGAGAACCAAACAGACTGGGATCAACGTATACCACTATTATATGATCAAAGTTATTCGGGCTGTCTGGCCGTGGTCCATGGTTTATTTCCAAACCAAACGTTTCAGCAGCTCCAATGGCTGCCATCATCAGTGGAATAATAAAAATCCTGAACATAGGGTGATCACGTCAGGCCAACGGTACTGTGGCCCACAGTACAGTTCAGCCTACACCACAGTCCTGTGGGCCTGACATGAACACCCTACGTTCAGGATTTTTATTATTCCACTGATGATGGCAGCCATTGGAGCTGCAGAAACGTTTGGTTTGGAAATAAACCCTGGACCACGGCCAAACAGCCTGGATAACTTTGATCATGTAACTGACACCGGCCGTGAAAGCCTGAGGACAATGTATACCACTATTCCTCATGGCATATAGATCATCAGTACACGACACAACCGGCATGACTCCAGCAAAATTGGTGTTTGGGCGGGAGATTCGTCTTCCTGGGGACTTAATGTTTGGATCACCTGTGACTCAGTCCCAAGAGCCGCAGAACTATTCCTCCCAATTAGAAAACCAACTGCGAGAAATGAATCGCTTGGTAAGAGGACCGGCTGAAAATTGCCAGTGATAAAATGAAAACTTGGTATGACATTCGCAGCAATAGTGTGGGTTTCCAAGAAGGAGATCAGGTCTGGTTGTTCAACCCAAAACGCCATCGTGGTCGCTTCCCTAAGCTTCAGTCTAACTGGGAAGGTTCCTACACTGTGAAAATAAGAATCAACGATGTTGTTTATCGGATTCAACAGGAAGGACAGTGAAAGTTCAAGGTCGTCCACCTAGATTGCCTGGCTAAGTACTACTTCAGAGATGGTTTGCCAGTTTGGGACGAACAGGGTTAAGGAGGGGGCCATGTTATGACATCACAGAACAATCTACGTGTTTGTCGAATGTGCCAGAAGAATCTCGCTCTAATGTGTGTGACCTACGTGACTGTAGACGCATTCACGAGAGTTTATCTCGAAGGCGCCAGTCGCACGGACTGTGTCAGGCCAAAATTAATTACGTTGCACACTCTGGCACTAACACGCATTATGGAATAATCTGGTAATTTGGGGCAGTATAAATACCATTACTCAACGACGTTCAGTTCAGTACAGCTGCGATATATTTACAGTGCGGTTCGAGTTATTATTGGGCAATATTACTGTGCGTGTTCAAGTGGTTATTAGTTAAGTGTTGTGTTTTAAATTCGGACGGTATATTGTAATACAGTTGTGTTTTAATATTAGTGACATTTATTTGTGTGATCAATTTTTATTTGATTTGTTATAAAAGACTATGTTGTTAATTACGAACTGTTAACTGTGAAAATTAAAGCTGGTGGATAAGTGACGTAATTGGTGTCTTGTACTTATTTTGTTTTCCACTGTACCTATGACGATCAAGTAGGTATATTAATACCAAACCAATAATATCATATACAACTCCTTCCAAAAATAAAATTTTCCTCAAAAACTACAAAGCAATTTTATACCCCCGTCTCCATAAACCTATTTCGTGTACAACATAACATGGCTCCATTACTATTTATTTAGCCTACTGATACAGTTTGATCCTAACCAAGTTGAACTGCACTGCCTTTACATTACACAAACTTATTCAAGTAAAAGTGGACATTACATAGGCCTACATAAACTATATACTGAAAATAACTATAACTAAATAAAAAGTGTATAGAATCTGAAAGTGATATTTGGCTAAATGTTTTCTAATGCACTTTGATTTTGGAATCTACAAAATGGTTTAATTCATTTTATTCTTCAGTTCAATACAAATTATATAATAAATGGTTTCAATAATAATATACTGAGCATGAGCATGATACTGTTATCTCCTTCTCATTTGCAGTAATAATTGTTGTAAACAATAGGCTATATTTATTGTCTCCAATTTGTTGTTAACTTGAACAGCCAGGATTTTTATTTTTCATGTGTACTGAATCAATGTGAAAACATTATCACAAATGCAGTTTTGAGAAACCATCATTTACTTATATTCACATGCCTAATTTTATGGATATTCATGTACTGTAGATGTGTTGCAATCTATACATGTAAATAACAGTAATACTCAATTTTCTGTTGAATATTTGTATGTTTCAATGTTACTGTATTCTTGCTGTCATTTATCTATGGTTATTTCAACTCTTCATTTTTCTAAAGCAAAAGTCAAATCACAACCTACACAGTCATATTAGTAAACCCCTAAGCACATGAGTTAAGCCTATTATATCTTAGTTAATATTTACATAATTAAACAACAAAAATTGTGACAAAATACTAAATAATCCACCTTGCTATGGGGAGAGATATAAAGTATTACTGTGCACTATGCTTAAACATAGCAACTTTTACTACATTTTATAATTTCTCATGCTATTTTGTAAATTGGTTCACCTTATATTAAAAAGTCTATGTACGGTATCTCTTTTGTAATAAGAGATACAAATACAAATATCTAAATTGTATGGTACGAGTACATTACAGTAGTAACAATGACATTGCACTATTTATTACAATGGTCATTATCACACTATATTCAGATATGACATTAGTTTATACTGAACGAACATCAGTCATCAGTTTCAAAAAATCTCTCCCAAAACCATTGCTCAAGGATCACATTTTAACAGATATGGGCATCTTCATTTTTTGTTGTAAACTGTTACATGATTAAACCAACTTTTTGTAAATAAAATTATGTCCAGTGTTATCACTGTAGCTACACTGTGTTCAATGACCCATCCTACTGACTAAAAACTGTGAATATAATGTATACAACTACAGTCTGAAATATGAAAATTTTATAGGCTGCGCTGAAAACTTTGAGTCCTTATACTTCAAAATATTCACTTAATTGTTACTGATATGAGTCACATAATAAAACAAAAGCAGCCTAGTAGAGCAGTCTCGTTAACTGTTTATGTTAGACATCAAAGCAAAGCTTACCAGTTGTAATTAATTGTTTAGCTTCAATCACATAGTTACATTTTTTATAAATTCCTATATATCACTTACACGAAGGCCTACAATGACAGCAGAAAGATGACAGGATGGGTCGGCTCCATCTGAGATGATATGCTGCAGTTGCTGAATGCTAACTGCAGCAGTGTTCAGACAACGTGGATTGGACAACAAAACATCATTATGCAAACAGGACAATCTATCTGGTGTACATAGACGGTATCTCTGTTCTAAGAGTACACTATCATATAAAAATGTTTCACATGAAAACCTAAGCACGTGAGTTATATACATTATGCAAACAGTATGTTATCAGAATAGCTCTTAGACTGAACACAGTACACACGAATACAGTCTGTACCTCAGTCGCCAACCTTGCACCCGTCGATAAAGTTTGATGCGCACACGAACCAATTTGTAATTTTATTTTCTTTTGAAGTACCTGCTTCGAAGTACTGTACTACAAAATAGTACAAGCCATTTACCGAACCGCGCTACATCTTCCCCCAATATGATGTCAAGTTTGTCGCCAGAGCCTCTAAATACATTTCTCCCCAAAATGATTTTTTTCAAGTTTTACATTTCTGTGCACTTTATGAAAATAAATAGTGTTATTGTGGTAAATTCTTTAATTTATTTTGATAATTAACTAATACTAAAATTATCAATACAAAAGGTAAGTGTGAAATTAACTAAACCACTTGTCAGAGAAATTGCACTTAAACTTCTAGAAGGAATTTCTGTAAGGTTTGTTAATTTGGAAAAAAGAAAAACAATTTCACTTTGCATGATGCTTGACCCCAGGTACAAACACTACTTTTTTGAAGACAATACTTCTCTAGAAAATACAAAAAAATATGCAGCTGAACTAGTATCTTCACAAATTACAAAAAATTCAAGAACCAATACAAGCATTGAAACTAACATAAATCTACAAGTACAAGTACAATAAATCACATTGAATACAAGTAAATCTACAACCTAACATAACAGAGGAGGAAACAGTTTCAATTTGGGACCATTATAAAAACCAGATAAGCAAAGTTAAACAAATAGGGACATCTTTATCAATGGCTATACAAGAAGTAGATAAATATCTTCAAGACACACCAATAGAGAGAAGCGAAAATCCCGTACTGTGGTGGAAAGATCACCACCGTGTATACCCTAATCTTGCACATTTGGTCAGAACTAGATGTAACATGGTTGCAACATCCGTTCCCTGTGAAAGGATATTTTCCAGGGCGGGAATAATTTTATCTGAACGAAGAACACGATTAACTTCGAGGAAAGTGCAACAGCTGATATTTTTAAATACAAATTTGAAATAGTGTCTGAATAACTGAAATTCTAGTATTTTAAAAACCATTCAGTAGTTTAATTTTACCTATAATGAGTTATTTGAGTGAAGCAAATTGTAATGTGAATAGGTGTGACAAAGATTAGTTCATGACTTGTATATTCTGTGTACACTGGTGAATGGATCTGAAGATTATCCAGGTATGTAATGTATTTAATTGACTTTTGTTGTTGCTTATTATTTATAAGATTTTATTTATTTATTATATTTATTTTATTACAGTTGTTTTTATTATTTTTATTTGTAAAATTTTTTTTATTCACTCTTGTGGTTTACTGTTATGTTTTTATTATATGTTTCTGATGTCTTTTTCACATTATTTGTTGTGGTATTACGTGTACTCTAATTTATTTCATTGCCTTGAGTTTCGCAACTGATTTGTCTAACCAATGTTAGTTTGTTCACTCCTAGTAAAAACTTAAATTGGTATTCCCAAAGGAAGATAGTGCTGCTGAAGGAAGATAAATTCTCTTGTTTCTTATTTTCTTTTAAACAGTAATAGTTTAATAAAGTCACAGTGTAAAGTAACACTGTTAATACTTTTAGTTTCAATTTATTTCTTATAACAAATTATATAGTATAGGTTATATAAAATCTTCAAATAAATACACTGCAAGTAGGTTTATTAATATATTAATAGGTTTATCTATGTGAAAATAAACCTACTTGCAGTGTATTTATTTTAAGATATTACATACAAGACCTGCAGGAAACTCAAAATGACTTACTTACAAAGGATAATATAGGTTATGTATAATTAGTATGTAATAACAGGTATTTGTACCTGTTATTTTTTTGGAACGGTATTTTCATACCTATTATTTTAAAATAACAGTTTAGCCCACCTCTACGTTTACCAGGTGTCAGTTAATGGATTTTCATTACCGCATGGAGTAATGAACATGTAACGGTAATTTTTAAATATGCAAATTATAGACCAGTAGTCTTGTGTAGTTCGCGAACGACCTAGTTCAGAAGAGCGTTCTTTCAGACGAACTACGCGAACTAGTTCGCCGTCGATCCCGGTCTTAGTTCTTTAGTTTGCCAGGCGGCTGATCCGCCACGAGGCAGCGCTGGCCGGCCGACTCCCCTCTAGAAAAACGTTGTCATTAAATTTAATGTCAAATGTTTATAATGAAGTATTGATCAATTTACAAAAGAAAATTCAAGCTGCAGTTGCATTATCTCTCACTACCGATGGCTGGACCTCCAGCAATAATGAGAGCTACATAGCTATAACAGCACACTTTATAGATGACGAGACCAAACTTTGCTCGGCTTTGCTTACTTGTCAAGCTTATAATGATAAGCATACAAGCCAAAACATACAATTTTTTAAAAGATGCCACGGTAGAGTGGAATATTTCTCATAAAGTTGCTGCTGTCGTAAGGGACAATACTGGGAATATTATAGCTGCTGTCAGACTTGGCGAATGGGGGTCAGTCGGATGTTTCGCTCATCTCCTAAATCTTGTTGTCCAAAACGCTACAAAGGAAATATCAGATGTTTTAGTGCAAGTCAAAAGTATTGTTGAGTACTTCAATCGAAGCACACAAGGGCAAAAAAAATTAACAGCTACACAAGAGCAAATGAGTTTGCCGCTACTAAAACTAAAGCAAGACGTACCAACTCGTTGGAATTCCACTTACGACATGCTTGAGCGAATAATACGGGTTAAGGATGCTGTGATTGCAACGGTTGGTCTACTACACTCTGATCTAACTATAAAAGAAGAGGGCTGGGAGGTAATAGAAGGAGTTTTACCTTTACTTAAACCATTCTACGAGGTCACGGTGGAAATAAGTGCCGAGAAAAATGTGACCCTGTCAAAAGTCATCGTATTTTGTAACTTGATTCACAGTTTTCTGCAAAAACCAATGTCACAAAACGAAAAAGTAGTCGCTGTACAGTCAGCTTTAAAGAAAGGTAGGCCTATGAAAAACCGTTTTAGAGATTTGGAGAATAATCTTTTATATGCTGAAAGTACAATTCTGGACCTGCGATTTAAAAGAGAGTGTTCAGGAACAAAAGAGCCTGTGAAATAGTAATACAAGGGCTCAGAAATAAAATTGGTAAAGTGCAATTATTACCCCAAAGAAAAAATCAAGAATTTTCAACAAGTATTTCCGACCTTGTATCCAGTACCAATGAAAATAAAAATGATAGTACGAGTATATGGGAAGAATACGACAGTGAAATAAATAAAATCACAAGACCAGATAACAAAACTGTGGCTGGCATTCGTGAACTGGATAAGTACCCAGTGGCGGCTCGTGAGTACGTCTACAGGGGGTTCACAATTAACAATAATTTGCAGTTTTTGAGATACACTGTGTCAAAGACTTGTGTGTTGCTTGCGATATTCATATAATTTAGGCGCTGCTATACCTTGATGTAATGTATTAATTTTGAAACGAAATGTTATTATAGATATTACTGTACTTTAACTATTTCACAACTTAATAATAAAGGATTACTTTATTGATCATACTTGTTATAATATGCTAATTGTTCTTTTTTACTAAAACAACTATTTTCATTTAATTTTAAAGTAGTAAAATAAACGCAAAACAGAAAGCTTGTTTTAAGTGTTAAATATTTAGATAGTTAGTCATAAGGCCTCATGCTCTCAATTATTAGATTAGATTATTAAACACACAGAAAAAGGAAAATAATCAAAGCTGCTGCATATGATGGTAAGGTCTAGTATTTACTTACACAAATTTACTTGGTGGTAGCTTACACAAATATTTTCTTTAAGTACAGTTTTTGTAAACAAAGTCCATCCTTCTATCTTTTCTTGACACAAAAACATCAATAACTCTTTCATTGAAATTATGGATGTTAGAAAGCATTTCCTTCTCGATTGCAAGCATGGCTAAAGCTGTAAGCCTCTCTTGACACATCGTAGACCGCAAAAATGTCTTTATCCGTCTTAGGTTTGAAAAACACCTTTCAGCTTCAGCAGTATTGTTGCAATAATTAATAATAGTTTATAACTTTCAGAAAATGATGACAATACGTTGTTTTGAATAAAAAACTGTAAAAGACTAACAGCACCACGCATGTTTCTGAAATCAGTTCTTCTGTAAATGATTTCAAGCTCTGGCTTGAGGCGATTTTTTTTCAAGAAATGAATACACATTTACTGTATCTTCAAGCAATTTCTCGGGGAATTTCTGTTCAAACTCTTCAAACTTTTGTGATTCAAAAAGAGATACAGCTGAGCAAGATGTTGTGAATGAAAATCTTGTTTTTATTTGCGTTGTAATAATGTCACAGGTTTCCTTGGCAGCCACTGTTCTACTTAAGTAAAAATCTTCTTCACGCCTCGATCGTTTAGGTGCATTTTCTGGGTACTGATTAACCAGCTCTGTCACTTTGTCCATGTTAGCTCTTTCCTTATCAATGGCTTTGACGAAGTGGTCAACATTGGCTTTAGTTCTCATAGCATCAGTGTAAGTTAGCTGTAATTGGTTGTACAAAATATCCACATGTGGCATTAATCTGTGAAAATAGAAAGCCAAAATATAAAATTATTATCTCTAATGAGACGAGCTAGAGCACCAGCTTTAATTATGGTGGTTGGTTGCTTAGAGGTTGATTGGATTTTCTCCATACATTCAATTATTCCTCTCTGTACTCAAAAACAGTATTAACAGTTCTGCTCTTAAAATTCCACCTTGTAGCTGATGCCCGAGGTATTCGTTTGCCAACTATTTTGTCCAAAACAGCCACTCTCTGAGGGGAATTCGAAAAAAATAATCTAAACTGGTACAAATACATTTGGCTATAGATTCTGCGTTGTGCCCTTCAGGGTTATCAAATTTCCAAAATCTTTCAACTGGTTGGCCATTAGCTAAAACATAGCGGAAAACTATAACTAACTGAAATACAGACGAGATGTCTGATGTTTCGTCCGCAATCAAAGAAACATACTGTGCAGTTTTTATTTCTTCTATTATGTTTTCTTGACATACAAAAAGCATACAATCTAACAATTCATTTTCAATTTCTTTCGAGGTACCTTTAAACACAGTAGCAGTACTCAAGTGTTCTTTCAAAGATGAGTCAAGTTCTGCAGAAAAGTTTACAAGCCCTTTAAATATGCCAGGATTTAAGGAATCGTCATCCTCACGATGACCTCGAAGGGCCAACTCAAATGCACCGCAAAATTTAATACAGTCTATAAGCTTAGAAAGGACACTTTAGTCACTTTAGTGACTTTTAGTCACTTGTTCATTGTGCTTTTTAATATTTTGTCAATAAGCACTGTCAAGCTGCTGACGAACATCAATCTTTCCCATCAAATTAAAATCCAATGTAGCACTTATGTGTCCATGAGAACTTTCGTGTTTTTTAATTTTTTGATTCAAATGAGCTAAGTCACAAACGCTGTTTTTCACCCAAGCAGGATCGCCCTTTTCACGGGAAAATAACAAACAAGGAAAACAAAATATTTTGTTTGTTTGTTCACAACCACAAAGCCAAGGAATTTTTTCGTATAGCTCTTCTTTAAATTCTCTTTTAAAAGTTCTAGATTTTGATGTCGATGTTTGACTTATATTAAGTGGTAGTTGGCCTACCACTCTCTTTTATTGCTATTTTAACTTCTATGGGTAAATTGGCAAACGCTACTTTGTTTAAATTACTAACTGAGTACTTACAGATACTTTCCATTATTGTATAGTAAATAAAAACAACAGTTCACTAGCTACACTATAATAGCTAAACTGTAATTTCAACTAAAACTTTATCACTAAAAAAAAATCAAAACTACAAAACACAAATGTAACACGCGCGCGTGCCAAGGTAAGGAGCATCCACCGTCAACTAGCCTACAGCTGTGTAACTTCTGAGCTGAGCTGTGCCAGAGGCAGCTCATCGGTATTCTCCGTTAAGCCGCTTATAAACACGTTTCCCCCCTACCGGGAGCAAATGGACTCGCCCGTCTGTCGCATATCCCGTGTGTACAGCATCGAGAGCGGCGCATTCAGTCCACTCCTAGCCACTGGCGCGTCATTACACTTAACCTCACTTGGCACGCTCTACGCTGTTTTTCATTGTCCACTCTTTTAAACTTACTGAAGGTAAGACATTTTAGTGTTGCGTCAATAAAGATGTATAATTTATATCGTATAATTATTTTTATAGGGGGTTCACGTGCTCTTGTGGATGAGCCGCCACTGTAAGTACCTAAACGAAGAGTACTTACTAGATCGAAAGGAAGATTCTCTACAGTGGTGGCAAGAGCGGCGCCACGTATATCCTCATTTATATGCATACATTTGGAAAGGTTTTGTATCGTTGCATCTTTTGTAGATCAAAAGACAAATAGAAAATTTCCACAAATACATTAACACTTTACACCATAAATTAAAATTCACACTTGAAATAGACTTAAACAACAGCATAAACTTTTTAGACCTTACAATCACCAAAACAAACAACACACACACATACAAAATACACAGAAAACCCACCACATCAGACATGGTCATACACAAAACATCCAACCACCCAACTCAACACAAACATGCAGCTTTCAACTACATGCTCCATAGGCTCACGTCAATACCCCTAAACACACATGACTACCAAGATGAATTAAACACAATTAAATACATAGCAGTCAAAAAGGGATACAACCCCGAATTAATAAATAAACTACACAAACGAATCCTCAACACAAAAAGTAAAACACATCTGACCAACAGCACACAACCCAGTAAATACATAACACTTACATACTACAATTCCAATACACATAAAATTGCAAACACATTTAGGAAACAAAATTATAAAGTAGCTTACAGAACCAACAACACCATTAGAAAACACATAAACAATACTAACAAAGACATTGACACATACAGCAAAACAGGGGTTTATAAATTAAATTGCAATGATTGTCAACAATTCTACATCGGCCAGATGGGAAGATCTTTTTCTTCCAGGTTTTCTGAACATTTACAAGCCCTCACCACAAACTACATACATTCCACATTTGCCACACATTTACATAACGAAAACCACAGACACAAACATAGAACACAACATGGAAATATTACACTACTTACCAAAAAGTAGAAAACTAAACACAGCTGAACAATTTGAAATATACAGATATCACACTACAACCAAACAACATATTAAATGAACAGATACATTACAAATCACATACACTATTGACACACTGATCCACACACATAATTCGAACCTCAGCGCCAATCCCTTCCCACCATCAACCCCCACCACACACTCCATTCCGTAACGGTTATTCTGTAATCGACAGTTAGTACTCAACCCACTGAAGAAGAGAAACAACATCTTGAAACGTTTGGGAAGTGACAACAGTAAGTTCATAAGTGAAAGTATTATATATATTATTAAATTAATAAGTGAACGAAGAGGATGCAACAACAAGATAATAATATCTTTGTGCATTCAAATACATAATTAAACATTTTTTAGTTATAGAGATCAAAGAGCTCCGGAACAATGAACTAATTAAATCAAAGAACCGCTTCCGAGCCTAGAACTATCGAACTAGTTCGCCATGGAGCTGCGAACTAAATTGAGTGCTCCCAATGGTGAACTATTATGCCCAAGACTATAAAGCAGCATTTCAAACAGGGTGACAACTCGACAAATGCCACGAAAGTGTTTGAGAAATGAGTGGGAGGTATAACCGTGATGTCACGTAGCAGAAAGTCCTGTATATTTTCAATATGTCGCATTTGTGTATGTCGGTAGTGGATAAAACAAGGTAATTTTAAAATCGGAATGAAATATAACCCAGTGTTTTCCCAAAGGTTTTTTCACTTTTACTGTGTTCCACAAATGTGTCTCCAATGTTTTGAACAGTAATTTATGCAAAAAGCGTAATTCGGAGATATCAAACAACTACCCAGTTTAAATTACAATAAGGAAGGCACTGATCATTATAGATTTTTATTTCTACTTATGCTTGGTTTTTTTTTACAAAAGAAACTTCTAGCTGCCTTTTAACCATCTTTATTGTAAGTTACAGGAGTCTGAATTCTGACTTCATTAAACTACAGTCAGTATCAAACAGACACTAACCTAGGGTGACCAAACGTCCCGGAAAACTGGGATTGTCCCGGTTTTTCATAACATACGGTGTCCCGAAAAATTGTTTCGGGACGCTCATAAGTTTTTAGAGATTTCGCTCGATTAAACGGAATAGAACACGATAAATTAATACATTTTAGCTTATTTCTCTAACCTTCATAGTCCCACAGTAATCACAGTATTAATATTGATACACTGAAACAATAATTTATTTTGAGCGGTACTGTGGCTGGAGAGTAGTTGTATTGTTGTAACAGTTCCAGGCGTTGCAACTTGAGAAGAGTTATGAAAACTGTCCGATTGTCGCGCCACTTGCCACTGTCATTGTCAGAATAGTGTAGTTGTTGATGTTATGTCATACAAGCTGTACCGGTGGCTTCTCGTATTAGTCGTATTGTTGCCATTGAGTTGCAAAACGCAATCCCGAAACGTGCCTGCAAATTCAGTGACAGTTATTGTAAGGAGTGGAATTTTATCAAGAAAGGTTGATTTGATTACGAAGCAGAGTGTTCGGTATGTAACTGTTTTATTAGTATCAGTCATGGTGGGCGTTCTGACATAGTTGATCACATCAAGTCAAAGAAACACATTAACAGATTTAGTGCACCGAGCTGTAGTAAAACTCTACAAAATTATTTTGTAAAACCTCAATCAAGTGAAGACACAAAAGTTCGAGCAGCCGAGCTTACACTAGCCTACCACACGGTAAAACATCACCAAACCTTTAGATCTTGTGATTGTACTAATAAGCTTAATAGCGTTATGTTTGATGATCCTTCCATTGCAAAAAAATTTAGTTTGGCAAGAACTAAAGTATCAGCCTTAGTAAAAGGAGTTATTGCTCCCCAGAGTTTAAAGGAAAGCCTTGAGAACATCAAAAAGTCTTCTTTCTACAGGATATCCACTGATGCCAGCAATCATAAAGCTGCTAAAATATTTCTGTTTGTTGTTCAGTTTTTCGATATTAATGAAGGAATTCAGTTCAAACTTTTGAAGGCGAGTTCCCTACCTAATGAAACATCTGATGAAATTTCAACATTTTGTATGAATACTATTGAAATGTTTGATCTCGAAAAAAATAAATGTGTGGCATTTTGTGGAGACAATACGAACACCAACTTTGGTGGTTTAAAAAGACAAGGCAAATGTAACGTATTTACCAAATTAAAGACAACATTGCATGAAAACATTGAAGGGATAGGCTGCCCTGCACATGTTTTACACAATTGCGTGCAGACATCTGCTGATAGTTTGAGCTGTGATGTTGAAACTATCATTGTGAAGGTATTCTCGTACTTTTCTATATACACAGTTAGAACAGAGAGGCTTAAGGAGTTTTGCGATTATGTAGGGACTGAATATATGAATGTACTGTGTCACTCGAAAACCCGCTGGTTATCACTATTTCCAGCAGTTGAACGAGTCATCAGGCTGTTTGAACCCTTAAAAGATTTTTCCCTAAATGAAGACAAAGCCCCCAAAATATTGGTTCAATTTTTCAGCAAGCCTTTAAGTGAAGCCTACTTATGGTTCATTCACAGCCAGCTTAGCACTTTGCAGCATGGAATAAAGGAAATTGAGGGGAGCATGAAAAGTGTAATAGAGGTAAAGGATGTCCTGAAAAATACTCTTGAAACTGTTACTAAGAGAAAAGAGCAGCAGTTCATTTCTTTTAATGTTAAATCTGTTCTTAAAAGAGCAGAAGTAACACAATCAGCAGAAAAGGACTTTAAAGAAGAAGTTGACAAATTTTATGACACTTGTATAGAATATCTGAGCAAGTGGAGCACCTCATATTCACCATTATTGTCGGTGTTTGATTGGATGTTATTGAAGAGAGTGCCAAAATGGGAAAGTGTTGAAGAGACAGTTTCTTATTATCGATGACTCCATTCTCTTTGATCAATTCGGGATATTGACAAATTTCGTTGAAGAAAATCTTCACAAGTGGAATGATGAAAACGAAGCACCATTGCAGTGTCATGAGAAGTGGGCGAGTTTTTTTAAAAGCTGTGACCATCTTCAGCAGTACTCTGAGATGGTAATAATTGCAAGGTATTTGTTTGCAATACCAGCCCATAATGCCAATGTAGAAAGAATATTTTCGTTCATGAATATCCAGTGGACTGATGAAAGGAACAGAATGGAGGTGGACTCTCTTGAAGCAATCCTACAGATCCTGTACAACTACAAAATCGACTGTGTAGAATTTTACCACTACGTCTCAAAGAACAAAGACATGATCAAGAAGGCTGGAAGCAGTGAAAAATACCCGTTTCTCCAAGGACAATCAACCCCATCTACAAGCACTCAGTAATAGTTAAAGCTTATGTTAATTTTACTTTATTAAAAATTTCATGGCTATAATATTTTGAAAAATCATAATAAATTTGTTTTTTATTATGTATATTAAATATCATTAATTAAACAGATATTGTAGAAATAAATCAGAGTAAATTTGTTTTTATCCTTTTTACTAATAGTAAATAGGCTATCATCGGGTTAACAAAATGTATTAACAAAACATTAATATTAAAAAACCTGGGTACATTTGGGGAGGGGGTCCACTGGAGCCCAGCTGGTTGTGTCCCGGTTTTCTCTGAAAATGATTTGGTCACCCTACACTAACCTTAATATTAAACTTCAGCTTCGGAAGGTTGGAAGCACAAAACCTGTACCGGTATAGTATTAAGAACTGAAAAGTAAGCATAAAACAAAATATAACGATGACAAGCTAACATGTGAATACGGATAATGTCGAAAACAATTATTATACTTACGCAGCAAATTATGAAATGAAAAAAACAATCCACAAACACAAATAATAATTCACGATTTAACAACACGTATTCCCAGTAATGATGCCAACTACGGGAAAGAAAAATCTCATTTTGTATACATCACACAAGTTGAAAATTGAGCGAATATTTAAATAAGTAACATGATATTTTCCCTTTTGCTTTTGTTCACAAACGACCTAATAAAACAACTTTTGTTCACAAAACAACTATTACCGGTATTCGTTCAACTGGACAGCGAACACATAAAAGTGCGTTCGGAGTTTTCATTACACGAGCTCTGACTGCATAGTAGTTGTGACCCGTGAATTTATATGTTGTGAATGTAGCCAGTATCTAGGGTCTTTCACTAAATCCTGCGGCCAAATACAAATTCCGGGTCTTGGGGGAATATTCAGCGGCAAAATGTAACTTCCGGCGCCGCGCGTGTACTATATTTCGGTGTCCGATGTGTACATTCAACTGTTTTCTTCACAAGTAACTAATGCCAGCTTATGGAGGTTATGTCCGACAATGTAACTTAAATAAAATTTACTTTGTCACTGTACATTAAAAGGGTGTATTTATTGGAAGTACAGAAATTAGTTTACATTTATCGCACATAATTACGGTACAGAGACGATTTTGGGAGGTTGTTGCTACGTTTAACAATATAACTTAACCTTTTACATTTTGAAAAATTAATTAGACTTAACAAACGTTTCCTTAGTTAGTGTACATTCAAAGGCTGTATTTATTGTATGGATAAAAGGCTGTATATAACATTAACGGCTGTATTTATTCGAAGTAAGTAATGCCAGCTTATGGAGGTTATGTACGACAATGTAACTTAAATAAAATTTACTTTGTCACTGTACATTAAAAGGGTGTATTTATTGGAAGTACAGAAATTAGTTTACATTTATCGCACATAATTACGGTACAGAGACGATTTTGGGAGGTTGTTGCTACGTTTAACAATATAACTTAACCTTTTACATTTTGAAAAGTTAATTAGACTTAACAAACGTTTCCTTAGTTAGTGTACATTCAAAGGCTGTATTTATTGTATGGATAAAAGGCTGTATATAACATTAACGGCTGTATTTATTCGAAGTAAGTAATGCCAGCTTATGGAGGTTATGTACGACAATGTAACTTAAATAAAATTTACTTTGTTCGTGTACATTAAAAGGGTGTATTTATTGGAAGTACAGAAATTAGTTTATCGCACATAATTACGGTACAGAGACGATTTTGGCAGGTTGTGGCTACGTTTAATTATTTAACTTAACCTTTTAGATTTTTAAAATTAATTAGACTTAACAGACATTTCCTTAGTTAGTGTACATTCAAAGGCTGTATATAACATTAAAGGCTGTCTTTATTCAAAGTACCGGAATTAAAACGTACTTCCAATTTAGAACCTAGTACAATCTAATGTATAACCAAACAAGTACATTAAAATCCTTTTTTCAACATAATGCAATAATAAGCAATGTGTAGTTTCTGTTAACATGCAAATGATTAAGTATTAATAATGGGTTACAGTGGAATTTAATGTTACTACGGTCTGAATTAATGCAAATAAAATTGGGAGAATCTCGTAAACATATTAAAGAATGCTTGTATATTACACACAAAATTATTACAGTACGGACCTTTGTTAATGAATAGAAACAAATTCGACTCTATACTTTAGTATGTACCAATAAAATTCACCTTTTTTCAAATACCAATATCTGTTGTTGTTTTTCATACCCTTAAAAAAAGGTCATTAACAACATACATTATGAGAAAACGTGATTACAAATAACCAGCCATTAGTTACTTAGAAGAAAATAGATATAACATTTACAAACATCAAATCTTCAATTCTCTCCCTATTTGTTTTATAAAAACTGGAGTTTCTACTGCAGGTTTTAAGTCCACTAACTACTTAATTAAATATACATAATTGTTCCTGTATCTTGTTGGGTAACATTATATTAATACATCTGCTTCCTACTCATATGTGCAAACAATGTTTTTAATGTATGGTCCTAAAATCTTTATCAACACTTTATATCTTTAAAATTTAGACAAAGTCTAATGAGCAACTTGGCCTAACCTGAATTTACATGACCTGGCTCAGAACAACTTTATTTTGGCAAATACAAAGATGAAGACTGGTTGCAATTTCTTCAGGGCTCACACCTGCTGCCAGGCCTAGTTCTATAACATGATAAGGAAGAAATAAATCAGCCCAAACCTGCAACCGCTGTGGGAAGGCTTTTACACCATTACCAATAAGATTAATGATATCATCTAAGAATAACTCATTAGCTTTATTTTTAACTTTCATTAGTTTTATCTTTTTTAACAATTTTTAATGCAGTTTACTGGAGTAAAATCTTCTTATTGATAATGTTCTTATCAGTTTCATTACATTATTCGGGTTATCTCTTTTTATTACCGTATCTCAGACAATATTTATAGTATACAATTTAGTTAATGACTTAGTATTTTGTTCTTCATGTATCATGGTCATGAAATGGTTTAAGTTGGGGCCTATTTTATGTAAGGGGAAAACATAACGTTACAATATTGTAATTACTTTTATTTCTATAATTATTTATAAGTATTACTTTGTACAAACAAAACTGGCTTAGAAATGGGTCTACTTAGGAAATTATGGAATTCTGCTGAAATTTCGAATAGTTCTGGAGGGGAATTGATCCCCTGATAACCCCCCTCCGCAAGTTACTCCACTGATCCCACTCTACACAGTTCCAAGAAATCCTGTATTTAGTAGAGCTTCCCTTATGTTTGCCTGGTAAGTGAAGGAGAAGGGATCTATTTAACGTGCAAGTTGAAGAATATATTTAATTATTGCACTTAACTTGATATAAGTACTGATTACATTTCAGGATTATTATTTTCAGAAATAATGTATGTAAACCAGTTTTCCCCATATAAAGTTAATTAAAATTCTTTAATGCATAGCATTCCAGGCATTTACAGTAGTAGATTCGTTTTACTAAATTTGAATTTACACAAATAATTCTCTTTGATTAACCAGAGTTACACACACAAACTAAATGCTGAGTGTCCTCCTAGTGTATAAATTCAGCTAAAACAGTATTCCAAAAACTTACCTTGTTACTAGAATATGTGACATGATGAACTTTTCATCATGTGTTCAACTTTGTGTTGGGAGTTAAGCATTTTAATAATTTATATTTATGCAGGCGTATAGCAAAATCTGATCATCATGGAAAAGGAATAAGGCATTTTGTAATAGCAATTAACTGATTAGTTCCTGCTGTATTACCGAATCATATTACAAGACCAATTTTTGTTTAATTGAAAAGATATATTTTAATTGTTTCTTTTGGTGCAATCTGTAAATTCCATGACACACGTCCATAAAGGTTTGAAAATATGCTTACTCCAGTTTGATAGGAATAAATTTTCAAAAAACTAATACAAATTTGTTATGTCTGATCACACCAGCTATCCTGTCTATTGGCAATGAGACTTTTATCCAAATTTATCATATAGTATTGTGCTAAGATGTTACACTACATTTGTATACTGTAATACAGTGTATTATTTGCAGACTGACAGGGTTATAAAACATTCTGAAAGAATTGTTGCTTTTACAACACCATCCTTTATCAAGTGACTACTCAAATCTGCCAGTTTTTCACAGATCCCCTAGTGATGCTCCAAACTTTTCAAGGATTCTCCTGGCCTTAAAAAACTGACTGGCCTCATTGATTGACATGACTAATGTTAAATTTACTTTGGGATACTTCCAAACATAATACAGTTTACAATAAACAAACAAAATATTATGCCTGTCTAATTTTTTCCAGAACTGTATACACATAATTTGATCTGGATAGAACATTTATTAAACAATAATACTATTTGATGCAAATAATTAAAATATCGGTATGGAGAACCATACATGACTACCATGTTCTAAGATTTATATTTGAAATCATTTTAGAAACGAAATATTTCTATAGAAACTACTTCTACCTTCAGCCTCAACCACAGAATTGTGATCACTAACATATACCACCTCATGTTCATAAAACAGTATTCCAAACACTTACCTTGTTACTATGGTGTCTTCAACAGGTACATTGGTGTATAAATTCGTTATGTCAAATGATGCTAATGTTGAGTTGTGTGGTATATGGATGTGTTCTAGTTTTTTGACAAGTTCTATGTTGTTTTTAACAGAAGTGTTGTTTGTTGGTTAGATTTATGTTGTTTGTTGGTTAGATTTATATGTTTTCTGATTAGTTTATCTAGGTGTCTGGCGATTTTGTGGGAGGGTGCTTGTGTGTTATTTATCAAAGGTCAAATGGGTATATTGGGTTTGTGTATTTTTGGTAATGCGTTTAGTTTTGGGGGGTTAGGTTTAATTTCTTTTTAGGTATTTTAGGTTTTCTGTTTGGATTATGTATTTTGCAATATTTATGAATTTGTTTTTGGTATTTTATTGTGGGATCTTTGGTTATTTGAGTTATATTGTTTTCGGAGAAGAATTTCTCAGTTTTATTGTTTATTTCTTAAATATTAGAATTACCTTGGTTCCTTCTTTGCAATTATGTTTATTTCTTGTTTGTTCATTATGACTGTTGTAATTTCTATAGGTACTTTTGGTGTGTTTGTTGTAATTTTGTGTTTTACATAATCTTTTGTGATTAAATCATTTGGTGTAAAATGTTCCAGATTATAAAATACACCTAACAGTTTTAACATACAATATATATAGTAACACCTCTATACATAGTAACAGGTATATCAATATACCTGTAATCACAGGTATGGGAAAGTAATGGCAAATCTTGCATAATCTTGTTATCAGTTATTGTTATTATTCGGCTAGTGCTATTAAATTCATATTGGCCCAAAGTGATCACAAAAGGAATTTATTATATTTGTTTACAGTCATCGGTGTTGATTCCAAGTGGATTTGAAATTTATATAAATTAATTTTCACTCACATGAATGAAGTTGCAACCGTAAAGAAATACAGAATATATTTTCTATGACAGCAGACAAGACAGGACACTTGTATTTTGCCTTTTATGTGTGTACATACATTCAGACATCATTTATTTGGATTGACTTCTGCAAACTTGAAATCAAATACTAATAATGTTTTATGAATATTAATTACTACACTTTCACATGTGAAACTTACTTTGTTTATTTTCCTCGTATGACATTTCAGTGTGGTGTTCGCCTTCATCAGTGGGGTATGATACAGAATGTCCGGAACTTGTAACGGTTTGTTTAGTTGGTAGGTTGTGTGGGGGAGTGTGGAGGTGGAAGGGGGTTATGTAAAATTATAATCCTCAAAGTATAATATTGAATTAATTGGGATGTTTTGTTAAATTGTTACGACGGTCTCACCGATTGTCACATAGTACAGTGGAAACCAAAATAAAACACACTTATGAATTTGCAAATTACATTTATTATATTTTTAATTGGTGTTGTTACATGCTTGTTCACTTCTTTTGTTACATTTTAAATCAGTGTTGTGTTGTGATTAGCTACGATGGTAGTGTTATTAGTACAGACGAGGATGCTGCAGTTTCTTTCTTAAAGAAAAAGATTTGGTTCACAATCCTCGTCAATGTGATAATGGACATGATATGATTTTAGCGCTTGGGCAGCAACAGCGTTGGTGTTGTAATAAGAAGACTTGCCGTGAGTATAAGCCAGTTTGCAAGGACACATTTTTAGAGGGGTCCAGATTACCCCTGAGAACAATAATAAAATTTATTTATGACTGGTATGAAGGCCGTAGTAGTGTGAAAAACAGTAAAAATCAACTGAAAATCGACAACAAAACACACACACATTGGACGGCTTACTTAAGACATATCTGTGCTGAAGACATCATGAGCAACCCAAAGAAAATTGGAGGACCAAATTTAACAGTTGAAATCGACGAGAGTCTCTTTGCCAAGAGAAAAAATAATGTTGGCCGGGTGTATCCACAACAGTGGGTTTTCGGAGGATTCTGTCGAGAAACAAAGGAATGTTTCTTGTGTCCTGTCGAAGATCGATCAGCAGGTACTCTCCTACCTCTCATAGTGGCAAATATTGAACCAGGATCCATTATAATGTCAGATGAGTGGCGTTCATACCGTAAAATTGTTAATTTGCCACAACAGTACACTCATTTGACTGTAAACCATAGTTATAACTTTGTGGATCCTCAAACTGGAGCGCATACACAAAGCATAGAAAGCATGTGGCGGTCCTGTAAACGCCGAAACGTGATTGAATGTGGTGTGAAAAGGGAATGCTTAGATTCCTATTTAAGTGAGTTCATGTGGCGAACAAGAAATGCAAACCAGGATTTGTTCGAGTTCATGTGGAGGTCCGCAGAGGTCCAGAATATCTTTCCAGGTGATGCATCGACAATAATTGTGTAGTTACTGGAACAATCTGGGGATTCACAGACACTTAACTCGCTGTATTAATGTAGAAGTGTGTAGAGTCACCTCCTTACCACTCACGACTACCTGTAACAATATTGTAAATAATTATAAGCTGAACACTGTGGGAAAAAGTGCTAAGTGAAGGAAGAAAAAGTGTAATATAATGAATGATCAGTAATAACAGAAAAGACTGTTAAAATTAATGATTCACCCCAAATGTATGAAACGTAGACTATAAGTAAGATTAAGGGAGACATGATTTATATTATTCTGAATGTTCAGCAACATTGTATTAATTAGGATTTAAACCCAAGTCCCATATTTGTTTCAAGGGAAAAGACTACAATTAGAAGGTTCAATTTGTTTAATTAATTGTATTAAGAGTTAATTATGTTTAAATATGTTTTGTGTGTAATAATGTTAGTAATGTTGCTATTAAGAATATTATGCTATTATGGCTATTATGAATTGTCAAAGAAGAAAAAGGTTGTAAGAAAATAGACACACTGTTATGTATAAAATACCATAGATACCTAAATTAGGCTCAGACACACTAAATAGAATTAATCAGTCAACAAAATTTGGCAAACTAAGGAAAAAATTACTACTATGGAATGTAAACCAGTTTGTAATAAGTAATAATCCCATCAATCAATGTAATCCCAGCCATAAAGACACAACTCTAAAGTAGCATGTCTATAATTTCTGTTTTAAGGTAATATTAGTGTTGGAAGGTAATAGAAGCATTAATTTCAGATAATCAAACCACAGTCACAAGCATTAATCAAATCACATAATCAAACTACTCCTTTCCCTTAACCGATCTTCACAAAGAACAATACGTCTTGAGTACCGGTACTCTACACAGGGCTGTACGCAGAAAATTATTTTATTCAGTTTGAATTTGCGGCTCTTATCATTTGCCACAGAAAATACCCTTGTTAAAATGTTGCAGGTAAACTACCCCTTTCCGTTAACCGATCTTCACCAAAACCAATAGGTCTTGAGTACTATACAAATCAGGGCTGTATGTAAACAAATATTTGATTCTAAATATAATTATTACACTACCATTGTGTTCCGAGTCGTAGTGTAATAATTATATTTAGTTAATTAATGGACACGTCATGGACAACGAAATCCAAGTATTCGATTCTGTTTGAATTTTTGGCTGTTATCGTTTGCCATAGAAAAAAATCTACACACAAACACACACACACACACTTTTCAAAAAATGACTTTTCATGTTTTGAGGGTAGTACAATCAGAATCTGCAAAAATCTCGAACACGATTTTTTTTTGCCATCACCATACTTCCATTTCCTTAAGGACATGGAAGTAAAAGGTAAGGGGCTTAACAATATCTACCACTTTTTAGATAAAGAAGGAGTATGCACTACGGTTAATAGCTTATGCTACAAGATACATAAGTGTTTATTTTAAAAATTAGTACAGTAACATACAAGACAGGTTACATGAACAACCGCTGGAAGAAACGGAGAATAAACAGTTACAGTGAGGTTGAAAGACGTAGAATTGAGCACTACAGAGTCAATTGGGTTTGTAAAGAAACATCAAACCCAATGTACTATCATTACACACAACAATGTACTATCATTACCTAACCAACCACAACACTCATGTAGAGTAGATGTATTATTTAGGAAGTATCTGTGCCTCAACTAAGTACTAAGTCCAGTATACTGTAACAGGATCTACTGTTCCACACTGTAAATAAAGAAGATGGGCAATAATATATATTGTAACATTTATCCCTTTTTCTTACCTTTAAATCTGTAGTATCTTGTCCTTGTAGTATTCTATATTGTAATAGATGTATTGGTATTGTTTTTGTATTCGTCAGTCTCACCTAACGTTATAGTTAAATTGTGTACCTTTAATTCAATTGTAAAGAAGACTGTTTGCATTAAATGTAATGTAATAATGTAACAATATGTATGTGTAGGCTGATTAGAATGGAATGGCTGTTTACTTACCACTTTACCTAGTATTTTGGTCACTTAACCAAAAATTTGTCCATTTTAAGTACAGACTCTAACCTATCAGATTGCAATGTAACTGGAATTTGTTGAAAACAAGATTAAACTATCACTCATATATTCAACCCCCCCCCCACAGAGAGTGGGAGGGGGAAGAGAGAGAGTTACATATCATTGTTGAATAATTAAGATATTCCTTTTAACAAAAATATACTTTTTAATTAAATTATTACAACTATTTATTTTTACTTTAATTATATTTATGTTTCTGAATAATTGAATACAATACAATAATTAAAATAAAAGTATATTGTTGTTAAAAAGTATTTTATTTTTTATTGAATAATAATAATAACATAAGAATATAAAATAAAGTAATTTGTAAATATATCGTTATACTTCTGACATGTAAAGTTGTATACATCAATAGTCTACTCTCATACAGTATACGAATTTGTTGGAAAATATCATGCACACTACTTGGCAAAGGTTCAACACTGATTTAAAAATGTTTTGTTTAATGCAAACACTGAAACACACTATACACAAGAAATAGAACTCATCATGAACATAACGTGATTATATTACTTCTTATGGTATAAGAATATGATATCGGTTTTTTATTTAATACCCACTTGTAAAGGAAAAAATACAGTTATTATTTTATAAATAACTTTGTTACAGTTGCTGTGAAGTTGTTTAGATTAAATAATGTAACCTAACCAACTTTTAAGTATTTAATATTAAGTATAAGTATATTTAATCCTCAGAGAAAATGAACAATTAACACCAGTTTTTGAAAGAACCATGAAAGGAGAGAAGATGAGCTTGTGTACGAAATGCGAAGTGGAGTATCTTATGTAGAGATGAAAGCTCAACAGTTCAAACCAAATACATATGAATGGAGATGATTGGTAATATCTGGGACCTGTCACACAACAGAACACCATACAATGATGATAGTGTGTATCACTTATTTCATCACATCTCTTACCATGTAATGTGCCTGCTTTTAATAATATTTTCAAAGGATTTTAATACTTTGTTTTGACTGGTTTCACTGTGTAAATTACAAACCTGAATATAGTCCTGGAATACATACGGTAATCAATTTTTCCATTCACAGCCACGTTTCGCATTAAATCACGAATGCCTGCAAAGAAAAATAAATTACATCACCGGACACACCAAGTACTGACATATGAACATTAATCAATTATTTTGTTTAATCAGTCAACATTCTAAGAGACCAATATTAAAGGGTTTACAGATTATTGACGCATCCACCAAAACACACACACACAGGTTGTGGTATGTGTTACAATTGTGTCTTATTTTCAGCTAACCGTTCTTTTACAGGTGAAATCAGTACAATTGTACCTCGTGAGTATAAGGTTAGTTTAAGCTGTACCTATGATATTAAACATAATAATACACTGAACATGATTATTACACTTTATATGATATCAGCTTTTTGGCTTAATATCCACTTGTAAAAGAAAAAATACAAAATGATTATTATTTTATAATTAACTTTGTTACAGCTGTTGTGAAGTTATTTAGAATAATAATGTAACCTAACCTACTTTTAAGTACTGAATACTTTTAATGTGTCATGTACTGTGTTCAATTGGAAACGAAATACTTTTACAGAGTACTTAAAATCCTTGAAAATGGTATTGGATTAAGCTTGAGCAATGAATAATTAAACTAAGCACATGATTTCAAAGTCAATATCATAATTAACTACGTATTCTAAATAGAACATACCAAATTGAGATAATACTTACCAAAGTCATGTAAAACAAGAATCATAAAGGGGCTTCATATTTTTTTATATCTTCAAGCATTTTCTCGAACAAATCCTGGTTTGCATTTCTTGTTCGCCACATGAACTCACTTAAATAGGAATCTAAGTGATCCCTTCTCGTACCACATTCAATCACGTTTCGGCGTTTACAGGACCACCACATGCTTTCTGTGCTTTGTGTATGCGCTCCAGTTTGAGGATCCACAAAGTTATAACTATGGTTTACAGTCAAATGAGTGTACTGTTGTGGCAAATTAACAATTTGACGGTATGAACGCCACTCATCTGACATTATAATGGACCCTGGTTCAATATTTGCCACTATGAGAGGTAGGAGAGTACCTGCTGATTGATCTTCGACAGGACACAAGAAACATTCCTTTGTTTCTCGACAGAATCCTCCGAAAACCCACTGTTGTGGATACACCCGGCCAACATTATTTTTTCTCTTGGCAAAGAAACTCTCGTCGATTTCAACTGTTAAATTTGGTCCTCCAATTTTCTTTGGGTTGCTCATGATGTCTTCAGCACAGATATGTCTTAAGTAAGCCGTCCAATGTGTGTGTGTTTTGTTGTCGATTTTCAGTTGATTTTTACTGTTTTTCACACTACTACGGCCTTCATACCAGTCATAAATAAATTTTATTATTGTTCTCAGGGGTAATCTGGACCCCTTTAAAAAAGTGTCCTTGCAAACTGGCTTATATTCACGGCAACTCTTCTTATTACAACACCAATGCTGTTGCTGCCCAAGCGCTAAAATCATATCATGTCCATTACCACATTGACGAGGATTGTGAACCAAATCTTTTTCTTTAAGAAATAAACTGCAGCATCCTCGTCTGTACTAATAACACTACCATCGTAGCTAATCACAACACAACACTGATTTAAAATGTAACAAAAGAAGTGAACAAGCATGTAACAACACCAATTAAAAATATAATAAATGTAATTTGCAAATTCATAAGTGTGTTTTATTTTGGTTTCCACTGTACTATGTGACGATCGGTGAGACCGTCGTAACAATTTAACAAAACATCCCAATTAATTCAATATTATACTTTGAGGATTATAATTTTACATAACCCCCTTCCACCTCCACACTCCCCCACACAACCTACCAACTAAACAAACCGTTACAAGTTCCGGACATTCTGTATCATACCCCACTGATGAAGGCGAACACCACACTGAAATGTTGTACGAGGAAAATAAACAAAGTAAGTTTCACATGTGAAAGTGTAGTAATTAATATTCATAAAACATTATTAGTATTTGATTTCAAGTTTGCAGAAGTCAATCCAAATAAATGATGTCTGAATGTATGTACACACATAAAAGGCAAAATACAAGTGTCCTGTCTTGTTTGCTGTCATAGAAAATATATTCTGTATTTCTTTACGGTTGCAACTTCATTCATGTGAGTGAAAATTAATTTATATAAATTTCAAATCCACTTGGAATCAACACCGATGACTGTAAACAAATATAATAAATTCCTTTTGTGATCACTTTGGGCCAATATGAATTTAATAGCACTAGCCGAATAATAACAATAACTGATAACAAGATTATGCAAGATTTGCCATTACTTTCCCATACCTGTGATTACAGGTATATTGATATACCTGTTACTATGTATAGAGGTGTTACTATATATATTGTATGTTAAAACTGTTAGGTGTATTTTATAATCTGGAACATTTTACACCAAATGATTTAATCACAAAAGATTATGTAAAACACAAAATTACAACAAACACACCAAAAGTACCTATAGAAATTACAACAGTCATAATGAACAAACAAGAAATAAACATAATTGCAAAGAAGGAACCAAGGTAATTCTAATATTTAAGAAATAAACAATAAAACTGAGAAATTCTTCTCCGAAAACAATATAACTCAAATAACCAAAGATCCCACAATAAAATACCAAAAACAAATTCATAAATATTGCAAAATACATAATCCAAACAGAAAACCTAAAATACCTAAAAAGAAATTAAACCTAACCCCCCAAAACTAAACGCATTACCAAAAATACACAAACCCAATATACCCATTTGACCTTTGATAAATAACACACAAGCACCCTCCCACAAAATCGCCAGACACCTAGATAAACTAATCAGAAAACATATAAATCTAACCAACAAACAACATAAATCTAACCAACAAACAACACTTCTGTTAAAAACAACATAGAACTTGTCAAAAAACTAGAACACATCCATATACCACACAACTCAACATTAGCATCATTTGACATAACGAATTTATACACCAATGTACCTGTTGAAGACACCATAGTAACAAGGTAAGTGTTTGGAATACTGTTTTATGAACATGAGGTGGTATATGTTAGTGATCACAATTCTGTGGTTGAGGCTGAAGGTAGAAGTAGTTTCTATAGAAATATTTCGTTTCTAAAATGATTTCAAATATAAATCTTAGAACATGGTAGTCATGTATGGTTCTCCATACCGATATTTTAATTATTTGCATCAAATAGTATTATTGTTTAATAAATGTTCTATCCAGATCAAATTATGTGTATACAGTTCTGGAAAAAATTAGACAGGCATAATATTTTGTTTGTTTATTGTAAACTGTATTATGTTTGGAAGTATCCCAAAGTAAATTTAACATTAGTCATGTCAATCAATGAGGCCAGTCAGTTTTTTAAGGCCAGGAGAATCCTTGAAAAGTTTGGAGCATCACTAGGGGATCTGTGAAAAACTGGCAGATTTGAGTAGTCACTTGATAAAGGATGGTGTTGTAAAAGCAACAATTCTTTCAGAATGTTTTATAACCCTGTCAGTCTGCAAATAATACACTGTATTACAGTATACAAATGTAGTGTAACATCTTAGCACAATACTATATGATAAATTTGGATAAAAGTCTCATTGCCAATAGACAGGATAGCTGGTGTGATCAGACATAACAAATTTGTATTAGTTTTTTGAAAATTTATTCCTATCAAACTGGAGTAAGCATATTTTCAAACCTTTATGGACGTGTGTCATGGAATTTACAGATTGCACCAAAAGAAACAATTAAAATATATCTTTTCAATTAAACAAAAATTGGTCTTGTAATATGATTCGGTAATACAGCAGGAACTAATCAGTTAATTGCTATTACAAAATGCCTTATTCCTTTTCCATGATGATCAGATTTTGCTATACGCCTGCATAAATATAAATTATTAAAATGCTTAACTCCCAACACAAAGTTGAACACATGATGAAAAGTTCATCATGTCACATATTCTAGTAACAAGGTAAGTTTTTGGAATACTGTTTTAGCTGAATTTATACACTAGGAGGACACTCAGCATTTAGTTTGTGTGTGTAACTCTGGTTAATCAAAGAGAATTATTTGTGTAAATTCAAATTTAGTAAAACGAATCTACTACTGTAAATGCCTGGAATGCTATGCATTAAAGAATTTTAATTAACTTTATATGGGGAAAACTGGTTTACATACATTATTTCTGAAAATAATAATCCTGAAATGTAATCAGTACTTATATCAAGTTAAGTGCAATAATTAAATATATTCTTCAACTTGCACGTTAAATAGATCCCTTCTCCTTCACTTACCAGGCAAACATAAGGGAAGCTCTACTAAATACAGGATTTCTTGGAACTGTGTAGAGTGGGATCAGTGGAGTAACTTGCGGAGGGGGGTTATCAGGGGATCAATTCCCCTCCAGAACTATTCGAAATTTCAGCAGAATTCCATAATTTCCTAAGTAGACCCATTTCTAAGCCAGTTTTGTTTGTACAAAGTAATACTTATAAATAATTATAGAAATAAAAGTAATTACAATATTGTAACGTTATGTTTTCCCCTTACATAAAATAGGCCCCAACTTAAACCATTTCATGACCATGATACATGAAGAACAAAATACTAAGTCATTAACTAAATTGTATACTATAAATATTGTCTGAGATACGGTAATAAAAAGAGATAACCCGAATAATGTAATGAAACTGATAAGAACATTATCAATAAGAAGATTTTACTCCAGTAAACTGCATTAAAAATTGTTAAAAAAGATAAAACTAATGAAAGTTAAAAATAAAGCTAATGAGTTATTCTTAGATGACATCATTAATCTTATTGATAATGGTGTAAAAGCCTTCCCACAGCGGTTGCAGGTTTGGGCTGATTTATTTCTTCCTTATCATGTTATAGAACTAGGCCTGGCAGCAGGTGTGAGCCCTGAAGAAATTGCAACCAGTCTTCATCTTTGTATTTGCCAAAATAAAGTTGTTCTGAGCCAGGTCATGTAAATTCAGGTTAGGCCAAGTTGCTCATTAGACTTTGTCTAAATTTTAAAGATATAAAGTGTTGATAAAGATTTTAGGACCATACATTAAAAACATTGTTTGCACATATGAGTAGGAAGCAGATGTATTAATATAATGTTACCCAACAAGATACAGGAACAATTATGTATATTTAATTAAGTAGTTAGTGGACTTAAAACCTGCAGTAGAAACTCCAGTTTTTATAAAACAAATAGGGAGAGAATTGAAGATTTGATGTTTGTAAATGTTATATCTATTTTCTTCTAAGTAACTAATGGCTGGTTATTTGTAATCACGTTTTCTCATAATGTATGTTGTTAATGACCTTTTTTTAAGGGTATGAAAAACAACAACAGATATTGGTATTTGAAAAAAGGTGAATTTTATTGGTACATACTAAAGTATAGAGTCGAATTTGTTTCTATTCATTAACAAAGGTCCGTACTGTAATAATTTTGTGTGTAATATACAAGCATTCTTTAATATGTTTACGAGATTCTCCCAATTTTATTTGCATTAATTCAGACCGTAGTAACATTAAATTCCACTGTAACCCATTATTAATACTTAATCATTTGCATGTTAACAGAAACTACACATTGCTTATTATTGCATTATGTTGAAAAAAGGATTTTAATGTACTTGTTTGGTTATACATTAGATTGTACTAGGTTCTAAATTGGAAGTACGTTTTAATTCCGGTACTTTGAATAAAGACAGCCTTTAATGTTATATACAGCCTTTGAATGTACACTAACTAAGGAAATGTCTGTTAAGTCTAATTAATTTTAAAAATCTAAAAGGTTAAGTTAAATAATTAAACGTAGCCACAACCTGCCAAAATCGTCTCTGTACCGTAATTATGTGCGATAAACTAATTTCTGTACTTCCAATAAATACACCCTTTTAATGTACACGAACAAAGTAAATTTTATTTAAGTTACATTGTCGTACATAACCTCCATAAGCTGGCATTACTTACTTCGAATAAATACAGCCGTTAATGTTATATACAGCCTTTTATCCATACAATAAATACAGCCTTTGAATGTACACTAACTAAGGAAACGTTTGTTAAGTCTAATTAATTTTTCAAAATGTAAAAGGTTAAGTTATATTGTTAAACGTAGCAACAACCTCCCAAAATCGTCTCTGTACCGTAATTATGTGCGATAAATGTAAACTAATTTCTGTACTTCCAATAAATACACCCTTTTAATGTACAGTGACAAAGTAAATTTTATTTAAGTTACATTGTCGTACATAACCTCCATAAGCTGGCATTAGTTACTTGTGAAGAAAACAGTTGGATGTACACATCGGCCACCGAAATATAGTACACGCGCGGCGCCGGAAGTTACATTTTGCCGCTGAATATTCCCCAAGACCCCAAATTCCGTCTCCGCGTTTTTACATTTTTCCGTGTCCGATGTGTACTAGAACTGTTTTTCTTCACTAGTAACTAATGCCAGGTTATGGAGGTTATGTATGACAATGTAACTTAAATAAAATTTACTATGTTAGTGTACAATAAAAGGGTGTATTTATTGGAAATACAGAAATTAGTTTCCATTTATCGCACATAATTACGGTACACAGACGATTTTTGGAGGTTGTGTCAAGGGCCGTCCTGAATATGTTTGCCACTGGTCTCGTAGAGTTGGGCCGATATACCTGTAATAGGTATTTTGGAACGATATTTTTGTGGAACGGATGTAACAGTGACTGAAAAGTTGAAATACCTGTTATTCGCGGCGACACTGTTCCGAGTCGAGGCACATCCCCTACGCACCTACACAGACACACACACACACACACACACACAAAAAGTACGCAAGATCACGTAAACGAATATGCCAAGGCCAAATACTAGGCGTACAAAAATATCGCTGGAACGCAAGGAACAGCCAGTAACGAGTATTTAAAATACTAGGTATTTCAAATACTTGTGGTATCACCGATACACAAGGAACAACGCGTTCCAGAGTAACAGTAGTATTTTAGTAACACCTAATATTTTAGGAACACCTAGTATTTTAGGAACAGGTAGTAACGTAGTATCAAGCATATTTCGAATAAGAACTAGTACGAGCCACTTTTTCGTCCTGTATACTTCATTCTGCGCAAAGAGACAGAGCTGTTTTTAATAAAGGAAAAAATTCATCCTGATGTTACATTTATTCTCGTGTGATATGCAGATATATAATACAGATTATGTATTATTACATTCATATAATCAGTCCCTACATAATCGCAAAACTCCTTAAGCCTCTCTGCTATAACTGTGTATATAGAAAAGTACGAGAATACCTTCACAATGATAGTTTCAACATCACAGCAAATATTCGCTCAATTTTCAACTTTGTGATGTATGCAAAATGAGATTTTTCTTTCCGTAGTTGGCATCATTACTGGGAATACGTGTTGTTAAATAGTTAAATCGTGAATTATTATTTGTGTTTGTGGATTGTTTTATTCATTTCATAATTTGCTGCGTAAGTATAATAATTATTTTCGACATTATCCATATTCACATGTTAGCTTGTCATCGTTATATTTTGTTTTATGCTTACTTTTCAGTTCTTAATACTATACCGGTACAGGTTTTGTGCTTCCAACCTTCGGAAGCTGAAGTTTAATATTAAGGTTAGTGTAGGGTGACCAAATCATTTTCGGAGAAAACCGGGACACAACCAGCCGGGCTCCAATGGACCCCCCCCCCCCAAATGTACCCAGGTTTTTTAATTTTTAATATTAATGTTTTGTTAATACATTTTGTTAACTCGATGATAGCCTATTTACTCTTAGTAAAAAGGATAAAAACAAATTTACTCTGATTTATTTCTACAATATCTGTTTAATTAATGATATTTAATATACATAATAAAAAACAAATTTATTATGATTTTTCAAAATATTATAGCCATGAAATTTTTAATAAAGTAAAATTAACATAAGCTTTAACTATTACTGAGCGCTTGTAGATGGGGTTGATTGTCCTTGGAGAAACGGGTATTTTTCACTGCTTCCAGCCTTCTTGATCATGTCTTTGTTCTGTGAGACGTAGTGGTAAAATTCTACACAGTCGATTTTGTAGTTGTACAGGATCTGTAGGATTGCTTCAAGAGAGTCCACCTCCATTCTGTTCCTTTCATCAGTCCAATTCATGAACGAAAATATTCTTTCTACATTGGCATTATGGGCTGGTATTGCAAACAAATACCTTGCAATTATTACCATCTCAGAGTACTGAAGATGGTCACAGCTTTTAAAAAAACTCGCCCACTTCTCATGACACTGCAATGGAGCTTAGTTTTCATCATTCCACTTGTGAAGATTTTCTTCAACGAAATTTGTCAATATCCCGAATTGATCAAAGAGAATGGAGTCATCGATTTCAATTTTTTTCCCCTTCAAATAAGAAACTGTCTCTTCAACACTTTCCCATTTTGGCACTCTCTTCAATAACATCCAATCAAACACCGACAATAATGGTGAATATGAGGTGCTCCACTTGCTCAGATATTCTATACAAGTGTCATAAAATTTGTCAACTTCTTCTTTAAAGTCCTTTTCTGCCGATTGTGTTACTTCTGCTCTTTTAAGAACAGATTTAACATTAAAAGAAATGAACTGCTGCTCTTTCCTCTTAGTAACAGTTTCAAGAGTATTTTTCAGGACATCCTTTACCTCTATTACACTTTTCGTGCTCCCCTCAATTTCCTTTATTCCATGCTGCAAAGTGCTAAGCTGGCTGTGAATGAACCATAAGTAGGCTTCACTTAAAGGATTGCTGAAAAATTGAACCAATATTTTGGGGGCTTTGTCTTCATTTAGGAAAAAATCTTTTAAGGGTTCAAACAGCCTGATAACTCGTTCAACTGCTGGAAATAGTGATAACCAGCGGGTTTTCGAGTGACACATTACATTCATATAATCAGTCTCTACATAATCGCAAAACTCCTTAAACCTCTCTGTTCTAACTGTGTATATAGAAAAGTACGAGAATACCTTCACAATGATAGTTTCAACATCACAGCTCAAACTATCAGCAGATGTCTGCACGCAATTGTGTAAAACATGTGCAGGGCAGCCTATCCCTTCAATGTTTTCATGCAATGTTGTCTTTAATTTGGTAAATACGTTACATTTGCCTTGTATTTTTAAACCACCAAAGTTGGTGTTCGTATTGTCTCCACAAAATGCCACACATTTATTTTTTTCGAGATCAAACATTTCAATAGTATTCATACAAAATGTTGAAATTTCGTCAGATGTTTCATTAGGTAGGGAACTCACTTTCAAAAGTTTGGACTGAATTCCTTCATTAATATCGAAAAACTGAACACAAACGGAAATATTTTAGCAGCTTTATGATTGCTGGCATCAGTGGATATCCCGTAGAAAGAAGACTTTTTGATGTTCTCAAGGCTTTCCTTTAAACTCTGGGGAGCAATAACTCCTTTTACTAAGGCTGATACTTTAGTTCTTGCCGAACTAAATTTTTTTGCAATGGAAGAATCATCAAACATAACGCTATTAAGCGTATTAGTACAATCACTAGATCTAAAGATCTGGTGATGTTTTACCGTGTGGGGGCTAGTGTAAGCTCGGCTGCTAGAACTTCTGTGTCTTCACTTGATTGAGGTTTTACAAAATAATTTTGTAGAGTTTTACTACAGCTCGGTGCACTAAATCTGTTAATGTGTTTCTTTGACTTGATGTGATCAACTATGTCAGAATGCCCACCATGACTGATACTAATAAAACAGTTACATACCGAACACTCTGCTTCGTAATCAAATCGACCTTTCTTGATAAAATTCCACGCCTTACAATAACTGTCACTGAATTTGCAGGCACGTTTCAGCATTGCGTTTTGCAACTCAATGGCAACAATACGACTAATACGAGAAGCCACCGGTACAGCTTGGATGACATAACATCAACAACTACACTATTCTGACAATGACAGTGGCAAGTGGCGCGACAATCGGACAGTTTTCATAACTCTTCTCAAGTTGCAACGCCTGGAACTGTTACAACAATACAACCACTCTCCAGCCACAGTACCGCTCAAAATAAATTATTGTTTCAGTGTATCAATATTGATACTGTGATTACTGTGGGACTATGGAGGTTAGAGAAATAAGCTGTAATGTATTAATTTATCGTGTCGTATTCCATTTAATCGAGCGAAATCTCTAAAAACTTATGAGCGTCCCGAAACAATTTTTCGGGACATCGTATGTTATGATGAAAAACCGGGACAATCCCGGTTTTCCGGGACGTTTGGTCACCCTAGGTTAGTGTCTGTTTGATACTGACTTTAGTTTAATGAAGTCAGAATACAGACTCCTGTAACTTACTGGACAGTAATGTGGGAATTTTATAATCGAAGGTTGGCTAATCTGTACATGCTCCGGCCTCGCTCACTAGTGAACAGGCCTAGACACAGTGCTACGCGCGTCCGAAGGCAGCAGTCGTAATTGTGCTTGCTGCATCGGCTTTCATTTCATTTTTCTTCATTGTCGCGATAAATTATGTAGGCCTTAGGCCCTACTGCATACATTAATGTAGATTCGAGTGTTGTGTAATTGCGCCTCACCTTACAATGTAACATTTTTTACCGAACGTGGTTTTCAAAATTTATAATGCGTACAAGACTTAGCTGACCTTGCAATTCAAATTTAAATTGTAACATTCAATCTTAATAAATGTATTAAACTACAGTCCACTCGCTCATGATTATTTTCAGCATCCTGGCAAAATCAATTTACAAACATTAACTCTTAACATTTTTTTGGTCACTCCGCGCCTGGATTCATCATTTTTTACCTTCTTTCAAACTTATACCATATCGAGCGGCTTCTCATCATTTTTTCCACTTCAATTTCTGGCCATCACGGGCGATTCAGTAAGTTCGCTGATCCGACCGTGTCGGGAGTTATTCAGCATTTCTTTCGTCGTCGTCATTGAGCCTCATAGACAACACCATTACATGAGCATCCATGTGTTAATGCCTACACACCAGATTGAGCAGTTCCAAGTTGAGAGCAGTCATCCATCCAGTCCGTGCGTGTCTGCCATCTATTCCACGGCCTCAACGCTGCAGGACATCTCACAGAAGGTACGACATCAACGCCATCAGTAAAAGGTGCGTAAAATGACGGAAGAAGGCTTGAGAGTGTTGGTTAGAAAGAGAGGCGGCTTAAAGTCTGCCATAGTGCGAATCAATTCCGCAATACTTAATTTTGACAAAAACAGTAACACTAAACATTTTTTAACTGTTAGACTAGAAAGTCTAAAGAGTTTAGCAATAAAATATGAAGAGGTACAGTCTGAAATTGAATTAATTTCTAAGGACAAACGCTGCCCATGAGGACAGAGTCGAGGTTGAAGAACTTTTATATTCAACCGAAGCTAACATCTTACAATTAATAGACACTTTCAACATTCAGACTGAATCTCAAGTATCAACAAGTAACATTCAATTAAAACCTATAAGTTTGCCCTGCTTCACAGGCAACATTCTAGAATGGCAGCACTTTTACTCAATATTCCTAGACTTGGTACATGCCAGATCTGACTTAACTTCAGTGCAAAAACTACATTACTTGTATTCATCTCTCAAAAATGAACCACTAGATCTAATTAAGGCCTTGCCTATTTGTAATGACAACTATTCAATAGCGTTAAGTTTGCTGTCCGCTAGATATGATAATAAATTCATATTAGCTAAATATTATATTCAAAACTTACTAGAAGTGGGGTCTACAACCAAAGACTCTGTACAGAGCTTAGCAGAATTTATAAATACGATAACGTCTTCTGTCAATTCACTGAGAGCTATACAATTGTCAGTGGATTCATTTGAACTCATTACTGTGCAGCTATTGTCAGCAAAACTTGACCATTCCACATTTAAATTATGGAAAGAGTCTATAGATCCTGAAAATCTTCCTAATTTTCAGAGCTTTATACAGTTTTTAAACGCCCGTAGACAATTATTAGAAAACACATTACCGATAGAAGCTGGACAGCAGCTTAACAAACCAACTTTAAAATTTAATAATAAGTCTGAAAAACATAAATTACGAAACTCTGCTGGCAGCACTGCATTTAAAAGTTATCATTCAACTTCAAATAATTATTTATGCCCATGCTGCAAGGCCAGTCACCCAATTTATATGTGTGACAAATTTCGCGAATGAAGCATATCGGAATGAGGGCAATTTATATTAAAGCATAAATGCTGCACTAATTGTTTAAGACCAGATCATTTTTCACCTAATTGCAAAGTCAAACAATCATGTAAGCTCTGTTCCAGACGACACCATACATTACTGCATATAAATAATGTGTCAAAACAAGGTTCTGCCAGCAGTAGTAATTGTACATTTAAGCTTCAATCAGCAAACAATGTTATCTTGTCTACAGCCGTTGTGTTCGTCATCGACCGTGCTGGTAACAGACAACTTGCACGAGTTTTGTTAGATGCAGGGTCACAAGTAAACTTTTGTACTGAATCATTTGCTAAAAAATTGCAACTTAACTTGACTAAACCTAATATACCAATTTCAGGTATTAATAATGCGACATGTTGCGCCACTAATTTGGCATCAATTCGTATTGTTTCTCGCTATCAAAGGTTCAGCTTTAATGCTCCGTGTGCGGTCTTATCTGCCTTGACCCATAAACTTCCAGCACAATCTTTCGACATAAATCATTTTAATATCCCAGATAACATTTTCCTTGCTGACCCACATTTTAATGTATCAGCTGACATAGACATACTTTTAGGAGCACAGTTTTATTTAGACTTGATTCTAGCTAATAAATATGTACGTGGTCCTAACTTTCCTATTATACAAGAAACTAAGTTAGGCTACATTCCAGCAGGCAATTTGCCCAAACATTGTCATTCTAAGGGTCCTGCTGTTTCGTTCTTGGCAAGAATCAACGATAATCAAATTTTAGCGTCTCTTGAGAAATTTTGGGAGACCGAAACCATCCTTGATAATGCACCCCTTATTAACGATTCAGTTTGCGAGGAACATTTTGTTAAGTTCACTCATCGTAATGATGAGGGTAGGTTCGTTGTCTCATTACCATTCGGGTCTGATAGTCCCCAGTTGGGTGAGTCCTATGCTACCGCTGAAGCGAGATTTTAGAACACCGGTTCAAGCGTGATTCTGAGCTTGCGCGTGAATACGCAAATTTTATTCAAGAATATAAGGATCTTGGCCACATGGCGCTGGTTGACGATTGTTCTGCTAATTCCAAGGTTTCAAATACCTACTATTTACCCCATCATGCCGTTTTCAAACATTCTAGGTCCACGACGAAGCTTCGCGTCGTTTTCCTCTGTTGTTTGTTGTTATCACGACTTCTATTCAAAGTCACTCCTGCTCTCCATTCCTTTGTCAATAGCGTTCACCTGTACTCCGACTCCATGGTATCTCTCTATTGGATTCATGCTCAGTCTTCTAGGTGGAAGACCTACGTCGCTAATCGGGTTGCTGAGATTCAGCGTCTCACCGAAACCTACACATGGCATCATATTAATTCGCAACATAATCATGCTGATATTATTTCTAGAGGATGTCACCCTGACGTTTTGCGCGATTGTTCGCTTTGGTGGCATGGTCCCGCTTGTCTGTCTCAATCTTCTGAACCCAACTTTTTTCACCTTTCTCACCTTCTAATGTGTCGCTTCCTGAATGCTCTGTCGAGGAGAAACAATCCCCAAAACTTTATCTAATTTCTACCCTACCTATTGATCTCTCTAAGGACTTTTCCTCGTTGCACCGACTGACCCACGTGTACGCTTATTGCTTTCGGTTCATCAAAAATACTAGACCCTCTAGGGCAGAGAAAATCTCTGTAGTTCTTACCCCCACCGAAATTCATTCTACTCTTAATTTCTTCATAAAGCAATCCCAGTCGATCCACTTCGCTGCTGAGCCTTCATAATGGGGCTTCTGTCTCTATTAGGAGTAAGCTGTCTTCTCTGGACCCATTTCTTGATGAGTTTGGCATCATACGCATCGGCGGACGCCTACAGCAGTCGCAACTACCCTATGACAATAAGCATCCTACTGTCTTGCATCCATCGGCTCACATCACTCGCCTCATAATCGAGAGTGAGCATATTCGTCTCCTCCACGCTGGTGCTCAACTTGTCCATCATTCACTTCGTCAACGCTGGTGGATCATTAAAGCCAAGATAGTCATTCGTTCCATCATACGTATATGCGTCAAATGTCTCAGATTTAACACCAAATATCAGGTTCAAAGGCTTGGTATTTTGCCATTTCCCAGGGTTACTCCTTCCCGGCCGTTTTTATTCTGCGCAGTGGATTATGGTGGTCCCTTCATGATCCGTCATGGCGGGCAGAAATCTAGGACTCTGTCAAAATCATATGTGTCTTTATTCATTTGCTTAGCCACCAGGGCCATTCATTTGGAATTGGTTTCCAACCTTACGGCCAATGCGTTTGTAGCTGCCTTACGTCGCTTCATGGCCCATAGGGGCATACCTAGCCAGTTATATTCTGACAATGGCACGAACTTTAGGAAGGCACGCAACGTTTTGCATGACCTTTACAATCTCTGGCATAAAAAAGATGCCACCTCATCAATCCAGTCCTTTGCAACTTCTCATGGTATTAAGTGGTCATTTATTCCTCCATCGTCACCTCATTTTGGTGGTCTTTGGGAGAGCGGTATAAAAAGTTTGAAGTATCATTTGCGCCGCGTTGTTGGCAAGTCCATACTCACTTTCGAGGAGTTTACTACGGTTTTGTCGCAGGTAGAGGCCTGTCTAAACTCACGTCCATTATTTGCCATTTCATCGGATGTAAACGATCCAGTGCCACTTACCCCTGGCCATTTTTTAATTTGTGCACCATTAACGGCAATACCCGATCCTGACTTATCACACATTCCCATCTCTCGTCTTGGCCGTTGGCAACTTCTCCAGAAGTTTGTCCAAGCTATTTGGAAATCATGGTCTTGCGACTACCTTCACCAACTGCAACAGCGTCACAAATGGAAATTTGCAAAGGAAAACGTTTCCATTGGTGACCTGGTTTTGCTGATCGAGGATAACTTGCCTCCATTAGCATGGAAATTTGGGGTAATCACAGCCACATTTCCCGGACCAGACAATTTAATCAGAGTAGTTGACGTCCGTATGCCTGTTGGCACCTTTCGCAGACCAATTCACAAGTTATGGGGACGAACAGTAAACACTACATCAGTGTAGTTACTTAACACAAGTATTAAGTGTTGTGTTAAGTCATCATATCAATACCATGCAGTTAATACTATGCATGTATATTATTATGTTTTTTTTTCTTTATTGTATTTATTATATTGAGTCAGTTTTAGAGGATATTTTCTTTATATAAATTAAAGGATATCGTTTATTTTCTTTAAAATTAAATGTATGTATTTATCAAATATATGTCAATGTTTTAAGAAGATTGTGTTAGTTATATAAGCACTTTTATTTTTACCATGAGCTTTAATTTGTATCTTTTCAATTCAGAAATTGCTTTGTTTTACTTAAGCAAGAGTCAACTTATTTAATATGTAAAGCTTCAATTATTTTATGTATTTTCTTGTATACAACATTTGGTTTATGTGTCACATCATTGGTGGTATTTATTCTTATGTCATAAATTTTGTTATATAATATTCACATGGATTTGGAGCTATACAAACCATGTATGCATATTTGCTGCACATTTTTTGTTAATATTTGTGCATTGCTATTTTATTATTCTATGAATTTTATGTGTTACTTGTAATTGTTCAACACATGCATTACATTTTTGTATGAACACATTTGCTGTACTTGTCACTTACACTATCATGCCTTGTATTCATGTATTTGTAATTATGCAACACATACTTCTATTGTATTTTATCATGTACTTTGTATCTATGTAAAACACATTATTGTACCCGCATTTACTGTCTGTGATTATGCGCCACACACATATTTTTACACATATTTTGTATTTGTATTTTGCGATCACGTATTGCACATATATTATTATTCATGCTTTTGATTATGACATACATGTCATTACGCTTATGTACTTGCAGCTATTCAACAATGTATAATCTGTTTTCACATGTCAATTTATTGTGCATTCTTGCAACTGCTGGGTATAGCATGCACTATTTAATTATTATATTACAGCGTTATGCTAAATCTATGTTTTTACATGCATAATTTTATGATAATTTTGTCTATTCATTTTATATTCAATACTATTATGTATAAATCAGCTGGCCTTGACTGGTTTAGACTGTCAGTCATGACTTGCATAAAATATTTGCAATTTGTATCGGACCCATCATGAGATGAGTCACCGATTATTCATCATCAAGCATTATCAGACTATTCATTATTCATGTTTTATATTGTATTATATTGTATACATTTTTGCTAATTCATGCACATTTATACTCATGTATAAATCAGTTTGTAAGCCAACTGTGGCCTGTTTAACTGTTATCATCATTATTGAGGTTTTATCTCTGAGCAGTTTAATGTTATAACTGTTATCTAACATTTCAATGTCAACGTTCAATACAACTTACTGAGGTTGTATCTATTATTAAGAACGTACATTGTGTTTTCTTGTAATATAAATTATTAAAAAATGTATTATAAAAAATCGTTCGATATTTGAGGGCAGCTATGGACAGTAATGTGGGAATTTTATAATCAAAGGTTGGCTAATCTGTACATGCTCCGGCCTCGCTCGCTAGCGAACAGGCCTAGACACAGTGCTACGCGCATCCGAAGGCAGCAGTCGTAATTGCGCTTGCTGCATCGGCTGTCATTTCATTTTTCTTCATTGTCGCGACAAATTATGTAGGCCTTACGCCCTACTGCATACATTAATGTAAATTCGAGTGTTGCGTAACATTTTCAATTCACCTTACAATGTAACATTTTTTACCGAACGTGGTTTTCAAAATTTATAATGCGTACAAGACTTAGCTGACCTTGCAATTCAAATTTAAATTGTAACATTCAATCTTAATAAATGTATTAAACTACAGTCCACTCGCTCATCATTATTTTCAGCATCCTGGCAAAATCAATTTACAAACATTAACTCTTAACACTTACAATAAAGATGGTTAAAAGGCAGCTAGAAGTTTCTTTTGTAAAAAAAAAACCAAGCATAAGTAGAAATAAAAATCTATAATGATCAGTGCCTCCCTTATTGTAATTTAAACTGGGTAGTTGTTTGATATCTCCGAACTACGCTTTTTGCATAAATTACTGTTCAAAACGTTGGAGACACACTTGTGGAACACAGTAAAAGTGAAAAAACCTTTGGGCAAACACTGGGTTATATTTTATTCCGATTTTAAAATTACCTTGTTTTATCCACTACCGACATACACAAACGGGACATATTGAAAATATACAGGACTTTCTGCTACGTGATGTCACGGTTATACCTCCCACTCATTTCTCAAACACTTTCGTGCCATTTGTCGAGTTGTCACCCTGTTTGAAATGCTGCTCTATAGTCTTGGGCATAATAGTTCACCATCGGGAGCGCTCAATTTAGTTCGAAGCTCCATGGCGAACTAGTTCGCTCTTCTAGTTCGATAGTTCGAGGCTCGGAAGCGGTTCTTTGATTTAATTAGTTCACCGTTCCGGAGCTCTTTGATCTCTATAACTAAAAAATGTTTAAGTATGTATTTGAATGCACAAAGATATTATGGAAAGAAAAAACTATTAAAATCAATGTTTTTTTATTTTAATTGAAATGAATACAAAATATATAATAATCCAATAAAATTAAACACAAACAATACTTATTTTTAATAATAATTAAATAATCAATTATTTAACAATCAACTTAAATATTATTTGTTGTCTGACTGACATAACTATTTGGTACTTTAAGTATTGAAGTTATATTTGACATTTACATATTCTTTAATTAAACAATAAGAAACAAAATGGCACATAAAATTACTTATATAGATAAAGAAAATAAAAAAAAACAAAATTATATTTCTTCTGTCATACCGTACTAATCACCTATCATTACTAATCAGTCGTTAAACAGTCTTGTACATACTGTACTACGTAGTTATATCACAATGTTTATCTACACATATTATTGTGTAAAAATATTAATTTGGAAACTTTGTTCGGCTTTAATAGTGTTCGACGTTGACTAATAATTTGTCCGGTCCCCGAGAACACGCGTTCACAGGGCACGGATGTTGCAATGATGCAAAACCTTTCCAAATGTATGCATATAAATGAGGATATACGTGGCGCCGCTCTTGCCACCACTGTAGAGGATCTTCCTTTCGATCTAGTAAGTACTCTTCGTTTAGGTACTTACGGTGACGGCTCATCCATAAGAGCACAAGAGCACGTGAACCCCCTATAAAAATAATTATACTATATAAATTATACATCTTTATTGATGCAGTACTAAAATGGCTTATCTTCAGTAAGTTTAAAAGAGCGGACAATGAAAAACAGCATAGAGCGCGCCAAGTGAGGTTAAGTGTAATGACGTGCCAGTGGCTAGGAGTGGATTGAATGCACCGCTCTTGATGCTGTACACACGGGATATGCGACAGACGGGCGAGTCCATTTGCTCCCGGTAGGGGGGGAAACATGTTTATAAGCGGCTTAACGGAGAATACCGATGAGCTGCCTCTGACACAGCTCAGCTCAGTAGTTACACAGCTGTAGTTGACAGTGTATGCTCCTTACCTTGGCGCGCGCGCATGTTACATTTGTGTTTTGCAATTTCGATTATTTTTTAGTGATAAAGTTTTAGTTGAAATTACAGTTTATCTATTATAGTGTAGCTAGTGAACTGTTGTTTTTATTTACTGTACAATAATGGAAAGTACCTGTAAGTACTCAGTTAGTAATTTAAATGAAGTAGCGTTTGCCAATTTACCCATAGAAGTTAAAATAGCAGTAAAAGAGAGTGGTAGGCCAACGCCCTGACTTAATATAAGTCAAACATCGACATCAAAATCTAGAACTTTTAAAAGAGAATTTAAAGAAGAGCTATACGAAAAAATTCCTTGGCTTTGTGGTTGTGAAAACAAACAAAATATTTTGTTTTCCTTGTTTGTTATTTTCCCGTGAAAAGGGCGATCCTGCTTGGGTGAAAAATGGCGTTTGTGACTTAGCTCATTTGAATCAAAAAATTAAAAAACACGAAAGTTCTCATGGACACATAAGTGCTACATTGGATTTTAATTTGCTGGGAAAGGTTGATGTTCGTCAGCAGCTTGACAGTGCTTATCGACAAAATATTAAAAAGCACAATAAACAAGTGACTAAAGTGTCCTTTCTAAGCTTATAGACTGTATTAAATTTTACGGTGCATTTGAGTTGGCCCTTCGAGGTCATCGTGAGGATGACGATTCCTTAAATCCTGGCATATTTAAAGGGCTTGTAAACTTATCTGCAGAACTTGACTCATCTTTGAAAGAACACTTGAGTACTGCTACTGTGTTTAAAGGTACCTCGAAAGAAATTGAAAATGAATTGTTAGATTGTATGCTTTTTGTATGTCAAGAAAACAATAGAAGAAATAAAAACTGCATAGTATATTTCTTTGATTGCGGACGAAACATCAGACATCTCGTCTGTATTTTAGTTAGTTATAGTTTTCTGCTATGTTTTAGCTAATGGCCAACCAGTTGAAAGATTTTGGAAATTTGATAACCCTGAAGGGTACGACGCAGAATCTATAGCCAAATGTATTTGTACCAGTTTAGATTATGTTGTGCAAAATCCAGAAAAACTCGTATCTCAAAGCTATGACGGTGCGAATGTAATGAGTGGGCACCATGCTGGCGTGCAGACCATAGTGCAACAAACCTATAAACATGCTTTTTTCGTTCACTGTTACGCTCATCAGTTGAACTTGATTGTAGCTCAAGCAACAAGCCAAAACCAAGATGTCAGAATTTTTTTTGGACTTAAGTGATATAACAAATTTTTTTTCGAATTCCCCTCAGAGAGTGGCTGTTTTGGACAAGATAGTTGGCAAATGAATACCTCGGGCATCAGCTACAAGGTGGAATTTTAAGAGCAGAACTGTTAATACTGTTTTTGAGTACAGAGAGGAATTAATTGAATGTATGGAGGCAATACAATCAACCTCTAAGCAACCAACCACCATAATTAACACATTCGAGACGAGCTGCAGGCACTGCCCGCAGTACCATAGAGTCCCATAAAGACGAAGTGCGGGCATAGCTCGCAGTCACGTATCTAACTGCAAAATAAACGTAATACGGCTCCCGCTTGCTGTTAGTCACAATGAAACGATAGCAGTATTAGTAGTTAACATTTTCAAATGTAGATGGCAGCAGCAATCAGAGTCTGAACACAACAGTAGCTTTTTTTGGTATGTTGTACACAACACACTGTACGTAACCAAGCCACATGGTCGGCGTGAGGAAAATGGCTTCCGCGAAAAACAGGGTAAGTTTAAAAATTAATATTTTATTTATTTTACAAGCTACTGACATAAAATTTGCACTAAATTAATGAGAATGCTCGGTTTTATAATATAATATAGCTTTATATATTAAATATTATATGGTTTAGAAGTATAAGCTTTTAAAAAAATGCAAAAAAGCCCAGTCTGGATGGTAAATGAATGCATTTTTCATATAGTCCTGAATGTGTTAAAGCTGGTGCTCTAGCTCGTCTCCTTAGAGATAATAAGTTTATATTTTGGCTTTCTATTTTCACAGATTAATGCCACATGTGGATATTTTGTACAACCAATTACAGCTAACTTACACTGATGCTGTGAGAACTAAAGCCAATGTTGACCACTTCGCAAAGCCATTGATAAGGAAAGAGCTAACATGGACAAAGTGACAGAGCTGGTTAATCAGTACCCAGAAAATGCACCTAAATGATCAAGGCATGAAGAAGATTTTTACTTAAGTAGAACAGTGGCTGCCAAGGAAACCTGTGACATTATTACAACGCAAATAAAAACAAGATTTTCATTCACAACATCTTGCTCAGCTGTATCTCTTTTTGAATCACAAAAGTTTGAAGAGTTTGAACAGAAATTCCCCGAGAAATTGCTTGAAGATACAGTAAATGTGTATTCATTTCTTGAAAAAATCGCCTCAAGACAGAGCTTGAAATCATTTACAAAAGAACTGATTTCAGAAACATGCGTGGTGCTGTTGGTCTTTTACAGTTTTTTATTGAAAACAACGTATTGTCATCATTTTCTGAAAGTTATAAACTATTATTAATTATTGCAACAATACTGCCGAAGCTGAAAGGTGTTTTTCAACCCTAAAACGGATAAAGACATTTTTGCAGTCTACGATGTGTCAAGAGAGGCTTACAGCTTTAGCCATGCTTGCAATCGAGAAGGAAATGATTTCTAACATCCATAATTTCAATGAAAGAGTTATTGATGTTTTTGTGTCAAGAAAAGATAGAAGGATGGACTTTGTTTACAAAAACTGTACTTAAAGAAAATATTTGTGTAAGCTACCATCCAAGTAAATTTGTGTAAGTAAATACTAGACCTTACCATCATATGCAGCAGCTTTGATTATTTTCCTTTTTCTGTGTGTTTAATAATCTAATCTAATAATTGAGAGCATGAGGCCTTATGATTAACTATCTAAATATTTAACACTTAAAACAAGCTTTCTGTTTTGTGTTTATTTTACTACTTTAAAATTAAATGAAAATAGTTGTTTTAGTAAAAAAGAACAATTAGCATATTATAACAAGTATAATCAATAAAGTAATCCTTTATTATTAAGTTGTGAAATAGTTAAAGTACAGTAATATCTATAATATTTCGTTTCAAAATTAATACATTACATCAAGGTATAGCAGTGCCTAAATTATATGAATATTGCAAGCAACACACAAGTATTTGACACAGTGTATCTCAAAAACTGCAAATTATTATTAATTGTGAACCCCCTGTAGATGTACTCACGAGCCGCCACTGGGTACTTATCCAGTTCATGAATGCCAGCCACAGTTTTGTTATCTGGTCTTGTGATTTTATTTATTTCACTGTCGTATTCTTCCCATATACTCGTACTATCATTTTTATTTTCATTGGTACTGGATACAAGGTCGGAAATACTTGTTGAAAATTCTTGATTTTTTCTTTGGGGTAATTGCACTTTACCAATTTTATTTCTGAGCCCTTGTATTACTATTTCACAGGCTCTTTTGTTCCTGAACACTCTCTTTTAAATCGCGGGTCCAGAATTGTACATTCAGCGTATAAAAGATTATTCTCCAAATCTCTAAAACGGTTTTCCATACCTTTCCTTAAAGCTGACTGTACAGCGACTACTTTTTCGTTTTGTGACGTTTGTTTTTGCAGAAAACCTTGACTCAAGTTACAAAATACGATGACTTTTGACAGGGTCACATTTTTCTTGGCGCTTATTTCCACTGTGACCTTGTAGAATGGTTTAAGTAAAGGTAAAACTCCTTCTATTACCTCCCAGCCCTCTTCTTTTATAGTTAGATCAGAGCGTAGTGGACCAACCGTTGCAATCACAGCATCCTTTACCCGTACTATTCGCTCAAGCATGTCGTAAGTGGAATTCCAACGAGTTGGTACGTCTTGCTTTAGTTTTAGTAGCAGCAAACTCATTTGCTCTTGTGTAGCTGTTAATTTTTTTTGCCTTTGTGTGCTTCGATTGAAGTACTCAACAATACTTTTGACTTGCACTAAAACATCTGATATTTCCTTTGTAGCGTTTTGGACAACGAGATTTAGAAGATGAGCGAAACATCTGACTGACCGCCATTCGCCAAGTCTGACAGCAGCTATAATATTCCCAGTATTGTCCCTTACGACAGCAGCAACTTTATGAGAAATATTCCACTCTACCATGGCATCTTTTAAAAAATTGTATGTTTTGGCTTGTATGCTGATCATTATAAGCTTGACAAGTAAGCAAAGCCGAGCAAAGTTTGGTCTTGTCATCTATAAAGTGTGCTGTTATAGCTATGTAGCTCTCATTATTGCTGGAGGTCCAGCCATCGGTAGTGAGAGATAATGCAACTGCAGCTTGAATTTTCTTTTGTACATGGACCAATACTTCATTATAAACATTTGGCATTAAATTTAATGACAACGTTTTTCTAGAAGGGAGTCGGCCGGCCAGCGCTGCCTCGTGGCGGAGCGGCCGCCGGGCAAACTAAAGAACTAAGACTGGGATCGACGGCGAACTAGTTCGCGTAGTTCGTCTGAAAGAACGCTCTTCGGAACTAGGTCATTCGCGAACTACACAAGACTACTGCTCTATGATTTGCACATTTAAAAATTACCGTTACACGTTCATTATTTCACGCGGTAATGAAAATCCATTAACCGACACCTGGTAAACGTTCTAGAGGTGGTCTAAACTGTTATTTTAAAATAATAGGTATGAAAATACCAAAAAAAAAAAACAGGTTCAAATACCTGTTATTACATACTAATTATACATAACCTATATTATCCTTTGTAAGTAAGTCGTTTTGAGGTTCCTGCAGGTCTCGTATGTAATATCTTAAAATAAATACACTGCAAGTAGGTTTATTTTCACATAGATAAACCTATTAATATATTAATAACCTACTTGCAGTGTATTTACTTGAAGATATTATATAACCTATACTATATAATTTGTTACAAGAAATAAATTGAAACTAAAAGTATTAACAGTGTTACTTTACACTGTGACTTTATTAAACTATTACTGTTTAAAATAAAATAAGAAACAAGAGAATTTATAGGCCTATCTCCCTTTGGGAATACCAATTTAAGTTTTTACTAGGAGTGAACAAACTAACATTGGTTAGACAAATCAGTTGCGAAACTCAAGGCAATGAAATAAATTAGAGTACATGTAATACCACAACAAATAATGTGAAAAAGACATCAGAAACATATAATAAAAACATAACAGTAAGCCACAAGAGTGAATAAACAAAATTTTACAAATAAAAATAATAAAAACAACTGTAATAAAATAAATATAAATAAATAAATAAAAACTTATAAATAATAAGCAACAACAAAAGTAAATTAAATACATTACATACCTGGATAATCTTCAGACCCATTCACCAGTGTACACAGAATATACAAGTCATGAACTAATTTTTGTCACACCTATTCACATTAGGCCTACAATTTGCTTCACTCAAATAACACATTATAGGTAAAATTAAACTAGTAAATGGTTTTTAAACTACTAGAATTTCAGTTATTCAGACACTATTTCAAATTTGTATTTAAAAATATCAGCTGTTGCACTTTCCTCGAAGTTAATCGTGTTCTTCGTTCAGATAAAATTATCCCCGCCCTGGAAAATATCCTTTCACAGGGAACGGATGTTACATCTAGTTCTGACCAAATGTGCAAGATTAGGGTATACACGTTGGTGATCTTTCCACCACAGTAAGGGATTTTCGCTTCTCTCTATTGGTGTGTCTTGAAGATATTTATCTACTTCTTGTATAGCCATTGATAAAGATGTCCCTATTTGTTTAACTTTGCTTATCTGGTTTTTATAATGGTCCCAAATTGAAACTGTTTCCTCCTCTGTTATGTTAGGTTGTAGATTTACTTGTATTCAATGTGATTTATTGTACTTGTACTTGTAGATTTATGTTAGTTTCAATGCTTGTATTGGTTCTTGAATTTTTTGTGATTTGTGAAGATACTAGTTCAGCTGCATATTTTTTTGTATTTTCTAGAGAAGTATTTTCTTCAAAAAAGTAGTGTTTGTACCTGGGGTCAAGCGTCATGCAAAGTGAAAGTGTTTTGCTTTTTCCAAATTAGCAAACCTTACAGAAATTCCTTCTAGAAGTTTAAGTGCAATTTCTCTGACAAGTGGTTTAGTTAATTTCACAGTTACCTTTTGTATTGATAATTTTAGTATTAGTTAATTATCAAAATAAATTAAATAATTTACCACAATAACACTATTTATTTTCATAAAGTGCACAGAAATGTAAAACTTGAAAAAAATCACTTTGGGGAGAAATGTATTTAGAGGCTCTGGCGACAAACTTGATATATTGGGGGAAGATGTAGCGCGGTTCGGTAAATGGCTTGTACTATTTTATAGTGCAGTACTTCGAAGCAGGTACTTCAAAAGAAAAGAAAATTACAAATTGGTTCGTGTGCGCATCAAACTTTATCGACGGGTGCAAGGTTGGCGACTGTGGTACAGACTGTATTCGTGTGTACTGTGTTCAGTCTAAGAGCTATTCTGATAACATACTGTTTGCATAATGTATATAACTCACGTGCTTAGGTATTCACGTGAAACATTTTTATATGATAGTGTACTCTTAGAACAGAGATACCGTCTATGTACACCAGATAGATTGTCCTGTTTGCATAATGATGTTTTGTTGTCCAATCCACGTTGTCTGAACACTGCTGCAGTTAGCATTCAGCAACTGCAGCATATCATCTCAGATGGAGCCGACCCATCCTGTCATCTTTCTGCTGTCATTGTAGGCCTTCGTGTAAGTGATATATAGGAATTTATAAAAAATGTAACTATGTGATTGAAGCTAAACAATTAATTACAACTGGTAAGCTTTGCTTTGATGTCTAACATAAACAGTTAACGAGACTGCTCTACTAGGCTGCTTTTGTTTTATTATGTGACTCATATCAGTAACAATTAAGTGAATATTTTGAAGTATAAGGACTCAAAAGTTTTCAGCGCAGCCTATAAAATTTTCATGTTTCAGACTGTGGTTGTATACATTATATTCACAGTTTTTAGTCAGTAGGATAGGTCATTGAACACAGTGTAGGCTACAGTGATAACACTTGACATAATTTTATTTACAAAAAGTTGGTTTAATCATGTAACAGTTTACAACAAAAAATGAAGATGCCCATATCTGTTAAAATGTGATCCTTGAGCAATGGTTTTGGGAGAGATTTTTTGAAACTGATGACTGATGTTCGTTCAGTATAAACTAATGTCATATCTGAATATAGTGTGATAATGACCATTGTAATAAATAGTGCAATGTCATTGTTACTACTGTAATGTACTCGTACCATACAATTTAGATATTTGTATTTGTATCTCTTATTACAAAAGAGATACCGTACATAGACTTTTTAATATAAGGTGAACCAATTTACAAAATAGCATGAGAAATTATAAAATGTAGTAAAAGTTGCTATGTTTAAGCATAGTGCACAGTAATACTTTATATCTCTCCCCATAGCAACGGGGATTATTTAGTATTCTTGTCACAATTTTTGTTGTTTAATGATGTAAATATTAACTAAGATATAATAGGCTTAACTCATGCGCTTAGGGGTTTACTAATATGACTGTGTAGGTTGTGATTTGACTTTTGCTTTAGAAAAATGAAGATTTGAAATAACCATAGATAAATGACAGCAAGAATACAGTAACATTGAAACATACAAATATTCAACAGAAAATTGAGTATTACTGTTATTTACATGTATAGATTGCAACACATCTACAGTACATGAATATCCATAAAATTAGGCATGTGAATATAAATAAATGATGGTTTCTCAAAACTGCATTTGTGATAATGTTTTCACATTGATTCAGTACACATGAAAAATAAAAATCCTGGCTATTCAAGTTAACAACAAATTGGAGACAATAAATATATTGTTTACAACAATTATTACTGCAAATGAGAAGGAGAAAACAGTATCATGCTCATGCTCAGTATTTTATTATTGAAACCATTGTCTTCAGTATTGAACTGAAGAATAAAATGAATTAAACCATTTTGTAGATTCCGTAGTCAAAGTACATTAGAAAACATTTAGCCAAATAACACTTTTTCTTTAGTTATAGTTATTTTCAGTATATAGTTTATGTAGGCCTATGTAATGCCCACTTTTACTTGAATAAGTTTGTGTAATGTAAAGGCAGTGCAGTTCAACTTGGTTAGGATCAAACTGTATCAGTAGGCTAAATAAATAGTAATGGAGCCATGTTATGTTGTACACGAAATAGGTTTATAGAGACGGGGGTATAAAATTGCTTTATAGTTTTTGAGGAAAATTTTATTTTTGGAAGGTGTTGTATATGATATTATTGGTTTGGTATTAATATACCTACTTGATCGTCGTAGGTACAGTGGAAAACAAAATAAGTACAAGACACCAATTACGTCACTAATCCACCAGCTTTAATTTTCACAGTTAACAGTTCATAATTAACAACATAGTCTTTTATAACAAATCAAATAAAAATTGATCACACAAATAAATGTCACTAATATTAAAACACAATTGTATTACAATATACCGTCCGATTATAAAACACAACATTTAACTAATAACCACTTGAACGCGCACAGTATTATTGCCCAATAATAACTCTTGAACCGCACTATAAATATATCGCAGCTGTACTGAACTGAACATCGTTGAGTAATGGTATTTATACTGCCCCAAATTACCAGATTATTCCATAATGCGTGTTAGTGCCAGAGTGTGCGACGTAATTAATTTCGGCCTGACACAGTCCGCGTGGCTGGCGCCTTCCAGATAAACTCTTGTGAATGCGTCTCCTTAACCCTGTTCGTCCCGAACTGGCAAACCGTCTCTGAAGTAGTACTTAGCCAGGCAATCTAGGTGGACGACCTTGAACTTTCACTGTCCTTCCTGTTGAATCCGATAAACAACATCGTTGATTCTTATTTTCACAGTGTAGGGTCCTTCCCAGTTAGACTGAAGCTTAGGTAAGCGACCACGATGGTGTTTTGGGTTGAACAAGCAGACCTGATCTCCTTCTTGGAAACCCACACTATTGCTGTGAATGTCATACCAAGTTTTCATTTTATCACTGGCAATTTTCAGCCGGTCCTCTTACCAAGCAATTCATTTATCGCAGTTGGTTTTCTAATTGGGAGGAATAGTTCTGCGGCTCTTGGGACTGAGTCACAGGTGATCCGAACATTAAGTCCCCAGGAAGACGAATCTCCCGCCCAAACACCAATTTTGCTGGAGTCATGCCGGTTGTGTCGTATACTGATGATCTATATGCCATGAGGAATAGTGGTATACATTGTCCTCAGGCTTTCACGGCCGGTGTCAGTTATATGATCAAAGTTATCCAGGCTGTTTGGCCGTGGTCCAGGGTTTATTTCCAAACCACACGTTTCTGCAGCTCCAATGGCTGCCATCATCAGTGGAATAATAAAAATCCTGAACGTAGGGTGTTCATGTCAGGCCCACAGGACTGTGGTGTAGGCTGAACTGTACTGTGGGCCACAGTACCGTGGGCCTGACGTGATCACCCTATGTTCAGGATTTTTATTATTCCTCTGATGATGGCAGCCATTGGAGCTGCTGAAACATTTGGTTTGGAAATAAACCATGGACCACGGCCAGAGAGCCCGAATAACTTTGATCATATAATAGTGGTATACATTGATCCCAGTCTGTTTGGTTCTCATCAACAACCTTTGAAAGATGCTGCTCAAGTATCCTATTGAATCTCTCAACCATCTTGTCCGACTGAGGATGCAGAGGCATTGTCCTGGTCTTTCAAATTCTGAGTAGACGGCATAATTCTTTAAACACTCCTGATTCGAAATTTCTCCCTTGATCTGTATGGATTTCCATAGGGGCTTCACAACGGCAACAGAAGTTGTGAACTAACTGCTTTGCCACAGTGGTAACCTCCTGATTTGGAATTGTGTAGGCTTCCACCCACTTAGTAAAGTAATCACCTACCACCTAACTGGGAATGGTCCAGCAATGTCTATGGCAATTCTCTCGAAAGACAGTCCAAAGATATACTGTCTCATTTTACCCCTCCTTCTGGTTTGTGGTCCCTTGCTTGCAGCACATATTTCACACGTCCGAACCCATTCATCTACGTCATGGCGAAGATGAAGCCAATAGAATCGCTTCCGTAGTTTGTCAAGGGTTTTGTTAACGCCAAGATGGCCTCCAGATATTCCATCATGCATCTCCTTGAAAACAGACTGCACTTTACTTCGGGGAACTATCAACTGCATGACCACATATCGTACATCTGCACTTTCCCAAGCCTTTTTCAGCAATCCGTTTTCTAAGGTGAGAGATTCACATTGTGCCCAGTAGCACTTCAGAACCATGGCAGATATCTTGCCAATCCGGGCGGCGACCTTCCTCTTTTGGTGTCAAGATTGGTCCAATGTCTTCATCAGTCATCTGTTCTTGTCGACAGTCTTGTGTTGTCCAGCCGTCTACCAGGAAATCTACTGTGATGGCTTGAACATGTTCGATTGAGTTTTGTTCTTCCTTTCTGTGGCAATGTTGGTAGTCTTCCAGGCACGGTCTTCGTGATCAGCCATCTGCATTACCATGCAGGCGCCCCCGTCGATGTTGTACTGAAGTTGTACTTTTGCAGACGTTCAAGCCACCTTGCCAACTGTCCTTCCGGATTTTTAAATCTCAAGAGCCATGCAAGTGCGGCATGGTCGGTACGTAGTGAAAACTGTCTTCCATTTATGGAAGTGCTCCAATGCTCGGACGATTGCCAGCAACTCTCTCCTTGTAACGCAATAATTTCTCTCCAGTTTAGAAAGTGTCTTGCTGTAATACGCTATTACTCGTTCTTCACCATTTTGCACTTGAGACAAAACTGCTCCTAGACCAGTATTGCTTGTGCCTGTGTCTACAATGAACTTTCCTTTTCGGAAGCTGGGAAAGCGAGAATTGGCTGTGAACATAATGCAATTTTCATAGTCCTAAATGCTTGATCACACTCCCTCGACCACTGGAAGTTTCATTTATTTTCCGTTAGCTCATGTAGTGGTTTAGCAATTGTAGTGAAGCCTTTCACAAAACGTCTGTAATATGAGCATAAGCCCAGGAAACTCCGAACTTTGTGTTTACTCTTCGGCACTGCCCAGTCTCTTACGGTGTCTACTGTATTAGGATCCATGCTAACACCCTCTGCCGAAACCAGATGGCCCAGATACTGTACTTCCTTCTGGAATAGAGAACACTTCTTCGGGCTCAGCTTCAGTTGGGCAGCGTGAATTATAGTTAGAACCTCCTTAAGTGTTTTCAAATGGTCTTTGAAGGTCTTCCCGATGACTATGACATCGTCTAAATAAACAAGGCAAGTTTTCCATGTCAGGCCTCGGAGTACCAGGTCCATCAATCTTTCAAATGTTGCCGGTGCATTACAGAGTCCAAATGGCATGACGTTAAATTGGAATAAGCCACTTGGGGTCGAGAAAGTGGTCTTTTCCTTGTCTTCTTGATGAAGACTCACTTTCCAATATCCACTCTTCAGGTCCAATGTGGAAAACCTCTGTGCTCCGGACGTGTCGAGTGTATCGTCAACGCGAGGTAATGGATAGCAGTCTTTCTTTGTAACGTCATTTAACCTCCGGTAGTCTACACAGAAACGCAATCCACCATCCTTCACTACCAGCACTACAGGAGAAGACCGAGACATTTCCTCTTGTTTAGATAATGGAGTTCTTTTACCTCACCCCTTGAGAAGCCGTTAGAAGATCTGTTCTATACTTCTTGCAGTTTCTCTGGTAATTTGGAATTATCCGAAGCACTGGATCTTCGTTGCGTCGTTCCAGCTACCCTGGCCACAGGAGTCAATTTGCCTAGGAGTGTATTGCTTTGTAAAGTGATAGCTTGATATTCACCACTCTAATAGGTACATTTCCGATTTTGTCAGGTTTTACTAAACTTCTGACAATTAGTATGCCCGGTGTGCTCACTACCCAGGGTTCGAATATAGACCACTGGTTGCCCCTAGTATCTACCTCCGTTCTAACCATGATGATCTTTTCGGAATTGGCGGAACAGTTACGGCTACTTGGTTTATGATGTCCATAGGTTTTTCTGCTGTCGTCATTGTTGATAGCATTACCTCTTCGCCTCCGATTCTCAAGACATTGTTTTTGAAGTCGACTATAAATCCGTATGCGTTCATAACGGTCCACACCAAGAATTGCTTCATCCACAATGTCTGCAACAAGTACTTGATGATTAAACTCAAGTCGACCGAGGCGTAGGTGTATCTCCACTTTTCCATACACTTTTACAGGCTGCCCAGTAGCTGTTTGCAAGCTGCAAGAGCAGCAGATTGGCTTGAGATGTTTCACCACGTCGGGGCACACAATAGAAACTGTTGCGCCTGTGTCAACTGTAATCGAGGTTGGGCTTTCTTGAACAAATCCGGTAACTACCAAGCTCCCGCTGTTTTTCTGAAGTGTAGAAATTGGGTATTGTCTAGGGGGTTCGTTCCTCCAGTTAGTCAGCACACACCCCGTTGTACCGACTATTGCTCGTTTCCCTGCTGCTGAATTCTAACTTGACAATCTCGTTGTACACGTCCAGGTTTCCCACATCTATAACACTTCGGTCTTCTATCCTTTCTTATTTTATTCTATGGTGCCGACCGTCGAGTCTCTGTTCCTTGTTCCTCTTTCTCATCGTCTGTGCCGTCGCGATCTTTTAGAACACGCACTTTATGACTTGTCCAACCAGACGTTGATTTGGCGGCCTCAAATTGCAAAGCATGTACCAGGGCGTCCGCACTGTTCTGATGTCTTGCCATTCGTAACACTTGATGTAGTTCGTTTTCTCAGACACCGGTAGTAAATGTCTGCATTGCAAAACTCGTTCAAATATCTTCTGGCGCTTCAGGATAAGCCAGTCTAATTAGCCTGTCGATACTTGCTTCAAACTCTTGAAGGCTCTCCCCGGAATGCTGTCGCCTTTCAACTGGGTGCAGTACACATCTCGCAAATGTTTATCACCATACCGTAATTCTAGAGCTTTTATCAACTCGGCATAGATGTTCTGGCTGTCAGGTGGCACTTTCTGTAGTAGTTCTGCCGCGGGTCCGTTTAATGCAAGAACGAGTGAGACTGCCTTGTCTTTCTCTGTCCACTTATTTGCGCATGCAGCAACTTCAAATTGGCGGAAGTATGTTGCCCAGTGACTGCTTCTGTCAAAGGTTGGAGCTTTGACATGAACTGTCCCTACTGCAGGCAAAGTGACTTTCTCTATTAACTTATTTTCTGCGTCTTTTTCTGTCTTTATCATTGGTACAGTCTGTTCACAAAGTTGTTTTGGTTGTAACTTCAGGCATTGCTCGACTTCATGTTTAATCTGCTCTTTTATATTTGTAATCGAGTCTTCTATTTTTGTTGACATAGCTTTTTCCACACTCAAGACAGATTTTTCTGCTTCAGCTATTTTATTTGACATGGATTCTTCTATGTCAGATATTCTGGTAATCTGATTATTAAGCTCACCTCGTAATTCACCTATGTTACCACGTAGGAGACCCAATTCTGCTGTAGTATGTTCTTGCATCTGCTTTTGCTCATGAATTGAGGCTTTGATGTCATCTGCTTCCTGCTTACATTTTTCATCCTGTCGTATTTCCGCTTCTTCCGTCTCTTGTCTGTGTTTTTCATCCTGTAGTTTTTCTGCTTCTTCCACCTCCTGTCTGCGTCTTTCATCCTGTCATTTTTTTGCTTCTTCCGCCTCTTGTCTGCGTCTTTCCTCTGCTTCCAGCAGGAGGGTTTTCTGTCTCTCTTCTGCTTTCTCTGCATCCTGTCATCGTCGTTCCTCTGTCTGCAACAACAGCGCCTGGAAATTTTTCATCATCCTACTGGCATCCATTGTTTTCTGATTAATTACGAATTACACTTGTCTTGTACAAAGTGTCCATTGTTAACCATTCTAACCCAGTTTTGACACCACTGTTACGACGGTCTACTTGATCGTCATAGGTACAGTGGAAAACAAAATAAGTACAAGACACCAATTACGTCACTAATCACCAGCTTTAATTTTCACAGTTAACAGTTTGTAATTAACAACACAGTCTCTTATAACAAATCAAATAAAAATTGTTCACACGCAAATAAATGTCACTAATATTAAAACACAATTGTATTACAGTGTACCGTCCGATTATAAAACACAACACTTAACTAATAACCACTTTAACGCGCACAGTAATATCGCCTGATAATAACTCTCGAACCCCACTGTAAATATATCGCAGCTGTACTGAACTGAACGTCGTTGAGTACTGGTATTTGTACCGCCCCAAATTACCAGATTATTCCGTAATGCGTGTTAGTGCCAGAGTATGTGACGTAATTAATTTCGGCCTTGACACAGTCCGCGCGGCTGGCGCCTTAAAGAAAACTCTCGCGAATGCGTCTACAGTCACATAGGCCACACACATTAAAGCGAGATTCTTCTGGCACATTCGATAAACACGTAGATTGTTCTGTGATGTCATAACAATATTGTTAAAATTTACAATGTAAACTAAAAATCTAATACACAAACATACATGTTAACTAGCTACTGAATATTACTGTTTGGCCATGCACAATAATTAATTCTAAACAAACAGTTCAGTATAAACATAATGTTGGACATCCGTATTTTGCTATATTAAATTGTGAAAATTCAGGTACATTTTTCTGAGAAATCATATAATTTTGTCTTTATTTCTATAAGATGTGTGTAATATAACTTCCATATTGACACTGGGAACAGAGCGGGAGTGCAGATGTGGTGTTATTTCATTTAGCCATTTGTAGCTGACATTAAGATGCCCCTCCCATACCAACCAACAAACATTGCCAACGCTTATGAGCATACAAACACCTCTGTTTTCAATTATGTAACATAGTACATTTTGGATCTCTTAGCAGTTTGTCTTAATGTGGTTTGGTTTAGTATGTGTTATTAGGCTGTCATTAATTATATCAATTGTATCAGTGAAAATTACTAATGTTATCCTTTACGTTAAGTGGAAAACTCTTTAAAGTGATCTCAGTGGATCACGAATTCAAAACATTTCCACTTCTCCTTTGTGTACACAACTTAAACACCACAAAATATTGTTGATTGTTTATTATGATATTTCAGGTCATTTAAAATTATAATTTGTACACTTTTTCTAATATTATTTGTTTGAAAGATATTCTGTTTAAAGTTAACTGAGCCCAGAAAACTGTAATTAAGATGAAACGTTACTTTAGACTAATTGAAAAGAGAACAAATGTTTGAACCCATCAGATGCGTACAACGTGTGTTGAAAATAACAGTTTGCTGTTAGGCTGCTGGTAGTATTGCAACTTATTCCCACAACTGTCAGTTTGGTACTTTCATTAAACAAAATAAAGAGTATAACTTCAGCACACAATTTAACTCAAGGGTTTTATAAAAATGTTAGCATTTAGTTGACATCAAATTTTTATTTCATTCTCAAAATAATTCTATAATGATGTCAAAATTCTTATAATTTTTGGTAAATAGGAATTTAAAAGAAAGTCTATGTGAAAAACTGATAAAAAATATGGACACCTGTTATATAGTTTCCAAGAAATGTGTACATTTATGGTGAAAACATTTTTTCAGGGAACATATCATTATAGTTGTAGGTCCGCTTGTCGGTTCTGAACAGTAACCTGCACCGACCCAATGCATAACTTACTCCCTCTTACAAGTTATCTAGAGAGAAGGGAGCGGAGATGATGTTATAACATTTCACTATCTCACTTTCATATTATCTCCCTCTCTGTCACACACATGCTTCCATTGTTCTTGTCAATGGATGAGCCACAGCCACATTGTTCTCGTTCTTGTTGCAGCCGATGTTCACTCTGTGAAACACTATGCAAGACTGTTGTGTGCATGTGCCGAATAAATGAAAATTTTGTTAGCCTCGCAATGAGATGTTTGTACACTGTGCATCTCCAAGCTAGTGTTCAATTTCTATTGTCAGGTTTCTAGCACTGCAGTTTCAATACTCTTCTATACATTAGTCCATCCCAGTTACATATGCAGGGAGCATTAATGTGAGTTCTCCTCTATATAAGTTGTCTCAAATCTCTTTTCAGCCAGAAACACTTTATTGTATTAACATGAAACTCCTCACACAAACTAAAATAAGGTACCCGTAGTGGTGAAACTGAGGTTTGACAATGTGAAAACATTGTTTATTAATAATGATATATGCATTAAATAGAAAACATTGTTCTTAAGCAGATGTTATTCTTGTGCTAACTTGTGTGTGATATAGATTTAGTCTTATAACTACTAGTGTGCTTTCATTTGTTTCAGGTGTTAACAAGAGCAATTTGTCCATCATAAAAAAAAAATGGAAGAGCTCAAATTTGAGGACAAGGTATATATTTTAAATCTATAAAATGTAGTTAATATATGCTTAACTTGTTACATATGTCATGCTTACCTTATACACACATATTCATGCACATAAGCTAGATTTCTTATTTTAGTAATAGTTTTTTTATCATCATATTTATTTTGAATTAATTGGTGTATAGAGTATGATATATATATATATATCTATAGTATTTAAAATTTATAATTATATTGCCTCAAGATGTTCGTTTCCTTATTTGGAACATGTTTCGAGAGTTCCTGTTCTCTCATCGTCAGCCTTCGCCATCTTGTTTCTGGTTAAGTATTTGTGTGTTGGCTGCTGGATGTTATTATGGTAGTTTGTTGGTCTTTGGCCTTTTAAAGTTGTATTATTGTGTGTGGTTGTGGTATATGTTTTTGTATTTTGTGTATTTTCGATATTGAGTGCTTTGAATATTGTGTCATGTTTTGTATTGATTTGTATTTGTTCTGGTATTAGTTTGTTTTGTGTTTTATGTAATAGCTCTAAATAGCTCACACAACAAAGATAATACAACAACTAACGGTATATACAAAATTGAATGCCAAGATTGCAATAAATGTTACATAGGACAAACAAAAAAACAGCTGAAAAAAAAGTTATTTTGAACACCTAAACGCATACAAAAAACCAGAAATATATAAATCCAATTTAGCCACACATGCAATAAACACAGGACACGAATTCCCAAACACAACCAATGTATCACTAATAAAACATATACCACACAAAGGTACCATAATGAACATTTGGGAAAATTTACAAATATACAAACATAAAACACAAAACAAACTAATACCAGAACAAATACAAATCAATACAAAACATGACACAATATTCAAAGCACTCAATATCGAAAATACACAAAATACAAAAACATATACCACAACCACACACAATAATACAACTTTAAAAAACCAAAGACCAACAAACTACCTTAATAACATCCAGCAGCCAACACACAAATACTTAACCAGAAACAAGATGGCGAAGGCTGAAGATGAGAGAACAGGAACTCTTGAAACATGTTCCAAATAAGGAAAAGAACATCTTGAGGTAATATAATTATAAATTTTAAATACTTTATATATATCAAGAAATGAACTGTAGCAGAAAGTGATTGAAAAAAAAAAAAAAAATATATATATATATATATATATATATATATTACAACGTTATTTTGTGACACTTACTTTTACATATACGCTCTTACTCGTATGCGCGCACTTACCCACGTCTCGGAGGTGATACTCTTCTTCAGCAGTATTTACCTTGCTTTGGTCGTTGATTGAGTGTGGATAAGCGCGTGAATAACGTTATAAGTTTTAATTTACAAGTAAAGAGTACAGAGGATTGAGCAGTGGTTGTGAAATTAGTACAACTGTTTCAAGAAAAGCATATTCATTTGATTTATTAAAAAATAGCAAATTGTCATGTTATTTAAATTGTTCAATGTGGATTTCTTATTATATGAACCCTTATATTCAATCCGAATATAATATACTCATAATATGTGTAACTCTGATTTCTTATACTTCTAAGACATAATATATACACACATAAATTATATATGACCTGAAATAGTACACAGACATATACATATAACACATAAATATAATAGGAAACATAATTCATACGTATAATATTTAATATTGATGTAGTTTTTACAAGTGTGGGTTCCAATGTATACTACGTAAATGCAACTTTTAATTAATTCAAATATTAATAGAGAATCTTCTTTACGTTAATTGATTCTATTTTTACTGTCTCAATTAATTAACCATTACGTAAATCTCATATTTAAAAAAATTACTCATTTAATTAATTACAACTGTTGCAATCATTCATCTCCTGCCGAATGCAACAATCCGCGAATTGTACCTTACCTGACGCACTGACGTCACGCCCTCCCCTTTACCAACCCTATCGCTTGCTTTGTAAAATCTAGTCAGTCTCCCATCAAACGCTGTGAGCTGAGCGGCCCGTCGCCGGACTTTCGTCAAGTATGGGAGCCTCAATAACCAAGGTAACTATGATTGTTTTTGAGCTATCGTACATCAATGCTAGTGGCTAATAATTTTGTGTATTACGTTTGTAACAAAAAAGAATACTTGTAATAGATGTAAAAAGATTGTTATCCGTAACCAACCAAGATGTATCTTGTCTGTAAAGGTCAGCCTCGCCTAAATTTAAATTTCAGTCTATCAACTTGATGAAAAGACCTAAGATATATAAGGTTGAGTGTCAGTACTCGTTATATATGTAATTTAAAGTCATAACCTTGTAATGCTATTTTGTAGTATTGTAAATTGTAACACGCACTGTATGAATGCATGCGTGCGTGTTAATCGAACGATGTGGGTATAAAAGTGTACTAAAAGATGTGAAAACTTTCAGTTCGAAACTTGGTTCAACGTTCCGGACAGAAGACACGAGAACACGAACTTCGTACAGTTTTACACGATCTTCCAGCACAGACATAGCAGTGGTTCAGACCAGGTACGGAGGAACACGCGGCCGTAGCGACCAGATACAGCAGTTCGCAAAAAGGATTTATCTGGATTGCCAAGTAACATTTTTACCTAATAACTTACGGTGCTAGTTGCTGCATAATCACGAAGCAAAAGCGAGACAAACTAGTTACTCGTCATAAGTGTCAGAAACAATTTTATAAACTTTTGCGATAGATAACAGTGTCAGAAATTTATATATAGATCACAGTGTGTACGCTGTACACCATTTTGTAAACTAGCATCGATTTATGCGACACCCCCATATTTAGCATTTAACATTTTTTATATTCAGTTATTCAAAAAAAAATTAGCTCAGTACTGACCGTTGCTGACTGGCACATAATTAAGTAAATTTTAGAGGCTCGTAACGTTTTTGAAATAAACGGGTCGCATCCGACTCAGCTCACAGATTGATGCTTTCAACAATTTCTTTTACTCGCACCTCCTCCTTTTATATAATGATGTTAATTATAGAAACGCTTGAGAAATAAGTTGTAACACAGGAAAGGTGTCTTAAGCATTTTGATGTACTTAGATATTATATTATGTTATTTGTGTGTATGCTGAGCACTTCCGGGGACCAACAGCAAAAAGTGCTGCCGCAGCAGCAGAAGTGGTAGCCAGAGCGTGGTTATTTTGGGTTTTCCTTGTTCCATGAGTTACTAGGTGCTTAATACAATTTAATGGTTATAAGCCATAGTTATCAAGAGTAATTTTGTTGGTCTTGTGTGTGTTGAAATTTTGTATTGTTTGTATTACACGGTATTGGTCGCGTGAAGTTTTGTATAGAATTTTGTATTGTATAGGATTATGTATTTTAAATGTTATATGCGTAGTTAACAATTTTGTCGCGAGTAGGTCTTTGCTGTAAGTTGTCGTGAAATCTGATCGTTCAAATTATTCGCTTGCGAGTAGAAAACCGCAAGTTGAACTTTGTCTGGCAGATAAGGCTAACCTGTGCACGTCTTATCTACATTCCACCGAACCGCTGCTCCTTATCGTTGCGCTTTGAATGTTTTTGTTTTCTCCACATACTCGGCTTAATAACCCCGTACCGTATGTCTGATTGTCCAGTTCGCTAACCGCCTCCCAATCTGTTGTTATTCAAAATATGTTTAGTGCATCTGTTGTTTGTATAAAAGTGACTACTCTATTAATTCGGTAAATTTATTTAGAAACGTGCGCATCTCTGTAAATCCGATTTTGTTTCGTGGAAGGCGTTACAAGTAAAATCAAAATTAAAATTTTCATAAAATAGCAGCCTTTTTCTAATGGAAAATGTTCGTTCAGTAGTCACACACACGTTATCACCTGTTTCATGTTAATTGGTTTGCGTTAACTACGAATTAATATACGCAGCATTCAGAAAAACAGAACCCGACTGTCAAGTCATGTCAACTAGCATTTCCTTGGCACAGTAAACTATTTTATAATGAATCGATGACTTCGTAATAAGCGACAGCGCAAAACTTTCGCGCTGAGAGAGAGAGGTCGGGAAAGAAACTCGTAAAAAAAAAAAAGGCTCGTAAGGAGTGTGACCCCCCCCTTTTGCCAGTGGATGTAGTCTGGCGTACCTCCCCTTTTGCCAGTGAATGTAGTCTGGCGTACCCCCCTTTGTCGCAGTTTAGCCATGTACCCAGGTAGCGGTAATGGTGCGACTAACACCTTTATCTCACCTCGCACGATCGGACGAGGGAGAGATGTGCTCTCCAACTTGTCGTCCGTGTGCCATAAAGAGAATTTGCTGTGGTCGTAATGCGCTTTTAAGGTGAGTGACCCCCCCTTTTGCCAGTGAATGTAGTCTGGCGTACCCCCCCTTGCCAGTGAATGTAGTCTGGTGTGCCCCCCGGTCGCAGTTTAGCCATGTACCCAGGTAGCGGTAATGCTGCGTTCTACCCCCTTTATCTCACCTCGCACGATCGGACGAGGGAGAGATGTGCTCTCCAACTTGTCGTCCGTGTGCTGTAAAGAGAAGTTGCTGTGGTTATAAAGCGCTTTTAAGGTGAGTGACACCTCCTGTTTGATCTCTCGCTCTCAGCCGCGCGGTTGGTGTCGATGCTCTTGACCAATCACCCTTCTCGACTCTTGTTGTAACTCAAGTCTGTTGTACCCTCACATACTGAGTCGCAGTCCTCATGTTCGGGCGTGAACATGTTCCATGCTCATTATTATATTAATTTGTAACCCCGCTTTCGGTCGCCTTGCCTGGTGAGCGGCGCGGGGACTGATCACCCCCTCGTCGTTCACTTTCAGGGAGGAGGCATTGCTGCGCGCAGGCAACGTTTCCAAGGTGACGGAAGGTAGCCCTTTGAGTTGTTTCCAGATGGCGGCTAGTGCCACGCTAGTATCTGAATTTTCCCATTTACGTACATAAGGTACATGGTTCCCCTGACTCGACTCTGTTTGGTTACACTGACCGTACCGATTAATTTTGACGAATTAGACCTTGGACAACCGTCGCTCCTGCTCCCGACGCTTGTCTTTCGGGGGGGGGGAGTCTGTTGCAATCATTCGTCTCCTGCCGAATGCAACAATCCGCGAATTGTACCTTGCCCAACGCACTGACGTCACGCCCTCCCCTTTACCAACCCTATCACTTGCTTTGTAAAATCTAGTCAGTCTCCCATCAAACGCTGTGAGCTGAGCGGCCCGTCGCCGGACTTTCGTCAAGTATGGGAGCCTCAATAACCAAGGTAACTATGATTGTTTTTGAGCTATCGTACATCAATGCTAGTGGCTAATAATTTTGTGTATTACGTTTGTAACAAAAAAGAATACTTGTAATAGATGTAAAAAGATTGTTATCCGTAACCAACCAAGATGTATCTTGTCTGTAAAGGTCAGCCTCGCCTAAATTTAAATTTCAGTCAGTCAACTTGATGAAAAGACCTAAGATATGTAAGGTTGAGTGTCAGTACTCGTTATATATGTAATTTAAAGTCATAACCTTGTAATGCTATTTTGTAGTATTGTAAATTGTAACACGCACTGTATGAATGCATGCGTGCGTGTTAATCGAACGATGTGGGTATAAAAGTGTACTAAAAGATGTGAAAACTTTCAGTTCGAAACTTGGTTCAACGTTCTGGACAGAAGACACGAGAACACGAACTTCGTACAGTTTTACACGATCTTCCAGCACAGACATAGCAGTGGTTCAGACCAGGTACGGAGGAACACGCGGCCGTAGCGACCAGATACAGCAGTTCGCAAAAAGGATTTATCTGGATTGCCAAGTAACATTTTTACCTAATAACTTACGGTGCTAGTTGCTGCATAATCACGAAGCAAAAGCGAGACAAACTAGTTACTCGTCATAAGTGTCAGAAACAATTTTATAAACTTTTGCGATAGATAACAGTGTCAGAAATTTATATATAGATCACAGCGTGTACGCTGTACACCATTTTGTAAACTAGCATCGATTTATGCGACACCCCCATATTTAGCATTTAACATTTTTTATATTCAGTTTTTCAAAAAAAAAAATTAGCTCAGTACTGACCATTGCTGACTGGCACATAATTAAGTAAATTTTAGAGGCTCGTAACATTTTTGAAATAAACGGGTCGCATCCGACTCAGCTCACAGATTGATGCTTTCAACAATTTCTTTTACTCGCACCTCCTCCTTTTGTATAATGATGTTAATTATAGAAACGCTTGAGAAATAAGTTGTAACACAGGAAAGGTGTCTTAAGCATTTTGATGTACTTAGATATTATATTATGTCATTTGTGTGTAGTGCTGCCGCAGCACAACATATAATAAACTATGGTTCTTTCTTGACCATTCAATTATGAGATTACTATTATGATATTCTCTATTCTCATTGATATATTTAAACAATTATTTATTCATTCTTTAAGTTACAAAAAATATATTAATGTTCTGTAAACTTGGGTATGGAAACTAGCTTTTGGTGATAGACTTCAGGGTCATTTATAATGTTAAATAAATGTTAGAGTTCACCTGCATTTTTCCTGCACCCATTTAAATTGTTGTTACCGTCCTCCAGACTCTCGGGTTCGTCGATCCTCTTCGGTATCAGCTCCTCTTGTCTCTACGTCGTTGAATTCCTCGCTCCGTCTCCTGGATGCTGAGTTCTGACGTGGACCTCTAGTCTTGATGATAAACGGCTGGATGTAGCTGCATAGGCTGTCCCTGCATCCTCTCGTAGATGTCTAGTTCCTCATCCTCTTCTTTCTTGTCCCTCGTAGCTGTCTAGAAGTTCTACGTAGTTATGACTCTTGTAGCTTCATTAATACAGTCTTTTATTTAAATCACTCGATCTTTAATAACTGCACCGACGTAATGCCGGTTCCATCGCACTTCAGTTTATTTAAATACTGTTCAAAACATTACTACACTTTGAAAAGTTTACGTTATCGAGATGTGTGGATTCCTCTTACTAAATGAATTTGATCTGAGCTGAAAGTGTGTCACGCGCTGGGGTTTTATACTGCTGCTCGTTGCAATTCCTGTTGGAAACTGTTTCTGACAACTTTGGACTGGCCAGCGCATCGGTTTCATCATCACTTTCAACCTACGCGTCTTTTTATGTAGCGTACACTTTTTTATAAATATTATTACACCAATGGTTAGGTATAATATTAAACCTTGTCTCTGCAAATTTTGGTTGTTACCCTGTGCAAAGTACGACAGCTATGGCAAAATTTCACACGGTGTCTGAACCGTTCCCACGATTAATGACCACTTAACGCCAAATTGAAGCGCCAGGTGTCAGCTATGTATTCACATATGTCGCTGATTCATGTGACTTATGGTTCACGTACAATCCTTAAAAAACTGTGAAATCTTCCACCCTCTTTTGCATAATTGAACCTGTCTGTTATTTACACATGTACACATACACACACGCAGACTGATACACAAGCAGCGGCAGGCCGCTCTGACGTCACCTCTGCCGGTCTTAGCATGTTAATAGCTCCCCTTCGTTACGTTTTAAAAACCAACAAAGTCATATGCTTCCATATACATGCTTACATACAATATTTGCTTTATTTAAATTTAAATACTGCTTATATTTATTACATTCTTTCTTATCTATAACGTACATTATATTATTTTTATTATGTACATCTTACATATTTTATACTTATATACGAAAACACTTTATCATACCTCAGTCAGGGGTTGATACATATCCTTATGCTAAACTTATCGTTGCATAAATTCCCCTGCTGGGTAAAATAAAATTTGAATTTTATTCAAATTTTATTTCCTTACTCAGAAATTCTTTATTTAAATTATTTTTTACAACTCACAATTAGTGGTTATAAGGGTTCTTAAAATTTTTCATTTTCCCTGGGTGGATTACATCCCTCCCATGGACTTATAAATTGCCTATTTATTAATTCCTTTATCCATAGAATTTACAGAATGCTGATGCATGGTACTTTCCAATGATCTTGTTTCTTGTTGGATCGTAGACGATAAATGTGTGTCGTCCTTTCCTCCTTTGTAATAAGTAGGGTCCCTCGTACAGTCTGAATAGTTTCTTTGCTGTATTGTCAATTCGTTTTCTCACTGGATTACTTTTTAGTAGCACACTCTCTCCTTCATGGAATGTGATGAGTTTGTGCATTCTGTTGAACCTCTCGATCCTCTTTTCTCCAAGTTTTTCCATCCTCTTCTTCGCATTGTCGTACTTGTGACTTAATGGAATTTGTAGATTTTGGTTTGGAGGTTTGTCAATGTTTCTCGACCAGAATCTATTGGGTTTCTTATTTGTTTCCAGTTCCACCGGTGTATATCTCGTAGCTTCACTGTATGTAGCATTTATAGCTTGTTCAAAAAATGATAAGTACTCTGCCCATCGATTAGGTTGTTCATTACAGTAGATGCGTAAATGTTTTCCTAACTCTTTATTTACCCTCTCAGCAAGGTTTCCTTGTGGATGTCGTATTGACGTTAACACTGGTTGTATGCCGTGCTGAGTTAGCATTTCCGTCCATGCTTTATTTTGAAATTGTTTACCTTGGTCACTCAATATCTTTTTGATTTGACCATGCTTCGGTACATATTTTCGTAGTATGACATTCAGTACACTTTTTGTGGTAGGTCTTCGAATAGCGTAGAGTCGAACTGCCTCGGTGAACACATCTATACATACAAGTATGTGCTTCGTACCCCCGTGAATAGCTCTCGGAAATGGGCCCAGAAAGTCTACTGCTACTAATTCTCCGTTTTCATGTGTCTTTATATTTTTCATATCTACGTATGTGTGAAGATTCGGATGTCGTGCTGTTTGACATTTGTAGCATCCTTTTAAGATTGCTTTAATTCTTCTAAACGTATTATTCAAAATGAAGTCTTCCTTCAAAGCTAAATGACATTTTAAAGCAGACGCATATGCTAAACTTTGATGACATGGTATAGTTAGTGTTTTTAGCATCTCTGGTGATAGGACTATTTTCCAATCATAATTTACGAGTTTATACAATATACTATTTTTTATCGTATACCTACTAGATAGTGTTGATAATTTCAAGTGACTGTTCTGCGGATCTTTATTTTGTTCACTTGCTAGATTATTTAGCAAATATTTAACCCTATCATCTGTTTGATAAGTAATATTTAATATTTTCACCACTTTACGTTTCTTTATACCGCTTATTGTTCCCCATTGTGTATAACAATAGGCGTGAGACAACATTCTTTCCTGTTGTGGATTGTTTGTATCATTTAGGGTGGCGCGCAACTCGTGTGTGCAGGTCATTTAACAAGCCTGTTCGTTCCGGTATTTTGTTGGAATACGTGTTGCTTTTAAAACCTGTTTGAGCTGGCTGCCGGCATCTCCCTCGCCGTCATTAATTGTTCTTCTCCCTTGTCGTGTGATCACCCCCTCTCTCTTTGGATGTAGACGGGCGTGTCAGCTGTTGAACACTTTTATTTTCATAATTATTCTTATTATTATTATGATTATTATTATTTGCATTTATATTCTGTACATTCGCATTGTACGGTTTTAATTGCTTTTTAGCCATACCTGGATGCGAGTACGCTCCTATATGTGGAGTTGTATTACCTTTTTCAAAGGGTTGTTTATACTCTTTCCAATTCTCTTCTCTCTTCGCAAACTGCGTCGATTGTTGTATTGGATTATGCGTAGAGTACTGCTGCTGCTGCGGCTGGTTCTCTCTTCTTTCGTATTGTTTATTAACAAACTGCGATGACTGTGTTACAAGAATAATAAGTTCCTCTATGGTTTCAACTCCTTGGGTATAAACAGCAAGTCTAATGTGTCTGTCAAAATGGTAGCTTAATTTCAATACTAATTCGTGCTCCGTGAAACTGGGTCTAAGATGCTTACACCGTTCGACGAGTTGTATTATGTAGTCTTCCATGGAATGTTTGCTGTTGACGTAATACCGTCCATACTCCAGCTGGTCTCGTACCTCTCTCTGGGTATGTATATTCCAGTATCGATTTTCGAATGGTACCTTGAACTGTTCATAAGTTTCTGTTTGGTCCCGAACAATCGTATACCATTTGGATGCTGTTTCCTGGAAATGTCGACTTACAAATTCTATACGTTCTCGGTCATTTAGGTTGCTTCCTATAGTTGCCATTTCTCGTTCTCATTTATGTAAAAATTCTATGGGGTTCTCCCATTTATTACCTTTAAAACTGATTTTCTCTCGATCGTCTACCTTTGCAGCACACATCATCATAGCACTGGGTCGTCTCTTGACTTCCGCTCGTAGTTTTTCTACCTCCTCTTGTAGTCCATCTTTCATATTATTAATTTCCATGGAGTGGTGTGTAGTTTTCCTCGTGACCTCCTCCACAGCTATTTCTACAGTTTCGGTCCTCACAGTGAGTTCCTTTGTTTTATTAGTATTGTCCAGGATGCGCTCATTTACATCTTTGTGTCTGAGATCTTGCTCCTGTTTTGTAATTTTTCACTATCCGTCTTCAACTCTTCTTGAAGTCATTTAAACATTGTTTCGAAGTCCATTGTCGGTTGCTTCGCCATTTTTATAGTACGTAGCCTACAGTGTCCTAACTAATTCGTTATATGAATTATATTTTTATTATTGGTCAACCGTGACTCTATATTTCTTTATTTAAATTAATTTTTATTTATCGGTATTAATTTCACAACTCTTTTTCTCTGTACTGATTATAACAATTTGTAATATTATTTATTACACAAATTGACTATTAATTCTTTCTTACAGTATTTTGCTAATTATTTATTAGACTTTCTTTATTACCAGTGCGCCATTTGCTTGTAATGATAATTAACATTTATTGCACAACACGTTATTTTTTCTACGTGTCGGGCCACACCGTTGCGAACGCCAATTACTATACACCGTTATTTTGTGACACTTACTTTTACACATATGCTCTTACTCGTATGCGCGCACTTACCCATGTCTCAGAGGTGATACTCTTCTTCAGCAGTATTTACTTTGATGTTCCCCGGCAGGGTCGCAGGCTTTGGTCGTTGGTTGAGTGTGGATAAGCGCGTGAATAACGTTATAAGTTTTAATTTACAAGTAAAGAGTACAGAGGATTGAGCAGTGGTTGTGAAATTAGTACGACTGTTTCAAGAAAAGCATATTCATTTGATTTATTCAAAAATAGCAAATTGTCATGTTATTTAAATTGTTCAATGTGGGTTTCTTGTTATATGAACCCTTATATTCAATCCGAATATAATATACTCATAATATGTGTAACTCTGATTTCTTATACGTCTAAGACATAATATATACACACATAAATTATATATGACCTGAAATAGTACACAGACATATACATATAACACATATAAATATAATAGGAAACATAACTCATACGTATAACATTTAAATATTGATTTAGTTTTTACAAGTGTGGGTTCCAATGTATACCACGTAAATGCAACTTTTAAATAATTCAAATATTAATAGAGAATCTTCTTTACGTTAATTGATTTTATTTTTACTGTCTCAATTAATTAACCATTACGTAAATCTCATATTTCAAAAAATTACTCATTTAATTAATTACAACATATAATAAACTATGGTTCTTTCTTGACCATTCAATTATGAGATTACTATTATGATATTCTCTATTCTCATTGATATATTTAAACAATTATTTATTCATTCTTTAAGTTACAAAAAATATATTAATGTTCTGTAAACTTGGGTATGGAAACTAGCTTTTGGTGATAGACTTCAGGGTCATTTATAATGTTAAATAAATGTTCGAGTTCACCTGCATTTTTCCTGCACCCATTTAAATTGTTGTTACTGTCCTCCAGACTCTCGGGTTCATCGATCCTCTTCGGTATCAGCTCCTCTTGTCTCTACGTCGTTGAATTCCTCGCTCCGTCTCCTGGATGCTGAGTTCTGACGTGGACCTCTAGTCTTGATGATAAATGGCTGGATGTAGCTGCATAGGCTGTCCCTGCGTCCTCTCGTAGATGTCTAGTTCCTCGTCCTCTTCTTTCTTGTCCCTCGTAGCTGTCTAGAAGTTCTACGTAGTTATGACTCTTGTAGCTTCATTAATACAGTCTTTTATTTAAATCACTCGATCTTTAATAACTGCACCGACGTAATGCCGGTTCCATCGCACTTCAGTTTATTTAAATACTGTTCAAAACATTACTACACTTTGAAAAGTTTACGTTGTCAAGATGCGTGGATTCCTCTTACTAAATGAATTTGATCTGAGCTGAAAGTGTGTCGCGCGCTGGTGTTTTATACTGCTGCTCGTTGCAATTCCTGTTGGAAACTGTTTCTGACAACTTTGGACTGGCCAGCGCGTCGGTTTCATCATCACTTTCAACCTACGCGTCTTTTTATGTAGCGTACACTTTTTTATAAATATTATTACACCAATGGTTAGATATAATATTAAACCTTGTCTCTGCAAATTTTGGTTGTTACCCTGTGCAAAGTACGACAGCTATGGCAAAATTTCACACGGTGTCTGAACCGTTCCCACGATTAATGACCACTTAACGCCAAATTGAAGCGCCAGGCGTCAGCTATGTATTCACATATGTCGCTGATTCATGTGACTTATGGTTCACGTACAATCCTTAAAAAACTGTGTGAAATCTTCCACCCTCTTTTGCATAATTGAACCTGTCTGTTATTTACACATGTACACATACACACACATGCAGACTGATACACAAGCAGCGGCAGGCCGCTCTGACGTCACCTCTGCCGGTCTTAGCGTGTTAATAGCTCCCCTTCGTTACGTTTTAAAAACCAACAAAGTCATATGCTTCCATATACATGCTTACGTACAATATTTGCTTTATTTAAATTTAAATACTGCTTATATTTATTACATTCTTTCTTATCTATAACGTACATTATATTATTTTTATTATGTACATCTTACATATTTTATACTTATATACGAAAACACGTTATCATACCTCAGTCAGGGGTTGATACATATCCTTATGCTAAACGTATCATTGCAATATATATATATATATGTGTGTGTGTGTGTGTGTGTATGTGTGTGTGTGTATACACACTCTTTTGTGTAGTGTTTACATTGACACTATCTATCTTTCAAAACCTCGTAACTCTCAAGCAATTATCCTCCTCCGCCTCCAAGTCCCACTACTCTTCGTCCCCCTCCTCCCTTGTCCAAATTTGGCTCATAGTCTGTTCTACCAGGTGCAAAAACTATTTCCAACATTTCCTTGATCAACCAGTCCTCCGTCTTTCTGTTTGGTGTATTATGTCAGAATACTTATACTATTCTATCGTCATTCATTCTGTCATCAATCGCCTCCTTCTCCTTGCCAATCTGTCCTCTGTATTGTTCATGGCACAAGTCTTTCTGATATTCTAATCAATTAATTTCTCTGTGTGTGTCTCTCATACACACACACACTCTCCCTCCCCTAAAGCTTCCTTATTATCCTCCTGCACCTCTCACTTGTGTTCTCTCAATCTGATGTTTTGACTTCATTCTCTCACTCCCAGCTTTTGCAAAGTACGTTAGTGCCAGTATTGGACATAATATTGGTTTATATATTCTTACCTTTGTGTCCTATCTCAGATGTTTGTTAGCCAAACAGTATGATCTAGGCACAGAACTAAGTGTACTATGAACTTTTTATCTGACAACCAGGCTCTTGTGACAACCACTCTGAAATATTTTATTCTCCAGTTGTAATACTCCCCACATCCACATTGTCAGTCTTTATTCATTAATTTTCAACTCTTTATTTTGTTAGTGTTTGTTTTCTATTATATGCTTTAGGCATGTGAACATACGTGTACCAACCGTCTGCTGGCTTGTGTTCTGTGTTATTTGTTTTTGAGTATTTGTACTCATTACATGTCCTCATACATGTTTGTTAATATTTCAGTGCAATCGTGTTATTTGTGCTGGCAGTCTCTACAATTTTCTGCCCCATAAGTGAGAGGTGCAGTACTGTGTTTTAAACACACACCAGCCATTGTTTTTCTAGTCCAGTCATTGTTACATAAAGAAATTCTCTTCCAAAATTAAAACAAAAGTCTTTCCAGAACACCACTGAGAGAACTTTATTATTTTCTTTCAATCTTAGTTTTATTTTTATGATTTTTGAAAAAGCCAATGTAGAATAATAACTGTACTGCACAAATTTTGGAACCAGAATTTTGTAAGAAAAAAGACTTTTCTACATGTTTTTATTGTACCTGATGTTGTAGTATATTTGTATATATATGGGGTAATATTTTTGAATGATCAAGTACTTAGTATGTTACCACATAAGTATTCATGTAGTTCATCCCCAGAAATTCCCCTCTCCACCAACTCCTTTCTGGCATATGTGTAGCCAGGATACCTGTGGTGGCAGGAATATGTTGGGCGAGTGCAAAATTCACCATGTGTTAGCCACTGTTAATGTTATTAACATAACCATTGATGATACAATTGCATCCTTCAGAATTTATGTACATGATTCAGTAACTCAGTCACCCTCCATGCTAAGCCACTGCTCTCTAGATTACTTATGAATAACAGTCAATCAAGCACACAGTAGGCATGGTGCTTTTAACTGTAAAATTTACAAACTATTAATAGAAAATGTATGTAACTAATTTTGTTTACTTTACAGTAGAGAATTAATCACATTTGACTTATTCAAATATCGTACTAACCTTTTACCTATCTTGTTTCAATATCATTCAAATTCATATTACCTTATCATAACTAATAAACTTTACTGTAACAATATATTATTAAATCTGTTTGAAACATGGTGTTTCTCAGGTAAGATTATTTATCCTTTCATGTACCTTTCAGGTATATACTAGGGCAATTTGAAATGTTTATGACCTGATAATGAAAGACTTTTTCTTTCTGGTATCATTTTTATATTTCAACATAGTCTCCATGTAATTCAACATACTTGGTCCAGCGATGCTGCAGTGCTTTTATCCGATCGCAGAAGTTTGATTGTTCTAGGTCCTCAAAACAATGTTAACTGCCGCTTTCAACTTGTCATCTGAGGAAAATACCCTCCCCCAGGGAAGTTTTGACATTTGGGAGTAGTTAAAAGTCAGATGGAGCTAAATCAGGCAAATAAGGTGATACTGCAACAGATTGTACTTCAACTCTGCAATTTTTGCCATAAAAACAATGCATGCATGAAGTCTTGCATTATCCTGCTGCTATTTCTGTACTTAACCTGATATTTATTTCAGAAATGTTTTTCATTTATTTGGTGTAAAATGTTAGCATGGTGCCTCTTCATCATTTGACCCTTTCATGATAATCTATTAACAGTACTCCCTTAGCATCTCAGACAATCAAAGCCGGCTTTCCAGCATATGAAATTGATTTTGCCTTCTTTGGAAACAGAGAACCACATACATTGTTTTGACTGGTGTTTTGTTTTGGAATGAAATGGTTGACCCAGGTTGTATTAGCCATTACAAGTCTACAAATAAACTGTAGCAAATCATCACCCAACATATCTTTCGTCTCGTTAAAAATTTGTGTTGATGTTAAATTTGATGGTGCACGACATTAGCTCTTCCCTTTTTCCAACAGTGCACCGAGAAATGACCTTGAGAGATGACTTTGTTTACACAACTGTTTGTTATTAACAACACAGTAGACCAACTAGATGCTTTACACCTATTCATGGGGCAAATGTAGTGTCATAGTCCAGTGAAAAACAGAAACGCAAAAATACCTCTAAATTGTAGACCACAAGCTTTTGAAATTCCCCTTGTATGAAGATCACTAGATGCAGAAATTTCTCTTTGGAAAAGGTGATAATGAAAGGTTTGAGATTACACTGTTAACTTACCTCTCGTCTATCATAACATGTTATTTGCTTTGTTGTGATTCTTAGGCACTTCGTATCGTTATGCTTGTCTTTGTCTGTAGTGCTTACAGCGTTCCTTAATATCAACAGTCAACTCCAGTCTCTGCCTTTCTCTATAGTACTTCCCATTCACTGGGCTCCCATCACCAAAATCATTACTCCTGGCTGTCTCAACTAGTGACCCACCACTCCATGGTCTTGCCTTCACAAACCGCTCCGTTCTCCCATTGTTTCCAGAACCTGTTAATTTTTTTAAATTACTTTGCCCATCCAGTATGTTGTTAATATTCTTAGCTCATGTTAGCATGTAGCAGCACATTTCAAGTGCTTCTGTAGTTCTGTCTTTCACCTTTCCAAATTATCTAGATTCCACATCCAGCTTGTGTAAAATCATGCTGCAAACATGTAACTTGAGGAATTTCTTCCTAATTCCTAGCCCAGTATTTGACAACAGCAAATTAGTTTCTCCATTTGGCCTGTGCTGTGACACCACTTCTTCCAAGTTAACGGTTACCGGTTTTAATATTTACAGAATCTCTACTTTTGTTTCCAGCTTCTGTTCTTGTAATCATTTGTCCATAAAATTCAATGCTGTTTATAAATATACCTTGTTTTCTACAAATAGCAGCCATATTATCAGTAAATCCTAATATTTGTTACTCTTTCCATGACGTGTAATTCCAGTCTTGAAAGTCTATTATTTCCTTTGCAGCGCATGTAAAGCATTCTCCTGTAATGGTAATAAATTTTTATAATTGTAAATTTAATTGTTTTTTATTTGTAGGATGTTTTAACGGATGTTATAAAGAAGGAAGTGGATGTAGAAGAAGAGACTAAACAGGTAAAATATGCACAAACCTGATTACGTAACCCACAGCTAATGTGTTAGGTTGTTCAATGCATAGTGCCACTTGAGATTGAGATTAGGATTACATTCATTTGTAGATATTTAATTTAAATATCAACAGAATACACAGAATACCAGCCTCACAGTATTGTAAAAGCAAAAACCAGATGTGATTAAGTAAGTAAAATCACACACACACATGTTGTGCGGAGTGCAGATATTTATTAGAAAAATTGATGGATAATTCTATTTATTTCATATTTATTTTTAACACCTCATTATGTACTGTGTAAGTCATGGAGAAGACAAATAAAATTTTATAATTTTTCAATTTGCAGTATATATTGCCACTTGTAAATTCTATCCTAAAAGAAGAACTATCTGTAAAAGAAGAACAATCTGTAAAAGAAGAACTGTCTTTAAAAGAAGAACTGTGTGTAACAGGAGAACTAAGTGTAAAAGAAGAACTATTTGTAAAAGAAGTACTCATCAAAGAACAGAATGAACAGATTATTGATCAGGTATAGTGTTATCGTCTATTCTTTTTACTTACCTTTAACACACACCACTCTGACTTACTGCACTCAGAAGATCCCCAACTGTTTTTGGTCGCCACGATTTTTTATGGTTCAAAATCGAAACCTAATTACACTTTCTGCCAGGTTCGTTAGACGAAATCTTTCGTACTGGCTAGGTGCTGGTAATGTGGCGTAATAATTAACTTAAAACATTGTTACGCTACTAATTCATTTTATTAAATTTCATTTTTAGTTACGTTCTCATTCAGTTTTAAAATCCAAAACAACTCTTTACTGCAAATTATTCCTTTAAAAACATTTTAATGAAATTACATGGATGTTAATTCTTGTTTATTCTAATCATGACAAACTGAGATAATTTTAGCGTTATTTTCTCCTGTTAAACCTACGCTTACACAATAACAAAAATAAACGTTTCAACTAAGTTATCCTACAATATTATTTTGATCTATTAAGGCGGCCCAGCAATGCCCACACACAACTCGCATACCAATTTTACAAAACCCCAAATTTATTTGATCAGTTTCAATGGCATCATTAAAATTTTGATATGACTACTTTTACTTGCACAACGGCGTCTCCTCCAGCCTTGTCGCGTGGCCCGCACCAAGTTTTCGTTTGAATGTCCAACAGTTATGCGTTCATCGTTTACCGTCTTTTCTTTCGACACACTCACTTCATTCTGATTTAGTTAGTTCACTTTTGAATAATGTTCCGGGTTTTTACCGGCTAGGTCGGCCGACCTTTATAAGAAAGCTTTCAATGAAATTTAAAGAGATGAACTGGCCGCACGTTATACTGTTTGTACGTTTTATAAAATAGAATAGATAGGCCGACTAATTATTACGGCCTATCTTACACTCCCGAGGCCACTGTTTTAAATTAACAGACCTTACTGTCGGATGCTAATGTTCATTCAGTGGTGACAAACTGCAGACTGTAGACTGTGTCACAAGGCTGCTTACTGGGTGGTTGCGCAATACGTCTGGCAATTGTTTTGGCTAACAATGTGCATTGCTGTACTGGAGGCTCCTCACAGGTGAAGTCTGGCAATTTGAAAGTAATTGAATGGGTGATTTGTATTAATATAAAATTAAACTGGGGTAGCTCACATATATGAAGTGAATTTAAAATCTTTATAAAATCGAGACCAAAATCAATAAAATAAAAAAAACCTTCTAATTCGACCCAAATATATATCTCTAGGAATCATTATTATGTATGATTCAGCCAAAATATTTTGTATCAGTCATCATTTTGTAGTTACAAAGGTTGGCATTTTGTAATCCATTCATGTTGCTGGCAGCCAACGCTACAGTGGCACCTTATCACCTTGATTTATTAGGCAATTATCTTCTTCTTCGTATTGTTTAAATTAGCAGCCATCTTTACTATTTCTTTTATGAATTTGCTAACTGCTATAATTTTTTATTGTTCGAGTAAGCTTTTCGTCATTACTGACATCTTCAGTTCTTAAACTGAAGTTGTTTAAGAACTGAAGATGTCAGTAATGATGAAAAGCTTACTCGAACAATAAAAAATTATAGCAGTTAGCAAATTCATAAAAGAAATAATTATCTTCTTGCTAAATTGGTACATATCTATGTGCAGCTAGTCCGAACATCTCTGTCCTTTAGTCAAATTTGCCTTTGTACTAACTCTAATTGTATTATACTGGGTAAATACTCTACTCTACAGACTTGGAACTTTTTTAAGCAACTGGGTGGCTGCCATTAGTGAATGGACGACCCTGTCATCTTGACAACACACTCCTTCCCACTTGATTCCTGTTGACTGTGCTCGGGCGTACTGGTCTTTGTGTGAAGCTGTTGTGATCACTATTATGAAGATCAGTCCAGTTGGGCATCATCTTCTCTGCTGTCAGGCAAATTTGTGGGCAACCTAAAACTCAAATTGGATTGTCAGTCTTGTGCGTCTACCTTTTGTGCAGACATTTCCTCCTGGCCTCAATTTGGTGGGAGTCTTTAGTTAGTTTGTAAAGTGTATCACTCTGGTATCATTTTTATGTTTCAACATAGTCTCCATGGAATTCAACATACTTGGTCCAGCGATGCTGCAGTGCTTTTATCCGATCGCAGAAGTTTGATTGTTCTAGGTCCTCAAAACAATGTTAACTGCCGCTTTCAACTTGTCATCTGAGGAAAATACCCTCCCCCAGGGAAGTTTTGACATTTGGGAGTAGTTAAAAGTCAGATGGAGCTAAATCAGGCAAATAAGGTGATACTGCAACAGATTGTACTTCAACTCTGCAATTTTTGCCATAAAAACAATGCATGCATGAAGTCTTGCATTATCCTGCTGCTATTTCTGTACTTAACCTGATATTTATTTCAGAAATGTTTTTCATTTATTTGGTGTAAAATGTTAGCATGGTGCCTCTTCATCATTTGACCCTTTCATGATAATCTATTAACAGTACTCCCTTAGCATCTCAGACAATCAAAGCCGGCTTTCCAGCATATGAAATTGATTTTGCCTTCTTTGGAAACAGAGAACCACATACATTGTTTTGACTGGTGTTTTGTTTTGGAATGAAATGGTTGACCCAGGTTGTATTAGCCATTACAAGTCTACAAATAAACTGTAGCAAATCATCACCCAACATATCTTTCGTCTCGTTAAAAATTTGTGTTGATGTTAAATTTGATGGTGCACGACATTAGCTCTTCCCTTTTTCCAACAGTGCACCGAGAAATGACCTTGAGAGATGACTTTGTTTACACAACTGTTTGTTATTAACAACACAGTAGACCAACTAGATGCTTTACATCTATTCATGGGGCAAATGTAGTGTCATAGTCCAGTGAAAAACAGAAACGCAAAAATACCTCTAAATTGTAGACCACAAGCTTTTGAAATTCCCCTTGTATGAAGATCACTAGATGCAGAAATTTCTCTTTGGAAAAGGTGATAATGAAAGGTTTGAGATTACACTGTTAACTTACCTCTCGTCTATCATAACATGTACTTGCTTTGATGGGGTTCTTAGGCTCTTCGTATCGGTATGCTTGTCTTTGTCTGTAGTGCTTACAGCGTCCCTTAATATCAACAGTCAACTCCAGTCTCTGCCTTCCTCTATAGTACTTCCCATTCACTGGGCTCCCATCACCAAAATAATTACTCCTGGGTCGTTCCATCGGAAATCATCCAATGCTGGTTGCTCAACCATTTTAGAAAAATTTTATATTTTAATATGTTGTTGCTACATATAAACCATTAACAAAATCGGGAATAAAATTTTTTTTTTACCTCCCGTTTATCTATGGCGGCCATTTTTCTGTCATGGCTGACATTCAAATCCTGAAAAATAAGCATTTACAGAAAAACTTATAACTTAATTATATATAATTTACCTTAATTTCCGTCCAGTGACGTCAAGCGTAATTTGTTTTGGTTACGCGTTTCAGGCCATGTGGCCCATCCTCAGACCATCACTCCAAGAGGAGCTCGTTAAAAAATAAAAAATCCACAATAAAACAAACACATAATAAATAAATACAAAAATATATTAAAACATATAGAGGCGTTCTATTACACGAACACGGTGCACCGCGTGTAGCATGCCTGAACTGTGTCAATGGAACCTGTTATCTATTATTATCTGTAATCGATCGCAGCGCGGTATCATACAGTGGGTTGGACCTGAAGTTAAGTTTATCATTAAGTATGTCGTCACACACATCTGGGTTATTATGACCTCTATATATCTCGAATTCTTCATGCGCATCCATATAACGGCCTTTGGCACAATAATGTAGGGGTATGAAATTATTGTTGAAATTTGTATAAGAATGATTACATGAAATCAGATGCCTTGTAAAGTTGCATTTAATATTATCTATGGAAAAATTACCCCTGTTAAAATGGCTTTGTGGTTTGTGTTCGCGGAATCTTTTGATGAACGGTCTACCCGTTTGGCCGATATAAAATCGGTCACAATCGTCACATATAAGTTTGTAAATACCAGTTTTGGATTCAATTGTTGTTTGAATGACTGGGCGAACTAAGTTCCGTAGACGGTTATTTGTTTTAAAAATGACAGTATAACCTAATTTATTTAAAGTGGATGTAAGGATCTTGGGCAACAACTCAGTGTATGTTGTTGTGATGTATTTGTTGTTAGGTGTAATATCATGTGTCCGTTTGGAACGACGGGATTTGTGTTTTCTAAGAATATTGTCGATCATTTGGGATTCATATCCGTTGGCCAGAGCTATGTGTTTAATTATGTTGAGTTCACACTCGAAATCATCATTATTTAGGGGGATCATCAAAAGTCTGTGAATAAAACTGTTGTAGGCCGCTAATTTTTGAGAGAAGGGGTGGTGTGAGTCTGCATGTATGGTCACGTTTGTGGTGGTAGGTTTTCTGTAAATTTTAAAGTTTAAGCTGTTAAGTTGCCTGGTGACAGTAAGATCAAGAAAGTTGAGTTCATTATTGGTTTCAGTTTCCATAGTAAATTGAATATTGTGGGTAACGGTATTCATATGATTTTTAAGATTACTGATTTGGCGTAAAGTACCGTTAAAAATTAGAAAAGTATCATCAACATATCGGCCATAAAAGATAATATTATTGGCGAAGATATTATTGTTAAGGATATAATTGTTCTCATAAAAGTCAAGATATATATCAGCCAACAGGCCGGATAACGGTGAACCCATGGCCAGACCGTCTGTTTGAATATAATAATTACCGTTGAAAGTAAAATAGTTTTGCTGAAGGATGAGTCTTAGTATGATAATTAGTTCTTTAATGAGTTGTGTGTCCAATTTGTTAGTATCATGAAGATTGTCATTCAAAATATCTAAAGTTTGGTTCACGGGTATATTTGTGTATAAATTGATGATGTCAAAGGAGGCTAGTTTGTAACTGGCTTGTAATTTTATGTCGTTGACTTTATTTATGAAATCAATATTGTTGACGATAATATGGTTGTTTTTGAGAAAGATGTTATCTTTAATTAGTGTGACGAGTTTTTTGGCCGTTTTGAAACCCGGGGCCATAGTAAAATTGACTAATGGCCTGATAGGAATGTCATCCTTGTGGATCTTGGGTAAGCCGGTAAGTTTTGGGGCGCGCGCGTTGATAGGTTTTAAGGAACATCGAGTACGATCGTTAAATAAATTGGTACAATTGTTGATAGTACTATTTAATGATTTTACATATGAGTCAGTGGGATAGTAATTTATTATCTCGATATTGTTATCAGAAATGAACTTGTGTACTTTCTGTGTGTATGTGTCGTTATGGATTATTACCAAAGTATGACCTTTGTCTGCCTTAGTAATAAGTGCGTTGTTATCATGCAACTTAGTTTTTATCTTTTTAAGTGTCTTGCGTTCAGCCTGTGCTCTTAACTGTTTCTGTGTCTTACGACCATTAGTATTAGGGTTATTTAAAATTTTATTAAATTTATAGTTGATTATGTGGCGTGACTGGCTTTGGAGATTCGAGTCATCAATGGCCTTGACTGCAGTCTCGGCATTAATAACTTCATCAACAATATTATGTTTGTTATCAGGTGGAAAGTTATAGTCTTAACCCTTATTAAGTAAGTTCATTTCATCGTTATCAAATGCTATATCGGTGAGGATGACCGTGCGCGGGTAAAACGTATGTTTACATTCGGGAATATGATGCGAACATTGTGCTGAAATTAAACGTTTAAGTTTCATAGTTTGTTTTTGTCGTAATGTACGCATTGTATCTGAAATGTATGTGTTTACTTTGTCTAATATATTATCTATAATTGCAGGATGAATCTGGTTATGAATTAATAAATGCAGTTTGAATAAAGCTTTGTTAAGAGTGGCCTTTTTGGCATATAATGATTTAATTTCCTGTTTAACACGGTAAATTTCAGCGTGTTTCTTAGTATTTATTGCTGCCTTAGATTATACACATTAATTCTAATACTAAGGCAGCAATAAATACTAAGAAACACGCTGAAATTTACCGTGTTAAACAGGAAATTAAATCATTATATGCCAAAAAGGCCACTCTTAACAAAGCTTTATTCAAACTGCATTTATTAATTCATAACCAGATTCATCCTGCAATTATAGATAATATATTAGACAAAGTAAACACATACATTTCAGATACAATGCGTACATTACGACAAAAACAAACTATGAAACTTAAACATTTAATTTCAGCACAATGTTCGCATCATATTCCCGAATGTAAACATACGTTTTACCCGCACACGGTCAACCTCACCGATATAGCATTTGATAACGATGAAATGAACTTACTTAATAAGGGTTTAGACTATAACTTTCCACCTGATAACAAACATAATATTGTTGATGAAGTTATTAATGCCGAGACTGCAGTCAAGGCCATTGATGACTCGAATCTCCAAAGCCAGTCACGCCACATAATCAACTATAAATTTAATAAAATTTTAAATAACCCTAATACTAATGGTCGTAAGACACAGAAACAGTTAAGAGCACAGGCTGAACGCAAGACACTTAAAAAGATAAAAACTAAGTTGCATGATAACAACGCACTTATTACTAAGGCAGACAAAGGTCATACTTTGGTAATAATCCATAACGACACATACACACAGAAAGTACACAAGTTCATTTCTGATAACAATATCGAGATAATAAATTACGATCCCACTGACTCATATGTAAAATCATTAAATAGTACTATCAACAATTGTACCAATTTATTTAACGATCGTACTCAACGTTCCTTAAAACCTATCAACGCGCGCGCCCCAAAACTTACCGGCTTACCCAAGATCCACAAGGATGACATTCCTATCAGGCCATTAGTCAATTTTACTACGGCCCCGGGTTTCAAAACGGCCAAAAAACTCGTCACACTAATTAAAGATAACATCTTTCTCAAAAACAACCATATTATCGTCAACAATATTGATTTCATAAATAAAGTCAACGACATAAAATTACAAGCCAGTTACAAACTAGCCTCCTTTGACATCATCAATTTATACACAAATATACCCGTGAACCAAACTTTAGATATTTTGAATGACAATCTTCATGATACTAACAAATTGGACACACAACTCATTAAAGAACTAATTATCATACTAAGACTCATCCTTCAGCAAAACTATTTTACTTTCAACGGTAATATTATATTCAAACAGACGGTCTGGCCATGGGTTCACCGTTATCCGGCCTGTTGGCTGATATATATCTTGACTTTTATGAGAACAATTATATCCTTAACAATAATATCTTCGCCAATAATATTATCTTTTATGGCCGATATGTTGATGATACTTTTCTAATTTTTAACGGTACTTTACGCCAAATCAGTAATCTTAAAAATCATATGAATACCGTTACCCACAATATTCAATTTACTATGGGAACTGAAACCAATAATGAACTCAACTTTCTTGATCTTACTGTCACCAGGCAACTTAACAGCTTAAACTTTAAAATTTACAGAAAACCTACCACCACAAACGTGACCATACATGAAGACTCACACCACCCCTTCCCTCAAAAATTAGCGGCCTACAACAGTTTTATTCACAGACTTTTGATGATCCCCCTAAATAATGATGATTTCGAGTGTGAACTCAACATAATTAAACACATAGCTCTGGCCAACGGATATGAATCCCAAATGATCGACAATATTCTTAGAAAACACAAATCCCGTCGTTCCAAACGGACACATGATATTACATCTAACAACAAATACATCACAACAACATACACTGAGTTGATGCCCAAGATCCTTACATCCACTTTAAATAAATTAGGTTATACTGTCATTTTTAAAACAAATAACCGTCTACGGAACTTAGTTCGCCCAGTCATTCAAACAACAATTGAATCCAAAACTGGTATTTACAAACTTATATGTGACGATTGTGACCGATTTTATATCGGCCAAACGGGTAGACCGTTCATCAAAAGATTCCGCGAACACAAACCACAAAGCCATTTTAACAGGGGTAATTTTTCCATAGATAATATTAAATGCAACTTTACAAGGCATCTGATTTCATGTAATCATTCTTATACAAATTTCAACAATAATTTCATACCCCTACATTATTGTGCCAAAGGCCGTTATATGGATACGCTTGAAGAATTCGAGATATATAGAGGTCATAATAACCCAAATGTGTGTGACGACATACTTAATGATAAACTTAACTTCAGGTCCAACCCACTGTATGATACCGCGCTGCGATCGATTACAGATAATAATAGATAACAGGTTCCATTGACGCAGTTCAGGCATGCTACACGCGGTGCACCGTGTTCGTGTAATAGAACGCCTCTATATGTTTTAATATATTTTTGTATTTATTTATTATGTGTTTGTTTTATTGTGGATTTTTTATTTTTTAATGAGCTCCTCTTGGAGTGATGGTCTGAGGATGGGCCACATGGCCTGAAACGCATAACCAAAACAAATTACACTTGACGCCACTGGACGGAAATTAAGGTAAATTATATATAATTATCATACAGTGACCTGGACCGCTTTAAATATGTTTATAACTTAAGAACTAAATAAGTTAGATATTTAAATCAAAAACCATATTGTAGATATTGACTGGTGCTTTTTTCATATGTAACTCACATTAAGCTATTTTTAATAAAAGATGCTTAGATTAAATCATAACATTTAGACACAAATTATTCAAAAACACCATTTTGACAATTTTATTTTGCAATGAAGGAGTGATTTCTAAGAGCTCAAATTTATACCAGATGTTACCCTACCCTAAGGGAGTTTACACAGTAAAATTCATCCCCCAGAGATTTACCCTTCTCTTCTGACCTAAGCATGAATATCGTAAATTTGTGAAAATAACTGCAGTTCGAAGCTCTGTATCTGGTGGGGGATCTCCAAAAAATATGAAACTTTCAGAAAACAAAGTTCATTTGGTAAGGTATTGACTGTATTAATTTGAATTACTAGACTTTTATTGTGTACGTTCTATGAATTTTTTTAAAAGCTCAAAAAATGTGCTAGCGCAATGCATTTGTATTTAAATAGGCAACAATTATATATTTTTATTGTAAGTTGGTAATGCATTATGATAGAAGTTATAATTATATTTGTATAAGGTAATTTATTCATGTTTAAAAATATTATGTTTCAATTATTCTGTTTTTAAATTTAGTATATCCTCAGTAATGATTCCTAAAACGAAAAAAATTATAGGCCTGTATCTATAAAGAGATAGTGTCATTGTCTATTAATACAGGAGATAAGGAAGGCAAATCTTGGAATAAAATGAAGATAAGATAAGGACTGGAATGTTGAAAAACAAAGACAGGAAGTGCCAAGTCTCAGGCCTCAACCTGAGTTTAGTGAGTCATGACTCACTGACAAACAGCAACTTGTCATTTTCATGTTCCATTTTGTCAGCATTTCCTTTCCGCCTCTTCCAACTCCATGTTAGTTTCTTTCCAACTGTGATTCAGTGAGGATCTACTGTGATGTGATTAAGCAGTTTTATTATTAAAAGTTGTTGTTTATTGCAGTGTTTTATTTTAGTTAATAATTGAACTATCCCTAATTATTGAATTTATTAATGTATTTTAACTGATAGTGTATTTAAAAAGTATGGCGTGTAGCATTGGTTCACAAGAGCCAATCAAGGTTGTCATTTCAAGAGGAATGACATAAAGAAAGTTATGGTAAAGTTAGTAGAAAATTAATTACTTTTAATGAATTAAGTTTAGATAACCAAACATTGCTTAAGCTAAGATTAAACAATGATAATACAGAAACTTTGTGTGAGTATCATGAGAAAAAGTTTGTAGTTAAATTTAATCATCCAAACAAAGTTGTTGTGACCCTTTAAAGTACCATACTGATCTTAAAAAGAAGGGCTCTAAAGGCTCTTTAGAAATAAAACTAAAACATTTGGCAGAAATAAAAAATAAGAAAAAATAGACATTGTACCAGGGAAATTATTATGTCCCACTTGCTATAAAAAAGTTTTCTGCGAACAAGTCGATCAGCCTTCCTGTCACATGGCCCACAAAAATGAAGTTACTGACACTGATGTGTTTGTCCCCCCTGAAGAGAGTTTGCAGAAACTAGATGCAGTATGTTCCGTTCTTGATATGTCTCCAGCATCAAAGATTTAAAAAGTGAGCATAGAGAAGCGGAAGTCTGCTCTTAAGAGCAAAACTGAATGAATATCTGTGGCATTAAAACGAAGGCTGGAAGACTCATTTGAGCAACCAATGGAACAGAATGAAGAGAGTAAACCCTCTCTTTGTGAGGAATACACAGAATTAATTGAAAAATTAAAAGAAAAGTGTAAACTAACATCAAATAATCAAATAAAAGTAAATATAATCAGTCTAATGCCTCCAAATTGGTCCAGATCGAAAATATGTAAAGAATTGCAAGTTTCTGACTACCGGTACGAACAACCAAAGAGCTCATGAACCAACAAGGTATACTACCATTCCTTCCAAAAAGAAAAGAAACGTGCCAACAATTAAGTCAGGTGACTGTTACAGTTATTCAAGATTTTTATCAGTCTGATGAAAACAGTAGTATTCTACCTGGGAAAAAAGAATGTGTGTCTGTTAGAATAAATGGGAAGAACAAAATATACAAAAAAGGTTGATTTTATGCAATTTAAGAGAAATGTACTTACATTTGTAAATGTACTCACCTTTTACCCTTTTACTTAATACTACACTCATCATAAAAGAATACTCACCGCTGCCAGAATTTTACTTACCGTCATGGTCCCCGTAAAACTTACCTTTTGAAACTGCCTAGGTCGCCAACGTGTTTTTTAGCTATACATGTAAACTTTAAACACTCTTGCCCTTATAAAAATCCTGCTATCTGACTGTAATAAAATTTCAGAAAACCCCCGATTACGTCAGACGAGCTGTCAGCACAGAAAACTAGGAAATGGTTATGGCGTAATAACTAGACTAACACATGTTTATAGAAGAATGAACCTTTTAATTTTTTACCATTTACTCTATCATTGATTATTATGTTTTCTTTATATTTATAATTTTTTACTAATTTTAGTCCAATAATTTTGTATAGACTACTACTACATCTTTCTAGTTGAGCCAGTACTTTTGATAACCCATACACACACTCACTCAATTTACATTTATTTTTAAAACTTCCTATTTAATTAATGAGCTCCTTATTAATTATAATGTTTTGGCCAAATGAAACTGTCTTTACGCTTGTTACCTATTTGTGTAATATCCAAACGTTGTACACGATATTGTCCGGAACTGTTTTCACTAATCACTCTCCACTCCAAACACAGTTTATTATTACCTTACGTCATTTACTCGTCACTTTACTGTTTGTACATTTTATATTACTTGGTAGGCCTACTTTTGTATTTTTTCGGCCTACCAAGAACTCGTCCGAGGCTACCGTTTTTGTTCTGGTAACTGTCTGCTGATTGTCTGGCCGCTCAGCCGTGAGTTGCAATGGAACTGGTCTCAGTGCTGCTAAGGCGGTAATGCACAGGTTTTCGTCTGGTCACATGATCGTGAGACTGCGCTCCCATTGGTGCTGTTAAAAGAGCGCTCTAACGTAGGCGTAAGATTTAGCAATATTTTGCCGCCTGCTGCAATATGAAATTACATTACTTTTTTCCGTGATTCACAGCTGATGCAAAGTTAGGTGTTATTTCACAACCTGTCTATGCTGCTTCAGTGCGGAGCCGAAACATAGAATGTTTTGTGATAAACACTGCATACTTGGTTGACTAACTCGGGGTTCCAAAAAGGTGAACCATGCCTACATGGAGAATATAAATCTTTTAAAGATATCACCTTGGCCCTACAAATCTGTACCGTTACAATTTCAAAGAGGCAAAACCTGATGTGAACGTCGGACTTTCAACATTTTCATCTCTGCTGCCTAAATGGTGCATACTTGCTGGCTCATCTGGAACGCACACTGTGTGCGTTTGTTTATACCATCAGAACATAAAATTAATGCTTGAGGAGACTGGTATGAATGTAGATTATAAAGATTTATTAGACATGATAGCTTGTGATCTCCAAAAGTACAATTGTATGATGGGGGTTTGTCTAGATTGCTCTAATACTGATATGTTAAAAGAATTTCTACAGGATGAATTAGAAGACATGAAAGAAGATATTTTATACAAACAATAGACCAGCACAGACAGGTCAAACTTGATTGATGTGGTGCAAAATACTGAAGACTATTGAAATCCTTTTGGATAAACTTGTTGGACTCAAAAAGCACCATTACATTGCCAAAGTTCAGGCTTTGTTTTTAAAAAACCAAAAGGAAAATTTAAAAGATACTGAATGTATAGTGTTGGCAGACTTTGTGGAGAATTAGTCTTTTGTTGTCCAAGATGAGTCTCAGGGATTTCATTGGACCAAATCTCAAGGCACTTTACATCCATTTGTGGTTTATTTCAAGGAAAATGGTATAGTAATACCCAAAAGCTTTTGTGTAATCAGTAACTATCTTGAACACAATACAGTTGTCCATACATTTCAAAAACATTTAATAAATCAGATTAAATAAAAGATACCTAATATTGAAAGGATTATTTAATTTACTTCAGTGATGGTGCCTCAAGCCAGTATAAAAATAGGAAAAACTTTTCAAATCTGTGCAACCATAAAAGTGACTTCAATGTGGATGCATAATGGCATTTTTGTGCCACTGCACATGGAAAGAATGCTTGTGATGGGGTTGGGACCAAAAAAAGGGAGACAGCAAGGGCTAGTTTACAAAGGCCATAAAGAACAAATCCTCACTCCTCAGCAATTTTTTGAGTTTTGTGACAAAAATCTCAGGTATTAAGTACATGTTTGTAGGAGCAGAAGAAGTAGAACAAAATGAAATAGATTTTGAAAAAGAGGTTTGATGAATGCTGTGCCATCCCTGATACTAGAAGAAGACTTGTTCCGCCTTGTACCCATCGACAGGAATACAGTGAGATGCTACCGTACATCTGCCTCTAAAACCTGCGAAGACATTGTAATCACAAATAGACCACTCTGCACCATTTCTGTACTCAAGAAAAATGATTTCATTATTTGTGTGTATGATAATGAATGGTACCCAGCTGAGATTCAAGACATAAATAAAGAACATAATGATGTCTATGTCACATTTTTTTTTACCTCCCGGACCAAGAACCACGTTCAAGAAGTCTTCCAAGCAATGCTGGGTTCCTCTTGCCAATGTACTGCAAAAGATTACACCACTTCAGTTAAGCAAATCAAGTGCGAGGAATACCTATCAAATTTCATCCAAACTGTGTGATGATATCTCAAAATTTTTTCAATAGATACAAGCAGTGAAAACAACCTATGTAAGTAAAAATAATTAAATAATTTTGTTCGTATTACTATAGTGACATTAGTGTTTAGAAAAATTAAGTAGCACGTTTGAGAAGTCCTAAAACTTAGATTATTATGTAAACTATATACAATCATAGTTGTTTCTGTCATGATAAATTACCAAGTTACAGCAAAATTGTTATGTCTTTCTTTTTAAATACAAATATTAATGCATTGCGCTAGCACATTTTTTGAGCATTTAAAAAAATTTATAGCACATAACACAATAAAAGTCTAGTGATTCAAATTAATACAATTAATAGCTTACCAAATGAACTTTGTTTTCTGAAAGTTTCATATTTTTTGGAGGTCCCCCACCAGAGATACAGAGGTGCGAACTTCGGATATTTTCACAAATTTACGATATTCATGCTTAGGTCAGAAGAGAAGGGTAAATCTCTGGGGTATGAATTTTACTGTGTAAACTCCCTTGCGGTAGGGTAACATCTGGTATAAATTTGAGCTCTTAGAAATCACTCCTTCATTGCAAAATAAATGGCGTTTTTGAATAATTTGCGTCTAAACGTTATGATTTAATCTAAGCATCTTTATTAAAAATAGCTTAATATGAGTTACATATTCAATATCTACAATGTGGTTTTTGATTTACATTATAACGTACGCCTTACGTACTTGTTTAAAACTTTTACTGGTTGTTGAATTTAACCCTCGCGTTCATTAAATATTTTCTTCAACTATTTTTTATTTATTTATTTAATGGTTTAATTCGATTTTGATGTTTTTGTTTATTTATATTTGAGTAATTATTTGGTTGTAGATCCGTTGTAGAATGTAAACAGTTGCGTAGATCTCTTGACGTTAGTTCACTCTCCTGTTGAATAGTGTCGTGTGTGTGTGTGTCAATGTATAGTCTTGACAAAGTTATTTTATATAAATTAAACCTTCACGTACCTGTGATGTTATACTAGACGTTCAGTTGGTCACAGGTGGTTAATAGACTGTCAAGCTTTTGATCAAACAGTATAATAATGCTGTGAAAGCTTTTTGTAAACACTTCTAAATTTTATTTGGGCGCCATATGGGCTTTCGAGAGAAATGTCCCATAAAAAGAATTCTTCTGAATATATGAATAGTTAATTCTGATATTTTATAAATCAATAATTGTTTGAATGGTTAGATCAAGATCCTGCATTAAATTTCTGTTTATTTGTTTACTATAATAATGCAACTCAATAATTAGTAATACTGATTAATTATTTGTTGAAATAATTGTTGACAATTGTTGTTACTTTACAATTCAGTTATTTATTACTCGTTCTATAATAAATTCAATTAAATACATTCATTTGAAAATAACAAACGGATCACAGATAATCCGGTTCTTTACTTTTATCTAGCTCAGTTCAGTTACCCTGAAAACTCTAGTTATAATCGATAGATTATTTATAATTGTTATTTGTCTCAAGGGTGACTTCTTTTAATTTACAGAATAGAACGCCACAGCCTTATTTTACAATGCTCTTATGATATATCATATTGTTAGGTTAGACACCTTTAGTTATTGAAAGTTAACAAACAAAAAGTTCGTTTGTTCTGAATAAATTTTAGGTTAGTTATAAGAACGTTAACACATGAAATCTTACGTTGGAATATGTTAATTCCTCTAAATAACTTTAAAACAGTGTTGGTTACATATAGTATTATTGTTTCTTGTGTCAGTACACATGTGTATTATTCTATACTGTTATTGGCTAAAATGTAAACAAAGTAAGTATTAGCACTGTACTCCCTGGTGATTAATCGCAATGATTAATTTATTAACACTTCTAACGATCTGATTCAATGATCGTGTTTACACTTCACTGAATTTCGCACATGAACGGGTTTATTTTCTTCTTGAATAAGCTACTGCTTTGGTTATGTTTGATACTTAACCTCGTTCATTCAAGACGCACTTCTTGTGAAAGTTTCACTACTTTTGTCGATGCACTGATTGAATTATACTTCTTCCTTCTCGTTGATTATTAAAGTTTGGATGATTAGTTTGCCTGGATTTGTTATTGCTGGTTGAGTGAATTCAGACAAAATGCTTGTCTGTTTACAATGACAATCGTTTATATACATTTTTCAGAAAGCCGCTTGGCGCTCTAGGAGTGTTTCTAAAGTCATCCGTGATTGGTCTGAAATTATGTCCTGATGACGTAATTCTATTTATAGGCATTACATATTTGTATTTTGATCGTCGGTGTCGTTTGTGTTATTATTCCTTGTATTTATTCGAGATTTGCCAAATTTATGATGCTAACGTTTATATCTCAATTATTACAATTTCAATTCGGGTTCTATTACTATCATTGTACAGCTTATTTATTTATCTTTATTTTGACATGGCTTGATGCCAGTTTGGTCACAGTTTTCATTAATATTTCTTTATTTTAAACTTACTAGTGCATTGTTTACATTCGTCGTCTGCTAAATGTTGCAAATCCGACTAATATTTTTTTTCTAATATTCGTTTAATTATTCATAATTTCTAATTTGAACATGATTAATTGATTAAAAAGAATACCTTATTATATATAAATGCTGCATTCAGCTGAACAATATTAATTATCTGTTTACATTTGTTGATTTACAAACATAAACTTCCATATTTTACTATTTTTATTTTAACATGTCCTTCTCATCTCTTATTTTTATAACATCACACAGGTGGTTATGCTTTACATTCTTTTCATCATTGTCACGATTCTACTTCATTATGCTTAGTAGGGTTTCTACCTGATTCTTATTTTTTTGATTTAAATTGGTCATTCAGGGTCTGTTATCATCATGTTACCATGTTTTGTTCCCTGACTATTATTATATTTCTGTACACATTTTATTTACTTATGAAGTTACCTAAACACATACAGTGCTTACATTTATAGTTATTCTTAATTTAAGATAATACATATTTGGCTTTCACATTATCTTTCACAGTTTGTGACTATTCCTAGCATAGTTCTCTATATTTGTCTCTTTTAAATCATTGCTTTGACTTGGATCAGCTAATGCGCTGTTTTTTATTCATAATATATGCTAGAATACTATTCAAGTCATTTGTTATTTTGCTTATTCTATTTGATTCTGTTTATCAAAGGTTTTTATTGAGCTGACTTGACAGTTTATGTGGGAAACTTGTCTTGTCATTTTGTCTTTGTCATTCTGTTTATTTATGTTGTATTGTCGTTTAGTACATGTAGTGGATTTATCACTGTTTACTTGAATTCCTTCTCTCCTTTCATTCTATATTGGTTTATTATTTTTTACTGTTACATTCGTCCTGGTTACTCGTTTATAGTTCTTTTAGTATTATTCACCCTTCTGGTGTTCATTATTATTATGGAACATTTTGTGATGTTACAACATCTCTATTTTTTTTTAGTTCTTAAGTTATAAGTTTTTCTGAAAATGCTTATTTTTTCAGGATTTGAGTGTTAACCAAGACAGAAAATGGCCGCCAAGGACAAACGGGAGGTCCAAAAAATATTTTTCATCTGATGTCATGTATAGGAATAATATATAAAAAAATAAAAATTTTTTGAAATTGTCAAGCTACCACTTTATTTCTTTCTGGATGATTTCCGATGGAATGACCCTCCTGCTTGTCTCAACTAGTGACCCGCCACTCCATGGTCTTGTCTTTACAAACCGCTCCGTTCTCCCATTGTTTCCAGAACCTGTTAATTTTTTAAAATTACTTTACCCATCCAGTATGTTGTTAATATTCTTAGCACATGTTAGCATGTAGCAGCACATTTCAAGTGCTTCTGTGGTTCTGTCTTTCACCTTTCCAAATTATCTAGATTCCACATCCAGCTTGTATAAAGTCATGGTGCAAACATGTAACTTGAGGAATTTCTTCCTAATTCCTAGCCCAGTATTTGACAACAGCAAATTAGTTTCTCCATTTGGCCTGTGCTGTGACACCACTTCTTCCAAGTTACCAGTTAACCGGTTTTAATATTTACAGACTCTCTACTTTTGTTTCCAACTTCTGTTCTTGTAATCATTTGTCTATAAAATTCAACTCCGTTTATAAATTTACCTTGTTTTCTACAAATAGAAGCCATGTTATCAGTAAATTTTAACATTTTTATACTCTTTTCATGAGGTGTAATTCCAATCTTGAAAGTCTATTATTTCCTTTGCAGCGCATGTAAAGCATTCTCCTGTAATGGTAACAAATTTTTATAATTGTAAATTTAATTGTTTTTTTATTTGTAGGATGTTTTAACAGATGTTATGAAGAAGGAAGTGGATGTAGAAGAAGAAGAGACTAAACAGGTAAAATATGCACAAACATGATTATGTAACCCACAGCCAATGTGTTAAGGTTGTTCAATGCATTGTACCACTTGAGATTGAGATTAGGATTACATTCATTTGTAGATATTTAATTTAAATATCAACAGAATACACAGAATACCAGCCTCACAGTATTGTAAAAGCAAAAAACAGCACTGTGATTAAGTAAGTGAAATCACACACACACATGTGCAGAGTGCAGATATTTATTAGAAAAAATGATGGATAATTCTATTTATTTTATATATATTTTTAACACCTCATTATGTACTGTGTAAGTCATGGAGAAGACAAATAAAATTTTATAATTTTTCAATTTGCAGTATATATTGCCACTTGTAAATTCTGTCCTAAAAGAAGAACTATCTGTAAAAGAAGAACTGTCTTTAAAAGAAGAACTGTGTGTAACAGGAGAACGAAGTGTAAAAGAAGAACTATTTGTAAAAGAAGTACTCATCAAAGAACAGAATGAACAGATTGTTGATCAGGTATTGTACACAAATATATATCTCTATGAATCATTATTATGTATGATTCAGCCAAAATATTTTGTATCAGTCACCATTTTGTAAGTTACAAAGGTTGGCATTTTGTAATCCATTCATGTTGCTGGCAGCCAACACTACAGTGGCATATATCACTTTGAATTATTACATCTGCTGCCCACATTCATTGTGTGGAGACCCTACTTCACATGACTCATAAAAATTTGCACTCAGTCCCTCACTTCCACCTAATCTGTCTTCACTCTCTCGCTCACACATTTGCCTTGTAATGGGGTAAAATTTGGATAGATATTATTTTTGAATTTTATAAATAACTTAACAAGTGAAGATGGGGCACCCATGAGGTGAGGCGATTGCCAGTGAGAGTTTCATGACCATATATGGTTATGAAGCATAACGAAAGTCTATTTATAGCCAGTGATTAACACTGCTAGTATGCTGTTGACGAAAATCCGTTGGTGGCAAGTTAAAAAGGTGATACTAAGCTCAGCGAAACTTTTCAATACTGAGGACGAGATGTATGGCGGGGAGTGGGATGAACTGGTTTCCTAGACGACACGAATGGAAATTTTAACATTGAAAGTCAGTCGACAATCATCCTTTGTGCTGCGCAGCAGCAATCACGGGCGCCCGCATCGACCACATAAACCGCAAATCATAAAATGTGAAAGTTTAACTAATATTGGAACGTAAATATAAATCATGTAAACAATCAGTGATCAGTAAAAAGATTGGGAATAAATTGACAGTTCGGCCGTAAGATGTAAAAAGTGAAAACACGAAACAGTGCACTGCCCGAGGAGACGTCCCATGTGGCGGATTTCTACGCATCATAATCAAGGGAAGTAATAATTAAATACTGGCATTTTTTAAATTGAGCTCAATAAAAAGAAATGTAGAAGTGTGAAAGTGTGCGTGCTTGGGTGAATGAAAAATATGAAAATAAGAAGTGTTGAGTTTGCGTAATTTTTAATATACGTAATCTATGTTGAGGTAATATTTATTGTTGGTCAGTTTTACGCCTTAAGGCGAAATAAATGTTTTCATGATCTGTTTCATGTTACCAACAGAAAATAATGTTATAATTTTCTTGATATACGCATTTTGTTATTTGTATTTGCCCATTGTTCTCTGCCGAAGTACACTAAATGAAGTCCTGGATCAAACCTTTACACTTAAAATCAATATTCAATTAATAATTTAACACTGAACATACTTCAGTTGACGTCCGAACAGGGACAAATTTAATAATAATACTTCAGAAATACTTCAGTTGGCGCCCGAACAGGGACATTGTAAATTAAAATTGTAAATTTACAATTTAGTCGAAATGGCAGAGAGGGTGCAAATACAAATTTATGAGAGAGTATAGATGTTGGATCCATATTGGACATTACACAAGATGATTCAGTAACAACTAATGAAAATGTTAATGAGAGCATAGGCGAAATAGCGAATGTAATTGAGCTGGGAGTAGTAAGAATGATAATGTAGATATACTTAGTCAATTAGCATTGATTATGGAAGTAATGAATAATAAGTTTAACCAACAAAATAAGAATAATGATAATTTGAATACGAGTTTGAATGAATTCAAAACTGAAATCAAGTCAGAGATAAATGAAGTAAATAATAAACTTGACAAACAAGACGAGAAATTAGGAGACATGAATAACGAATTTGTGAATATAAGAAGTGATATAGAAATGAGTAAATTAAGTATGCATAACCAATTTAAAAGTATAAGAGAGTTTTAATGAAATGAGTGAGACATTCGTTGAAATAAATAAACTAGAGAAACAGAGTGAGACTATTGCGAGAGTGAAAGGTGAAATGACTATAAATATAAATAAAATGCAAAACAAGATAAAAAATGACAAAAATAATTAGTGAAAAGCAGGATGAGAAACTGCTAGAGGCGGACAAAAAATTTGATGCAATATCTAATAAATTTAACAATAAACTTAAAAAACAAAATGTAAAAAATTGACGGTAATGTAGAGAAGTTTAAAGCTGAGTTTGAGACAGACGTGAACGAGAAAATTGTTACAAAAATACATGAATATAAAATAGAAATTGAGAGTAATGTTAAAGGTGTAATTGATGAATGTGAAAGGATTAAAAAAGCAAATAAGCTACAAGAGAGTGTGAATAATGAATTCAAAAGTAACATTGAACAAATTGATACAATTAAAACTAGTGTAACTAATTTGAAAAGTAAACACACAGAACATGAACAAGAAATAATTAAAGTTAGAGAATATCTAAGCCTAGCAATTAATCAAAGACTAACCAATATGTATGAGAGAGTGAACGTTGATGTTGAATTAAGTTATTTCAGTAATGAGGGTAAGGGAGTGAACCCTATACAATTTTTAAATTCCATAAAAAGTTTCAATAAGTATAACAAAGAAAGTTGGGAAATAAAATTAGTACGAATTTTGAAATATTTTAAAGGGGATGCTAAAATTTGGGCGGACGCTCATAATGATAAGTGGGGAGATTTTGATGAATTTGAACGAGCGTTTAAAAATAAATATTGGTCACAGGAAAAACAAGAGGGTTTATGTAGCACGATAATGGGATGGGGTAGTTTTAATATTAAACATATGAGCATTACTGCATATTTGACGTGACTATATAGCCAGGTTAAATATTTGGAACCACCAATGCCTCTTCCATCTTTTATAAGGTATGTTAGTAAACATTTACCTAAAGACATATGATTCACAATTAGAACCCGGGAGTTTACTGATATAGCTGAGTTAGAGAAAATATTAGAAGCTTACCAGAGTATGAAAGAAGAAGAAGAAGACAATAAATATCAATTTAGAGAAAGAGAGTCGAGGCCAATAAATACCGAATTAAGACAACCAGACCATTTTATTAGACATGATAATAATATGAGTAGATCAGAGGGGGGTACATGGTTATGTCCACACCCTAATTGTAGAGCTAGCAACTATAATGGTACTTGAGATCAGTGTTATAGATGTCGGGGTCCTAGGAGTGGTGCCCAGGGGAGAGAAGCTAATTATAATAGAGGGTGTGATAATAGTGAATATAATAGAAGGGAAAATTATAGTAATGAGTTTAGAGGTAATAATAGAGGGAGAGGTTTTACCAGTAATAGGGGAATGCCGGGAAGTTTGAACCATAGAGGGAGAGGGGGATATGTTGGCAATATAAATGAGACTAGGGTATTGAAGCACCTTCTAATAATCACAATAGTAGAGGGGATCATAGGGGGGTTTACAATGAACCACCACCTCCAGCACAGTTAAACTAATAAGGACGGTTGAAAAGGAAAGTCCCCAGCCATCTAGAAATAACATAATAGGGTCTCTTACCAATATACATAATGAAATATCCAATGAAGAAGTAGGTGAGAGCAATAGCAATTTTAGCATGGCGAAGTGTTCAATTCCACATACACCTTTCTAGTAGATTCAGGGAGTGAAATTACCGCTATAGATGATAAAATTTTTGAAAAAATAAAAAATCAAACCACTGAGACAATTCCACAACTACCAGTATTGGGAATTAGTGTTATAGGTGTAACAGGTGTTCGGAGTAAGAGAGTAACTAAGCAAATAATGTTGCAGCTGAAAATAAATAAACACACAATGAATGTACCATTTTTAGTAATTTCAGATTTGAATATAGGGGCAATAATGGGAAATGATTTCTTAAATAATTTTAAAGTTGATTTAAACTATTATACACAGACTATGAAATTAAACAATGAAAACAATATAATTGAAGTACCATTTATACGAAAAAGAGATGTAGAAATGAAAGCATTTAAAATAATTAGTAAAGGAATATTAGTATCCGATAATGAAATTAATGAATGGAGACCCTTGATGATTAATTATTGTAATTCAAAGGTAAATAGGCATGAATTATTTGAAACTGAAGATAGTTGGGTTGAAAAAATGAATAAATTCTATATCAAACTGGGGAGTTTAGTTATCAAGATAGGGAGAGAATAGTACAGGTAATAGATAAAAATAAATTAGTTTTTTTAGATAACCCAGGTCTAGTAAAAGGTTTTAAGGGTAGATTAATTGTTAAAGAAAAACACCTTTTGCGCCTAAAGCATATCCGGTACCATACTCTAAAAGGGGGTTAGTACAAGAGGAAATAAACAAGATGTTAGCAGAAGGGATAATAGAAAAATCCACCTAACCATATTCCAACCCTTAAGTAGTGGTTACTAAGAAAGACTTATCAATAAGACTATGTTTAGACGCCATATAACGGGACAGATCAGGGACGGGAATAAATTTTAATAATTGAAAATAATTTGAAAAGCAGTCAGTGTGCACCTTTGGGGTACCCCGTTTTAACCAACTACATACAATATTATTACAAAACACCACGTCTGTGCTTTGTCTGGAGTCAGCTAGTCCAGACATATTACGTAACTACATACAGTTCGTAGCATCTGTGAATTACAGAAAAAGCGAAGGTAACACGTTAATTTCATCAGGTGGAAAAAAATTGCAGAATTCGCTGGCCCAGCGTCCAGAACATTTAAACCAACCAATCACAGAACGAGTTGAGACCGCGCGACCAACGCCTAACGCTTGGATGCATGCAACCAAGCGCGCACGAGGTTCGCCCAGTTGGTCACCATTCGTCAAACAGTGCAGTTGATAATACAGGAACAGTCTCAGTAAATTAGTGACGGGAGGCAGTGCGTGTAAGCACGCACAGCCTGCCCCAAAAGTATGTAAAAGTAACAGTAAACCGTGTTTCTGCTATATTAACAGTTTTTGTTTTAAATGTAAATAGTGGAATAAAGAAGAGAGTTGGACAATACAGTGCAAAAGTGAAAGTATGGATGAACAATGGCGAACAGCACATGCGGATGAGTAAAACAGTAAGTTAAAAGTGAAATTAAAACTGTTGTTAAAAAGAGTTCTTTAAATAAACGGGGGGTAAAAGAAAATCTGTATTTAGCTTGTGAGAGTGTGTGTGAGGAAATAAGGGAAAAACGTTAAGGTAAAAGTATTGGTTTGTTTGTATAATATAAGTAAATATATCATAGAGAGATAAGGCAATAACATTTTATAAAGAAAGCAAAAGAAAGAGAGTATTTTAAATTTGATAAAAAATAAATAAAAGTTTATTGATTTAACAAAAAACAAACATATGTGTTAGAATAATTATTACGTTGCACCCATAATCTGAGTTCTGCATCAAGAATTCGTCTAAACGAAACTTGTGAATCGTCTGATATAAGGGTATTACATGATCAGAATTAAGTAAGTGTAAGTATTATGGTTTCGATGTATATCCTTAAAACATTGTGGCGACCTTGTTAGCGAGTTTGGAATCTTCTGGGGAGTTTTTGTATAAAAGGTAAGTTTAATGAAATATGGGGCGTATAGAAAGGTAGAAAGTTTGTTCCTCTACAGCCAGACAAGTAAACAAAATAATTATTCCAGATAGAGAATCACCAGAACTGGTGGGCGAGATCCTACAACGCTTCAATGGGACAAAATACATTACGACATTGGACTTAATGGCTGGATATTGGCAAATAGAGTTAGAGGAGGGGTCTCGCAAGTATGTAGCATTTTTATATAATGGAAGAAATTATCAATTTTGTAGATTGCCTTTTGGATTGAACGTGTCTCAATTTTTATTTAATGTTTGGACTACGTGTTAGGGAGAGAGATTTTAGAGTTTACAACTGTTTACGTAGACGACATAGTGATAACTTCACCAGATATTAATACACATTGTGAAAGGTTAGATAGAGTACTAAATAAATTGCATAAGTATGGCATAACTGTCGAGTTTAAGAAGTCAGAATTTTTGAAAGAACAGGTCAGTTTTTTAGGCCACATAATTTCAGCCAAGGGTATCAGTACAAATCCTAAAAAGGTAGAGGTAATACAGAATTTTCCAGTACCTAAGAATGTGAAACAACTGCAAAGTTTTTTAGGCCTGTGTAATTATTATAGGGAATTCGTAGAAAATATTCTTATTTAACTGTACAACTGGGGCATTTGTTAAATAAAGCTAATCAATGGCAATGGGGTTTACAAGAGCAAACTGCATTTGAGCAAATAAAAATTAAATTTTTAAACACGGTCATATTAGCTCATCCTAATTTTATAGAACCATTTTACATACACACCGACGCATCGGACATAGCTTTGGGGGTAGGACTATTTCAATTAGATGGGGATGGTAACCATAAAGTGATAGCTTTTGCAAGTAGATCCTTGGTAGCTAGCGAAAAGAACTACACTATAACGGAAAAGGAAGCACTATCAATAGTTTTTGCCTGTAAAAAATTCAGGACATTTGTTAGGGAACAAAATAATAATAAGATCAGACCATCAAGCCTTACCATTTTTAAAAAAACTGTAAACTAACACATGGTAGGTTAGTGAGTTGGATGTTAATACTACAAGAGTATGATTTAACAATAGAGTATTGTAGGGGTAAAGAGAACGTAGTAGCTGATGTCCTATCTAGAACTGATTTTGATAATAATACTGAGGTAGATATGGCAAATACATATAAAATATTTATAATCAAAGAAGTGGAGGGAGTTGATATGAAAAAATTAATACATAACCTGGCCACAGAACAAGGAAAAGATACAGAACTTGGTAAAATAATAATAGCATTAAATCAGATACACAATATATCTAATAAATGGGAAACACGTTGTAGTTTATATGATAACCATTTATTTCATCGGATAAATGAACACAGTGATGATTGGAAATTATGTATTCCTAAAGTTTTGATATCCGAAGTAGTGAAAGATTGTCATTTGAGGTATGGTCATATAGGTCCCAAGAAATGCAGTGACATATTAAAAGACTCTTGTAAATGTAATAATATGGAAAAAACCATACATAAAATGTTAAAAACATGTGAAATTTGTCAGAAAGCCAAGGTAAATAATCGTAAACAGGAGGGTTTAATGCAACATGTAATACCAGACAGTCCTTTAGCAATAGTTGCCGTTGATTTATATGCTCCTCTACCCAAAAGTAGAGGAGGAGTGATTTATTTATTTGTCGTACTAGATGTTTTTACCAAATTTGTAAAATTGAACCCTATTAAAAAAGCTACATCTTTGGTACTAGCTAGAAAGATAGTGAATACATTGTTGAAGTAGGTAGACCTAAAATAATATTATCGGATCATGGTTCTCAGTTTACCAGCAACGCCTGGAGGGAAACGTTAGGTTGGAAAAATATTTTAGTTAAACATACATTGGTGTATCATCCCCAATCAAACCCTAGTGAGCGTGTTATGCGGGAATTAGGGCGTATGTTTAGAACCTTCTGCCACCAAAAACATTCATTGTGGGCCACATTTGTGAATAAAATAGAATACATTAACTGTAGCTTACATGAGTCCACTAGTTATAGTCCTCATGAGTTAATGTTTCAGAGGCCATCACGCATAATAGAGGAACTAATAAAATTTCCAACGCGAACTGAGGTGTCACATGGGAGAAAACTGGTGCTTGCCAAGGAGCGGCTTTTAAGTAACGCAGAACAACGAAAAAGAAGACATGATAGGAATTTAACACCCATCGAGTATGAGGTAGGGCAACTGGTATTAATAAGAAACCATGATCAATCATCAGCTTTGGATAAAGAGTTTAAAAAATTCTTCTTGTTATATGCCGGTCCCTGTGAGGTTAGTGAAGTAAAAATGGAAAATGCTTATGTATTAATAGACCTGCAAACCCGAGAAATAAAGGGAACTTATAATGTAACACAGTTAAAAAGGTATTATTTACATGAGTAATGTTAATTATTATTTTAATTCATTAAAATCATGGATGAATAAATACAGATTATTTTATAATGAATTGGGGGTTACATGAAAGTATAACCTTTAGATTAAACATTAAGGTAATGGGTGCATTGTTTGGCACCATTTGAGTAAAAAAAAAAAAAAAAATTAATTTTGGTGGCCTTGTCTGTAGTTGGTCATCAAAATTATTTAGGTTTAAATTATCAATGTGTAGATATACACCATATAAGATATATGGTAAATGCGATTCCCCATTTTCGGGCGGTCACGGCTTCACCGAACCCTGACCGTGGATTTGGCTTAATATTCTAAATTGGTGAACTTAGAAATACAACTGGGGGGTTAGATCAGGGAAATCTAAGATGATAGAACTTTGGAACACGGCTATATACCTAAGTATGGGTGATAGACCGATTAAGGGAGTGTGAATATTAACTCAGTAGGATTACTGGTATCCGGGATATCAGTAATGCCGAATTTTGTATAACGCCAAAGCAAGGATGGGGGAGAAAGAAAAGAAAAAAGTGTTCACCCCTTCCGCTTCAGTCCTTGTGGAGGCAACTGGGCGCTACAGTCCAGGGGGGGTAATAGTGTGTGTGGAAGGAGGTATTAAAATAGATTCATAATTTAATAAATTATGTGATGATGGAGAAGGTGGTTACTAGGTTGTTAGTAACGAGTGTACTAATAATATTAAATATTAAAATGAGTTACATCAATAATGTAGAGTATGTAATTGATTTTCTGATGTAAATGAATGATGTGTTGACAAGGAGTATTTTATTTTGATGTATTATGTGTATAACAAATATGAAGATGCTTAACGATTGTTAAGTAAGTAATTTGTTCTGATGTTGATTTAATGTGTTTTACTCTGTATAAGGAGTTTATTAATTTTGAAATGTGAATTATATAATGGAAGGTATTTATCCATTGTAATGGGAAATCTTTATTTAAAGTTTGATAGGAATCAGAGCAATAATTTTGAATTTTGGGATAAGAGTTAAAACGAGAGAAGGTTGTACAGAATGTTGGTATGGAATTGTTATAATGTTTTATGTGAGACTAAGTATTCATCCATGTATATGATAAAAAAGAAAAAAACTCGATACTTCTTAACGCAAACCAGCACAGCTAAGGGGAACCAGATCAGTTAGGGATATGTTGTTATACCAGGCCACTATTTGATATTTTTGATTTCATGTTTCAGAGTCTGGTGTTGTTGTGGCAGAGGTCCTGTGCTTGCCTGCGCGCCAGAGCAGGAGCGTCAAGTGCCTGTCTGGCCTTGTGGTGTTGGGATCTCGAGAGAGAAGTCCAGTAAGGTCATTCAGGTGCGGTGACAATCACTGGACCAGGGGTAAGTTAACCAAGATTTTTAATAAAACGTAAGAGGGTTGTGGCAACATATCTTGGCTGATCCCTTTAGGAAGTATGAGAGTGTAAATGAGAGCTTTTATGTTTCGGCATAAAACCTCTCATTGGGGGGGTATTGTAATGGGGTAAAATTTGCATAGATATTATTTTTGAATTTTATAAATAACTTAACAAGTGAAGATGGGGCACCCATGATGTGAGGCGATTGCCAGTGAGAGTTTCATGACCATATATACTTATGAAGCATAACGAAAGTCTATTTATAGCCAGTGATTAACACCGCTAGTATGCTGTTGACGAAAATCTATTGATGGCAAGTTAAAAAGGTGATACTAAGCTCAGCGAAACTTTTCAGTACTGAGGACGAGACGTATGGCGGGGAGTGGGATGAACTGGTTTCCTAGACGACATGAATGAAAATTTTAACATTGAAAGTCAGTCGACAATCATCCTTTGCTCTGTGCAGCAGCAATCACGGGCGCCCGCATCGACCGCATAAACCACAAATCTTAAAATGTGAAAGTTTAACTAATATTGGAACATAAATATAAATCATGTAAACAATCAGTGATCAGTAAAAAGATTGGGAATAAATTGACAGTTCAGCCTCAAGATGTAAAAAATGAAAACAACGAAACAGTGCACTGCCCGAGGAGATGTCCTATGTGGCAGATTTCTATGCATCATAATCAAGGGAAGTAATAATTAAATACTGGTAATTTTTAAATTGAGCTCAATAAAAAGAAATGTAGAAGTGTGAAAGTGTGCGTGCTTGGGTGAATGAAAAATATGAAAATAAGTGTTGAGTTTGCGTAATTTTTAATATACGTAATCTATGTTGAGATAATAACTATTGTTGACCAGTTTTACGCCTTAAGGCGAAATAAATGTTTTCATGATCTGTTTCATGTTATCAAAAGAAAATAAATAATGTTATAATTTTCTTGATATACGCATTTTGTTATTTGTAATTTGCCCATTGTTCTCTGCTGAAGTACACTAAACGAAGTCCTGGATCAAACTTTTACACTTAAAATCTATATTCAATTAATAATTTAACACTGAACATACTTCAGTTGACATCCGAACAGGGACAAATTTAATAATAATACTTCAGAAATACTTCAGCCTGCTTAATCCATTCGCTGACTTTGACGAGTGTAGCTCGCGCCAATTGTTCAGTTCACTGACTTTGACGGCAATCACTCGCCATTGTTGTTCCAGTGTAAGAACAGCTGTGTAGTAGTTTTATGAATCTCCAACAGATGTCGGGTAGATGTAAATGCTTTCCACATGTGTTTTTTTTTTATTGGTAGCGTTGTTTTCTGTGAGCATTGTAAACAAACCGTTTGTTTGATACCGTCTTCATCCTGCAACATGAGTTATGTGCATGATAAATATTTAACACCGGAAGAAATTGAAAGATTATTATGTGAAAGTGACAGTGAAATTACAGGTGAAGAAGATTTTGTACTTCGTACAAATTGGGAGCTAAATGACAGTTCAGAAAGCAGTAGTGACAGTGAAAGTGAAGAACAAGGAGGTTATGTTTATGACTGGGACTGGCAAAATATAAATAATATTGTTATTCCAATTACTTTTACTGGTGATTCTGGGGTAAACAGTGATATAATACAAAATCGTAGTCAGAATTCTGTGACAAAAGAAATCAATATTTTCAATGAAATATTGAGTGACGATTTTTACCAAATGATTGTTCTTGAAACCAATCGGTATGCCCAAGTAGAGTTGGACACTGTTGATGTTCAGAATCGGCAGAAATGGTTTCTGACTACGGTTGATGAACTAAATACACTTTTTGCAGTTATACTGCTGATGTCACAGAACCCCAAACAACGGCTGGAAATGTACTGGACAAAGAGGAAAATTCTTCATACACCTATTTTTTCTGAGGTAATGCCTTATAAACGTTTTTTTACTTTTATGTAAATATCTGCATTTTGCAAATGACTGTGAAGGTGATGATGATAGGCTGAAAAAAAATTAGGCCTGTGGTTGAATATATGAATATAAAATTTCAACATGCATATACTCCTGACAGAAATGAAGTTGTTGATGAAAGTTTGGTAAAGTGTAGAGGGCGACTAATCTTACATTCAATTCAATCCATTAAAGCGTTCTCGGTTTGGAGTAAAGTTTTACAAATTGAATGAGTCCAAATCAGGATATTGTTGGTAGTTTTCAGTTTATTGTGGCCAGGATATTCATAATAATATGTTGGTCAGTGAAGCTGTTGTTATGAACATGAGTGAGCCACTTTTGAACCAGGGTTATGTTATCTATTTAGACAACTGGTACTGTTCTCCTTCATTATTCAGGTCACTGTTGCAAAATAAAACATGCCATAGGAACTGTTCTTGGACATAGGAAAAACATGCCCCCAGTTGTTGTTACAAACAAATTGTCTAAAGGAGAATAACATACCAAAGTTCCAATAACATCCTATGTCTCAAATGGCAAGACAAGAAAGACATTTTGATGTTATCATCACTTCATGAATCACCCGTCATGACTGACACTGGAAAAACTAGAAAGGTGAAGCAAAATATTAGGGGCCACACACATATACAAGAAATAACTGTAACAAAACCTAATGTTGTTATAGACTATAACAGTGCTATGGGTGGCGTAGACCGCCAAGATCAGGTCCTTTCATGTTTTCCAGTTATGAGAAGGTATTCTAAAAGTTATAAAATACTTTTTTTACGTTTGACATGGCTCTATATAATTCCTTTGTGATATGGAAAATTATGACGGGAAAGAAAGAGCCATTCACAGATTTTCGATTGAATTTTGTGGACCAGGTCTTAGAAAATGTTACATTACCTCAGTATCCAACCCGTGGAAGACCATCAGTTGGACCTACTCCTCTGCGACTTCATGGCAAACAGTGTAGACATTTTGTAGTAAAGATACCACCAACTTCTTCAAAAGCAAATCCTACCAAGAGATGTTATTTGTTTCCAAAAAAAAATTAGAAGTGAAACAGTGTGGCAGTGTGAAAAGTGCGAGATCCCACTACATATATACCAAAATGCTTTCGCGATTATCATTAAAAATTAAATTTTTTGGACTAGTAAGCCTGTAGTGGAACTGCTTATTATTTAAATATTTTCTTAATTGTAAGTAATTGTGTATTCCAATATATGGTTTGTAAAGTTTATATTCAAAAGGGTCTCTTGAACGCTTCTATAACAGTGCTTCGATATGAACGAATGAAAATTACAAAATTTGAAAAAACAAACTGTAAGTAAAATTATTTTAATAATTTTTTGTACATTATAACATACGAGGGCTATCGAGAAAGTAACAGACGTTTTGACCGACCGCGGCGGTGGGCGGGGATAGAGCCGCCATATTGGTGTCAGAACGTTCCTACACTCAGTACGCATCCAGCTGTGGCAGCGTGCAGTCTGTGCCCCTCTTACTTTGCTCTCTGTGACGTGTTAAAATGTGCGCTGCAATAGAAAATCCCACCACTTGTGAGGTGCGTTCTGTGATTAGGTTTTTGTTGGCAAAAAATCACAAACCAATTGAAATTTATCGCCAACATTGTGATGTGTACGGAAAAGGAATAATGAGTGAAAGCCGAGTGAGGCAATGGTGCATTGATTTTAAAAATGGCCGTACCAATGTTCACGATGAGGACCGCAGTGGTAGACCTAGCTTTGTGACTGATGAACTGGTGATGAAAATCAACGACAAAATTCGAGAAGATCGTCGTTTCACGATTACGGAACTTTCGAAACATTTTCTCCAAATTTCACAGAGTTTGGTGCATGAAATTGTGGCGGAAAAGCTTGGTTACCACAAATTTTGTGCTAGGTGGATTCCGAAAATCCTAACGGAAGACCACAAAAAACAGAGACTGGCTGCAGCACTAACTTTCCTCGAAGATTACGACAAAAATGGTAACAAAGTTATCAATCGTATCGTAACTGGGGACGAGACTTGGGTGAAGCATGTCAACAGTGAAACAAAAAGGCAGTCGATAGAATGGGACACACAAATTCTCCCAAGAAACCAAGGAAGTGTTTGCAAACGCTGTCAGCAAGAAAGATCATGGCTACTGTGTTTTGGGACTCTGAAGGAGTGATTCTCGTTGATTTTCTTGAACGTGGCACAACAATTAACTCAGAGAGGTATTGTGAAACACTGAGAAAGTTAAGGCGCGTGATACAAAACAAGCGTCGGGGAAAACTTAGTGCGAAGGTTTTGTTTTTTCACGACAACGCACGTCCACACACGGCCAATCGTACCCGAGAGCTCTTCGATGGTTTTGGATGGGAGGTGTTTGATCATCCACCATACAGCCCGGATTTGGCGCCGAGCGACTATCACCTCTTCCCAGCGATGAAGACATGGCTCGCTACACAACGCTTTGATACTGACGCCGAACTGCATGCCGGTGTAAACCAGTGGTTAAAATCGCAGGCGGCAGATTTCTACAGAGACGGTATTGAAAAACTTGTGCCACGGTATGATAAGTGCCTTAATTTGAATGGCGATTATGTAGAAAAATAGCTTAAGAGTGTACCTTTCAAATGTATATAATAAAATTTTGTTTTTTCATTTTGTAAATTTTTTATTTCAAAACGTCTGTTACTTTCTGGATAGCCCTCGTATTTTGTAAGTATTAATCTGCAATAAAAAAAGTCATTTTTTGAAAATAAATTTCTTAAAAAATAGTCAGTGAATGGGTTAATGTACCTCATCAGTAGTTTCTACCCAAAAAAAGTTTGATCTTCCTCTGAAAATAACTTTGTATCACTCAGGTTGTCCTGGTTATTTAATATACTGCCATTGTTAGTACTGTATACATTAATATCGCGATCTGGTCAGTTTTACCTGCTAATACGTTGCCATGCTAATATATCTTAGTGACTCCATTTCTTTAAGGCACTAAGTTGTACTTCAGTTGTGTTTTGATAACGCAAAACTGTTCATATGTTAACATTAGTTTGTTGTTCAAACAGCACATTCAAGTTACCCAACACTGCACATAAAAAGTCCATTATCCCTTTACTTATTTGCCATGGGTACTTATTTTTTGTATACAGCCAGTGACATAACATCTGTAATTGTTAAAACAATAAAAAGGCCCTGATATAATCACGTACCTTACACCTTCAGAGGATTGTGAAAAAATACCAAAACCCCTCGCAGCCACCACATTTTGACAGGCGGAATTTGGAAACCACAACACTCCCCCATGAAAACAACTTAATATTCTCTAACTTATGTTTGCTTTGTTCTTTTGTTTACTATGCAGTTTCATTCCACTTATTATTTTAATTAAACTGTTATTATTGGATGGCAACTGTGAATAATACTATCAAAACTTTCAGTCATATGTACTGAGACACTACAGCCGGTATTCCACTCCGTCTTTTACATTCATTTTACCGAGGCACACCCTTTGTGATCTAGACATGGTCACTGGTCACTTTGTCTGCTGTTCTGATTGTGACTATCGCTAATACGCTTTAAAAACTCTTAATTACATTTTCTAGCTGTGACACTGCTGACAGTATTTTACTCAGCTGTTTATATCTTACTACCAAAGCACAGCCTTTGTGATCCCGACGTGGTCGCTGGCGTCTGCTCTCTTTGATGTTTAACTGGTGACTGCCTACCGCATGGTTCCGCGTTACTCACTCAACTCCCACGCTAAACTGGTTTTTCCCAGCTCTCCTGTGAGAATGTTGGCAGGTGTGAACTCCTTTTCACCTGGTATGATACTACAAAGTGTGTGAAAATGAGTTTTGAGCACGTAGTACTACCTGTCAAAAAATTGTGACGATTTTAAAAAAAAATATTTAAATCGCACAAATAAAAAATTGCTTTCAATATAAGTAAGAGTATTATCCACCCCTTACCTATGCCTAGATTCATGCAACAACGTGCAAATTGTCCCGTACCAACACGTTAAGAATGGTGTTATTTAGCTAATAATAATAATTACTTTAATTAAAAAAATATGTACAAAATAAATAAAGAAATTCATAATTTGTAACCAAAAGGTAAAATAATGTATTACGACTTAATTAGTAAATAATTAATATAACTTAAAAGAACGAACTATTTTCTCAGTGCGTAAAACCGCGCCAGCTACTGACCCCTTGCCGCTAAACATTGCATTCATTCGCCCGATAGACACCGAGGTGTAAGGATGTACCTGCTGTGTTGTGAACATACACATAGGTGTATACCGTTAAACAATATTTAATCAAGTTTATAATGAGTTCGATTTGACCTATGTAGTATAATAATAATAATAATAACAAAATTATAATGTAGTGCGTGAAGAAACATGCAAAGAATAAAAAAAAATAAACTTAGCCGACACACCTCTTAGCAAGCTGTAAATGGTGAGAAATGTTAATTACCAGATTTTAGTGCTGATAAAATAGAACTGTAACCAAAAGTAAAATGTAAACTACCGACTCCGAAAGAAGATAACACAAACAGCAACCGGATGAACTTCTAGAACCAAAATCTAATCATCTAGGAAGAGACTACCAGAAACAATCAACCTCATTTAACATCAAGAGGAACCGTGGATCACACCCTAGAAGAGGACTGAAGATGACCATCATGGACCCCACAGCATACACATTGTTATATTCAGGTGATATCAAAACATAATATTTGTAACACAAATTCACTGTAAAACAACAAGACCAGTAAAAAAAAAGAACAGTAAAGAACTTTTGATAATTTAAAGTTTAATATATAGATTTTTGTAATCACTGTAATGAAGTAGTAATGACATTATGATGTTTAGATTTAAATTAATTTAAAAATTACAACCAAAATTATTCTTCTAATAATTTGGTTGAAGTTGTAATAAAAACATAACAAACTTGCTACCCAGATCCGGGGTAATTAAAACAATATCTAGCTGAATGATTTTGATATAGAAAGAATAAAGAGTAAAATATACAAAATATTTAATGCAGAAATTTTTAGAATCTGAGTTTTAAAAGTAAAGTAAAGTATGAGAGGTAAATATGTTAATAAAGAGATGTTTTTGCTAACACCCAACGAGTGAATAAACTTATACAATCCTTGCTTAATTCCTGAATAATAAAGTGTTATAATTTGTTAGTGATTAAGGTTTACTAACAACAGCAGCTAGTTCAATTAACAGGTAACAAATTGAACTGGTTCCCGACATTTGTGAAATCTTAACAAGGGAGACGTCACAAAATTATGCACTTTCCAGGCCAAAGTCACGCACAAAAATTCCACTAAATAACAAAAAATTCATACAAAAAAGCCCCCAAGAAACAAATCCCCAGTCACCATCTGTATGTGGAAACTTGTCACTATCCCAGTTATTCACAATTTCACAAATTTTCTCTTAAAAGAAATCCCTCAGGACTGGTTAGGTGTATCCACTGACCACAGAGTAGAATATGGTAGGGTGACATCTGAAATAATTCTTAATTATTCTAGCACACCTTTTACTATTTATAACTAATTCAAACATTAATTTTTTAAGTTTCACTTATTAAAAATGTTTAAATCAATTATTAAACAAGGAATTATTACAAACATGGAAATTCAGTGATATTAAACATAACTGCAACAGTTTTAGTAGTATGTAACTTGATATATGATTATCACCAGTTAAATTCATAAATCCATAAAGTATTGCCTAGTCATTTTCTTCAACAAGTAATTTGTGGTTTCTATCAGTAAAACGGAAATTTATTGTCCCTTCAAATACAAAAAACCTCAGTACTTTCAATAGCAATATATTGTAACAATACAATGTTTACCTCAGTAGTAGCAATACATTGATTACTGCCACTTTGCAATAATAAGAAAAAGCTCTGATCATTATTTGTACACATCTCATCGTAATGTTTAATCATCTTAATAGTCACATACATTATCTTTGACAAGGCAGGTTTCACTATGTAACTCAAGCAGTAGAAATAACCTTACTTTTGTTTTTGCAATAGTCACAATTATACATAGTAAATCATACAAACATAATAATACAGACATGATACAAATTATAAATTATACAATTACACAAAATCAGGGAAATCAGTAAATCAGGGATTTTCTGTTAGCAATTTATGCTCATGTTAACACTTTCATGTTATGAATTGTTTTCAAGTTTAGGCCTTTGTAACTCACACATTTAGTTAATTATTATACTTTTCTACCTTTAGTACTGTTGTACATATCTATGGTTTCTCCTTACTTCACCACATTATATAACCCCAGTGGGCACGTGTTTACCATTTGTGAGCCGACAAGCAACTCGGTCACTTTATCGTGTTGATAATACGAGGTGCTACCCAAAAGTTCGGGGAATTTGAATGTCACGCGCGAACCGTTTGTGGTATGACCTGCTCCAACTAGAGTGTGCAAATAGTACCCTTTGTAGATTAGTGTGCCAACAGCTGTGACAGTGAGAGGCTGTGTTCTTGAGTTTTGTGCGTTTTTGTAACGTTGTGTTTTAGTATTGTGGCGATTTTTTAAATGGCAGATTTTACAGAGCAAAGAAGCTGCATCAAATTTTGTGTAAAACTTAAAAAAACTGGTGCAGAAACCCATCGCATGCTTGTGGAAGCATTTGGTGACAATGCAATAAGTCAAAGTAAAACTTTTGTGGTACAAACGCTTCAAGGATGGACGACAGAATATTGACGATGATGAGTGTTCAGGATGACCATCGACAAGCACAACACCAGAAAACATTGCGAAAGTGTGAGAGGCAATTGTTGGAGGTCGTAGACAAACAATCCATGATGTTTGCACGATTGTATTAATGTCATACGGGTCCGCGCAACGTATCTTGTCAGACATTTTGGGCACGAGACGCATTGCTACAAAGTTTATACCAAGACTGCTGAGCAGTGACCACAAAGAACATCACGTGGCTGTCTGCACTGAATTGATAATTGCAGCAAGAGATGACTCCAACTTCATCTCCAATGGCCATAACCGGTGATGAGTCATGGGTTTATGGTTATGACCCTGAGACTAAGCAGCAGTCATCACAATGGAAGTCACATTCACCACGGCCAAAAAAAGCACATCAAGTTCGTAGCAGCGTGAAGTCCATGTTGATTGTTTGTTTTTTTTCTTTTGACATAAAAGGAATTATCCACAAGGAATTTGTCCCCCCTGGTCAAACAGTCAATGGGAAGTTTTATTGTGAAGTTTTGAAGCAGCTACGTGAGAGCATTAGGCGCAAACATTCAGAATGTTGATGAACAACAGCTGGGTTCACCACCATGACAATGCGCCCGCACACACATCGTTAGTTGTTCAGCATTTTTTGGCTTCCAAAAACACGGTAGTGATTCCCCATCCACCCTATTTGCCTGACCTCACCCGTGCGACTTTTTCCTGTTCCCCAAAATAAAGCTTCACTTGAAAGGCCATCGTTTTGACACAATTGAGGACATCCAGGTCGAATCGCAGAAGGTGCTTTGAACGCTTACACTTGCCGACTTCCAGCGATGCATGGAATCATGGGTAAAATGCTGGCTATGCCCAAGGGGACTATTTCGAAGGAGACGGTGGAAACTAGGAGTTATGTTAAGCAATTTTAATTTTATTGGCAAATTCCCCGAACTTTTGGGTAGCACCTCGTATTTCTCTGCAGAACCTATTTACAACTGGCTTTAAATGTTTTTATCTCAGTTAACTGTTATGATTACTTAAGGTCTGTTTCTATGCCACATATCATTGATAATGTGCATTCTAATATTATATCCTTTGCTATCTTTGATTACACAATTCCCATGAAACAAATTGGAATCCCAATTGTGTACCACCCCTATAGAAATCCCATACAATAAGTAGATATGCTGTCACTGACTCTTAGCACTGTTTGTACATCTGACTGAACTTTCTCTACCGTACCAGTGTGTGTGTGTGTGTGTGTGTGTGTGTAATTTAATAGTTCTACTAAATAAGTCGGTACTTGATTTGAAAAATAATAAATAATTACTTACTAGATAGGTGTTTTATAGCTTAAAAGCACAGGTGTGAATTCAGATATAAATATAACTGTTACTGTTACGGTTCATATGCTTTATTTGAAATGAAAAGAAAGAACGATGTCAAATAATTGTTTTCTATTTAATTTTTATTGTTTCAGCATGTTTTTCAAGACATCAGTATGGTTGTGAAGGATGAAATTGTTTTAGAAATGGAGAAAGAAGAGAATACACAAGAGGTAAATTTTTTTTAATATACGAACAATCTTCCTTCTGTAGACAAGTAAGATTTATTTAGTCTTCCATCAAAGGTTGGCACTTAATTAGCAAATAATTTTTGAAATTGAACATTTGTAGTTGAAGGTTAGATTCAGTCCTAAAAAAAGAGATAGACACCTGAGAGGTATTGCATGTGTTATATTATTTATTAATACTCTTCAATGAGAGATGGGCTTCACAATTCTGGCCAAAGGCAACATGAATATATTTACATAATTTTATTTATTTAAATAATATTTTATTGTGTTTTTTTTTGCTGAAACACCAATAAAAAGGTATTGGTTATCTCCAGCTAAGCGTCATCCACCTTCAAGTTGTCTCAAGTGCAGGGATGTTGTCTCATCCCTGGCCTGTATCCTAAGATAAACCGAAAGAGGAAGAACATTTTATAGTCAAACTTTTTGTTCTTTTAATCTATAAAAATTTTAGTAAGAGAGGGGTCTGACAGATTGAAATAGTGACCTAGTTCACTGCGTTGGTTTGCTGACATGACCAACCTAGATATGATCAGTTGATTTCATAAAGTACATTGCCCATCTCTAATACTCTACTAGTGTTACTATTGTTGCATGTGCCCCATAGTTATCCCTCACTTGTACAAACTATGTATTCAAAACTTACCTGAGGAATAATGGGATGAATTTTGCTGCAGGGTCAACACTGTGTTGAGGGAAAAAAAGTGTGTAAAAATGAACATAATGAAACAAGAGTGGCAAGCAGTGAAGGAGTTATGGGAAAACAAAGAGCTTTCTATTAGAAAAGTGGATAAGGGAGGGAAGATATTCCTGTTAAATACTTCTGATTATTATGATAGGAAAATATGAGACATTGTAAAATTGAATGAATGTATTTTACTAAACAAAAATCATACCTCCCAAATAGAAAGGATGGACCAAAAGTGTTTAGTTACTTATAAGTAGTGCATTCCTTCTAAAATGGTTTATCATGTAACAAATTAATGCCTCATCATTTAATGTTCCACACATTTATGGATTATCTAAGGTGTATAAAGTAGACATCCCACTGAGACTGATAGCTCTTGGTTTGGTCCTAAACTTTCAAAATATTAGTTACCTATCATTACTCCCCTTTCTGAGAGTTACAGTTACATTGTCTAAGTTTCAAAGCATTTTTATAGCATTGTTAGTAATTCTGTACTTGTTAATGATAGTAAGTTTTGGTCAATCTCTTTCCAAGCATGAAAACAAATATTCACTGTTCTTATATACTCAACACTCAGAATGCACCTGGTGGTGAAAGTTCGAGTGTTAGACTGAAAGTTACGCGTGTGTGTGTGTGTGTGTGTAATGATGTAACTTGATATATGATGATATATATCATATGTATATGAGATAAGAGTTACTATTGATTAGTGATGCAGTAAATTGTAGTCTAAAGCTATATAGGCTAAAGTTAATTTTTGCAAGCTGAAAGCAGATTGACAAATAGAAGGGTTTAATGTAAATTTCTACTATTTAGAAGTAGTAATAACTAATGATTTATTATTAATGTTGTGTATTCATTTGTTTTAGTTATACTTATTTACACCCAAGAATAAGATGATCTGTGAAAAATTGGATTCTATTGAGACATGTGAACTATATACAAGAAATTCACTTCAGAATCAGTCTGATTTCTCACCTACACATGCACGGTTACAGCAGTGCACAGCAGTTCAGCATCAGTGTGATATATGTACAAAATCATTTACACGATCAAGCGATTTGACCAAACATAAGTTAATGCATTCTGGCATTAAGAACTACCAGTGCGACGTTTGTTCAAAATCATTTGCACACTCATGCAATTTGACCAAACATAAGTTGATACATTCTGGCATTAAGAACTACCAGTGCGACGTTTGTTCAAAATCATTTACAAAATTAGGCGTTTTGAACAAACATAAGTTAATACATTCTGGCATTAAGAACTACCAGTGCGACGTTTGTTCAAAATCATTTACACACTCATTCAGTTTGACCGAACATAAGTTGATACATTCTGGCATTAAGAATTATCAGTGCGACGTTTGTTCAAAATCATTTACACAATCAAGCCATTTGACCACACATAAGTTAATGCATTCTGGCATTAAGAATTACCAGTGCGACGTTTGTTCAAAATCATTTACACAATCCGGCAGTTTGGCACAACATAAGTTAATACATTCTGGCATTAAGAAGTACCAGTGCGACATTTGTTCAAAATCATTTACACGCTCATTCAGTTTGACCACACATAAGTTAATACATTCTGGCATTAAGAACTACCAGTGCGACGTTTGTTCAAAATCATTTATAGAATCAGGCAGTTTGACCAGACATAAGTTGATACATTCTGGCATTAAGAATTACCAGTGCGACGTTTGTTCAAAATCATTTACACACTCATTTAGTTTGACCGAACATAAGTTGATACATTCTGGCATTAAGAACTACCAGTGCGACGTTTGTTCAAAATCATTTACACGATCAAGCGATTTGACCACACATAAGTTAATACATTCTGGCATTAAGAAGTACCAGTGCGACGTTTGTTCAAAATCATTTACACAATCCGGCAGTTTGGCACAACATAAGTTAATACATTCTGGCATTAAGAATTACCAGTGCGACGTTTGTTCAAAATCATTTACACAATCCGGCAGTTTGGCACAACATAAGTTAATACATTCTGGCATTAAGAAGTACCAGTGCGACGTTTGTTCAAAATCATTTACACTATCAGGCCATCTGACCGGACATAAGTTAATACATTCTGGCATTAAGAAGTACCAGTGCGACGTTTGTTCAAAATCATTTACAAAATCAGGCGTTTTGAACAAACATAAGTTAATACATTCTGGCATTAAGATCTACCACTGCGACGTTTGTTCAAAATCATTTACACACTCATTCAGTTTGACCGAACATAAGTTGATACATTCTGTCATTAAGAATTACCAGTGCGACGTTTGTTCAAAATCATTTACACAATCAAGCCATTTGACCACACATAAGTTAATGCATTCTGGCATTAAGAAGTACCAGTGTAACGTTTCTTCAAAATCATTTACACGATCCAGCAGTTTGACCACACAAGTTAATACATTCTGGCATTAAGAAGTACCAGTGCAATATTTGTTCAAAATCATTTACACAGTCATGCAGTTTGACCAGACACAAGTTGATACATTCTGGCATTAGGAACTACCAGTGCGATGTTTGTTCAAAATCATTTACACGCTCAGCTGATTTGACCATACATAAGTTGATACATTCTGGCATTAAGAAATACCAGTGCGACGTTTGTTCAAAATCATTTACACAATCAAGCCATTTGACCACACATAAGTTAATGCATTCTGGCATTATGAAGTACCAGTGTAACGTTTGTTCAAAATCGTTTACACTATCCAGCAGTTTGACCACACATAAGTTAATACATTCTGCCATTAAGAAGTACCAGTGCGACGTTTGTTCAAAATCATTTACACACTCATGCAGTTTGTACCACACATAAGTTAATACATTCTGGTTAATACATTCTAGCATTAAGAAGTACCAGTGCAATGTTTGCACTAAATCATTTACAGAATCAGGCAGTTAAGTAATTGTGCGATGTTTGTACAAAAACATTTACCTGGCAAACTTACAACAGAATTAGTACATTAAGAATTATGAATGTCATTAGTAAATAAACATTAACTCTGGCATCCTCTTTGTGTCATTAATTATACATGCTACATTAAAAAAAAGTTATATTTGTTACAAATTCTTTTCTTCATTGATGATTTATCAAAGAATAAATCTATTGAAAATATGAGTTAAATTGATCTATTCTACTATTTGAGAATCATCAGTGTCAAAAAATATGTATGAAAATGTTTAAATACCCAAGACATTTTACAAAATAATGAATTAAAACTTTACCATTTTAAATGTGTAAAAATCCTCACAAAAATATTAACACAAATAGAATAATACTTGCTCTAATAAGTGGTAGTGTGATATTTGGCACAGAAAACGTGATCTTTGCAATGATGTTTAACATATGAGTTAAAATCATTATTTGTTGCATTATAGTGGGAAATTATTGATAAACGTTTTAGTCTGTAATTTGGGTTATCACAGCATGAATAAATTGATAGTTGTAGTCTACAAGTATTTGTATGATATTTATAGCAACACCTATATTTACTGTTGTGGTTCACATTTTTGTGTTGTTGGAAGAAATGTAGTGACTAGTGATATAACAGTAATCTGTATTTACAGTTTCAGTTTAAACATTCACATTTTACTAATTGTTAACAATGTCCAGTCTTAGTGTATAGTTACCCATACAGTCCTTCCAGTTTGACCAATTTTGCTTACTTCCTTGTACTATATTTATTAACATTTTTTTACATGTATTACATATGAAATAAAAATTCAAACATTACTTGATTAAAATATAACATCAATATATATATGTACACAAAGTTGCAAATAAACACTATTTTTTCATAACATCAAATTTTTATAAAAGAAAAAATCAAAGCCAACTTTTTAGAGGCAATTGACAACTGTGGCACAATGGGAACATTCTGGCGTATGTGAAGGCTTTACATCAAATGTGTTTAATACTTTACTCACTGTATTTAGAAAAACAACAATGAACATATGCTAATGATAAATGTAAAATGAAAGGTTAGAAACCATGCTGCAAACAAATTGTATCTGCTGTTTAAAAGTTGATTATATTTATGAAAGTTAAAACCAGAGTGTGTTGTCCACAATTGTATATTTGTACAAAAGTATTTTTGTGACAACTAAATCTGAGGTTTACTTATAATGTGACAGTAAAGTAAGCAAATACGTACCCTGAGATATACTTGGGCTGCATCCTCTAAGCAAAGGTATACTGCCCGACAAATTCGAGCTTTAGACTGTAAAGTGTTAATGGAATGTCTTAGTTAAGGGCATAGGTAAAGTATGAGTACTACATTTAGTTGTTCTGCCTTCATTTTAAAGCAGTTTGGAGTGTGTGTTTGTGTCCCTTTACAACCTGAAATTTTTTTTTAATTACTTTTTTCTGGTCATTTAAGCTTTATAATCGTGTTTGATAACAAACAAAATAATTTTAAATATGATCTCTTACTGGCTAACAAACACCCTCACCGTCACAAAAAATAACCACTGTGTTTATGATGCTTAGGTTTTATTAGGTTCTGGTTTATTTTGTAAAAGGTAAATAAAAATAATGATAGAATATGAAATTATCAAATTTATTGACAATAAACTTTCTGAAAAATAGAAGCATAGTATATTACATGATCAAATGAGCAAAGTTTAGATCTCAAACCTATTTATTTTGATGAACTAGCTTAAAACAGGTTTTTGTTTCGATAGGCAAAGGTAGGTCTTACATTTTTCACACATGATGTTGCTTCTGCTCTTGCAGTCTTCCATGCGACAAGCTGTGGGTGCTGCGATGTCAACTATTTGCAAGTGCCCATAGCTGTGCCCAGATCTCTTATCTGCAACAGGCATTTTCATGGGTGGATTGTAAAATATAGACTGTATTACTCCTGGTTCCTCATCACCTGATTCTTCTGATTCACTCAAAACAGCATTTGCTGGCGAAAAGTCAGCAAATCATGTACTCGTTTGCATGGAACTTTGTTGGACTTTGCATCTCTTATGTATAGCATCCAGGAATTTACAACTGAGCAATCCAAAAAGTGAAGGATAACCTTCCATGTCCATTTTCTTGTCCTGGAAAAGATACGGTAGTATTCCATCAGTTTATTAAATACGTGGACTCCTGCTAAATATTTATTGTAATTTCTCACAACAGCAGGACAGGGGACATCAAATGTTGATTTTCCTTCTTTGACCATCATCACATTTTCAGAGGGTGTTGATCCAAAACAGGTAGGAGCCATTAATACTTTCTTTGCATCTTGCCACTCAACAAGAACATTTTTATTTTCCAAAACATATTAATTACATTGTCCTGTTTCCAAGTGACAATATTCTTCTGTGCATACTTCTCCACAAACAAGGTTTCCCATGATTGCGCCAGAACCTTTGAGCCCAATGGATGAAAGCTTTTCTAGCAATGGGACTGAGGTGAAGTACCTGTAAAAAAAATCAAACCTTTGTGGGGGTATAGTTCTCATGAGTGTCATCACCACCGATAGCCCAAACCCTAGTTCAGGATTTAACAATTCTTTAGTGTGTCCTGGTAAAATTCAAAATCTATTACTAACCCAGAAGAAGCTGTAATTATAAAAATCTTGAAACCAACAGGCCGAGGCTTGTTTTTCACAAATTGTCTAAAAGGGCACCTCCCAGTAAAAGGGGTCATTTACTTATCTATGCTGTAGATTTGAAAGTCATGAGGCAAAACGCATAGACATGTTTTTAATGGCATCAAAGGTCAGTTGTATTTTCCATAGTCGGTTTGTTTCTTGTCCTTCAGGATTTGCAGTATCTACTAAGTGAAAAAGATTCCTTAGCATTAGAAATCTATCTCGAGACGAACTCAGATACACATGACAAACTATAACCTCTTTGCCAGTACAGTCGCAGATGTGAAAAATGGAAACATCCCATGAGAAGATTCAGTGCAATAAAAATATTTATCTCTTGAACATTAGTTTACAGACAGTCCTACGGTTTATACTGCAACGATACAGCCATATGCTGTATTCAGCATTGATTTAAATAAATGTAAAATTATTATAAGTTTGGGGTAAGTGGACATGTCTGGGATTGTAAAAATGTTTCATTGTTATACTAGGGGAGAAATTAACCTGTTTTAACAGGCAAGGAACAACTGCTCGATTGTATGTGTGTTGCGCGTGTATCTTGTGTGTGTTGGTGATGCATGTACAGACAGGAATTCCAGCAACCCTCCCCAATTAATTACTAAAATAATTTTAATTCACTGTGTAAAAAGTAATTAGTGTATAAACAAACAAAAGGCACCAAAGTGTGTGTAAATTTTATAGTTATCCACAGTAAGAAAATGACGTTAGTAGGACACACTACGCAAAGTCAGTGCGAAATAAGTGTGCCAAAAATACGCAAATTACACGAAGACGCTCAAATTACTAGGGGTAACCCAAAAGTAAGGTCTCCAAAGGACTAGAGCCGCAGGGAAATATTTTGGGAGGCAGTTGGCAGCACTGCTGTGTGCGGCCATCTCCCCTCTTTCAAACAAGCGGTCGTTGAGCTCGCTCGGTCGATTAGTCTTGGCTTGGCAGCCGTTAAGAATGGAGCTCCCAATCGCTGTTCCCGCCAAGTGCGGACTTCGCGAAGTCATTCGATTTCTTAACGCAGAAGGTGTCAAAAACGTCCGCAAGTGGTGTAGAGAGTTTAAAGCTGGTCGTACAGAAATTCATGATGACGAAAGAAGCGGGAGACCGTCAGTGTCAGACGAGACGATCAGGAAACTTGAAGTCGTGCGTGAAGATCGGAGGATCACTATCCACGAGCTCTCTTGTTTCCTTCCTGACGTTTCGAAATCCCCCATTCAGAGGATTGTGACTGCAAAGTTGAAATATTGGAAAGTGTGCGCAAGGTGGGTTCCACGAATGCTCACAGAAGACCACAAACGGCAACGCGTCGAAGCTGCCCGTGAATTTCTTGAGCGCTATGCAGACGAAAGAGACTTTTTGAATTCCATTGTCACAGGTGACGAAAAGGGTTCACCACTTCACACCTGAATCCAAACGACAATCACTTGAGTGGCGGCATCCAACTTCGCCAAGGCGGCGAAAATTCAAACAAACAGTCTACCGGCAAGATCATGGCGACTGTGTTTTGGGATCGGAAAGGTGTATTGTTGATCGATTTCATGCCTACTGGGACCACAATAAACGCAGACGCATATTGTGAGACACTCAAAAAACTCAAACGGGCGATTCAGAACCGGAGAAGAGGAATGCTCACCAAGGGCGTGTCCATTCTTCACGACAATGCTCGCCCTCATGTCGCCCGCGCAACCGCCGATCTTCTGAACCAATTTGGATGGGACATAATCACCCACCTCCCCTATAGTCCGGACTTGGCACCTTGTGACTAACATTTGTTTACACATTTGAAAGAACATTTGGGTGGAATGCGATTCGACGACGATGACGAGGTCAAACTCTATCTCAATGACATGGCGGCGAGTTTCTATGACACTGGCGTACTAAAACTGCCACAGGGGCTCGAAAAATGCATTGAACGTAACGGCGATTATGTTGAAAAATAGTGTGTTCTTATGCTTCACAACCATGTAAAAAGTTTTGATAATACATTTTTTTTCTATTTTAAAAAAATATGGAGACCTTATTTTTGGGTTACCCCTCGTAATACAGTGAGTGCTTAATCAAATTATCTATGATTTGTGCTATCTCAATTCCGTACAAAACATTGCCATTTAAAAATTAATATATGAAAAGGTTCGGGAGTGGGGGCTATCATGTGATCTCCAGGTCTCTACAGGATAATTTCTGAACCAACAGGTGCGGAATCTTGAGAAGGTATAAATTGAGGGTTCGATTGGAAGTCCTACTCTTCTTTTCAAAACACAGTTGCAGTCGGACACGCTGTCGGTCGGCAGAACAGTTTCATTTTGTTATAAGTCTCATCTACGAATGAATAAAGACGTTCAGTAATTGTTTACACTAGTACGGGAAACGTAGAGTACCGGGACCATTTAAGTCAGCAAAAGTATCTACAGAGAAGCTACAAAGAGCGACGCGACCGAGGTACTGGACATTAGGAGACGCCGAACAAGATCCACCTCGCAGCCGATATTAATTCTCTGGGATGGACCACACATTGCTGGAGAACGACGCTGGACTCTGGACATATCCAGGACCACGCCAAGCCAGGAGTAACGGTAATCCAACGCTGGACCCCATCAATAAGTCGTAAGATCATCAAAACTCAAGGTGACATGCATAATGCATTTATAAATGAAGAGCTCATAAAGACTATATAAAGAGACAATGAATCAAAACAAAAAAGTTTATAGTTAGGTAAATAATGTAATAGAGTCTTATGTAAATGTTTTAGTCGTAAGAATGAGCGATCGCATTGTCGGGATAGCGAGTGGAGGTGTGGTACTAGGTCTTAAATCAACTCTTCAATTAATTGCTCTTCACTTAAAGTTTATTAACATTCTTCTTAACTAGTGAGCTATTACAGCTTCTATCGAGAACATTTCTAAATGAACTCGTGTTCAAACGAATAGTCAGTAATTCATGATAAACTCTACTTCAAATGATTGAGTTTTCTTTCAACAGTTAATAAATCATAATGAATTCTAATTCAAACGATGGAGTTTTAATAAACAAATAGTATATCATAATACTTTTACATAACCAAGTAGTGACTCTGTTTTACTCTCAAAAAGATTCTAAGTTCCATAAGACCAAAAGATTCTAAGTTCAATAAGACTTTGAAATTTTACATGTTTCTTAAGTCAAGTATTTGATAAGTCTGCGAACAGTAGTTCACTCACCAATTAGAAGATAACACATTGTAGTAGAGAAGTGTTCTGGCTGAACGAGCGTACGGTACACGGGCCGCAACTGTATAGCGTATGACCGGAAGATCGAATGATCCTCTTTGCGGTCAGGACTCGGGTATTTATTGAAATCTGGGGCAGTATGTCTCCACGTGCGCCCTTGAAGTTGTTTACGCAAAACTTGATGGTTGACGTAATATCCAGATAGGTGATGGACAGATGTGGCGTTAACGCTCGTCCGAAAAGGAAGTGTTGTGGCTCTGGTTTGGCAGACAACAACTGAGAGGACAGATATGATGTGATAATTAACCGCTAGATGCTGGCGCGTGTATCCGGGTTGATAGGCCTTGGATTTGACATGTACACTGATTGAATTGCGTCTTGGCGAGCATCTGCGTCTCAAATAAAGAAAACAAAAGGAAATAATAAAAACAGAAGTGGCTCGTGGGAGGCCTGGGCACTACATCACACCTCCCTTTAGAAAAGAGGTAAGTACTTCCGTACTTGGCTCTTTTACTAAGGACCTCAGAGTCTTCTCTTGGTATGTTTACAATTCTCTTTAGTTCAGAGCGTTTTTCTTTATCTCCAAGCATTATATGGTTAATTGCAAAATGTATTAATTCATTAACACCTTGTTAATGTGGTAATATTCACTTAAGCCTACTATCATCATATATATTAACATCATATTATTCCATAATATCCATATACCAATAATTATATAGTAATAAATCATCATAGTATTATTCATGGTAACAATAATAATCATCATAATCATAAACATAGTACATCATCATCATTGGTTCATTGCACATGTAATACATTACAATACATATAATAAAACATACTTCATCTATATCAAATAGAACATAAGTAATCTAATACATCAATAAATTCATAAACTCATAAAATAAACATTACAATTGGTGAATGGCTAACAACCTCTTCTTAATGCGGTTAAGCGAACAATAATACGATTTCGTAATATAGTATTGAATAATGAATGAATGAGATGGCCTCGCTCATAGATAGCACCGGTTATTGCGGCAAGATAACAGGTCATCAGCCGGTGGCCTGTCAGCTGAGTACTTGCTTCCAACCACACCGTCGGCGTATGGGTGAGCTCGTCTCATCGATATCCTTAATCTACGTTGCCCCTCTAGCACTACCTTATAATTATGTCACTTTTTTCTGTCTTTGTCACTTTTGGCTGTGGCACCTTTTGTATGTGTATATATATATATATGCATTTTTACATTTAATTTTATATTTTAATTTACAGCTCACTGAGTGTTTTGTCTCTCTCTCTTCCCCATATCCACTGTCTGTGTGCTTTGCTATTTACTACATTGTTACATTGTTTACTTATACATTTATACATTTACGTATACATCTATACTCTTTGTCTTGTGTTGTCAGGTTACATTTACTGTTAATTTAAATTTTGAATTTTGCTGATTGCTACTTTTTAGTATCTGACACAAAAACCTACTAAGAAGAAATATCAGACACAGCTAGGAACCCGTGGTTGCCATCCACGTACTCACCAGGTGTGAGCCCTTGGGTTTATTACTCAATTAAACACTTTATACACACAATAGTGCGTTACTGAGGGTCTTTCTAGGCCACTGTCACTATCATCTGGTTAGTCGTGCACTGCACTGGGTACCGTGCGACGGATGTAGACACGAGGGGTCGACACCTCCTCGAGGGTTTGTTCCTCCTCTGGTTGCGCTGGCGTCGGCCGGTACTCTCCTCGAAAATCCTCCTCAGGTGGGATTAAGCAGCACCGCCGGGTCAGTCTGATGAGTTGCTTGCATATGATGGCGCGTTGCCATATCACCAGTATTATGGTGAAACACGTGATTAGTCCGATGGTTCCATGTACGAACCATTGGAGTCTGACAGTCTCATGTTGTAGTCTCTCCGCCCCGAGTCGTTCCAGTTCTGCAGCTATGAGGTCTACAGTTACTTGGTCTGTCTTGCGCTGACGCAGCGTCGTCATTACTGCCTCTAAGTCCTTGAATTGGTTGGTTTGGTTATATGTTTGGAAGACCGTTTGTTCTCGGTCAGTGAGGATTGTTGGGAAGTCGGGTGTGACGACATGTTCAGGTTCCAAGGTCATTTTAGTCCGTCCATGAGTATAAGGAAATAGCTCAAAGGAATCGGAATGAAGGTGACAATGCCTGGTATTATTTAGTATACCGGTACCTTTGATGACCTCCGTTCTCACAGTGTTGTTGGCTGGACAGTTCCAGGTGACTCTGGTAGGCTGCGGAAGACTGTATATCCACAGGTTCTCAGAAGGATCTCTGTAGAACACTGGCACCGTGAAGTCTAGTAGTACTTGTCTCGTACAGTGCGAGATGATCTTCTCCGTCTCGGCGAAGAACAGCGAGTACACACACGAAGTGTTACTCCTCCTGTAGAGTGGGTAATCTGCAGGACATACTTTAAAATACTGAGTACTTTCACATTGCAATAGGTGGTGTACTGTTGGCAGACCATAAATTTGACGATCTTTTGATAAAATTAAGTAATCAGAGTCAGTACTTAGTTTTACAAACTTTTGCAATCGTTTTTCATAATATGGTAACTGTTTTACATTGTATAGCTCAAAGTATCTATTTTCAGCTTTTAGTGGAATGTCTACTATTAGCTTAATCGTGTTTTTGATAGCTACTGCATGAACTTTCGCAATCTGGTAGTATACGTACATGTCATTGACATTCGTTCCTGCCAAAAGGGTTGATCCAGCTGGTAATTCGGAATTTACTTCTTGTAAGATTTTAGCTAATTCATGCGGTTTTACAAAGATTGAACTAAGACGGTTTTTAGAAGTAGTATCTAAAGCAAGTTGAGTCTGGGTTATCTCTCTTTCTATAGTATTTATAGATAAATCTATTTCTCTAAATAAGGATGATAATTTATTCGAATATTTAATCTCATTTTTTAGTTGATCTATTTCTCCCCACAATGTAGTGTTCACTATAGTCACGTTTAACAAGGCTTGTTTTGCTATTTCGGCGGTGCGTATGATAGCTTGCGTGTTCTCTTGGACATCTTGTCTTAGATCCTTTATGTATGAGAATAGTTGTTGACTGTTGTGGATGACGTTCTCCTGGGTTTTGTCCAAGTGTTCCAGTTTCTTTGTTATCTCTTCGAGGTCGTTATTGTCCATTGTGCCGAACAACATCTTCATACCTGAGCCGATTATATTTATAGCACCTCTTCTGTTTCGTTTGGTATGTGGCATAAGAAGTTCAAAGTTACTTAATTTTTCTCTTATATTGCTGGTTATTTCTCGGAATCTGACTAATTCAGCCCACGGAACAATTCTACTTATAACGGTATCGTTCTTGTATGTTTCAAAATGGTCATTCAATTTATCCATCTGTTGTAAAGCGGTATCGTATTTTTCGAAACTGGCAGTGATTATTAAAGTCCATTTGTCATCACTTACTATCAGATCGCTTTCCTTAATGAAGACAATTCCCTTGTTTATTTTCATTATTTCGTGTAATGCGCATTTTCCCATAAGAAGGGTTATTATTGCCGCATGCCATGTCAAAGCTGTAAAGGAAACAATAATAATGTATCAGCCGTTGAATCATTTGCATATATACATTATGTATGAACAACATTATACAAGTTTTACATTTCTCTCTGTCTTGGACGTAAATTGTACGCTGGCGCGTCGGCGTTTCCTGGTGGATCTGGTGACAGAGTTACATCAGGTTCATAATCTGAATCTCTAGCGTGCTCACTGACTATGGTATCATCTTCACTGTCAGTGGCTGGTGCGTCGGTATCTATTGACTCCACTGTGATTGGTATCTGTCGGCCAGTTACTGGAATAATTAATTCATCTTCGCAGTTTGACTCGCTTTCAAGGCCGGTGATGCCGGTAGGCGGTACTTCCGCGTGTGGGTCGTTTGGCGTATCAGCGCTCTGTTGCGGTTTCCGTCTTGTTGATTTTGGGTGTTTATCGCTTGTCGTGGCTTTCTTCAACCGGTTTACATGTATCACAGCAGTTGTATTTTTGTCCAAATATATTTTATAATTAAGTTCACTTATCTTTTCAGCAATTTCGTATGGTCCTGATCATGGTTTGCCAAATTTTCTCTTGGGAGTTTTCTTAACTGCTGGATTAAAGATAAACACTTTATCGCCCACTTCGTAATTAATTGTTTTACTTTTCTTATCATATCGCTGTTTGTTCACTTGTCTTGCGTTTTGTGTGCTTTTTATGGCAATTTCTCGAGCTTCTTTTAGTTTATTTGCTAATGACTGCATGTGGTCAGTTGTATCTTCTGTATTTTCACCTACGTGTCGTACGTCTAAATCATCGTCTAAGGGTAAGTTCATTTTATCCCCGTAAAGTAATTCATGCGGACTATAGCCTGTAATTGAATGTTTTGTACTACGGTACGCCATCATTGCGTAAGGTACGTATTCGTCCCAATCACTAGCATATCTATTGACATAATGTGACATCATATCGACAATTGTTCTATGAAGTCTTTCAAGTAATCCATTTGTTTGCGGATGATAGGGGGTAGTTTGAATTTTCTTAATTTTTAACAATCTACACGTTTCCTTGAATAAGGTTGATACAAAGTTTCGACCTTGGTCAGTTAATAATTTCTTGGGTACTCCGTGTCTAGTAATAATACCTTTTACAAATACTTTGGCTACTGTTTCACTGGTTTGATCGGGTATGGCAAACGCTTCACAGTATCGTGTTAAATAGTCAATGAAGGTTAGAAGATATTTGTTTCCATTTTTCGTTGTTGGTAACGGGCCTACTATGTCGAGTGACACAAGTGCAAACGGTTTTTCAGCTGGTTTAATAATACCCATTGGAGCGACTTTGTAGTCTGTAGTTTTTCGTTGATTGCATGCCAAACAATTAGTTATATAGTCGTGCACATCAGTCTTTATTGTAGGCCAATAATATCGTTCTTGTAGTATAGCTAAAGTTCTTTTAATTCCTTGATGTCCAGAAAACGGTGTATCGTGGTGCTGTTCTATTACTCGGTTAACTAGTGTTTTTGGTATTACTAATTGATTACTGCTGGGGGTACGTCTGTAGATTAGACCGTCGACGTCTGTAAAGTATGGTTCGTCAATACTTTCTTTATTCGTTCCTCTGTTTACAACGTTGGTACAGAACTGGTCATTCTGTTGTTCGTTCAATATTACTTCTCGCGAAAGGTAGGGAATCGTTACTTTGTTTACGTGTCTGCTTAGTGCATCACAATTACTATGCTTTTTACCAGGTTTATGCTGGACTTCGTACTCGAACTCGGACAGTCGTAATGCCCATCTAGTTAGTCGAGAAGAAGGATCTTTTAAACTAAGCATCCATCTCAAGGCGGCATGATCTGTTATAGCGATAAATTTTCGTCCGTACAAATAACATCTAAAGTATTTAGTGGCCCAAACTAAGGCTAGAAGTTCTCTTTCAGTTACAGAATAATTTCTTTCGGCTTTACTTAGCTGACGACTTGCGTATGCGACAGGATGTTCGTGACCATCTTGCACCTGAGATAAGACTGCACCTACGGCGGTAGCTGAAGCATCGGTTGCTAATCGAAATTCCAAAGAGTAATCAGGATATCGGAGAATCGGTTCGGTTTGTAATGCTTGCTTTAGCGTAGTGAATGCTGTATTCTGAGCTTCGGTCCACTTGAACTCTACTGATTGTTTAGTTAGTTCGGTTAGTGGTTTTGCGAGACTGGCGAAATTTGGAATGAACCTACGATAGTAACCTACTAATCCCAGAAATGCTCTAACGTCACGCACAGTTTGCGGTTCGGGGTAACCCTTTACGGCTGATATTTTCTTGGGATCCGGTTTTACTCCCTCACTTGTTACAATGTGTCCCAAATATTCTACTTTTTCTTCACCAAAATCGCATTTGCTTATTTGCATGTACGGATTGGCTTTTTCTAATCTTTCAAATACTTTTTCGAGTCAGGTCGCATGACTGACTATATCCGGGCTGAACACAATAATATCGTCAAGGTATACTAATGCTTCTATTCCGGTAATTCCTGTTAGCACGCTGTCCATCAAGCGTTGAAAAGTGGCGGGTGCATTCTTCAAACCAAACGGCATACGGTTGAACTCAAAATGGTAACCAGGAATTGAAAAGGCTGTTTTCTCCTTATCATCGTCATGCATCTGTACTTGGTGGTATCCGCTCGCTAAGTCAATGGTTGTGAAATATTTACTTTTACCTAAACAATCTAATGTTTCCGTTATATTCGGTAGGGGATACGCATCACCCTTCGTTACGGCGTTGAGAGCTCGATAATCTACACAAAACCTATGTTTAAGAATTCCATCGGAACCTACCTTCTTAGGTACTACTACAACAGGAAAATTATACGGAGAGTCAGATGGTGATATGATGTTCTTTCTCAACATATCGTCTATCTGCTCTTGCACAGTTGACTTCAAGGCTTCAGGTAATCGGTACGGCTTTTTCTTAATCGGAGGCTGATCTCCAGTGTATATTCGATGTTTTACTCCAGTTAAACATCCTTTATTCCCTGTATCTTCCCCAAATAATTTCGCATATTTCATTAACACAGGATACAATACATCAAAATCTATTTTACTCAAATGACTCAATTTCTTACGTATGACTGGCTCCAAGCAGTCAACACTTACGCGCGCAATATTAACACTTTTTCTATGTTCTATATTTTCTCTATTTTCATCTGTATGCTCACCTGCAGCACTAGCGGTGGCCGAGACATCGTCTCTAGGTTGCGGGTACTCTTCCGCCAACCCCAACAAAATACCTTTTTGCAGCTCTACGCTTTCTTTGCTGCAATTTACTACTTTTACTACGACACTTTTGTCGCGACTATTTACTTCACTTAAAACACGAGCCACGCATATGCCCTGTACGTCGAGCTCACGAGGTTCTACTAGGACAGTGGAAGGTAAGGTTTTACATATCCGGTCACCTGAGCGACTGATTAAGCTACCGCGAGTGATAAACTCACTCATTGGTGGCAGACTCTGAGAGACAGAATTAACTACTCTCCAAACAGGCTGTGATTTAGGGGTTATCAGAGCTGGCAAGTGTTCACAGGTTTCCAGGTGATCAGTCTGTAGCCCATGAGTTTTTCTGGTGAAGATTGTATTATCTCCACGAAGGCCTAACTCAATTTTACAACACCTATTTTGACACTGCAAATATCCTTCTCCTAATTTCAGCGAAATTTTGAGTCGTTTCATAATATCTAGTCCCAGTATCCCATCATATGCGGCTAAAAAGTCTCCGCTTACTACCAAAAAGGTATGTCGAATTATCATACAAGCCGTTTTACCAATTTTTATATCAATGTCTTGCTCACCGATAATAGATAACTTTTCCCCCGTTATTCCCTGAGCCGTTAAACTAGTTTCGTGTATGGCACGTCTACTAAGCCCTCTCTTAATTATCGAAACGCTGGATCCGGTATCGACAATGAACCTCCATACCTGATTATGTGCTGTAATATGAACAACTAAGTCAGTCGATGGAGTCTCACTACAGGAGCAATTCTTGATTACTACTGAGTTTCCCAGTTCGACGAGTGCGTGCCTTCCCACGCCGAACTCTTTTCGTTTGGGGACTTCTGTTTCTTGCGACACTCACGTGCAAAGTGCCCAAACTCGTTACATGAGTAACATTTTACTTGGGACTTCCTATCTGACCTATTGGTATTTCTATTATTGGTCCCGTTACGGTAACGATTGTTGTCATTTTTATTTATATCACGATCGCGGGTTTCCGTCTGGGTTCTATCTCCCTTGTTATCACGAGAACGACAGTTCCTAGCTATATGGCCTTGTCCCTGGCATTTGTAACACGTCACCGCGGTTAGAAATATATTCTTATTATTATTCGGTGCTCGCTCATAGCGATGCTTATCAGCCTCGGCGGCAGCGACGGTCAAGGCGATTTGTATTGCCTCTTGCAGTGTGTCCGGTAACCTATATTTGACTTGTTGGCCTGGTACACCATATAGGCCATTAATAAAAGCAGCTAGCATACGCCGTTCACCGTCCGCATTGAGTATGCGTTGTTCGTTCGGGTTATCTACCTGTAAAATGGTCTTTTCGGCCAATACCCGACATCGGTCAGCGAAAGCTTCAACGCCTTCGTCACGGCGCTGTCTAACGTTCTGCAATGCGGTGTAGTTATATTGATCAAGTTTCTTTATCTTGAACCGGTCAAGGAATAAGTTTACTAGCTCGTCATACCGCAAGTCTGGCTTTCGAAAGTCTGGGTTGGAATTATAATACAGTGAGGCCGGACCGCGTAATTTAATAGCGACGATGCGTATTTTGTCCTCCTCGCTCCAATTACCTAACGCGGCTGCGTCGTCGATTCGCCGGAAAAATGCCGAAACTGGACCATCCCCCCGATAATTCTCAACTAAATTTACTAACGACAAGTCTTTAACTATGGGCGTAGCTACGGGTGTAGCCGAAGAGGCGGCAGTCGTTTTAGATTTATCCGTCATTGTTCTGCTGCTAGTGTCACTTCCACAAGGTTGTGTTTAAATAGCAATACAACAAGCTTTCGTAACCACCGTGAAACAATACAGTAATGAGAAAAACTATCACAAGTATAATCCCTAATACAATAGAACACAAAAATTCCCAAATACTCATTAAATTCGTTTAAATTCAATCTCAATTTTTATTATATTAACTCTTACAACGTTAGGTTCATTACTAAACCCGTTTATATGTTTTTCAACAATTCTTTGCAATAAATTTCTCAACAAAGTTTCACATCCCTCTAATAATACATCAGGGTCACTTATTGGCAAGTAGTAAATTCCAGATTGGCTGGTCATTACTTTCTAGGTTCGTCGTAAATATGTGTTTGTGGTTTCGCAATTGAAGGCACCGTACACGGTAAATTTTGCGTCGCGTGTTCGTAATAAACGGTAATGACACCTACTCTAGTGCCTACCTTCATAAACAATTCTGGGCTTAAACTAGGACGTACATTGACATTTGACACACTACTACTGCTAGCACCGAAAGGTCTAAACACTTCCATACATTGGTCGTTCGTGTCACTAACTTTCGTTTTCTTACTACCCATATATAAATACACAAATTGCGAAAATTCAGGTCAATAACTAGTACCAGTACCACTTACAACTCCACTTGTAACAAATAGGGGTTTGCTACTACAATGATGTCGTGTGTCTGTGAAATAAAAATTACGTCTTTAGATTTTTCTTTGTCTACTAATTCTTTATTAATTGACAGCAACCAGTCATTTAAACTGAGATAAAATTTATCTGATCTGAGTGGCTGTAGAGGATGCCCATGACGATAAATGTAACTAGCTTCTTTAAAACGAATACTATTAAATTGAACTAATCCCAAAATGGCAATAAATCGGCCTCTAATTCTTTTATCACTTAAAAATTTCTGCAATCCGACATCATTTTCAAACAAAGACTCCCATGCAAGTTTTACTACCATGACAAAGTGGGTACGTCTAACCCCGTAAAAGAGTTAAACAAGTACAATACAAACTTAAAGTATTAAGTACTATCCCACACTTCTGACACCAAAATATGTCGGGATAGCGAGTGGAGGTGTGGTACTAGGTCTTAAATCAACTCTTCAATTAATTGCTCTTCACTTAAAGTTTATTAACATTCTTCTTAACTAGTTAGCTATTACAGCTTCTATCGAGAACATTTCTAAATGAACTCGTGTTCAAACGAATAGTCAGTAATTCATAATGAACTCTACTTCAAATGATTGAGTTTTCTTTCAACAGTTAATAAATCATAATGAATTCTAATTCAAACGATGGAGTTTTAATAAACAAATAGTATATCATAATACTTTTACATAACCAAGTAGTGACTCTGTTTTACTCTCAAAAAGATTCTAACTTCCATAAGACCAAAAGATTCTAAGTTCAATAAGACTTTGAAATTTTACATGTTTCTTAAGTCAAGTATTTGATAAGTCTGCGAACAGTAGTTCACTCACCAATTAGAAGATAACACATTGTAGTAGAGAAGTGTTCTGGCTGAACGAGCGTACGGTACACGGGCCGCGACTGTATAGCGTATGACCGGAAGATCGAATGATCCTCTTTGCGGTCAGGACTCGGGTATTTATTGAAATCTGGGGCAGTATGTCTCCACGTGCGCCCTTGAAGTTGTTTACGCAAAACTTGATGGTTGACGTAATATCCAGATAGGTGATGGACAGATGTGGCGTTAACGCTCGTCCGAAAAGGAAGTGTTGTGGCTCTGGTTTGGCAGACAACTGAGAGGACAGATATGATGTGATAATTAACCGCTAGATGCTGGCGCGTGTATCCGGGTTGATAGGCCTTGGATTTGACATGTACACTGATTGAATTGCGTCTTGGCGAGCATCTGCGTCTCAAATAAAGAAAACAAAAGGAAATAATAAAAACAGAAGTGGCTCGTGGGAGGCCTGGGCACTACAGCATTTAGATAAATATAGAAAAAAAGTTTAATTTTGAGATAGTATTTTTGTTTTTTATCAAAGAAAAATAATTTAAATGATTTGATATTTGCATTTTGTAGAAAAGAATAATTTAAATTTTGAATATGAAACAAATCCCAGTCTAAGAGTAATTAATATAATTTTTAATTTATTTAAAAAAACATTGGTATAGACTGAGCAAGCTGAGGTCAGATCTGATTTAAGTGAATTCAATTAAAATAAAACTTAATTACATTTAGATTTATTTTTTTTATTAAATCAATTTGAATAAATGTCTAGATTAAGATTATTAACATGTCTAGATGTACAGTAAGAGTTTTAAATGTGTGTAACACCGTATAGCTTAAGAGATAAACACTTAATAATGAGTGATATCTTGATCGGAGATTATTAACAATGTTTTATAATTTATAATGAATGTACTCTTATTACAGTTACACCTAGTATCATTATACAACCTGCATACATAAAAGGTATCGTAATACATATTGGTGAATTGTGCAGCTTGTATATAAAACTCTTCAGTAACATAGTCCTTGAAATATTCACTTGGCAGTCTCGTAGATTTGAATTCTGTATAAGCAGACAAAGAAAACGGAGTTTAGGAACGTTGCTTGAAACAGTTTTGAATAAATAGCCTAAATATAAATATAAAATAGCTCACCTGCAATGAAGAGGGAACCAAAGGCCCAGGGAATGGTTTACTGTTGACCACTCCTTTCTTCGATTCCTGGCTCTAGGAACTTACAATCTGAATGACAGGATCAACCAGTACAGACAGGGTTGGATGGATCAGGCAGGTGCAAAGATACATGAGGACAGACTGTCTAAGCAACTGATGTTTCATCTTCCTAGGGGAAACCACAACATAAGACAGAAGGAAATGTCCAATCCTTGAATATATAGCAGACTGTAAGTTCAAAAGCCTGAAGAAGAGGAAGGAGTATTGAAATAAGAGCAATAGGTTGATAGGATTCAGTTTACCTACAGTGTGCGAGTTACCAAGAAAAATGAATTGGTGATGTTTACAACTATATGTCGCATGAGGGAGAGTTTTGGCTAGAGGCAATACAAAGGTTCTTGGTTACTTTATTTCTTAAGAAAACAAAACTATCTGATTCTGAAAATTTAGAAATAATGCTGTACTGCGATAACTGCGGTGGTCAGCAAAAAATTAAGTTCATAATATCTGTGTATTTGTATGCTGTAGCAAACTTTAAAATAAAATCCATAACTCATAAATTTTTAGTGAGGGGGCATACTCAGAATGAAGGAGATGCAGCACATTCAGTGACTAAAAAAAATATAAAGGGACAAATATGAAGTACTTCCTACTTCATATCTGAATTGCTGTGCAACCTGTGAGAGGGTAAACATAAATGTAGATGCTTTATTTTCACAACTGATTTCTAATTACTGTGTTAAGAATATTTCTTGTTATATCTTTTCATTGTTTAATTGGTTCATTACAGTTGTAATGAACAAATTATATTATATTACAACATTCTATTTTGTAATTTTTAAGACTTCTTTAAAGAATATGATTTTTTTATATTAGAATTCAGTGGACAAATTTTCGTCATTATTAACCTATTCAAGAAGTGACATTTCAGCTACACCAACAGGCAGTTGGTAGGGAACAGGCATTTTGCCAGCTGTCCTCAGTTTAAATACTAATTAAAATATTACAACTGAAATAATAATAAATAATCTATGTATTGAGTGATAGACAGTTTTTTTTAAAGTATTTACATAATTTATTTTAAGTTACTTATATACTCTAAAGTACTATCTATTGTGCTGAACTGCGTTCAGCTTTTAAAACCCGCGCGTTCTCCACCGCATTTAAAACTCGCACGACTGCCACTGCTTAGGGATCACGCGTAGGCGAGCGAAGTGAGTGAGTCAGAGTCTATTTGTCAAGAGCGGCGATGATATCGGTTCGTTCCCGCACAGCTGATTTTTGGTCCCACAATGACTGGCATGTTTTAGAGTTCGTAGTTAGAGTACGCAGTTGATACTGTCTCATTTCTCATCTAACCCTTGACTGAAGCGTTTCGGGACTGGCGGCTTGATCTGTCTTTGTTCGTTTACTTCTACTAGTATGGAAGCTTAATTCTAGAGAGTCCCAGGGTTCTCGGACAAGCCGATTAAGGGGTGTTGGAGGATGACCTTCCATCTGTCATCCTCCCATGCAGAGAAAAAGATCTAAGCTCCTCGACGCCGCCAGTCATGAACAGCCCAACAGATGAGGATGCAGCTCCAGAAGTAACCCTTACTGTCATCAGCTGTGTATCTGAACCACATGCCTGGATAAAACCTAAAATTGGAAAACTCAGGTGCGATCTTTCAGTATTATATCATTTCTTCTGACATTTACTTTCCTCCAGTTTAATCTGCAGAAACCATGTGAAAACAGACTTATAAATTGTAAACTCATGAAACATTAACCTGTAAAGTTTGGTGTGAACATGCATCAGGCATGTGTGAAACTGTAGTCTGGTTTTGTAAGATAGTATCCCATACTGAATTGATTGTGGTTTTACATTATTCAAATACTTTTGATACACTCATGTAAAGGAGGAATACACACACACACACACACACACACACACACACACACACACACACACACACACACACACACACACACACACACACACACACACACACACACACACACACACACACACACACACACACACACACACACACACACACACACACACACACACACACACACACACACACACACACACACACACACCCACACACACACACACACACACACACACACACACACACACACACACACACACATATCTGAGTAACTTAAATTCAAAGTCACATGAACACTGTTTAAATATAGCTGGGTATGAGAGGGTGATACGAGTCCCCTTATGTAGCTTTTCAATCTTACATAATCTAGTGGGATAGATGATTAACCTACATATTTCGGGGATATGAATCTTAAAACGGGTTAAACGAATTCTTAATTCTGTCTTGATGATTTCTTCCTGAGTACACCGATACTGGAACTGGGTTCATTATGAATTGCTGTTATCATACTTTACAGGGGACATTGGGTTATTTTTGGATGAATTGATGTTACACCTTGGGGAGATATTGATGTTGTGTTACCAGCAAGGGGGTTTCACCCAAGATAATTACTTGAATTAATTGTGGGTAGTATGTGTATGTTAATGTGTTGTGGTATATGTTGTAACGTTACATAACCCGGTCCCAATAAATTAAATCATGTAAGAACATAAAGGTCAGAAATGGGTAACCTATAACTAGCTCTAAATTAAAGTATATCACTAAACAATATAAACAATTCGAGTGATATACAGTGACAATGTGAGTTATAGTGTACCCATTGAGGTACAAAGTGAAAGTGAAGGTAACTTATTACAGAATTGTGCTGTAGGTTTGGGAATTATAAAACTATGATAGTAGACTATAATGCTACTACGATATTAATTGATGACTCGTTGGGCACTTGGTGAAACATATTAATACAAAGGTTTTGTAAAATATATAAAAACACTTGGTAAGTTTCACAAATTTTGGTAAATTTGTGAAACTTACCAAGTGTTTTTATATATTTTACAAAACCTTTGTATAATGCTACTAACTGATTCTGTATTTTTATTAATTTATTGTAATATTTATATTGTGTAGACAACCAATTGTAATACCTAAGTTCATGTTATATTTTTTCAAATATTTGTGTTATAATATAATATAACCCAGGGTTCGTTTTAAAAAAAAAAAACATAAAAAGTTTAAATATCAAAGGATAATAAAAAATTAAAATAATTCTATATGAGGGAAATGGCAACAGGAAGTAGTGCAGTGTAGGAATACTATGAGAGATTAATAAATACTATATAAATTCATTTAGAGATAATAAAAAATATTAAATACTTATATACCAGGTCATAAGAAAATGAACAGAAACCTCTTATGTACAACAAATTGGTAAAGAAACCGGAATTAAAAAGAATTATTTTTCGGTAAATAAAATATAAATTTATAATAATTACAAACTGCCTGTATAATAAAAATATTTTGGGTTACTAAGAGTGACTAAAATAACAAGTATTGTTAATAATCGAATTTGGAAAAAACCTGGCGAGTTGACAAAATTATGCTACCACAATTCTATTAAAATATCTTTTTTGAAACTTGGGAGAAGTGTAAAATTAGTACCAAATTAAAAAGCAATATGAACTCTATATAATCATACCTTATTTATCAAAATTAAAGGATTATACTCCATAATAAACTGTGAAAGAAAACCATTCTGATGATTCGGCCTAGTTTCGTGATGTTTCAAGTTGACGATAGAATATGGGCCAGACTGTAATGAAATTACAACTTAAGATGGACCTCACTAGAGAAAAGGCTTCCTTCCAGTAAGAACTATAAGAAGAGAGGTAATATAAACATTTAGTTTAATAGTTGACGAAGAAAGCGCATTCCGAATGGTTATATAGAACACAAAAACTAGTCAAAATTAATCACATGTTCTAAAGTAAACAAACGCCCGCTGCTCTCTTACGGAAATTTCTGGAACTACATACTAAACGAAAAAATAAACAAATTTATTTAATATTTTTCAGTATTTGTAAAGCTTAGTAATTATCCATTTCTGACCATCTCATAAAAAAAAGAACTTACCCTTAACCCTGGGGAAATAAAAAGAATTATATATTGATTGATGTTTTAAAAAATAGTATAAAATTTGGTAAACAAAACCATATATGTTTTTTTCTTTTGAAAATTCCATGTTTATTCGAGGAAGTCGATATTATGTTTTAATGAAGTAAAGATCGATTGTGATACTTGTATTTTGGTGGCAGGAAAACAAAAAACAATAATATAATTAATAAATATTATTGAAAAATGATATTGAATAATAAAAATGTGTTATATTTTTTGTAGTGGGTAGTTGTAATTGATTTCAGCACAAAATAGAAGAGATTGATACATTGGGTCATATTTCGCCATAGGGTAGGCTGGTTGAACTATGTGTGGAAACTCGTCTCACCATCAGCTGATTTAAATCACAGCGAACAATTAGGAAAATTTCCAAAATCGCCTAAACCGAGTGTAAATAATCGGTACTTAATCGCTCTTCCTCATAAGGCTGAACAACTTCCCTACTTGACCCCAAATCACACACTCTCAATTTCTGCTTAGATTTAGTAACATTACAAAATACTTTATTTTTAAACTTCAGTTATTATAATTCATAAGTGGCGACTGCGGAGAGGCGGAAACTTTAATATCTCAAGGCAGTACGTTACAGATTGGCGCTTACAATAGTGGGGCTGAATTAACAATATACCTGTAACGGTAGTACGCTAACACCTCTAAGAAAACTGCTACATTACAGATTGGCGTACACAACATTGGGAGCTTAATTAAATAAGACGAACACCCAATAAGCAACATACAAAGTTTTCGCTAAAAACCTCTTCAAAAACCGCTACGTTATAATGTATGTATGTGTATATTTTTCTCAAGGGGGTTAATAATGTATAACTGTATAGTAGCACATGTGTGAACTGTTAAATGAGCTGGCTGATTCAATGCATTGGTACTTAAGAGATCTCACTGAGATAATTTCTCTAATATCTTATAAATAATTAGTGTATAAATAATAATATCTTATAAATAATTGGTGTCATGTTATATTTGCATATCTCTAAGCATGTTAGTCAACTTAAATGTCTGTATGAGTTGCAGTGGCGCACCCAGGATTTTTTTTCGTTGGGGAGGGTTTGAAAATTTAGAAACAAGGTGCACAATTTTGGTTTTCCTAATTCTTTTCTTTACAAGGAGGGCTTTTCCTGGAGAAACGACAATACGCAACTTATAAGGAAACAATGTTGCAAGAACAGGTAAAAATTAACTTTACTTCATAGAATTTCACTCATGTACGTTCCACCTATAATTCTGCAAAGGCATACTGCACGTATAAGAATCATACACACAATGTTTGTAAGAATTATGAGTTAAAATCATGTTAAGCACAGGCTTACTAATTTGCATATACGTATTGAATAATATAAATTACTTAATCAGTAGACGCCAACTTTATTGAAATAACAATACAATAATATAGTTAAAATAATCGGACATAAAGCAGTTGCGCACTTTGTAGTGGTGATGAGGCGGGAAGTATGTTATACACGTCAGTAGAAAAAGGCCTTTTGAAAATATTAGCCTTCCCCCTGAAAGACGAGTCTGCGTACGGAGGTTTTGATTTCTATTTCTATTTTGACACTACTAAACAGTACATATGGGCGTTTTGTAAGACGAAACAAGCAATAGATACAACAGAGGTACCATACAAAGATTTCACGAGTTAGAAAATGTTTAACATTTAATAGGCCTACTGCAATTATTTTGTATACAGTGATTTGGCATGTTGTGTCTATTGCAGCCTTTCTCCAGATTTTCTAGTCGAGCCTAGACATTAACAAACAATGTATATTTTGAAGAACATTATAGTTTGTGTACATGTTACGAGTCAGGAAAAAACGTAGTAATATCGGTAAAAATGAGCCTCTGACGAAAACTAGTTCAAGCTACAAGGTGAAAGTTTAACATTTTTACACATAAAAAATTAGTGTTCCGAGTCAGTAGTTATATATATATATATATATACATTACAGATTGGCGTACACAACATTGGGAGCTTAATTAAATAAGACGAACACCCAATAAGCAACATACAAAGTTTTCGCTAAAAACCTCTACAAAAACCGCTACGTTATAGATTGACGCTCAACGTAAAAGGGCTGTAATTAGAAAAGAATTTTGATATATTTAATAAAAATATATACCAAAAAATCTAACTATCGTCGGCAGTTATGAGAAAACAAGAAATGCATAATACCCGAGGCAAATCGAAGAAGAGGGCAGAAGGAAAGGAGATTGAAGAAGGTGGACAGGAACAAGAAATAGAATTAGTTACGGACAGTGAAATGGACCAACAGACAGGTGATACAGAAGAAACCGAAGTAGTTATGGATACGTAAAAGGAAATAGTGGAAGAGGATGCCCAAGGGGACCAACCAGATAAAGCGGAGGCCAGGAGAGAACCAAATTGGCAAGACATGATGAGATTTATAGCCGAGAAGTTTGATAAAATAGATGAGAATTTTAAGAAACAGGAGGAAAACTCGAAGCAAACCAATGAGGAAAATAAGGAGAATTTTAAGAAACAGGAGGAAAACTTGAAGCAAACCAATGAGGAAAATAAGGAGTATTTTAAGAAACAGGAGGAACAAAATAGACAGACCAATGAGAAAATCGATAGCATTCAGGAAAGTTTAGTCAAACAATTAAATGAAAAAATAGAGACCATTCATGGAAATATCAAACAAACCATGAATGAACAATACAATGAACTGAAAGAAACTGTTGAAGGACAAAGAGAAGAGATGAATACAAAATTTGAAGAGAATAATGAGAATTTAAAACAAATTGAGGTTAAGATGGAGAACTTCAACAAGGAATTAAGAGAAAATCTAGAGAGTAAAATTGAAAGTGTCAGTAATACGCTTAGCCAAAGAGTAGATGAATATAAGGAAGAGGCAGAGAAGAAAGTAATAGAAACCAATCAAAGGTTAGATAAAACTGAAGAGAAGATGGAACTAATTAAAACCGGAGTCGAGGCACGAATGGAAAAGGAAGAACAAAATAATCAAGTTCGGGTAATGGCCATACGACAAGAAAACAATGACCAATTAGATAGTATCAAAAGCAGTCTGAACTGTAAATTTTCAGAGTTTCATGAAACAGTAGAGAATGTAAAAAGTCAGTGTGATAGCCAAGCAGAGAAATTAGATAGTTTGCAACAAATACAAACCAATTTTCAATGTGATGTAGATAGAATAAATTCTAGATCTGCATGCAGCAGTCATCAGGTTTATCAAGATAGTAAGGAAAGTGTAAACTTTCGGGATTATCGCAGAAACCCACTTGAATTTTTAGGGAGAGTAGACGAAATTTTGAACAGATCAAAGGAGAATCGATGGAATATGATAAAAGGTATATTAGATGAATCTTTCAAAAATATCAATGATAATTGGTGGACAGCAATTAGGAACGAGGTGTGTGATTATGGGGGTTTCAAAACAAGGTTCAAACTTAAGTACTGGTCAGAGTCAGTACAAAACATTATAAGGGACGATATCTGTCATGGTAGGTATGACCGTACAGTGGGACAAACACCTACTGCTTACTTTTTGGGGAAGGTGTGTATAGCAAAGTATTTAGACCCTAAGATACCTGAAGAGTGTCTAGTGACCAAAATGGCGTATCATTTTGAAGAGAAGATCATTAGTGCCAGATTAAGTGGACAAGTAAAAACTATTGGAGGCATGGAAATGCTACTAGAAAATTATGAACAGGAATCTTATTATAGGAGAAGTAGATGGAGGTCAGGGAATACCGAAGAGCGGAGGAATGAACCACCAAGAGAGAATCGGCCCAGAGTTAATTATGTGCATGCTAATAACAATTATTTCAATAATAGATATCGAGGAAGGTGGCCTAATAATAACCGACAAAATTACAGACATGATCCTTATCATAGAGAGGAAGGTCAACCAAGGAGTATGAGTGCAGAACAACCTAGATTCAGAGATAGTGATGAAGAAAGGAGACCGATAAGCAATATTCAACATAATGAAAATGTTGAATCAAACAATAATAATGATGTAAATAGGGGAAACGGGTACCAGCAGTGAGAAGATGTGATTGCCCGTCACTGCTAGAAACAACAGGGCACAGAATTTACCACAAACCCAAGTATAATACTAAATTAAATCAACCAATAACCATTATCAGAAATAATTTTCTAAAAAATATACAGTCCGAGTTAATGGAAGAAAGAGCAATTAAAGAGTCATCACCAAACAATGACATAGTCTATATACAAATAAAATTAAATGGAGTGTCAGCGGAGGCCATGATTGATACAGGAGCCAATATTTCAATTATTGATCAATTAGAACTAGATCGTATTACTGAGTTAACTACTGAGAGAATACCTACTTTACCAATTAACAATTTAACAATTGTTGGTGCTACCGGGAAACAAAATAAAACAATCAAAAAACAAGTGTCTTTGAATGTTACCACTAATGGAATAGGAATACCTATGGGATTTTTAGTAGCAAAAGGGCTACCGTTTAGGGTGTTAATAGGGTGTGATATGCTACGGCGACACACTGCAATTATAAATCTGGCCAGGGGTATAGTAACCTTGAGCACAGAAAATGGTGAGTTAACGGCTGAGATAATTGGTAGCCAAAGTGCCCCTCAGTGTCCGAGCTCATTTTTTGTTAGGGAGGATAATAGATTAACCCTAGGTAACAACATAGAAGTAACAGAATCAAAGATTTGGCAAGAAAAGATAGAAGAAATAATTGAGTTTCAGAATAGGCAGGCACCGGAAGTAATTAGTGTAGAACAGAAACAACAACTTATAAAAATTTATAACAAATATAAAGCAGTATTCTCAGAATCACCAGGAAAAGCAAAAAACTTCTTGTGTGAACTCAAGTTCAAGGAAAATGTAAATTTTAATAAACGATCGTACCCTATTGCTCAAGCTTTGAAAGAGGCAGCAAGGAAAGAAATTCAAAGAATGATATTAGAAGACATAATTGAAAGAAGTAGTTCTCCGTATACCAGCCCATTGGTAGCTATACCGAAGAAAGATGGTCAAGTCAGACTATGTCTTGATGCTCGGGAGTTGAATAAAATGCTCATTAATGATCGCACGTCTCCAGGTGAGATTGAAGAGATAATGAAAAAATTCTATGGATGCAAGTACATGAGTACTTGGGATGCAGTCTGTGGATATTGGCAAATAGAGTTGCACCCTAACAGCAGACAATATGTTGCTTTCATATTCGAAGGACGAAATTACCATTTTAAGCGTTTGCCTTTTGGATTGGTAAATTCTGTGGCCGTGTTCATCCAGTGCATGGACCAAATTTTAGGTAAGGAAGTTTTAGATTTTACTACCATATATGTGGATGACATATTAATTACGTCTTGTACTTGGGAGGAGCATTGTAACCGAGTGGAAACAGTGTTAAATAAACTCTTGCAACACAATATAACTTTAAAACTGGATAAATCTAAATTTATCACACATGAACTACCATTTTTAGGGTTCATTCTATCTGCTACTGGAATTAAACCATCTCCTGAAAAAGTAAAGGCTATTCAAGATTTTCCTAAACCAAAAAACTTGAAACAATTACAATCCTTTTTGGGGATATGCAACTATTATAGGAAATTTCAACAGAATTATTCAGAAGTAACAGCCAAATTTCAATGTTTACTTTCAAAGAAAAACAAGTAGAAATGGGAAGAAAGTGAAGATAATAATTTCCAGATAGTAAAAAATAAATTTCTTGACAGCATCATGTTACATCACCCAAATTTTAATAAACGTTTTTTCATAAATTGTGATGCTAGTAACATTAGCCTTGGAAGTGAGCTATATCTGGAAGATGAGGAAGGAAATCATGGGGTTATCAGTTTTGCAAGCAGAGTACTGAGTAGTTGTGAGAGAAATTATACAGTAACAGAAAAAGAACTGCTGAGTGTTGTGTTCTCATGTATAAAATTTCGAACATTTATATTGGGATACCCAGTGACCATCAGAACTGATCATAGATCAATTTCATTTTTAAAAAATTGCAAACTTAACCACGGCAGACTTACTAGATGGGTATTAATACTTCAAGAATATAATTTAGACTGGGAATATATTCCAGGTAAGAAGAATGTCATAGCAGACCGATTATCCCGGATTAATCTCGAAAAAGGAACTTGTGAAATAGAACCAGAAAGTATTGGAAAAATATATTACATTCTTAAGATGGCAAAAGAGTTACAAGATATAATTAATAAAATAAAAGTCGATCAACAAAGGGACACTAAATTAACAAAAATTAAGGAACGAATATTACTACATGACCCTATAATAATGACATTTTTTTGTGTTTATGAAGAGGTCCTTTTTATTCGTCCTACCATTAAGGATCATGTCTGGAAGATGTATGTGCCAGCAGCAACAGAAGTAGCACTGATTCAGGATTATCATGAAAGATATGGCCACATGGGATCACACAAAGTTATTGAAGCTATATCTGAACATTGTTACGTGAAAGCTATAAATAAAAGAGTAAGGGAAATAGTGAAAACCTGTAACATATGCCAGCTAGTAAAAGTAAATAATGAGAAGAGAACGGGCGCCATGATTACAATAAAATCTAATAATAAACTTGAAAAGACCTTGGATATCTGTGGACCTTTTCCCAGAAGTGGAGGAAGACATAAATATAAATATATCATCATATTATTTGATCATTATATGAAATATACAAAACTCTACGCTATTAGTAGAGCCACAACGAAGAAAATTCTAGAAGTAATTATAAAAAAATACTTACCTGAGGTGGGAAAACCGGAAATAATTATAAATGATCATGGAACGCAATTTCGGGGAAAAAGGTGGAAAGAAGAATTGGGAAATTGGCAAATAAGAACCTACAAAACATCAGTATACCATCCTAGTAGCAATCCTGCTGAACGTGTATTAAGGGACGTTGGTAGAATTCTACGTACTTACTGTCATCAAGAACATAAAAACTGGAGTCAATATATCCACGCAGAGACTTTCCTTAATTGGTCATACCATGACACTATCGGTACTAGCCCTTATCAGGTAATGTTTGATAAACCACCACCAAGAGAAATTACCTCATTGATAAATTTCCCTCCAGGAGAGAGAGTAGAGTTTGACCAAGTGGAAATGCACAACAGAGTGTTGCATAAAGCGGAACTTCAACAAAAAAGGGATCAAGTAAAAAAGAGAAGATTGGATACATACCAGATGGGAGATAAGGTACTAATCAAAAATAGACAACTACCCAGTTCTATAGAGGGTATTGCTCGGAAGCTACTGTTACTTTATACTGGACCTTACCTCATAACCCAGGTGAAGGGGAATAATACTTATGAAATTAAAACAATTACCAATAATAGAATAAAGGGAGTGTATAATCAGTCAGAAATGAAACACTATTATGAAGATAAAACCAAGACTATTAGGTGAATGGAAATAATCAACAATTTATTTTTAATAAACGAGTTAAACTAAAATAAATTTGTTCTAGTGGGGGGGGCTTTATGTAACGTTACATAACCCGGTCCCAATAAATTAAATCATGTAAGAACATAAAGGTCAGAAATGGGTAACCTATAACTAGCTCTAAATTAAAGTATATCACTAAACATTATAAACAATTCGAGTGATATACAGTGACAAGTGAGTTATAGTGTACCCATTGAGGTAAAAAGTGAAAGTGAAGGTAACTTATTACAGAATTGTGCTGTAGGTTTGGGAATTATAAAACTATGATAGTAGACTATAATGCTACTAACTGATTCTGTATTTTTATTAATTTATTGTAATATTTATATTGTGTAGACAACCAATTGTAATACCTAAGTTCATGTTATATTTTTTCAAATATTTGTGTTATAATATAATATAACCCAGGGTTCGTTTTAAAAAAAAAACAAAAAGTTTAAATATCAAAGGATAATAAAAAATTAAAATAATTCTATATGAGGGAAATGGCAACAGGAAGTAGTGCAGTGTAGGAATACTATGAGAGATTAATAAATACTATATAAATTCATTTAGAGATAATAAAAAATATTAAATACTTATATACCAGGTATAACGTAGCGGTTGTTGTAGAGGATTTAGCGAAAACTTTGTATGTTGCTTATTGGGTGTTCGCCTTATTTAATTAAGCTCCCAATGTTGTGTACGCCAATCTGTAATGTAGCAGTTTTCTTAGAGGTGTTAGCGTACTACCGTTACAGATATATTGTTAATTCAGCCCCACTATTGTAAGCGCCAATCTGTAACGTACTGCCTTGAGATATTAAAGTTTCCGCCTCTCCGCAGTCGCCACTTATGAATTATAATAACTGAAGTTTAAAAAATAAAGTAGTTTGTAATGTTACTAAATCTAAGCAGAAATCGAGAGTGTGTGATTTGGGGTCAAGTAGGGAAGTTGTTCAGCCTTATGAGGAAGAGAGAGTAAGTACCGATTATTTACACTCGGTTTAGGCGATTTTTTGGAAATTTTTCTAATTGTTCGCTGTGATTTAAATCAGCTGATGGTGAGACGAGTTTCCACACATAGTTCAACCAGCCTACCCTATGGCGAAATATGACCCAATGTATCAATCTCTTCTATTTTGTGCTGAAATCAATTACAACTACCCACTACAAAAAATATAACACATTTTTATTATTCAATATCATTTTTCAATAATATTTATTAATTATATTATTGTTTTTTGTTTTCCTGCCACCAAAATACAAGTATCACAATCGATCTTTACTTCATTAAAACATAATATCGACTTCCTCGAATAAACATGGAATTGTCAAAAGAAAAAAACATATATGGTTTTGTTTACCAAATTTTATACTATTTTTTAAAACATCAATCAATATATAATTCTTTTTATTTCCCCAGGGTTAAGGGTAAGTTCTTTTTGTTATGAGATGGTCAGAAATGGATAATTATTAAGCTTTACAAATACTGAAAAATATTAAATAAATTTGTTTATTTTTTCGTTTAGTATGTAGTTCTAGAAATTTCCGTAAGAGAGCAGCGGGCGTTTGTTTACTTTAGAACATGTGATTAATTTTGACTAGTTTTTGTGTTCTATATAACCATTCGGAATGCGCTTTCTTCGTCAACTATTAAACTAAATGTTTATATTACCTCTCTTCTTATAGTTCTTACTGGAAGGAAGCCTTTTCTCTAGTGAGGTCCATCTTAAGTTGTACTTTCATTACAGTCTGGCCCATATTCTATCGTCAACTTGAAACATCACGAAACTAGGCCGAATCATCAGAATGGTTTTCTTTCACAGTTTATTATGGAGTATAATCCTTTAATTTTGATAAATAAGGTATGATTATATAGAGTTCATATTGCTTTTTAATTTGGTACTAATTTTACACTTCTCCCAAGTTTCAAAAAAGATATTTTAATAGAATTGTGGTAGCATAATTTTGTCAACTCGCCAGGTTTTTTCCAAATTCGATTATTAACAATACTTGTTATTTTAGTCACTCTTAGTAACCCAAAATATTTTTATTATACAGGCAGTTTGTAATTATTATAAATTTGTATTTTATTTACCGAAAAATAATTCTTTTTAATTCCGGTTTCTTTACCAATATGTTGTACATAAGAGGTTTCTGTTCAATGCGTCAATGCGGTAGGTATTCTGTACGGGTGACTTTGCGGGTCCACATCCCCCGTTCGGGCCACTGCGAGTTCCCTACAGCTACGTCGGAACGCCTTCAGACTGCCTCGCAGTCGTCCGGTGAGCCGATTGTATTCTGCCTTGTCGGCTGGATCACGGGTCCTCTGCCAACGTTTCCGGAAGTAATTCCTCTCGCGAGCGAGAAGAGAGACTTCCTCAGGGATGCGTTGGTAGTCAGGCGTAAACTCGCGTACGTGAAGACACGCCTATAGCCGAGATGATTGCCTCTTCGATTCCCGCTACTGCTTCGTCTAGGAGGCTAACGGAATCGAGTGGGGCCGCTGGCGGCAATCTACGGCACAAGGCCGGGCCGTAGCGATCCCAATCGATAACCTTCTTCTGGTCAGAACGTGCATAGGCGTGCTGGGTAGCGACGTGGAACAAGATAGGCTTGTGGTCGGATGTCAACTCCGTAAGTGAGAATACCTCGACCGGACAGACAACTTCTTTGGTCACCGCGATATCCAGAACATTGGGAGCCGCGTTAGGCCGCGTCGGAAAGAACGTGGGTTGCGCTGGACCAAATACCATCGCCCGGCGCGATTTAACAAAACTGAGCAAGCGCCTCCCGTTCGGAGTAGTCAAGCGACTATTCCAAACGCGATGCTTGCAATTCAGATCGCCGGCCAAAATTACTCTTGGGTGGGAATCGAAGATGCCGTCCAGGTCGCCGACAAGTTCAGCTTGTGGGGGCTTATATGCTGAAACCACGAGGACGCCGCCAAGAGCTCCGTGGACCTCAATGACGGTGGCCTCTAGGTTGGTTAGCTGCGGCAAAGCGACACGATGATGACCTATGGAGGTCCTCACCGCGATCGCCGTGCCGCCTCCTCGTCGGCCAACTCGGTCATCCCGATAGACCACGTAATTTGGTAATCGAAACCGGTTCGCCGGGGTCAGGTGGGTTTCAGAGAGGAGAAGTACGTCGGATTTGAACCGAGCCAGGAATTCTAGAAGGTCGGAATGCTTGGAACCGATGGAGTTAGCATTCCAGGCTATGAGAGAGAGATCTCGTCTAAGGGCTCGGTTCATAGAAGACCTATGACTTCGCAGGCTTCCACCAAGAGCATGAATCTCTCAGTTGGGTCAGCAGTTTCCAGGCGGTCTCGGATGGACCTGAAGGTGGATGCGACTTTCTTGAGGTCGTAGCCAGACAGAAAGTCGCGGACGAACTGTGCGTCATCGGAAATGACGGACTGGGCGGTTTGCCTGGAAACTGAGGCCGTGTAAGAGCGACCAGGTTTTACGGCAGATCGGGTCGTGGTGGAAGCCACAGGACCAGGGGCAGACGGTTTTGAATTAGCGAGAGGAAAAGTACGCTGTTGCGCTTCGTCGGACTTATACCGGGAAGCAGGACTTTTCTTGGGCTGTGGGCAGGCAGGAGCTCGGGGCCGAGCATCCGGTGTGGTTATCCCTTTGTTTTTGGGTTTTGTGATGCCTGCTCGCGGAAATCGCGGAGATGGCAGTGGTGGCGAGGCTACCTCTGGTTCAGAGGCGGGAGTTGGAGGTTCCGCGGAGGTTGAGGGTTGATTCTCCGGCTCCATAACCGAGATGGCGGCTACAGGGCTTGTCTCTGCTTCAGAAGGAGACGCGGTTCGTTTAGGTGCCTTTGCAGGGGCTGGAGGTGGAGCCGGAGAGGGGGCGCGCCGTGCCGGTTGTGCCTTCGGTTGCGGCCTAGCCTGTGTTTTAGGCTGCCTCTGTGGTTGGGGTTGCTAAACTGGCTGCCGTGGCTTCGGGAGGTGCCCCTGCGGCTTTTGCTTCCGCAGGAGCTCCGCCTTGTAGACCGGGCAGTTAATATTATTGGCTGCATGTCCTTATCCACAATTTATGCAGCGAAACGTGGACTTATCTGCCACAGTGCAGGTCTGCGTTGAATGTCCCAGAGAACAACGTAAACAGGCCGGGGCACTGCGACAGACGTCGGTACGATGGCCGAACCTCTGGCACCGGTGGCACTGCGCAAGCTTGCCCGGGGGACGACTGGATTCCACCCTGACGCGGAAGCCAAACAGCCGCGTCAGTTGGAATATTTTATCCGCAAACTCGCCCTTCTCGAGCTGACGGACGAGCGGGAGAGGTACCCGGGTTTCAGAGTTGGTGAACAGGCGGAAAATTGCCTGCACCGGGTACCCGAGTTCTCTGAGTTTCAAAAGGATCTCCTGTGGATCAGTATGCGCGTCAAGCTCACGCAGAATTATTGACAAGGGCTTGACTCGCTTGGGAGAAAAGGTGTGGTATTGCAGGCTGTGCGCCTGCAGAAAGGCCTCGACCAAGCGATGGTCCTCGAGCTGGCGGACGACAATCTTGACCGTATCACCGCCAAGCAGCTTCAGGTCAAGCTTGTCGGCCGACAGGCCGTGGGCCGCGATCAGCCGCCTGTATAAGGCGGCGACATTCGACACTCCATGGACGAACAGGGGCGGCGCGCGACCAACAGCGGCAGCAGCCGGAGCTGTTACCGAAGTAGTCGGAACCGCAGCCTGTTGGCCCTGAGAAGGTCCGATGTCCATGGCCGAGGTCCGAGAGGATGCGGATCCGGTGGAATGGGTCCTCTTCGGTTTCTTAGCTGGACGTCTTCGCCGACCAACGGACGCGAATTCGCCCGACTCGTCTACCGGGAGAGGGGGAAGTGGGTTCGGGAGAGGATCATCCGTCTCCATCGCCCGAGGCGATTCAGGCGAGTCGCCCAGATGGGGCAAGGCAGAGCCGAGCGACTCGGCACTCGAGCCGTTGCCCGTAGTAGGCATGCTGGCCAGGTGCGGCTGCCGGGCAGAGACTGCTAGGCAGTCACCGCCAGACGCCTGGGATCTCGGGTCCGGCCGAAGCCGGGTTACCCGCGCGTCTTCCCTGCTCACGACGATGCGGGAGGAGCTAAGCTAACGACCAGCTTCGTTGAATACCAGTCCTTACCAAGACTGGTGTCCACTGGCCCCTTTACCCCGGCGATATCCAAGCTCGCTTACCACTGGTGGGGGCTTGCAAGGATCGTCCTGGGGAGCGCTACCTAACAGTCGCGAGCAGGTTAGGGTTTACAGCACTGATGTACGGCACTCACCAGTAGCCCAGAGCAGTCCTCTTCAATCCTGTCCGGCAAGATGGTTTCCGGCGCAGGTGGTCCTAATAAGGGCAAAACTTCGGCCAGCTGCTTCTTCTACCAGCTACTCAGTTCACTGGCAGCAGCTGGCTCCTGAGTCTTCTTTCCCGAAGAAAGCGGTAATATTCCTCGTCCAAAGGCGAGGTGGGCGAATGCAGCAAAGCTGAGGCAGCTTCCAGTCCAGGCAGGAGAGAGCAGTCCGGAGAGAGGTCAGTCCTGTTGAAGAGCTGCATGTCCAGTTGTCACCGTCACGTGTCTACGACGAGCGAATGTCACCGTCGCGCCACGTCTCGGCTGGCGCCGAGAGCAGATCTTCGTCTCGCTACGTCACAATACGAACAATCTTCCTTCTGTAGACAAGTAAGATTCTTTTAGAGTCCTCCGTCAAGGGCTGTCACTTAATTAGCAAATAATTTTTGAAATTGAACATTTGTAGTCGAAGGTTAGATAGATTCAGTCCTAAAAAAAAATATAGACACCTGAGAGATCTTGCATGTGTTATATTTTTTATTAATACTCTTAAATGAGAGATGGGCTTCACAATTCTGGCCAAAGGCAACATGAATATATTTATTTACATAATTTTCTTTATTTAAATAATATTTTATTGTTTTTTTTTTACTGAAACACCGATAAAAAAGGTATTGTTAGTTACTTATAAGTAGTGCGTTGAAACTTTAGACGTACCGGTACACTCGTAGAAGATAGTGTTAACAACTTCGTCGGTTTCACTGACGCATTTATAAATAAATATTGGAATGACGTCATTCAAGAGAGAGTAAGAAATGAACTGGAGTTCGGAAGGTATCACGCAGAGAATGGAATGAATATGATCCAGTATTTAAAGAGTAAACTATTAGAAAACCGCCAATTGATTCCGCCAATACCAGATAAATATTTAATTAGGAAAGTCTCTAAACATTAACCACACGAAGTGCAAGTTGCAATAATTACTCGTGGTGTAGCTACAATCGATGACTTTGAGCAAGTATTGCTAGAAATCATGAGTTTGAGAAACGACACGAGGGCAGCGAACCGGGTGTATTATGAAGGCCGGCGAGAGCACAAGCCGTGGGCGCGAGGTGAAGAGGAGAGAGAGCGAACAGCTGAACAAGGGCGCGCTAACGAGAGTGAAACTAGGTCATCTACACAGCACTACCGCAAGAGGCAGAACCGGTTTAAGAATGAAAACGACGCTATTCCGTCGACCAGCAATAATAACAAAATTAGTACCGCTATACCAAAAAAATAGATAAGCTATTTAAATACGAAATAGACTTAAGCACTGTTAATAAGTATATTAACACTACCTTTCTAGATTTAAGAGATGATCTAATAGTTAATGATGATGTCACCGTAATATGTCGAGTTAACAAATGTCCGGAGGTAAGAATCACGTTGAATGGGGTGCCTACGTACGCCTTGGTAGACACTGGGAGCCAGGTAAACGCCATCTCGGAACAGTGGTTTAAAAACAACAAAAGAGAGTTGGGAAATTTAGAAATGTTAAAATTGTCAAATACCGTAATTAAGGGTGCGACCGGCAATAAGTCAAAAGGGGTCACGCAACAAGTTTTGTTAACTGTCCAGGTCGGAAGTTTAGAAGTCGATAGTGTCTTTGTAGTTGTACCAGAATTAATAAAAGACTGTATATTAGGCGTGGAATTATTAGAAGAAAATGGGTGCGTGATCGACCTGAACAACAAACGATTAATAATTCAGGGAGATCAAAACCAGGAAGGAACCACAGCAGAGATACTACGAGTAGAACTCTCATATGCCGGTGAAGATATCGAAGAATTAATTGAACAGAAGGTGCAAGCTATCAGAGAGATAACCGATGCTGAACGGAGCGAGCTACAACATATTTTAATAGACAATAAAACGGTGTTCCGTGATACGCCAGGTAGAATTAACACATAGCAACATAGATTCGAAGTCACCGATCGGACACCTTACTGTCAGAGAGGATGGCCGGTTCCGATGAGACACCAGGAGGCAGTGAAGGCAGAAATCCAGAAGATGGAGGCGCATAGTATCATTGAAAGGGCCCAGAGTCCATACATCAACCCTATTGTCACTGCCATAAAAAAAGACCAGACGGTAAGATTATGTTTGGATGCCCGTAAACTAAATTCAGTAACAATTCCGGACCATGAGGGAGCCATTCCAATTAATGAGATACTGGCAAAGTGTGGAAACATTAAAGACATGTCCACAACTGACCTCCGTAGCTCATTCTGGCAAATTCCATTGCATCAGGAATGTCGAAATTTTACTGGATTTTTGTACGAGGGCAAGTACTATCGGTACACTGTGACGCCGTTCGGACTGAAGACTAGTCTAGCAAGTTTGACTCGTGGGTTGGACCAGGTATTATCGGAAGAAGTGAAGGCATTTATTATCTTATATGTAGATGACTGCCTATGTATTCGGATAGCGTGGAAGAGCACCTACGACACTTAAAGTTATTACTGCATGATCTAAAACAAGCCAATTTAACTGTCAACTTTAACAAATCACAACTGTTTAGTAAAGAGATTGATTATTTGGGATATCGCTTAACAACAGATGGTATTACCGCCGCACCGGATAAGATAAGAGCCATTCAAGAGTTTCGAAAGCCGAAGAATCAAAAACAATTCAAAGGGTTTCTGGGCTTAACCAACTTTTATAACAGATTCACGAGTAAATACGCCGAGGCTACGCAACCGTTACTAAACCTATTAAAAAAGGATACCACGTTTAAATGGGCTAAGGAAATGGACCAGCATTTTGAGAAGGTCAAGCAGTTATTTATCGAAGCAGTGGTTCTTAAGCATCCTGACCCCCAGCAAGCGTTTTTACCTACAAACGGATGCGAGTCGCTATGCGTAGACGAGAATAACGACATCGGAGTGGTCGCATTTACAAGCCGCGTGGTACGGGGACTGAGCGTAATTACTTTATTACAGAATTAAGCTACTGAGTGTCGTCCACTGTTTATAGAAATTTAGGATATACGTACTGGGTAAGCCTCTAACGATAATCACAGACAACAAAGCATTAATTTTCATAAAAAAATGTCACTTAAATAACTCCCGCATAACTTGATGGATTCTCGCAATACAGGAGTATGATTTCGACCTCATTCATTGTAAGGGGCGAGACAACATCATGGCAGATATCTTGAGCAGACATCCTGAAGACATGGACGAGGAGCAATCAATCGATCAAACCGAGGAATTAGAGATAAATCTTATCAACATCCGCATTAGTAAGGAGGCCAAGGAGCAGCTCAAGAACATAAAAGGTTATCAACTAGCAGACACGAAATTGAAGCGAATTATCGACTTAATACAGGCAAATAAACAACATAAACTTGTCCGAAAATACATTTGGCACAATGAAAAATTATACCGCAAGGAAAAGGGGATATGGAAACTCATGTTGACCGAGGAACTATGCCGCAACATGATTTATGAACTACACCAGGCGTACAGTCACGTGGGGAACCGGCGTACGTATCACCTATTCAAGGAAAATTTTACGGGGGCTCAATCAACAAGATCACGAAATTAATTACAAGAACTTGTCAAACCTGCCAGAAAAGCAAGGATCATTTTAAAAGAATGGTAGGCGAAACGCAACCTGTGATACCCAAAAACAAGAGCAAACTAATTAGCATTGATTACTATGGACCATTACCGGTGTCTACAGGCAAGGTCAGGTACATACTAACTATAATCGACAATTTTACCAAATATGTAAATTTATATAAATTAAGGCAAGCCACCACGACCGCCACTATAAATAAAATTAAGTTATATTGTGGAGAAATGGGAAAGCCGTCAGCAATTTTAACTGACAACGGTACACAATTCACCAGTCAACGATGGACCACAGCATTGACAGAAATGAGTATTAAACCAAAATATACCGCAATTCGCAATCCGTGCACTAATTTTGCAGAAAGGATCAATAGACAGTTAGGCAATATGTTTAGGGCGTTGACATCCGAAAAACACGCAAAATGGGCACAATTTCTAAACCTAATTGAAGCATGAATTAATCAAAAGTACCACGAAACTATTGAAACCACCCCGTACGAGGCACAGTGGGGAAGAAAACCGGAGCGTGATTGGACCAAGTATAACAACAGAGAAATGATGCCGGCAAGCCAGCCAATTAACTACCACAATATTTACTTGCGCATAAAAGAAAAAGGAGAGAAGAGGACCGATCAAATCAACGCTGCCCATCAAATCACAAAATTCCAAATAGGAGATAAGGTGTTGCTACGTACGTATCCGACATCCGATCTCAATAAGAAGATAATAATAAAGTTTTGTAATTTATTCGAAGGACCATATAAAATAACGAAGGAACTCGGAACAGCAACCTACCAGCTAGAAGACGCGCAACCACCATGGTGTATCCGGGGAAATTTTAATATACGGCAATTAAAACCCTATTATGAGCAATGGCCCATTGCTACACACACGAACACTGACACAATACAACAACTAAAACAGATTGTAAGAGTACACAAACGTCTATGTATATAATAGTTGTAAGAGATTATAATACCGTTGTAATGATAGGATGAACTTTGTTAATTACTCAACTGTATAGTAATTCCAAAAGGTATTAACATAATTGTTATAAATTTACTACATTATAAAATGCGTTAAGGGAAACTAGAACATAAACAAACACTAAGGCGAAAATGCCATTTTAAAACGTTGTGTTAGGATGAAAGTGAAAGGGAACCGAATACCCTAGCTCAGTAGTTTGACCAGTTGTCAAGGGAGGGGCAGAGAGTTTGTTTGTAAACAAACATTGAAATGCTGTTGACACTTAGGGTACAACAACAAGTAGTCAGTAGATAATGTTACAATGTTATGTATTATAAATTAGAACTACTTATTAAAAAGTGATGTATAAACAATTGTATATTTTAGCAAATTGTTAGACTAATCATTGATAGTAAAAATATAATTAGAATGGAATTGGGGACGCGTCAATATCAAATTTTAATATAAAAATTTGACATAATTTTATTGGGGGACGATATAACGTAAAAATTGCACACTCAACAATTTTACGGGGACAAAGTTATGTTGTATCCATAGAAAAATATAAATTCGTAGAAAGTGGGGAGAAAATAAAACTAAAACTACCGTTAGAGCGGTGGTGCTTCAAAGGAATAAGTTTTAAAATGTTGTAGTAAGGAGCGGTAGTTGTTCATAGAGACGACCTTGAGTTGACGCCTGTAAGACGGCTAAAAATATGAAAAAGTCACATAGCGGATGAACCGTCATAAAATTGTATTATTTTCAAGGGTGTCAGATTCTGCCCTAAGATTGTAAAAAGTTAAGTGCATTTAACAAAGGAACCGTTAGCTTAGACAGAGAGAGATGAGAGCGAGATGGAGATAGACGCTAAGTTTTCCCACTACGTCTACACGCGCAAATAACTGACTAATAACGGAACGCGTCATTTTTTACGCGGGACGTTTTCACTAGACAGATTGGGTAAATTTGAAATTAGCGGTATGTCAGACCAATTGGCGTGTATTTTGTAGATAGTTGGTGAGGGTAGTTCTAAGCAATGTATAAAAAACTAAGTGGTAGGAATTTAAGTTAGTCTACGGAGATGTTACACTTAAAAGACTCGTATCTCGTGCGTTAAGAAAGTTGTCGGTAATTTAAATAAATATATTTCAATCGCAACGAAAAAGTCAATTACGGTAACGCGATATTAAGCATTGTGAAAGCTACATATTGTAAACATTTAATAATCGTTTACAAGAAAAACGTTCAGAGAGATTAGAGAAGATAAGTTAAAATCGAATAACATATCCAAGTTTTACTTAATACAGCATCAATCGTTGAATGTCAAAATACATCGTGAAAATTAATGTGTTAAATATCACAGTACGGGACAGTCGGTCGGTATTTGTTATCAATCCGGTGTTGGACGCACTTAGCTTTAAATAAGAATATACTGTCTATGCAACAAGTGTATTAGTATACGGCACCTGTGTAGTTATCACTAAGTTGTCAAAGTGAATGGTGTTTAATACCTGTGAAACAAGTGTATAAATTAGTGCAAAACTAACAAGGATAACTGCTCAACGTCGGACGACCCACCTGGAACGTGCAGAATTGATTACATCGCGGCGCAGAGTGGATTCAACATGCAAATAACTAATAAAATGAACACTCAGTTTGCTATTGTCTGTTAAATTTAAATGTATGTAACTCATATTTCGTGACTCAATTAGTCAAAGAATCCATAGCCAAGAAATAAGCACAAACAAATTTTATAGCAAACTTATTAGAAGTAATGATCTACAAATTTTGTAATATGTAAATACAAATTAGGTGTTAAAAACTTAATTAATAACAGTCAAATTGTGTTTATTTATTACTGGCGCCCTGGGATAATTCTTAAGAGTCGATACACTAAAGTAAGTATTACATTCTGTTGCTGATAATTAGTATGTTATAAATATTAATGTTGTCATTGGGTAAATTAGGTTGATAAACCGTAGGCCAAGTGTAGTATGTATAATAGTAACGTGAAATTTTATTAAGGCCTATTAAAAGTGTATTACAAGTGTTACTGTGAGAAAACAATACAAAATTCTTTTTCTTTATAATCTTTCCACTGCCTGTCTATTCTGGTATCAGTCCCTGATAGAATGAACAGGACATTGTTCTATGTCTTCACCACCTTGTTTCACATGTTATTTCAAAAATCTGAATCTCATATGTATATTATCTATTAACTACCCAAGATTCTCGTGTTGTTAAATATGATGTGACCTTATAACTCTGCTGTATTTCTTTCAAAAATATACAATATTTTTATATACAGGTATATATCGGTGTGTTGCTTTGTTAATTATTTAATATAGGACTGCGTACCGATTACTAATATGAATACCCTTTTATTAAAATATACCCATGTTTATCCAAAGGCTAATAGCTTAATAGTTTCCATGTAATACTAAAGTGATAAAGAAGAAACAACGATTAAGGGAGAGCTTTACAGTCCATACAAAAAATTTACTGTTTTTTGTTGTGAGTTTGTAGTAACAGCTTATCCAGTACATACTTAAACAGGTTTACGTTTTTCAAGGTATTGTGTGCTCATGAGTTTTGCTCATGTTAAGGGAGGTCTGGTGCCACTCAGTGACAAACACGGGGTATGAGCTGACAAAACCTTATAAAACCCACCCAGTACTTACATATGGTTATAAAACCAAAACTGAAAATTTGCTATACCGCATATAGTCTAATAATTTTCTACAGTTAATTTAATACTGTCTTTAATGCCAAGCTTTAAGCGTGTATGATCACGGTAGAAGAGAGATAATAACATTACTAATACACAATTGTGGCACTGCTACGCTGCCGGCGCGGGTTCAATTCCCGCCAGGGGCCATCTGATTTAGATACGACCGTTCCCCCTCGCAAGGTAACCCAGCGAGTGGTATCCTGCCTAGTATAAACCCTCCCCCCCCAAAAAAAAAATTGCCTTTCGGATCCGGCGTTAAACTGTAGGTCCCATATACCTGTGAGAGACTCAGTAACTCACGCACCACGGGTATATGCGGGGAGGGTACTAACCAGTCGAAAGACTGAAGGACTACGAACTGAACTGAATACACAATGATAATTCTCTACTCTCTGACATTGACCAAGACTGTCTTATTTGTAACTGATATTTTGGCCTTTTCAATCTAAGACTGTCTTCATAAATATTAGCCTTATAATGAAACTAAACACAGATAACAAAAGTCATAAAAGCCACTGTATTAGAAATAAAGTTTTATAATCAGTGAATGCTTTTTGCATTGGCTTGTTGACAATGTAGTTAAGATTCACACAAAAACTACAAATACAGAGAAAATGACAAGCAGGGAATACTTGTACTTACAAGATGAAACAGTAGAACTATTCATGGATATGCAACCAAAACATAATTATAAGTACTAAGCAACGGTTAGAATGTTGGGCAGGACATTTGGCTAGATGGGAAGATGGTAGTGGATGACACAAAAGTTGCTACTATATTGTAGGACAAGACAGCAGCCATTTGTAAGATGTGGCATTAGTACTGTGGATTAGAACTGATTATGAGAGAAATAGGCATTTGCTATCAGTGGGTAGAGTTGCGCTAATGATGATAATGATGAAGACGCATGTTTTATGATAATAAAAAAAAAACAAATAAAAAAATATACACAGTCACAAAACTGATTAACTAAGATGCCGCAAGGTATACATACACAAAAACATTGCATAATTTTCTGGTGATCAGAATGGGAGTCTTTGAGTTTGACAGAAATCACTTATGGTGTTGTCCAAAGTTTTGCTTGATATTCAGTAAATTAAAAAAAAATCTAAAAAAAACATGACAATTCAATGACACCAGAAATACTGCTATATTTTTTTACCATTGATTAAAGATTTAACTGAATTACCATTATTAAAATTCGTACCATCTCTATACTGTTAAATCACTCATTGCTTCACATCCATAAACATCACAAGTTTGATAGTAAATTTCAGCCGGTTTAGTGCATTACGCAGCTTATTTCACACGCTGCAGGTGTCTCGTCCAGTGAACCTTACTTGGTGCACAGTTATGTACAAATGGCATTATTGCCTTGTTACAAACTTACCACGCATTGATACTGTGGCAATATTTAACAGCTGAACTTACTTTCTGGATATGCCTTGTATAAATAATAAATAATAATTTCTTCTGAAGTTGCAAGTATTTTTGTATGATTATAACATGTACCTTATGTAGGTTTCACAGATTCAATCTGCATGCATACATCTTTCTTATAAATGGCTAGAAATTTTCTCAGTGCTTCTTATATCACTATCACTTTCTGGGTTTTAGAGTTTTTGTAATTAATGTCATGTAATAAAATTCTGAGCATAAGGTGCATAATGTAGCAATACAAATACACTTGTAGAAAAAATATTATTTCCTAATACAACTTTCAATTATTGCAAGAAACCTAAAACATCAGAAGGTACTTTCAAATAATACACATATTTTAGTAATAAGCAGTATTTTTCTTTTTTACAAGAATGTATTAAATTTAAAATCAGCTGTTGTACATATATGTAATGTGTGTTATGTCTACAAGATATGTTATAAAATATAATTACAGTACAACCTCTGTTAACCAAAACAAATGGGGGGGGAAGGCGGTTTCGGTTAACCAAAATTTCGGATAATAATTAAGATATCATTTTTTAAAGTCTTCTTCTTCTTCTCCTCTTCAAGGATTAGGTTATATAAACCTGTTCCGGCACCCATCTTATCCTCGGACGACCTACGTCTCTTCTACCAATTGCTTTATAGTTCTGTAACTTGCAATAATTTCCGAGGCTGTTTTGGATGCTACAAATATTTCAAAGTTTTACATGAACAGGTTACTGGCCTTTTGCACAACCCCCTACCAGGAGGACCAGAGGCTCTTCTGTCAGGGTTACCATACCTTAGCCAAAAGGCCCCTGTTTTGGGGGCAGGAGATTCGCCCTCACCCTTTTCTTTCTGAGATAGGATTTGGTGGCTTTGTATCAGTTATTCTGATACTGAAATTCATTTTTTAAAGTGTGCAGTAAAATAACTGGAGGTAATATACAATACTTTCAAAAGATTTTAATAAAAATCAAACTATTTAATAAAGTAATTTTTTAACACTAGTTTTATTTTTCTTGAAAAATCTTATATTTTCCTTTGATTTTTTCTTTTCACATAGCTTTCTTGCAGCAATTCTTGCAATTGTTTCATAAGCAGAACGTCAGAGGGCTTTGATTCTTCAGATCATTCGAGGAACCGTATTGCTATCTGAAAATATGAATAAAACTCCATGAGAAAAACACATATTTCATATAGCTTAATTTAATGCCCTAGCCCAAAATAAAAAATCTTACCTCTAAGGCATTGAAGATCTCGTCAGCGATTGTAACGTGTCTAAATTGGGTTATTTTATTTCTTACAGTATGGGGTATTTGTATTTTTTATTTATTTCATTTTGTGTGGGATTTTATAAATTTATTGTGAAATTTTATTTCCCGGCGAACGTTATTTCCATTACAACAGCACACGTGTTGAGAAACAGTAGTGTAACAAAGCAGTAAGACGCAGTGTAACTTTATTATTTTTGGTATTTTATTTATTCAGATTAAAACTCCCACTTACCTTGAATCTTCGATCTGGCCGGATCGTATAGCGGGGACGAACCCATTTCGTTCGACGAACTCTGACAGTACATAAAACGAACTAAGGTTTTGAAAGAATCTAACTCTCAATTTTTTGGAAGAGAAATTATTTTTTTGGTTTATTAATCAGAAATATTCAATTTATAAGTTTTCCATTTATAAAATTTCCAATTTTCCATTTATAGGTTTTACATGTTATAAAGATTGTGTCACTATTATAGCTTACTTACTATGCTTACTTCCTACTACTTACGTACTTTAAAATAGCCCAGCCTGCGCACTCACTACTCACATTCTTAACACCCCTTATTAATACAAAAACACCCCATTTTTATGTAAAATTAATGACATAAGTCTTTAATGTGTAACATTACGTGTGTGGCGTCGTAGTACCCGACCACGTGTTGCGTTTACCAAAGTCTTTCATTCTCCGGATTTTTATAAGCTTGTAGCATTTAATCACGTTCAATAGTTATTCATCGTCACTAGAGGCACTGTCATATATGTTTTTGTGAACTCACATAGTTATTTTGTCGGCCGACTTAAGAAAAAATATGAAATTTTGCCCGGGCACAAAACTGATAGCTACCACGCGTGGCGTAGTTGCTCGTCGACTGGGGAGAGCGTTACCAACATGCCTCCCTCCAAAACACTCAGGCAGAGCGGAAACTTCACTGCCTCATTATCATATCTTCCGTCACTGTTCCTTCAACACAGGTGTTTTTTGTGTGGTGACCGTGGACAATATTTGTGAAGCACGGTTGACGTCACTAAAAGTGGGCAGTCCTTAGCAGCATTTCCTGAGGATCGGTAAGGAGACTATGAAAAAATTTGTTCTCTAGACATCTTGGTTTTAGGCTGAAGGCGTCATTCCGAGCGCGTACTTGAGTAGTGCCGTGCGTGAGTGGTTACACTTATGCACATTTCTGAGAATTTGAGGGGGTGCAGATTCCTTGTCGACTTACACAATAGAAATTACGCCTCGCCTTTGTCTCAAACTGTTCCACTTGCCAGGTGTTCTGTGGTAATGGAAATAACGTTGGCCGTATAATAAAACTTTCACAATAAATTTATAAAATCCCACAGAAAATGAAATAAATAAAAACGCAAATACCCCATACTGTAATAAATAAAATAACCCAATTTTGGACACGTTACAGCAGTTGTTGTCGAGTAACTCTGTAAGGAATTCGCGCCACCTTAATTTTCGGAGAAATGTGCATATGTGTGACCACGCCCGCACGTAACAATCAGGACGGGGCGCTGTTAGTGACGCCGTGAAAAATCCGACGAAGCTGTAAAACATGGCGCTGGAACGAACAGTGTGTAGCAGCAACCAGCCAACTACAGGAAATGTCGTTAAGCCACGCCCGCTGCTAGTGACATCAGTAAAGCATAGGCAAATATCGTCCTCGGTCACCACACATATAATGACTATGTTGCATGCATAAAAGGAATACGCCACAAGAAATTAAGCATGAACGGCGACTAAAACCAGGTGGCAGTGAACCGCCGCTTCCTCCCGCTCAACGAAGCACACTTCCCAGTCCTACTCTGTCCGTGTCGGCCGACACCAGAGCCAAGTATGCTCTAGTAAATTTCATCAGTTTTTTTGATATAAAAGTGAAGTAATTTCTTTAAACAAGTGACAGTGATGGAGGAAGAGTTGCAGAACATTCACATCTAAATTTGCTGATACAGTTTTTGTTTTTTCGGGACGTTTACGACTTACCGCGGTGTGGCCACGAGGTCACTGAAGAACGCGTTGCCGGCGGGGACTTTACATAATGTATTAATTCGAGTAATCAGGGTAATGGGGCTTTATAATAGAATGTGAGTAGTGAGTGAAAGGCAGGCTGGGCTATCTGGAGTAAGTAATTAGTATTAGTTATATATGTAAACGTAAAATGTAGGAATCAAAGTTGCACAATATTTGACGACACGTAAATGTATTTGGTAAACAATAATTTCAATTGTCGATCATTAAAACTAATTATTTCTCTTCCTATACAATGTGTAGAGTTAGTTATTTCGATAACCCATGAAACACATGTTTGTATCTAGCGTTCGCACGAAAGAATCCTGGCCCCAGAGAAACGAAACTTTGAAGGTAGGTGTGAGTTGTATTTATGTATTTTATATATTTTAAAGTGCATTTGAGCGTCACAGGTGGCTTCCGATACAGGGACAGTTTTTATTAATTAAAAAACTACATTAGTAAAAACCGTACCTACAGAAAAGATACAAACATGTTTTTGGGGTTAGCGGAATAAAACAAAAGTGCGTTATTAACGAAAAATTTGTTATATAATACATTATATTGATTATATTATAGTTACACAAGTATCAAGTATAAAATAAGAAATGGCAGATAACAATGAAGTCAGCTTATCTGACAGTCAGACCGAGAGTCAAGTAAATGCTGACTCCGGTATTCAAACAGAATTAACGTCAATAAATAAGTATAACGTAGAGACATCTGTACTTAGCACACCGGGAGCGATATCAACTCCCGTAACAAGTAAAGCGAAAGAGTTGTCATTGGACGATCTATTTAATTTCATGAGAACCATGTCTAGTGACATGAGAACCATGTCTAGTGATATTAACGTAAAATTTGATATACAGAATGACAAGTTTGATGCAATTGACAAAAAATTTGAGAGTCGTTTTAATACTAATGACGAGAAATTTGAGATTTTAAGTAACGAATTCAAGGAACAGAAAATAAAATGCGAACAGCAGAATGTTAAAAATGATATTATTTTTAATGAAATTAAACAACAGAATATTCAGATGCAGCAGAGTATTAGCGTAAAATTTGATGGTTTAATAAATGATATACAAGAAAAGAATAAATGTCTTGAAAATACTAATGAAAAAATAAGAAATAATTTGAATAAAGTAGAACCGAGTAAGAGTAATACAAACGAAAGTTGTAATGACAATGTTGTATTAGATAAAGAATTAATAAATAATAATGATGTTGTTGAAAATAATGAGAATAATAATGTAATTGAAAATGTAATATCTGAGAGTACTGAGGAGTTTGTAGAATGTGATTATGAGATGTTAATGTGTGTTAATGAGTTAGAGAGAGAGTGGAAAGAGAGTTATATTATAGGTATGAAACAGAGGGTAAATTGTTTACGAGGTAGAATGGGGGGTGAAGGAAGACCTTCACGTATATATTGTGTAGACAAGGGTGCTACAAATAATTGTTTTTTGAAGTTTTTTGTTTTTCCTGGAGAAGTCAGGAAAGGTTTAATTGAATTTGTACCCTCTGTCTGTAATACTTTTGAGAGTGTGATTTGGGGTTATGAGGAGAGAGATGTAAACAGAGAATTGTATTTTAATAAAGAAACAGAAGTGTATGATTTGAATAGAGAGTATGATGAATGGAAAGAAAGTTTAGAAGTATATTTGAGTAACAATGATTATAATGGTTTGATAAAAATAATTAACCCGACCATGAATGTATTTACCGATGGAGATGTAACAAAAATACCTAATGTAGACTGGTTTAATGAGTATTTTGGTAAGATGAATGAGTTTAGTTTGTATGGTTACAACACACAAAACAGTCATTTGTGTGGTGATAAAATTGAACGATGTTGTATAAAACCAAGACTTATCTGGGACGATGGAGGTTAAACTGTAAAACAATAAAAGACAGTGATAAACATTATGTTTTATGGGTTTTTGACATGGCAGATTTGGACAATGAAGTGCGGAAAAAACTGAACAGTTATTAACTAAAGTTTGTAAATATTTGTAGTGAATTTATTTATGTGTATTGTAGAAGGTCAGCTAAACAATGTATGGATGTAGGCAAGTGATAATAATAATATAAATATTTTGCAATTTAAATAAATAAATAGAATGAATTGTGAAAACAGTAATTGCTTAATTGGAATTGTTTCGATAACTATATAATTTATATTTTTGGTAATTAATTAAATTAAACCAATTTGATATGCTTAAATATTTTGATTGCTTATTTAAATGTTAATTAATTAAATTTGTTTTTTGATGAATATAAATTATTCTACGAGGTGGAAATTTGGTGATTAAAGGATCAATTGTTTGATTTAACTAATATTTTTGTGTTAAATGTTTCAGAGGTGAGGTGAAAGTATTGTGGTATGGGGATTATGTTTTGTATATATCATGTTAAATGGATTGTAAGTATAGAACTTTTACAATATGAATCATGTATAACAAAAATGTTTACAGGTAACTAAGATTTTAAGTCAATAGTGAGATTATTTGAAATAATTGTGTTCAATAAAAATGATAATTAAAAAATTTTAATAATAACTGAAAAAAATGATATATACTAATTATTAATAATAAATTTTGAAAATTTTAAGAAAGTCCAATGGTAGAAAGTTACAAGTGAGTTAAAGGATTAGTGATGAATGTCTCATACTATAATGTTGTATGTTTGATTTTTTAGTTAGTTATTAAGTTGCTATTGCGGGGGTGGCCTGTGCTCCCGTAGATAGCGAAATTGGTTGGGGGTAACAGAGAGTGTTACCTCCATCGGAGGCCAAAATGGCGAAAATGTGCGGCACACCTTTTTCGTGTAAATTAAAATTTGCACACTGATAGACGATCGTGTCGCACATAATAAGACGATGTATAACAGGCAGTGAAATGAAGTTAGATTTCCCCGACTTTTCGGGCGATTACTGCCTTACCAGCACTAATCGTGGATTTGGCTAGCGGCCAGCTATGGTCATATCAAGTCCCTTGACTATAGCTGACTTGAAATTGGTATATAGTAGAAATTAAATGGGGGGTGAACTTTAGGGGAAATCCCGGCACTATGAAACAGGGGCTACCACTCTGCCCGCTTGGGGGCAGCAAAGCCAGGTGGTAGACCCGCATTAAGGGCGTTTAACTATATAACAAAGGTATGTTGATATCTGAACCTTTTAAAATGTAACAGCCGAAGCAAAGACACGGAGAGGTAAACCTACTCCAAAATATGCCGTCTTTGTGAAAGCGAGGGGGCGCCACAGCCTTACATAACTTGAAATAGTGTGTGTGGACGGGAGGTGGCTCAGATGAGCCACGAATTTAAATTTTACAACATAAAAAATTTTTGCTAATTCAAATTTTGATCCAATAAAATTGCTTGTGCTCTGTTTAAATAACTAGCTGCTCAGACACTCAATATAAGGTGTTCATGCTATAATTTTAAATGTATTATTTTATTATCGTAGGTTAGATATAAGCATTGATAACAATATGTATTTTCATCATGTGTGTATATTTTAAACTAAGCCAATAATTAAACTGTCTGGCAGGCGGTCAACATAAATGATCAGAATCAGAAAGAGGGGAAACAAGGAGGTGAGGAGTAATGATAAACAAATATATATATATATATTTCATGTAATTTGTTCAATTTTGAGATGTGTTTTCATTGTGTTAGGAGACCAGCTGATCAGCAATAACATGTCACTGGTAAAATGGTTTATAAATGTTCCAAGTAATTAATGTTCAATGTAATGTTTTAATGTATTACAGATGTTTTAGAGTAATGAAAAAAAAAAATTTGATAAAGTGAGAAGTAAAGTAATAATTTATGCAAGTTAACAAGAGATAGTTTTTGGGTGATGAGTATTTTATGGGACATGTAGATCTGTCCAAGTTGAAGTCAAAGTTAAAGTTGAAATAGTAGAGATGAAAATAATGTAATGTTGTTTTGAATTAATGTAATGTTATAGAATTTTGAGAAGTATTGATGTTGACACAGTAGTAATGGAGAATTTATGTAGAGTTTTGAGCGATATATTGATGTTTATAATTAATGATGTTATTTTGTTGTATTCGTAGATTGAGATTTTGGGGATGGCAATTTTGTAGTAGGGGGTAGTGTAATGTGGGAGTCCGCAACATAATGATAAGTTGGGACGGGATAGGAATCGATTTTGGTCAGGAGGGGCCGCCTTAGGTAGAACCCAGGGGCCAAATAAGGGAATTGAGTTTTGGGGGGGGGGAAACACGTATCGTATGTACAAAGGGTTAGAGAGTATTTTTTTATATATAGAGAGAAGGTGGCGATTTGAGTTTAATGATAAGTTGGGGTTAGAGAGTGTTTTGGGATAGATATTTTGATAGAGATGGGTGTCCGGGTAGTTGAAGGTGTTAGTTGTTAGAGTCAGAGTGATACAGATTATATATGTATACAGATCAAGTGGTACAGTCAATGAGAATAAATAATTTACATCACCCACAGTAATAGGGAATGAGATTGTAAAATGAAGAAAGTTGTAGTTGAATATATAAAATTTTTATTTTAAAACCAGGGACAGAATTTTGATAGAGTTTGGAAATAATGTAAAATTAATAATTGTTTATTTTGAATAATTTAAATGTCAATTTGCTTATTATTTATAATAATATTTTGTTATTTTGAATATTTTATTTTATTATGTTTTGTGTTTCAAATTAGATTGTTACAGATGTTTAATGTATTTTCAGAAAGCGTACATGTACATAAGGTAGAATCCAGGGGCCAAATAAGGGAAATTGAGTTTTTTGGGGGGGGAAACACGTATCCTATGTACAAAGGGTTAGAGAGTATTTTTTTATATATATATATATATAGAGAAGGTGGCGATTTGAGTTTAATGATAAGTTGCGGTTAGAGAGTGTTTTGAGAGATGTTTTTGATAGAGATGGGTGTCATGTGAGTTACAGTTGTTAGAGGTTAGAGCCAGAGAGGTAAAGATTATATATGTATACAGATCAAGTAGTACAGTCAATGAGAATAGATAATTTAAATCACCCACAGTGATGGAGAGCAAGATAGTGAAATAAGAGAGATTTATGATAAAGAATATAAAATTTTCATTTTTTAAACCAGTGACAGAATTTTGATAGAATTTGGTAATGTAAAATTAAGAATTGTTTATTTTGAATAATTTAAATGGCAATTGGCTTATTGTTTATAATAATATTTTGTTAATTTTAAATATTTTATTTTACTATGTTTTGTGTCAAGTTAGATTGTTACAGATGTTGAATGTATTTTCAGAAAGTATACATAACATATGTAGGTCAAGGGTCTTGAACTTGACCTAGTTTCGATCAGCTGATGAGGTCATATACATACTAAGCTTGTGCAGTAAGAAGTCAATTCAATTTGTTTATTTGATCAATTCAAACAAATTTTAAACAAATTATATATATATAAAGGAAACATTTAAATAAAATTAAATTTTTTCTTGAATTTTAAAATTTTTGGGAAAATAGATTTTGAAAAAAAAAAAATCTTGATTTTTCGCCTGCCAGCTAATGAATATTTTAAGTATTGATTATTTTATTATTTGTGTGTTAACCATGTTTATTTTATTGATTTATTTTGTATTGAATTGTATTGTTAGACTATAAGTATTCACATGTTAGGTTAAGGAGATGTTTAACTATAAGAAATGTTTAAATTCACTTATTTCAAGTAAAAAACAGAAAACAAGGAAGAGAATTTTTTTGATAAAGTATATTATTTTGAATTTTGAAATTTTTTTAATTTTTCGTAAATTTTAAAGAATTTGTCAAGGTATAATATGTAATGTGAGTCTGTGTGAGCCCAGTATCTGCTAAAGGCAGCCCATCTTGCATACAAGGGGAAACATATCGGTGGAGGATCTGGCATAATCTAAGCCAGGGATTGAGGATTTTTTGGGGGTAGCATGTTAGAAGGTGAGGTGTGCTGTGGTACGAGTCTGTTCGATTTCTCGGTGTTGGGATCTCTTGCGGAGAAGTCCAGTGATCTCGTTCAGATGAGTCCATAGTCGCTGAGCCAGGGGGGTCGTATACCCATGTAGATTAAGAACAAGGGGGTTGTTGGCACCAGTTCCTCACCGGTCCTCTTAGGGGGTTTATCAATGAGATTTCTTCTGTTATGGACAGCAGAATTCTCATTGAGGGGGTATTGTAACGTGTCTAAATTGGGTTATTTTATTTCTTACAGTATGGGGTATTTGTATTTTTTATTTATTTCATTTTGTGTGGGATTTTATAAATTTATTGTGAAAGTTTTATTTCCCGGCGAACGTTATTTCCATTACAACAGCACACGTGTTGAGAAACAGTGGTGTAACAAAGCAGTAAGACGCAGTTGTTGTCGAGTAACTCTGTAAGGAATTCGCGCCACCCTAATTTTCGGAGAAATGTGCATATGTGTGACCACGCCCGCACGTAACAATCAGGACGGGGCGCTGTTAGTGACGCCGTGAAAAATCCGACGAAGCTGTAAAACATGGCGCTGGAACGAACAGTGTGTAGCAGCAACCAGCCAACTACAGGAAATGTCGTTAAGCCACGCCCGCTGCTAGTGACATCAGTAAAGCATAGGCAAATATCGTCCTCGGTCACCACACATATAATGACTATGTTGCATGCATAAAAGGAATACGCCACAACAAATTAAGCATGAACGGCGACTAAAACCAGGTGGCAGTGAACCGCCGCTTCCTCCCGCTCAACGAAGCACACTTCCCAGTCCTACTCTGTCCGTGTCGGCCGACACCAGAGCCAAGTATGCTCTAGTAAATTTCATCAGTTTTTTTGATATAAAAGTGAAGTAATTTCTTTAAACAAGTGACAGTGATGGAGGAAGAGTTGCAGAACATTCACATCTAAATTTGCTGATACAGTTTTTGTTTTTTCGGGACGTTTACGACTTACCGCGGTGTGGCCACGAGGTCACTGAAGAACGCGTTGCCGGCGGGGACTTTACATAATGTATTAATTCGAGTAATCAGGGTAATGGGGCTTTATAATAGAATGTGAGTAGTGAGTGAAAGGCAGGCTGGGCTATCTGGAGTAAGTAATTAGTATTAGTTATATATGTAAACGTAAAATGTAGGAATCAAAGTTGCACAATATTTGACGACACGTAAATGTATTTGGTAAACAATAATTTCAATTGTCGATCATTAAAACTAATTATTTCTCTTCCTATACAATGTGTAGCGTTAGTTATTTCGATAACCCATGAAACACATGTTTGTATCTAGCGTTCGCACGAAAGAATCCTGGCCCCAGAGAAACGAAACTTTGAAGGTAGGTGTGAGTTGTATTTATGTATTTCATATATTTTAAAGTGTATTTGAGCGTCACACGATGTCATGGCTGCTGCTGTCTGCTATGTCATTGTCTCCGTCTCCCTTTGTTTTGTAAACCATAAAACCACAGCCTCATGTACTTTCTTGTTTTGTGACACATCTTCATTGTTTTCTTGTTTGGGATCTTCAAAGCATGCTCTTCAAACTTATTTTTCATCTTGACCAAACCAGAAACACTAAAAACACCAGCATCAAACTCGGCTGCCACAGTTCGCAAAATCTCGTCATTTTTAATTATTTTTTAATTGCCTCTGATTTTTCTTTAATCGTTATCATGACTCGTTTCCTCTTTCTTGACATGTAGCAGAATTTATTACATGCTTATTGCATTAGTTTTTGTGTTTAATCTGGAAAACAAAATTTAATTTTCATTGTAGTAAATATCGGGAATATATAATTTTTTTGTCAGTTGTTTTGGTTAAATGATATATAGCAGTTAATGAAGGTTCTACTGTAGTTACATATAAATATACAGGATGGGCCTAAAGTCACTACCCATTGTGAGTTATTGAGTTGCCCATTGTAAACATTAAGATAACTTTGGTTGTGATATATTTGCACTCTAGTGTTTACATAAGAAACTATCAGACACAAACCAAAGGCACGTAATTTAAAATCAATGGGAAGATCACAACCAAAGTTATCTTAATGTTTACAATGGGTAACTCAGTAACTCACAATGGGTAGTGACTTTTGGCCCAACCTGTATATATTATTTTATCAAATTAATAGTTTTGAAAATATTGTGATTTTGCATCTATTTGGAAGTGTTCTATTAATTTATTATTAATTTTTGTTTTTATTTATTTCTAAATTTCCCAAAATTTTCACTTTTAGACCTTTGGATTTAGTTTTAATAAAGCAACATTCCCTAAATTAGGGAATGTGTGATTATTTTTAATTAAATGAGTAGCTAAATTTGACTTGTCAATTTCTGGTTTTAAATATAGTCTATTACGTGAGGAACTTTCTGCCGATTTTGAGTCAGTGTCCATGGATCCTTTTGATTTTTTTGCAGTATCTTCATAAAAGGTTACAGAATAAAGTTAAGGAAATTTTTTGACCCGCTTTCTAATTTAAGGGTTGTTTTCACCCCTTTTTCGGGGGTTAAAAACAAAATTTAGTTAATTAACCCTGGTAACTGATAGAGAATCAAATTCTAAGCAAAAAGGTGGTATACACTTTTTCGAAAAAATGCGGTGTTTGCGAGCTACAAGGGTTCAAAGTATTGCCAAAGAAACCGCGATTTTTAACATTAATCTGCAAATAACTAAAAAACAACGCCATTTTGCAAACAATTTGTATAAGTTAAAATTAAAGCGTATTAACAAATGAACATTTTCCACTTTTTTTGGTTTCATATGTCAAATGATTCTTGAGATACAGCCAAAACAAGATGCCGATTCACCGTTTTTTTTTTTTATCAAATCACATGATTAAAACATACATAATTCGGCGAAAAATATTTAGATCGTAATTAAATTAGTATCAAATGAAAGCTCTGTTAATTTCCTAAACAAGTCGGTTAATCACTTGTCTAGCTTAAAAAACAACGGTGTTCTGTAGGAAAATATCATAATTTCTGCAAATTTTTTCCAAGAAATTTAAAAAGGAACGTCCGCCATTTTGTCAAATATGTATATTAAGCCCAGATACTGTACTTTTCGGTTGTCTATTATATTAGCAACGTCCTAAAATTTTTTGAAGCTTTTTGTATAGCTGTACATTAACGCGTAACGTTTTAAGAAATTTCAAGTTTTTGGATTTTCGCCAAAATTTTCCTTTTTTATTAAATATCTCAGTAACAATGCGTTTTATCGAGAAATTGATATGACCTAAAAATGAAGCTTATAAAACATCAAAAATGTTGAATTTTGTTTCATTCCTTTATGACTAAAATTCGATGAGTTACAGCAGTTTAAATGTGTATTTTGCCGACATTGTGTAAAACATTTTTATTCTTCGTATTATTTAAATTAGCAGCCATCTTTACTATTTCTTTTATAAAATTGCTAAACTGCTATAATGTTTGTTTAGACAAAGCTTTTCGTCATCTCTGACATAGAGTTTCTCAAGCATTATACCAGTTTAGCAATTTTATAAAAGAAATAGTAAAACATTTTTGACTCCATGTTATGAGAATGGCAGGAACCCCAAGAGGGCTTTGCTGGGTACATGGGAGGGAACGAGACCTAGAGGTAGACAGAGGAAGAGGTGGGAAGATGGCGTTGCAGAGGAAGCGAGAGACATGGGGATAAGAAACTGTAGGAGGGTTGCAGTGGATAGAGTGGATTGGAGGCGGAGATTGGTGGAGGCCAGGGCCCGACTTGGGCTGTAGCGCCATAGGAGGAGGAGGCAAAATATCTAGTGTACAGTAGGTTTTTTGACTATAGTGCATACAAAATGCAAATTTGTTTAAATTTTTTTCTTAAAAATTGACCGAGTTATGACCAATAATGTAAACGCGCTCCAGCAGTTAGATTTTGTTATCGTACGTTATATGTTCGGGTGGGGTCCTGAGAGCCTATTAATTTATACTAAACTAAATTTTGTTCAAATTAACAGTAAAATTAAGTATCATTATTATTGTTTAACGTCTATTGTAGACAAAGAATATATGTTGCAATCTGTCAGCGTCTGTATTGCTGGTTCTTTATATATCAATGGAATATTTAATTTAATAAAATAATATAATGTTTAGGGTTCGCTTTTCTTTGATTAAATTTTATAATTATGGATGAAATGTATCTTTTTTTTACTGAATTTTGAATTATGACAGCTAAAAACAGGGACCCTCTAGCGGAGACCAGAAGAGGCTTGATGCGTTACTTGATGCTCACTGCTTACAGCTGAAACGTGTTTTTTGGAGCAACAGCTGAGCGTCGAAGTTGTTTGTTATTGCGCAAGGGTTGTAATATTTGTTAAATATTATTAATGTTGTAATGTTTAAGTAAATGTAGGTTAAACATCCCCCCAAAACCTGTAGGTACCCAATTTCAGGACTTTATTCTCGCGTTGTTTAATGTTTTCAACCCTTTAGGGGTGGTTTTCAACCCTTGCGTCGGATGTATCCCTGACGTCAAAATCGTAATCAGCACCCCCAAAACCTATAGGTACTCACTTTCGAGGCTTTGACTGACATTCTCGCGAAGTTTAGTACCTACTTACACCCCCTGATTAGCCTATAGTCTGCTTCAAATCTTTAGAAACTACCCTTTGCGTCAAATATAAGTTTGGACGTCAGAATCGACATCAGCACCCCCAAAAACCTATAAGTACCTAATTTCAGGGCTTAAAATGCATCCTCGCGTCGTTTCATATTTTCAACCCTTTAGGGGTGGGAGCGAGCCAAAATGTTTCCTTAACTTTGTTCTAGAACCTTTTAGGAAGCGATAACAAAAGAAATCAAAAAATTACATGGACACTGACTCAAAATCGGCAGATAGGTCCTTTGTCACGCCTCACGTAATAGACTAATATGAGTTGGTGTTGAATAAACCTTTCTTTTGAACAGTTTTAGTTTGGCTTACATAGAATTAATAACAGTCAGGGCATTCAATTTTATACACACCATTATGACTTGTATAAAATTCATTTTTAGGTGTGATTCTGTAAAAATCTATTTCATTACTGTTATATGTAACTTTTATGTTTTTGTTTTTTAATAATTTTGAAATTTTATGATTTATAGTGCCTATGTATACATCATTTCATATAAATTTAAGTGAACAAGATTTAAAATTTTTTATTAATTATTTCGTTACATATTTAATTTCTGTACAGAAAAACTGATGAAACATTTGTAAACACATATAAAAGTATATTCCATATACTTTTATTGTAAAAATAGAAATACTGTTTATTATTAAAATTCATTACAAGAATAACTGAGTTATCACACACACACACACACACACACACACACACACACACACACACACACACACACACACACACACACACACACACACACACACACACACACACACACACACACACACACACACACACACACACACACACACACACACACACACACACACACACACACACACACACACACACACACACACACACACACACACACACACACACACACACACACACACACACACACACACACACACACACACACACACACACACACACACACACACACACACACACACACACACACAGGCCCGGCTCCAGGCAGGGGCGAACCGTGCCACCGCCCAAGGCGGAAAATTTTAAAGGGCGGCAGATTCCGGGATGTTAAGTTTTTAAATTGAGGGAAAACATTATTCACTTAATTTCATCACAATATGTAAGATTAGTAAGAATTACTTTATGTATAAAGTCAGCGTAGTTTAACGAAGAGTCGAAAACTCGTGATCGAGAGAACGTAAACCTGACAATGAGTGCTGCCTTGCATGAGTCATAAGCAGATAATACTGTACCACTACGTTAACGGCTGTGCCACGCCACCAGTCACCACCACCACACACTCTCGGCACGCGAAAAAGTTCTAGTTATTTGATAAACACAACAATGCAAACATTCCTAGTCATCATTTGAAGGCAATCGCCATATCTTTAGAGTAGGTGTAGTGTGCGTGAATGTGCTCAGAGTTAAAATAGAGAGGGGGCGGCACTAAATACTGCACAGTGCGGCAGAAGCTCTGGAGCTGGCCCCGCACACGCACATGCACGTACGCGCGTGAGTGCCCACATATGTATTTACATTTATTTATACATATACACTATAAAAAATTGGTTTATATGCCCTTTAGAGATGTACTGTGTCAGTGAATTGATTATATTTCATAAATGGAACAGCGACTGTTATGTACCTATGTCCTTGACCATTTTATGTTCTATGGAAGTACTCTGAATATTTTCAACTGGTTTCTTTTTTCATACTTATTGTTCTTTCAAGTCACAAAAACTTCACACCTGGTGGTAACAGTAGTTCTCGTGCTATTTGGCTGGCTGAACCAATCTTTGAATGCAATGTGCTATTCTGATACAGCCAAGCATTCAACTGTGCGATGTGAAGGGTTATGATTGGTTCTAACAGTTATTCCTCTCTATCTATCTTTACCATGCTGTAAGATTACAGCCATCAGCTGATGTTTACAAATGTCATGCAGCGTTTCTGTGACGTCCCTTTTCTCTGTTATTGCACCAAGTGATAATTTTAAAAGCGGTGTATAATGCTTACACCTTCCGGCTATTCTTGATGTGTCCCGCGTTAAAAAGGATTTACCCCGGTAGATAAATCTCCATAAGAGGAAATCTTCCACTCACACGCAATAGCAATTAATATATTATAATATGTAATTCACTCGCTTGGTTCTAGTCGAACAACTCGAAAAGAGTACCAAGACTTAGAGTTACTTTAGATTAACCAGTTCGAACAAGAAAAACTCTTAACGAAGAGCACACGTTCACTAAGCAACGGCTTCCGATGAACTGCCTCCAAGTACACCTGACAACTGACGGATCGGACTGAAATTAGGAGCTTCTGTCTACGTGGTATATTGGACAAAAGATAGACGCATTACAGGCGAATCTTTTTATAAGTCTGCGAGAGCCTCCATAGATTTTATCTAGAAATTTTATTACTCTTCAACTGATAAGCAGGGCCGGATTTAAGCATAGGCTACAGGCGCGCGTCTAGGGGCCCGCACCACAAAAAATTCTAACAATAGCAAATTAATAAAACTATTTAAAATTTATAAGACACGACCTTGGCAGTGCAGACGACCGAAGGCCCGCATCGTTTCGTTTTCACATCGTACACATACACTACAACGTCATGACTCACGACACTCACGTTGATTGTAGGCTTTGTGAGTGAAGGCAAATACTGTAGATACCAATACCTCCAACTTCGGGTGGAATGCGGCAGCACGTTACACTAGCGCCTCTCGTGTCTTGTGTTACCACTAACTGAACGTCAAACAGCAGTTATATCTATATATATTATATCTATATATATAAGTTTCTGAACGTCAAACAGCCGTTATATCTATATATATTATATTTATATTATAGTATGCAAAATGTTTGCTCTGATTGTGATTTATTTTTAATCAAACATTTCAATGTTTTAATTGAGGCGAATGTAAATAAAATTAACGAAAAATGTAAAAACGATTTAGTTAAGCTTCAACCAAAAAATATTAAATTAAAGTAAATTTCGCACAATTAATTATGCGTTTTATTTGTGTCTACAAGTCAAATTTTATCATAATAGCAAAAAATATTACTAATACGGTATTTTTTGATTATTCAATTTTGTATTCTAAAAAAAATAATAAGTTACATTACACAAATTTCATTATCCAAATAATAGATTTTAGTATAGCGCCTGGGTTCTCAAACTGGGGGACGCGACCCCCTTTTTCTCACGTATATTATATCTATATATATAAGTTTGAGAACCGCTGGTATAGCAGTGGTAACGCACACCGCTAGATGGCTCTGCTTCATAGGCTGCCACCGGATTGTACGTAAAATGTCAAAAGTTGGAAGTATTGGTATCTACAGTATTTGGTGAAGGTCATCTGGTGGGGAGGGTGCGCGCACCACAGCCACAGTGTTCATGTTGCTACTTGAACGCTATCCCTCCCCCGCCCCACCTTTCCATCCAAACAAACAATTCGTCACAGTCACGGTTAAGTCCGCTCCCGCTTGTCTAATTAAATCTCTTGTTGTGATGTGTTGGATTACTGTTTGAAAGCTTAACAATTTATTCAGAAGAAGACTTCTATAAGTTCTATATAATTTGATTACACACTATTGTTACAAAAGGTAAGTGCGACTTAATATTAAAATTTACTAGATAGTATGGTCAATATTACAAAAAGTATGGTAAATTTCCCCAGTTTAGGCCTATACATTGCTGTGCAGTATGGTAGTTTTTCATATATAATTTCTCTTTACGGCCTCTTGTAATTTTATTGAGAAAAATCCGGCAGTAATGAATAATAAGATTAATAAATTCCAACTTTTCGCTGCTCAAGACATAAGTAATTTGTATATTACGTTTATATTTTCTGTCAAGATATCGTATATACGCATGTCATACGTTACGTGCATTCTTTAAAAAATATATTCCAAGTCCGCGTGTCACTGGTCAGTTCAAAGAAGGAAAGACAAGGAGAGAGAGAGAGAGAGAGAGAGAGAGAGAGAGAGAGAGAGAGAGAGAGAGAGAGAGAGAGAGAGGGAAAAATGAACTTTCTTAATGATTAATTGATTATAAGGTATAAAAGAAATTTCGTAAATTCTCGTGTGTTAATTTTGATTGGTGCAATTGAAATTTCATGCCTGCGCCGAGGATCGTTATTACCGATTTTCTTGGACAAAATTGATCATCCTCGTCGTCTTTCTATTTCGCGATTCCTGTAAAAGGAGAGATAGGGGCTTTTACGCATCGCGCCGTTTAAAGTGAACGCGTTACAATAAAAATCGCGAAATCATATTTTTAATTTGCGGAAGTATTGTGAATAGAGCTGCTATAAGTACATCATTATTAGTTTCTTGCGCAGTGTTGTGCACGAAAAAGCATTGATGAAAATTTCGATTAAAATTTGTTGGAATACCTATTTTAATTGTACTTTCGCCTGACGTTTGATGGTGGAAACTTCAAAAATTTTTACTATTTTTATTCAATATTATTGGATTTTTACTGTAATTGCCAGATCATATTTTTTCCTGAATACATCAACTTGAACATCCATTTCAAAAACAAAAGTAGTTATTACAATACCTCATATTTTAAATAGAAATATTTTGAATCTATCACTTATAGATATCTAAAAAAAATTAACAAAAAAAAAATGTTTTTTTTTTGCAGGCTTCAAAGTAGACTTTACTTACCAACTTTAATCACCAACTTTGTCATTGTATCCTAGCCTACGCGCATATCCTTATTCTCGCGCAATAAATTCCTTCAGGATTAGATTAATGATTGCTTACATTTGATACAACCAGTTTATAATTCACACCGCGCATTTCGGCTAATTAAGTTCTCGTGCGTTTCATTAATAATAGTTATGAAATTGATCATTAAAACTACGCGCGGCTCATTCGAAAATCATCTCGTACTTCATTATACCATTTAATAAACTACAATTACACCCGCAATCAATATTCAAAAACTGATCGAATACTTTCGAGAAAACAAATCAAGGCCGCGCAGACTTATTAACGACTTGTAAAAAACTTTCAATAACTGCGCGTTCGAGTTATTTGCTCACGAGTTGCCGTATGAAATTCGATCTGTATTTACGTGCGCTCTGGAGAAAAATTCACGGGATTACGAAGTCGGCAGTTTGTACAACGAAGTACAAGGGTTTTTACGCAAAGATCGAATTCTTCTTAATAGGCGCAAGAGGCGAACTCGCTGTTTTATCGCGCTATAAATATAATAATATGAACGCCATTTTCCATGTGCTTATACAAAGGACTGCAGACAGAACTTTGTAAAGAATTCGCTAGGAAAAACCATAATCTTTATATTGATAATTTCTGCAATTCCTTCCCACTGATGCTCACCCTAAAACATAATGGATTTCTTGCATGTGGTACTGCAATTGAAAAATTCAAAGTTGATAAAACGAGGAGAATATGCCTGGAAACAGACAGATGATGGTATTATAGCATTCAGATGGAAGGACAAGAAATGTGTCAATTTTCTTTCAAATTATCATAATATAATCCAAAGGATGAAATAAGAGTACGTAAAAAGAGAAGGATGGTAGTATCATTGAATTTCCTTGTTCCAAAATTTTAATTTAACTACAACTTAAATATTAATTTTGTTTACAACTTTGATTGTCCAAAGAAAAATTATATAACTGACAGCAAGTCATCAGCCTGTGAGGATTCCTTCAAAACGGTGTCCACAATATAGCACAAAAAGATAAGGACTGCTTTAAACGGTTGTATAAGGAATAAAAGAGAAGGCATTTGGCTTGAAAAGTGAAAAAAAAAAACATTAAGGGAAGGGTGGGCAAGATCGTGCACCTCTACTTTTTTGAAGGTGGCTAACATGATCAGGTAAATCGTATCACCCGTTGGTCCTTCTTCTTTCCTAGTTGACACATACTTAAAGTCACTTCCCTCAGTCTATTCCTCTGATTTTTATGAGGGCAGTTTCTTTTTTTTTAGTAAAAATGTATCGGTTTTTTTCTTATAAATCGCAAAAAATAAGGTTTTTAGGCATGCTAGTATTTTAAACATGAGCTGCACGAAGTTTTTATTAAAATATAACAGATTTGTACAATTTTGTACAAATGTACTACTGACCCCCTCCAAAATATCTTGTTTCACGGCATATACCTGGAAAAAGGAAAGTTCAATAGGTATAGGTATAGGTATAGATATAGGTATAGGTCAGGTACCGCGTACAAAAAACAATCATTTGTTTCACGGCATATACCTGGGAAAAGGAAAGTTCAACAGACATGATACTCATGTATATGTTACTGGCAAAGTATAAAATCCAGGCATTGTATATAATCTTCGGCGAATATCAGTATTCACATAGTCGCTTGATGTATGTTCGAAATATTTACTAAATATCATTATTCACAAGTGTTGTAGGTAGGTTAGGTTAGAAATAATAATACGCAGGGGGAGCGAAGCCCCCCCCCCGCCGCTATGTGAGGGACTCGAAGTTAACACAAATGATAGAGCAGGGGAATTCTGCGCTTTGAAGTTAGAAAATAAAGGACAAATCACAGAAGATGATGTGCTCAGCAACTATAGTCATCATCTATGTTTCTGAAACTTTGAAGATAAATCAAAGAATCTCCCAAAGGATGCAAGTAGTGGAAATGGACTTGTGGAAGAAGGTCTTGTGGGGTGTCCAGGCTCCTGTGCATTAGAAAAGATGATATCAGTAGGCAAATGATGTTGAGAAGACAATTTTAGACACTGTAAATACAAAGGGTCTCGTACGGTACGGCCGCGTGTGGAACAGATGTCTCACAATAGTTGGACCAAAAATTTGCTAGACTGGGTTGCATCTTGACGACTGAAACGGGGTAGACCCAATAGATTATGGAAAGAGGACTTGGAGGAGAACGGATGAGAGAGGGGAAATGAGACTTGTAAAGTGGTAGTTGGTACAACAGACGCTCTGGTGTGCAGTATATGAGGGAATACAGTAGATTTAGAAGATTTGCAATTGATAAATGGTGACTCATATAATGTCTGCTGTCCCAGTTGCTTGGGATTCCTCAAGTTTCCAAAAGACATTCCCATGTTCTCACATTGTTCAATACTCCTTCGAAACATTCGGATACTTTTTTTTTTAGTAAATTTGTACTATTTTCCTTTTCGTATTGTAATAAAACAAAAAGAGAATCGCTGAAACTTTGGTGAGGATGAAAGCGATGAGTGTTGAAAGTATGAACAAATGATGGAGAACCGGCGATGGAAGACAATGACTTGAGGAATAAGCAGAAACGGACGTTAGGGTACGAGACACACGCGCTCTATAGAATCCCCTGGATGAGCCGTACAGCCTTTTCAGTACCTTTTTTAAAATAATTTGTTTTCAACATTTCCAAAAGGTCGTTGTTTTATCTTACTGACATTTTGACATATTACAATCAAACCATTTTCTTATCCAAAACAAAAGTTATGGCTTTTTCTGGTGCAAATCGTATTAGGACAAAGACTGTCATACAGGAGTCGCCAGTAGAACAGGTGCCATATTTCAAGTATCTAGGGTGCAGCATCACATATCAAGATGATTCGGAGATTGAAAGCAAAATTAGTCTCTTCCAGTTGCTTTGTGGCTGTATCATTAAACATTTAAATAAGAAAACAAGGAAAGAAACGCTATTGAAATATTATAAGGTAATCGCCGTACCTCAACTACTGTATGGTAGTGAGACTTGGATTAGAAAGGCCAAAGATATCTAGAATACAAGGAGCGGAAATAAGGTTTTTGAGGGCTGTAAAGAGTTGTACTAGGGGAGATCTTATCAGAAATCATCATATAAGAATACCTAGGCATAGCTGAAAGGTTAAATGAGAAAATCTCCCGTTACAAAACGGAGTGGCAGTTACACGTAGAGAGAATGGATCCAACTAGATTTGCAAGAAAAGCCATTGAATATTATGCAAGGGTGAAGAGAAGTGTGGTAATACCCCGTAAGTGATGGTTGAGATGACTTCCATTGAAACTGGAACAGGCTACTAGCCTAAGCCGTAAAGGATGACGACGACATTTCCAAATACCGCAATAGCGTTAAGAATATCATTTGTGTTAACGATATCAGCTGCAGCTGGCAAAATATCACACTTAAAATGCTGTTTAAGATTGACTGTGTGTTGGAAACATTGAGACAGGAGACAGCCATGGGGTGGCAAATTAAAGATTGCATGTAGGAACACAAACGCCTAGCGGATGTTCTATAAGTTATATAATTAATATAAGGGTAATAAAACATTTACTGTTTAACTTTTTTTTTACAATTATTGCTCTCCACTAGTCCAGTGACTCCGTTAAGCACTTTTGATCAATTTAATTAATAATCATCATCAAAATCATTACATCGTATTGAAAACCAAACCATGTGATGAGCTGAAATGTTCAAAACCACTTACCGAGAGAGATCAGACTTGTCAAAGGCAACAAGTGGAGTCGTGCAGATCTATGTAAAAGTCTACAATCTAATAATAAAAAGTTTGTAGATTAGAAAAAATTCTTACATCAAAAATATAAAATACAGTTCAGGACGCTTTAAAACGCCGTCTTTGATTATATAGAAAAAAAATTAAGCTCCAGAGAAAAAACAAAAAACAGTTATATGATTTTCTTAATAGGTCTATGGAATAAGGTTTTATAAAGTCATAGCGTCGAAAGTAGGATTTCTCTTACGTGTTGGATTCCCCCCACGTAAATCAACCCCTATTTTATAAATGATTCAAGAGTCCCGTACCCCATTACATTCAGTCTCAATACGCAATGCCAAATAAATACAAATATACATAAAGCGCAAAATAAAAAACAGCTGAACAACAATAATTATGGTATGAATATAAATTGACAGTAACCACAGAAATAATAATCAAATTTGTTTAATATTTCGAGCACACCGGCACAAAATTTGTAGTTTATCGAAATTGTTCAGTTTCTTTGCCAGTTTACCACATCATCAACTGTAACGATACCGACCTTAACACTACGTAACCACCACATCTCCGGCTGTGACAACACAGTAACCCCCGGCTGCGACGAAAACCGACCGGAAGAGGGACGTTGGACCCTAGGCGCCTCCAGAGGATTCTAGTAGAGAAGTCTGGTGGCCTCTGCAGAGTCACGAAAATGGAGGACCCTGGGCGCCTACGAAGGGCTCCCGGACGGCAATCCCCTCCCCAAAATCCAGCGATGTATGACGTACGGGAGGGGATTAGACCACCGGCCTTGACATTACACTCCACCACTTCGGTTTCCGGATTAGACGAAAAATAACAGCACCAAACTTGTACTTCACCTATCAATAGTAAGTTCAATACTTTAAACAGTACAATACTATACTATCAAATAATACACTATTTGAATAACCTGAAGGGTGTGTTATCAAAATACTAATTCTTTGTACTCGTGGAATAACTCTGAGTTTTCCATTTAATGTGTTCCTAAATATTATTTCATTAAATGTCATTTTATTGTGTTTCAGGCTGTGAGAATACTGGTGCCTTCAGACTTTGACAAAACTATCAACTATCTGTGGAAGAATCAATATAACAACACCATTATTTTTATTTATTTGTTGTCTTAATTACAAGTTCAAAAACAAAAAATAAACAAAATTCATAGTACCGTTGTTAATTTATTTATGTTTTTGGGAACCCAAAAATCCATCTAGCAGATAAGGAGTATGTAACGAAAAATGTTATTAATGATTCCGAGTGTGGATTTAAGTTGGAGAGAGGATAATTAACAATGTAGGGTGTAATCTGAGGTCTGAGAGCTCTGAAATTAAAAAAAAAGAGTAGACATAACGTTAAGATAAGACAACTGTGGTTGTGAGTACAGTACAGCACACTTGAAGGGGTACAGTTTTTGAACTTGAATCACTTTAAGACACAAGTCATGATAACTGATCATAGCAGTTATAATTCAGACAAGAAATTAGGTTCAGCCAATATCAGTCAAGATAGGATACGTAAAGATGTAAACAAATTTATATATTTGCATTCACTAATGTCTTACAACCGAATTTGCACTGTGTAATTAAAATAATATTAGCTAAAGCCTGAATAGCAACAATAAAGTATCAAACTTGTGCAAAATAGGTAGACGGAATTATGGAAACTGGATTACTGCACATAATAGAAGACAAAGTAAAGACATAATGGATAACGGACTCCTCAGAATATGTAAATAACTCTGTTCAATTTCAAAAGCAGACAAAGCTGACTGGAATGGTGACACTATAGTTGAAACCCCCCTTTATTTTCTAAGTTTTTTTTGTAAATTTTTTTTTGAAATTTTTATTTTATTTTTATTAAGTTTTTTTTTGTAAAGGGGAGAGACATCATATTTAGAACTAGGTGGAGAACCTAGAGGAAGCAAAAGTGTGCAAGGCCCAATTACAATTACAGACATGTCCCCCCAGGTGAATGACAGGACTTGCAAATGAAAAAGTCTGTTAACCAACAAGCGTATGCTTTATTAAGCCTGCAAAATGTTACATGAGATGACAAGTTATCGATTTTACAAGCACAAAATTAACGGCAGGATTATATATATATATCAATTAAAATTCCTAATGGCATAAAATGTAAGTGAATTGAATATTAACATAAATTGCAAAATTCCTGCCTGATTATGTATGAGTCAATGGTAGCAATAATCTCATTCATAAAAAGCAATTCACTAATCCATAAGTGTTGTATAGATTTCAAATAGGCTAGCCTTTTTGTCTTAGTAAGCACATTTATGGTTTTTTTTTTCTTTTAAATTCATAACATATTCCCCCAGCAAAATATATTAAAATTACACACACAAGCACATACACAACATAATTAACACAACATCCCTCATTTCAGTACTAAATCCCTCATAAACCCATTTCAACTACCGTAAATGAATGCACAACAATATATACATATGTATAAATATAATTGACAGGGTAATCCGATAATCACAGCTCCTAAGCATAGATGTGCCTTGGTAATTAGCACCAGAGAATGCAAGTGACCGCCCAGAGACTCAACATACTAAACAACCCTGACTTTAATCATAAAAGCGCTAAGTATATGTGAAAAGGGAAAATAGTTTCTCAACTAAAGCATCAGACAGCCCCCGTTACGTGATTAAAACTCTGCCATGACCGTATGACATGAAAGCACGAGATAACTAACTCCCTAATGGTTTTAATTAGATGAAAAGGTAGAACTTACAGCAAACTGCGGATATGTGTGTGTGTGTAATTTTCTTACACATGATAAACAGTTATAATAGATTTCATTAGGTCTAATGCTGTAATGTTCACACATGCAGTAACATAACTGAACATGAGAGTTTGTACCAAAGTATAACGGTTAAAACTTCATGAGTGAGCTTCTGGGAGCTTCCGTGCATTCACCATGTCGTTGAGATATAAAATAGATAATTAGAATGTTCCCACCTGGATTGTCCGGTGTACTTAGTCAATATTGGCGCTGATCAGTAATGTCTCGGTCGTATCACAAGTCCTGGGGCAGCGTAGCGTTGGAAAAGGTGTCCGAACAGTTGTTCTCGACTGACGGCAATCGTGGCTAAAAGATCGTCTCTGCCAGGAGGGTGGACAGTTGTTCGTCACACCCGACACCCATCTCGCCCTTGTTCGAGCACCTGGAGCAGAACTTTATTCAGCGAACCATAGAAGAGTCGACGAAATCCTGAACAGAAGAGTGCCGCCAGTCGAGAGCAGATGACCAGGTTGAGGGTTCGAATAGAAATGAGACAGATTCAATGTGTCTGTCCACCCAAGAAAGCTCTCGATGCAGTAATGCACAAAACAGCTGGACGCGCCAACTGAATTTCGTAGATACACCACAACTGTGTGCATAACCGGACGGTGACAAACTGCCGTGGCCGTGCGTGACGTCAACGCCGCTCGTTTTAAAAACGCTAATCATATGATGCCGAACCCAGTACGGCACACCCTCACCCCAAAAGGGCAACATGGTTGACCCAAAACAAACCATTCCTCAAGCACGACGGCTGCGGTAAACCTGGAAAAATCTCAGATTCTAAATCGCTCTTGGTGGGTTCAGTTACTCAGGAAAACGAAAAAGCAGAAGGAAGAGGTGTGAGTCAGTGAGTGTGTGTCTGAAAGAGAAGGTGTAAGTGTGCGTCCTGCATGCTCGCCGGGCCCTGGTCCGCATGCAGATATAAGGAACAGAATAGAACAGCAGAAAGACAAGAATTGCTGCGCCAGCTCTGAGTACTGATCACCAAGGCCTCCTAAACTCAACAACAGAGACCCAGGACCATTAACACTATTCCTCCCTTCCCAGGACTGAAAATCTCTACCACACTGCGACCATCCCCCACGCGAGTCCTCTCCTCCATGCCAACTCTCGGGACCGCCCCAACACGTCACCCTCTCCGGTGACCACCACCTAACTCTCCTGGTACTCACATATTCACACCCGAAGGCTAACAAGGTGCTACAAACCTTGATATGCGAGTACCCTTCGAGAACCGTCCACATCGTGGACCGACCAGGCATGTGAAGCAAACAAGGCATCCTCCATCCTTGACACATGACTGGCCCACCTCCCCACACTAGGGTGGGCGGACCAGATTCACAAGGCAGAGAAGACCGCGCAGAGGGCACGCAAACATCAATCCTATTTCTTAACTTTTCAAAAGCAGCTTAACTAGCAAGGGGGGGTTTACTTTTCCACCGTCTAAACAAACCACACTTAATCCAAAACTGACACACCAGAGAAATCAAACGAGGAATGCGGCATGGACCAAAATCAAACCAAACCAAAACCAAAACCAAAATCAAAATCAACCACTATGACCAGGGAAGCAACAGGACGTAACTTCGCCATCTTACTTTTAGAACAGGGGAAACTGACGATCTCGACAATCTAAGGTCACTCTCCAACTCTCTAACCTTCTCGTATTACTTGTATTACTTCCGTCTCGGGCAACCCCAACCTTAATATGCGGGCAGCTTTCCTTACATCATGCACGAAGTCCCCCCATGCCTCTCCGTTGGCCTGTAGGCGATAGAATAAATCTAACTTAAGCTGGAAACGTCGTCGATGGGGTATGAAGAAATCCAACACTTCCCCATGGAAGGTGTCAACACTGCAGCCCCGACGCAGAGTGTTGGTGACCAGACCGGCCAATGAACCCCGGCAATACGGGTATATAAGGGACAAGACCTCCTCATCGGACACACCCGGGAAATCTGCCAACTGCAGGACCAGGTCCAAGAAGACCAACAACCTGTCCTCATCTACTCCATCCAACACCGAAAGTTTCCGGAGAATCCCTGAAATGGGGTGGGACAATTCCTGGTAACATACCGTCGCCAGAGTTGCACAATACTCAAACACAACAATAAAACGTAAATCCCAATAAAACACCTAACACAAACTCAACCTACAAAACATAATGACAAAGAATCCGGAAAAAACTCAAGTACTCTTCTTCCTTTGAGCCGCTCCAGAGTGCTCTAGCAATGCGACGAGATGGGTGTCATAAAGCAGAGAAACAGCCATGCAAAATGCCCAGAAGAGAACACAACACAAAACAACAAAACTGACTCACTAAATACAATCCACAAAGTACACATAAAATTCAATGTAATCGAAAATATAAAACTATCACATCCATGCCCTTGGTCGGACCATGACCGCATTCAAAATACCCGATACCGCAATGCAACGCCCTCAATAAACAAGTACTATATAACGGGGATGCTATAAAACACGTTGTCTAATCCATGAGACAAATCACAATCAAAATCAACAAGTACTGACGGCCCTCATCACGTCCAAAATCTGCTTGAGCTCCAGGGTATGTCCAAATGAAATCAATCAGCACTCATTCATTAAAAAAAATCGATCACCTTCTTATAACCCCTTTTCAAAATTCATCTTACACTCAACATCACAAAATAATTACTTAAACACTAACACATATTAAATCATTTTAAACTTCATCAACCCCTTTATTCATTTTATAAAATATGCTATTTTTCTGGTTATTCATTCTATTAATTCGTTACACTACCATTAAGTTTTCTTGCAACACTTGGATTCCAATTAAAAATAATTTGAAATAATTTGCAAGTCCCAACACCAGCTGACACGTCTGTAGCCACACCAAGTTTCATTTAAGAAAATAAATGCAAGTCCCCAGATTCTAAAACTTCCCAAGTTCAAAAGAAATATAATAAGGCAGAAATAATACCTACTACCTACATAGAATCACAACCACGCTCTGCTACCATTTGAAACCCCCCTTTATTTTCTAAGTTTTTTTTGTAAATTTTTTTTTGAAATTTTTATTTTATTTTTATTAAGTTTTTTTTTGTAAAGGGGAGAGACATCATATTTAGAACTAGGTGGAGAACCTAGAGGAAGCAAAAGTGTGCAAGGCCCAATTACAATTACAGACATGTCCCCCCAGGTGAATGACAGGACTTGCAAATGAAAAAGTCTTTTAACCAACGAGCGTATGCTTTATTAAGCCTGCAAAATGTTACATGAGATGACAAGTTATCGATTGTACAAGCACAAAATTAACGGCAGGATTATATATATATATATATCAATTAATATTCCTAATGGCATAAAATGTAAGTGAATTGAATATTAACATAAATTGCAAAATTCCTGCCTGATTATGTATGAGTCAATGGTAGCAATAATCTCATTCATAAAAAGCAATTCACTAATCCATAAGTGTTGTATAGATTTCAAATAGGCTAGCCTTTTTGTCTTAGTAAGCACATTTATGGTTTTTTTTTCCTTTTAAATTCATAACATATTCCCCCAGCAAAATATATTAAAATTACACACACAAGCACATACACAACATAATTAACACAACATCCCTCATTTCAGTACTAAATCCCTCATAAACCCATTTCAACTACCGTAAATGAATGCACAACAATATATACATATGTATAAATATAATTGACAGGGTAATCCGATAATCACAGCTCCTAAGCATAGATGTGCCTTGGTAATTAGCACCAGAGAATGCAAGTGACCGCCCAGAGACTCAACATACTAAACAACCCTGACTTTAATCATAAAAGCGCTAAGTATATGTGAAAAGGGAAAATAGTTTCTCAACTAAAGCATCAGACAGCCCCCGTTACGTGATTAAAACTCTGCCATGACCGTATGACATGAAAGCACGAGATAACTAACTCCCTAATGGTTTTAATTAGATGAAAAGGTAGAACTTACAGCAAACTGCGGATATGTGTGTGTGTGTAATTTTCTTACACATGATAAACAGTTATAATAGATTTCATTAGGTCTAATGCTGTAATGTTCACACATGCAGTAACATAACTGAACATGAGAGTTTGTACCAAAGTATAACGGTTAAAACTTCATGAGTGAGCTTCTGGGAGCTTCCGTGCATTCACCATGTCGTTGAGATATAAAATAGATAATTAGAATGTTCCCACCTGGATTGTCCGGTGTACTTAGTCAATATTGGCGCTGATCAGTAATGTCTCGGTCGTATCACAAGTCCTGGGGCAGCGTAGCGTTGGAAAAGGTGTCCGAACAGTTGTTCTCGACTGACGGCAATCGTGGCTAAAAGATCGTCTCTGCCAGGAGGGTGGACAGTTGTTCGTCACACCCGACACCCATCTCGCCCTTGTTCGAGCACCTGGAGCAGAACTTTATTCAGCGAACCATAGAAGAGTCGACGAAATCCTGAACAGAAGAGTGCCGCCAGTCGAGAGCAGATGACCAAGTTGAGGGTTCGAATAGAAATGAGACAGATTCAATGTGTCTGTCCACCCAAGAAAGCTCTTGATGCAGGAATGCACAAAACAGCTGGACGCGCCAACTGAATTTCGTAGATACACCACAACTGTGTGCATAACCGGACGGCGACAAACTGCCGTGGCCGTGCGTGACGTCAACGCCGCTCGTTTTGAAAACGCTAATCATACGATGCCGAACCCAGTACGGCACATAGTGACCATTGAAATATCAGTTTTATGAAGATTTTTGAAGTAAAGAAGATTTAACTTGGAATAAAAGAGAAAGTTGTCATATAATAAAATTGTACATGCAAACAACAAGTCCTTTGGATAAAATAATTAAAGAAATACTTGGCACTTTACATTTATTCATAAAATATATATAAAACAAATTTTGTTAATCGTGATGTGTGAATTCAGTATAAAGGAAGAAGAGATATCCAGCCGGCAGGAATTGCATATGACTATGTGATAACCTCATTATGGCATATCGTGTTTCGGGTTGAGCAATAGCAACTCAGTCATCTATATTTTCAGAAGCACAGATGGTTTAGATGATTTTCATATCAACATATTGTATGTCGGACAGTGGATATTTGTGTGAAGTCATTCAACATAAACTTGCGGATTATAGCATTTAATGTACTTTATACTATATTCTGAAAATCTAGGAGATCATTAATGGAAAGAATACGTGCTGAAACAAATAGACGTGCGAAGAAGGAAGACGTCTCCAGCATACGGAATCTCAGAGCAAGAACTGACAGATTAGTGAAGAAGACAAATCCGCCCTCCTGGCTATGCCGCCCGGGGCGGCTGCCCCCTTGGCCCCCCTTTAGCTATCCCTCTGTACTTAGTAGACTGTGAAAACATGGGAATCACACCACTAAAAACACACACACCAGGGCCGTATTTATGGTGGGGGATGAACGGGACTGAACTCCTCTCCCCCCTACCCAGAGGGTCAAAAAAGTTGAAGGATTTTGTTAACCTCTTAATTTTTAGGTTGTTTTTATTATTTTTTCAGCTGTGTACGCTAACATAGTAATAACTCTTTTTTTAAATACAAAAACAGATTTATTACACAGCATTAGCATATACGTATGAAATATGAAATACAGGAATATCAATTTAATCAATAAATATCGAATACAATAAAAAATGCACACAGTATTAACCAGGTTCTAATGATTCAGATGTTGGAGACTTTATGTTGTGAGTACTTTTCAGGTACACAAGCATTCTTTAGAATTTTCTCTTCTTCTTATAAATACGGTACTTATAGAATTCTGTGCAATCCATTTGAAAAGTGTAGATGACTTAAAGAATCACGGCCATTGTGTTTAACTTATGGTCTACTTTTGTCATCAGACCAATCAATTTTCATCTATAAGAATATCATACATTTTCATATCTGAGACGATATCACAAATAAATAGTTACATAAATTTAGAAGTTTAGAGTTCATATGTTATATCTTCATCATTAGTATTCATTTTAATATCAAATTCACTACCCCATACAAACAGGAACACTAAAATGCAGCTAAAACCAGTAGCAGAAGACAACTGAAGTAATGAACAATCAGAGTGCAAAAACCTTGCCTGTTGGCAAAACTGTAGGAGGATAAAATGAACAAGTATGCTATTAGGTATTTGAAAACACAGGGGTTGAAAAACTATTCGTTTAAAAGTAAACGAAAAACTTTTATATAGTTATGGTAGCTATATCTTCAACTGTATTAAGAGTTTATAATGGTTACATTAAAATTCATAATTACATTAATTATTATATAATTAAATTACATTACATTAAATTATTAATTACAAATTCTTTTAGGTACATAAGTTTTAGAACAAAGACCTAAATGATGATTATTTTAGATAATTAAGGAAAATTAAGCTGTTAGAAATTGTGTTATTTTAAGCTGTTAAAATTAGATGTTAGAAATTGAGGAAATTTAGTAGATGTTTAAAGAAATTTTCACAAATTGGTCAATAATTTTTATATTGCATAACAAAGCACTTGGAGACTGTCCAGATAGTAGGTAGGTGCTCCTAATGAGACACTCCTGCTGGAAAAGAGTGAGTTTATCATCTAAAACGTTCGATTTGCTGTGCTCAAAATAGTGAATAATACGAAAATAAGTATGGAAGTAGGTATAATAACGAGAGTGTAAAAAGATTACATTTTTTACGTTTGTGACAGCTTTGATTCTCTCTGCGTGCGCCGTTATGAAAAAAACTCGAGTTTACTTCGGTACTAGTACCGTAAATGGTACATTAAGTACAGTACCGAACAATTACTCCAGTTCTGGGACGCTACAGATTTAAAAATATTAATTATCCGTAGTCCTAACATAAAATTATATCAATATATTATTGTTTACAAATGAAAGAAAAAATCTATACCGGTTACATTCACAACATATAAATTCACAATTACTATTGAGTCAGAGCTCGTGTAATGAAAACTCCGAACGCACTTTTATGTGTTTGCGGTCCAATTGAACGAATAATAGTCGTTTTGTGAACAAAAGTTGTTTTATTAGGTCGTTTGTGAACAAAAACAAAAGGGAAAATATCATGTCACTTATTAAAATTTTCGCTCAATTTTCAACTTGTGTGATGTATCCAAAATGAGATTTTTCTTTCCGTAGTTGGCACCATTACTGCGAATACGTCTGTTTGACTGGAAATTAGGTTAAGTGTGTTTTTATATTTACACCTCTGATATCTACTTTGTGTGTAGATAATTTGGTTTTGTTAAATCGTGAATTATTATTTGTGTTTGTGAACTCAGTTTTATCCACTTCATAATTTTCTGCGTAAGTATAATAATTATTTTCGACATTACCCATGTTCACATGTTAGCTTGCCATTGGTATATTTTTGTTTTATGCTTACTTTTCAGTTCTTAATACTATACCGGTACAGGTTTTGTGCTCCCAACCTTCGGAAACTGCAGTTTAATATTAAGGTTAGTGTCTGTTTGATACAGACTTTAGTTTAATGAAGTGAGAATATAGACTCCTGTAACTTACATTAAAGATGGTTAAAAGGCAGCTATAAGTTTCTTTTGTATAAAAAACAACGAAGCAAAAGTAGAAATACAAATCTATAATGATCAGTGCCTTCCTTATTGTAATTTAAACTGTAAAATGTATCAGATACCATTGAATAATAATAATTAAAATTACAGATTATTACAGAAGTACTTCCTTCAAGTGTTTGATTAGTGTTAAATGTGGATTTGTTGTTAATTGTGATTACATTTTTATGCAACAACAGGTGAACATAAACAGAAAAAATTATGAATGAAATCATTAAGAAATAATAAAACACTTGCACAAGTTAATAGAATGTGCTACCTACCTTTGTGTATATGTAAACAACTCAATGTCATTTATCGTTCAGAATAATAAATAGTAAATGTTGCTGGTGTGTTTTCTTTGTCATTATGGTTACAGTCCTCATTATGGTTATGAATAGCCTACCTAGTCCTCAGCTGCATGCAGTGTACTAAAATTATTAAAAAAATTATAGCTGTTTTACTATAAAATCCAATTTTAGTGATCTAAGAGTAAACTTCATATTTTTGTCTCTAAATGTATATGAAATACACAACTATATTATTAAAAATCATAAGAGCATGTTAATAAATGAAAAACTATTTCTTAACTTTTTATTAAAGTTTAGTGGCTTTCGTCTATACTATGCAGGCCTACTAGCATTTTAATGTATGTACTAGGTACTATAGATGCAAATTTTAATGTAGAATAATAGACCTATGGTATTAGGGCAACATATTTTAGACTTTATCACGGTGTATGTATATTACAGGGCCTATTCTAACAAATCTTGCTGTGGTGCGGTATAACAAAAAAAAAACTTGGCTGAACTAAACACGTTCTCTGTAAACTTTTGCCATTATAATCTTTACTTCCTAAACTAGCTAATAGAGTGCACACACACACACACACACACACACACACACACACACACACACACACACACACACACACACACACACACACACACACACACACACACACACACACACACACACACACACTCACTCACTCACTCACTCACTCACTCACTCACTCACTCACTCACTCACTCACTCGCTCGCTCGCTCGCTCGCTCGTAGCAGGTGCATGTGGAAAATAACATATAGGCTACAATGAATGCAGTGATCCAGGCACAGGATGCGTGACTAAACTGTTGTGAATATGGAATCTGATTGGGATGCAAATATTCAATTGCATAATATTTTGTTATTGTTATGTAGTAGTTTTATGACAATGAGAAAAAACAGTGGTTACTTTAATCAAAATCGTGTATACTAAAAAACTCCTTTTTAATACATATTGTGCAATATTGTATTATGAGGATTTTTTATATGGCATAGAATGACATGAATACATGTTAACTCATAATGTGTATAATGTTTATAGTGTAATGTAATTGTATGTGTGTTTTCTGTGTGTATACAATACATTATACAGTGGGCCTTGTATAACTCCCATTGATGCTGCATTAATTTTGAACAACCAGAGTATTTTTGTTTTACCATAAATATACTCTTAAATCTCGGTAAAGATAATATAGTATAGACCAGTTATAGGCAACCTTTGAATTTATTGTGTGTGTGTGTGGTGTGTTATGTTTTTTAATAATTTGTGTGATTTGAATTGTGTCTGTTCGTTTAGGATGTCTTTTCATGTGTTTGTATATTTCCAATTGTTCTAGAGTGTCTAGTTTTTGGCCTTTTGTGTGTACGTGTAGAATGTCCATGTTATTGTCGATGTTTTTGTATGTGTGGTTTGCTTCAGTGAGGTGGTCTGCAAAGGTGGATTCTGTAGTGGAGTGGAGTGCCTTTGTGTGTTCAATGTACACTTTGTTTGAAGCTACGTCCTGTCTGGCCTATGTAGAATTTGTTGCAATCTGAGCATTTTAGTTTGTAAACACCAGGTGGATGGAATTTGTTTTGTGCTTTGTGTGTGTGTGTTTTGATAGTGTGTGTTCTGTTTTGTAAGCGATTCTGTATCCTGCTTTTTTGAATTTGTGGGCTATTTCAGTTTGTTGATGTATGTTAGTGTTATGAATTTGTTGTTTTCTGTTTTCATCTGTTGTTTGTTTTGTGTTTTGTTTTGTTTAGAAAATCCAAGAAAAAACATTAACTGTCGCTTTATAATACCCATGCGCTTATATTAAGCAACGTGGAACACCGAACCAATGAAGTTCTGCATTATTTTTCATATAATATATTATTTAATATATATTATTTTTCATATAATTTGTTAAAATTATTCACATTAGGAGTAGGTCATCAACAATTTCTCATCATGCACACGCACGTTAAAACTAACAAAACTTTAAACAATAAAAAAAATGGTTAAACAGGAAAACATTTTAACAAAAATAAATCAGAGAACTTACCACAATAACACTATTAATTTTCATAAAGTGCACAGAAATGTAAAACTTGGGGAGAAATGTATTTACAGGCTCTGGGCGACAAGCTCGACAATCGTATTGAGGGAAGCTGTAGCACAGTTTGCTAAACGGATTGTACTATTTTATAATACAGTACTTCGAAGCAGGTACAATGCAGGTGTGTTCCTTCGTTCAAAAGAAAAGAAAATTACAAATTGGTTCACGGGCACGTCAAACCTTATCGACAGGCGTTGCATTGCCAACTGCTGGTATAGACTGTATTCTTGTGTACTGTGTTCAGTCTGAGAGCTATTCTGACAACAAACTGTTTGCGTGATGTATATAACTCGCGTGCTCAGAAGGTTTTCATATGAAACATTTTGATATGATAATGTATTCTTAGAACAGAGGTACTGTGTGTGTACGCCAAATAGATTGTCCTGTTAGTATAATGATGTTTTGTTGTTCGATCCACATTGTCTGAACTTTGTTACAATTAGCATTCAGCAACTGCAGTGTATTACTTCCAGTGGAGCTGACCCATCCTGCATCTTTCTGCTGTCATAGTAGGCGTGTGTGTGAGTGATACAGGAATTTATCAAAAATGTATCTATGTGATTAAAGTTAAAAAATTAATTACGACTGTTAAGCGTTGCTTTGATATCCAACATACACGGTTAGAGAGATTGCTCCACTAGGCTGCTTTTGTTTCATTATGTGACTCGTATCAGTAACAATTAAGTGAACATTTTGAAGTATAAGGACTCAAACTTTTCAGAGCAACCTACAAAGTGCACACGTATACATTATATTGTTACGACATTACAGAACAATCTATTGTTTATTGAATGTTCTAGAGGAATCCGGCTGTAATGTGTGCGTACGTGATTTCTGCATGCGCCCGCGAGACTTCTAGACGCCACCAGCGACGCGCACTGTGTCAAGGCCGCAATCAATTGTGTCCTAGTGTAGAGCTTATGCATTGTTATGGAATAATCTGGATTTTCGGCAGGGGTATAAATACAAGTACCCAGCGACCCTCAGTTCAGTTATTGTTGTGATTTATACCAGTGCAGTTTGAAGTATTGTGGCGAAGTGTTATGTGTCTTTATAATTGTGTGGGACAATTGTAATATAATTGTGTTTTACATTAGTGTGAACAATTTTTATTTGATTTGTTGTAAGAGACTGTCTTGTTGATTACATGGTAAGAGACAATATTGTTACAATGGTCTCCTTGATCTTTGTATGGTACAGTGGAAAATAAAATACAAGACACCAATGAAGTCACTAAAAACTAGCTTTAATTATCACAATTAACAATTTATAATCAACAAGTTATTCAACAGGATTATACTCGTACAATAATTCAAGTTAAATTTGTTCACACGTAATAATAATGTCAATTAATATAGTCCCACACAATGTTGTTCAGACTGGCATGTCTCTTGTAATTGTTCCACAATTTACTGTTTTCAGGTTGTTTAGAATCCATTCTAATGTGAATGAAACCAGAGGTGTGCCAGTTTCCCACCCAGTGGCTATAATGTATGATAACCATCACACATCCATTGTGTTAGTTCTAATCTTGCATAGCAAATTTCATTCACAGACAATTTTGAAAGGTTCAATTATAGATACAGTAGAACTTCCATATTACGAACTTCTAAATAACTAAATTCTCTGTTCAACGAATTTTTTTCAAGAATTTTGAGAATTAGTCAGAAAAACATGTTAAAATGTCCCTACTTAATGAAGTTAGTTTTCTATTTAATGAACTTTTTTCTGGCCAGGCTGATAAAAAATCTGGCCTGAGATTAGAATTCCATTTCCGTTTTACTTTATATTACCTCCGTCCATCTGATAACCAACTATAGTGTGTTGATATTTAATACAATGTTTGAATAACTTCGCCAATTACTGTACTGTGGAATTTAATGTGATCCCGCCCACTCGTCTACGATTCGCGTTCAGTTCTCCACACTACCACTGTCTGTTACTGCTCCACAGTTTACATACGTTATTATTCTGGTTTCATATTTGTCTTAGTGTGGTTCTCTGTTTTAGCGAGTTTAAGTGATTTACTTTATACAGTAGTTGTTGTCAACCTGTATTTTTGTGATATTGTAAGTGTTCGTCAGGCAGAATAGCGGGACTTCAATAATATCAAAATGCAAGGTTTTAAGTATCAAAGAAAAATTGCAGATCGTTAGTGAAGTGGACAGTCGAATTAAGAAAAGAGAAACTGCATTACGTTTCAGTGTTCCAGAAAATTCTTTATCGACCATTTTAAAGAATCGCGAATCAATAGAAAAACAAGCTGAGCAGGTAAATACAAATCGAAGCCAGGTAAATGATTTTCAAGCCAGTATGGGGTGGTTGGATAAGTTTAAATTCTGTCACGACATTTCCCAAAAATGTGTTAGCAGCGATAGTGCTGATGTTAAAGAAGACGACTGTGTTTTGGAAACAAAATGTCTTGCCAAAATTTTGCAGGAATACAACGATGACGATATTTTTAACACCGATGAGACCGGCCTGTTTTTTAAACGTCTTCCTGATAAACCCTTGCTTTCAAAGGAGACAAATGTTTTTTTGCGGAAAGCATAGTAAAGATAGGGTGACTGTTATGGTCATGGCGAATATGAGCGGAAGTGAAAAGTTAAAACTCCTTGTTGTTGGGAAAAGTCAACAGCCACATTGTTTTTTCGAGGAGTTAAATCTTTGGAAACAGATTACGATTTTAACCAGAAAGCCTGGATGACTACTGAAATCTACACAAAATTTTTAATGAATCTCTACCATGAAATGATTAAACAAAAATGAAAAATTTTATTGTTTGTTAGTAATTGCCCTGTGCAACCATGAACTGTTTCCGAGAAATGTACAAATATTAAGGTTGTTTTCCTCCTGCCATGGCCGCAAAACTTCAGTCTATGGACCAGGCGATAATTAAAAATTTTAAATCCATTATCGCAAGCGAATTCTTGCAAACGTTTTGAAGGCCATTGACGATAATAAACTGTTTAACACCAGTAAATTAATTTCATCGAAAGAATGCGTTGAAGCTGTTTCAAAAGCATGGTCTCGGTACGTCACGGGTGAAACAATAACACGATGTTTCAAACATGAAAATGTAGCAGACTCGGAAACAGATGTGGACGAGATTCCTGAGATTGTTATAGACACCTACGAGAAGTTAGAAAACTGTTCTAATTTATGTAAAGATGTTCAGCTAGGTGACTATCTTCAACTCAATGAGAACATTGAAGTAGCAGCGTTCTCATAGGATGAATAGATTATCAATGAAGTTAATGATAGAAAAGCTCAAGCATCGCAAAGTAGTAATAGAAGTGTAGACTTCTAAGAAAATGAAGATGAAGAGAAATCTGGTTCCAAGGTTACGACCGACAATTTATTGAATGCATTTAAGACGATAAGAAACTGAATAAGTCGCCAGGAAAATGTATCAGATGAGATGTTTTTATCATTAAATAAACTTGAATCATTCATTGAAAATAGAACGATCTTTTCAAAAAAAATAAGCAAGCTAAGATAACAGATTCTTTTTCAAACTAAGAACTGTATGTAATAGCCTAGTTTTTAATTTCGTTATCATCTTAAATTTGTGTTTTCATTACTTTCATGGTTTATAAACAATACTGTAGCCTATAACACGTGATCACGTTATCCAAATAAATTCCAGTTTTATAATTAACATATATCACTAGAAAGTTATTTTTAATTTCACTGTTCAATCACAATTCAGTTTGTTAATTTTATCATTCAATTTGTTCTCACTTTTATTTTATCGATTATCTATTCATCAATAAAATAAGACATACATTTTATTCGTGTTTTTGCTCGACCATACACACCATTTTTCATTTGTTTCTATTTAACGAATTTTCCATATAACAAACTTTTTTCGGTGCCCCGTGGCACTTCATTAAATGGAAGTTCGACTGTATTAGTCTCTAAATAAAATTGTTTATTTCTTTAATCTTTCCTTTTACTTTGGCTGCCAAATATGCTTTGAAAATGTCCAGAACTAATAAATTTTTATTTTTTAAGAGACAGCATGACCTTCATTTCCAAACTGTTCCAGTCCAGTCATAAATGAGTTTCCTTCAGCTAATCTTTCTCCTCTTTAGAAACACAGTGGGAGGTTTATTTTTAGGTCAAGTTTTTTATTCAAGAACATAAGTAGTTGAAATTGTATAATTTTAATAAATTTATTTTTGAACACATCACATAAATGTTAAGCCACAGCGGTTCTTCAGGTAGATAGACTGGGTCTGCAGAGAAGTCTTAGACCCTGACCAAAAGTAATTTCAAGTTGCATGTTATCAACTTCAAAATGTTGAGCAGTTTGTTTAATTTGATCTGTATCATTTCAATAGTATGAGTGAAAGCACCACTTTTTCAAACATAAATTTACAAACATTAATTTAATACAAACATAAATTTTTCTTTTTTTTTTCATAACATAAATTTTAATATATGGTAGCTATTGTACAGTTCCTGGTTGTATGTATATTTGTATATGGTGTACTCTTTGTACATGTATATAACTTGGCTAATACACATGTGCCCACATTTTTGAAAAGAAAATCTGAGGAAAAAAGTGTGAATCTGTAAATTCGCGAGTTAATAGTAATAAACTATTGAAAGAAAGAAAAGATATTTAAAGTGTAACACCACTAATCTGTTAATATACATGTATGATTCTTCCAGTAACTCTCATGTTTATTGACGTGTAAATATTGCCCTGTTAAATTTAGTAATTACGAATATGAATTTGTCTTATGTTTTGTTATTTCTACGGTGGAAAAATACGACAATATTTGTCTTGTCCACTACACTTCATAAACTTTTAAACTTAATTTTGTAACATAAGGTACATAATATGTTTGATATTTATTGGGTGTAATTTATTGTATAACCACATGACATCTGTGAACACACATCCTCATTCATGAACCAGAATATATTTTTAGAATTTATAGCAAACAATTTTTTGATACTAACACAAAATGATCTGTAAAATAATGCTGGACAATGTAAATCAACCTTTCATAGTGTACTTATTAAAAACTGCTGTCTTCTTCATCAGTTATGCAAACTAGGTGTTAAATTTTTGACAGTGTTTTTTCTTATAAAATTGATTACTCTTCTGTACTTTTATTTCAGGACAATGGAGGAAAGTAATAGGCAAGAGGGAGATACTTGTAGCATGAAAATAAAAACTGAGGTTAGTAAGTTTTTGTAAAGTAAATTTACTTCTAATTTCTATCTTATTTAATATTATATATTATAATATTAATATATTAATATTATGTAATATATTTAGATTTCTAGATCATTATACAGTGTTCAGAGGGACAGTTCAATACCCATCTTATAGGACTGCCCATGTTACAAAAGGAATGGTTGTGTAGATTGGCCCTAAGTATAAGACATCGCCTATAGTAGAACTTTTGTTAAATGTAAAGTGACTACTGTTGCCTTGAAAGCAGTGGAATAGTCCACATTAGTGGAGGGGCATCATAGTAGTGGAAGATGCCACAGGTACAAGGGCGCCATAATTGGAGGAGTTCACTGCCACGGTGCTGCTGATTTTCATCGCTCATTTGTATGTTTAATGTATTTTAGTATTTAACAGTTTTATTTTATTCCCAGGTTTTTTGTTAGTGTGTTGTGTGAATGGCTTTACATTTGTTTAAAAAATATATAGAAACTTGAAAATCAGGAGGAAAAGGGTATAATTTTGCAGTCAGGCTAGGGAGATGACAGACTGAGTTACAAAGTTTGTTAAACGTGAAGCTAAAGAAGGGATTACAATTTCCTTAAATGAAGTGAAAGAACATGTTCTAGAAGCAACCAGCATTATAAAATTCGAAAAGAATTAGATGCAGTTGTAGAAAGTGGCAATTCATTGTTTGAGTCTCTGCAAAAAAAACTGACCCAAGAAAAGCACAGAAGGCATTGTTGACAATTTTCATTTGTCCTTCATAAAACAAACAGTGAACAAGTTTTTTATCACCAATAAAGTACTTCCTACCATAGAAAAAGTTTATAATACAATGCAAGAAAGCAGGGTGGCATTCAAGGACAGCGAGAGGACGTCAAAATAATGAAGAATTTAAAAACAAATAGGATTAAAGTGGCGGAAAGCCACAAACCATAGAAGCCTTATTGTTGAAAAAATTGATATTAGGCTATCCGAATTTCTTATCTGTGTTCCATTATAAAATTCATCCTACTAATTATCAACTGTTGAGTCAACTGTTGTTGGAAGGAAGGTGGGCCTTCTAAACTGGAAACACTGATAACAAAAAGACAAATAGAAAAAATCTTATGAATCGTGATGCTATTCAACCTCGTTATGCTTGTGTGTGTGTGTGTGTGTGTGTGTGTGTGTGTGTGTGTGTGTGTGTGTGTATGTGAGAAAGTATTGTAATATGTGTTCTCAGATATACTGGTGGCTTCTAAAACATGTTCTTTCACTATCTTGAATGGAATTGTAATCTATTCTTTAGCTTTGTGTTAAAAAACTGTAACGGGACAAAATAAAGGGGGTTTATAATTTAATGAATTTCATGTGAACCATTTGTAGAAGACTTTTGAATTAACTCTTTTTTTACCCAGGGTGTACTTTTGGTCACCGACTATAGCTCCGTGACGGGTACGGCATAGCTCACGGAATGTTTATTGTCAGTAGGGTGCGTATGAGCTCACGTGTGTGCCGCCTTTTTCACAACGTGAAAATCACATACATAAATTCCATAGCCGAACATGTGATGGAAAGAGCCAGTCAGCGTTCGAATTTATGACCACGTGGCGAGCGAGACGGGCTGTAAGGTGGACCCACGCTTCGCTTGACACCGAGCAGATCGACTTAACTACTTAAACAGTACAAATGTAGGTTCACGGTGTGCCGATTGAATAAAATCGGCGCGAATAAAAAAAAATTCTTATACTGCATTTAACGAATACGCTAAAGAAAAATAGGGTTCTGGATTTAGCGGTGGGAGTTCTGCCGTACTGTGTTTAACGGTTAGCACAGAATCTACAGGAGGTAATAATGCGGCGCCTGATTGCTGCTGCCCCCTGGCGGTCGCCTCTGATTGTGAGTGGAAAAAGGCGAGAATAAACGGTTCTGTGAACTAAACACCTCACCTCGTTTCCGACAGAGAAGTTTTTTTAATTGTACCATCTTCCACCTATGGCAGGCTAAATTAAAACAGATCTGCGGTAAGTGAGTGCAGTATACTTATATATATTAATTTGAAGTAATGTAAAAGGAGTTTTGTTTAATAAGTACAGGAATGAATGAAATTTGTTAACCTATTACACGCCCGCCACGTGGCGAATTAGAGTATGCAAAATGAGTTAATTGTATAACAGTAATTGAAGTCTTAACTAAGGCCCCGTAATTGAATAATATTAACGCAAAATAATATGTACTTTAGCCAAACTTAACGTTTTCAAAGATAGGGCCACATGCCCGTATAACCTGTTGTAGAGTGTGTCAAACTTTCATTTCAAGTAGGTCTAAAGCAGTGTTTAAAATTATAAATGGATTTTGGTGCGTGTGAGGGTCCTGGGGGAATAAGTGTTGGAGCTTCTTGCTGATAATATTTGTATGCTTAGGGTCCCTCGCTTCACGTCGAGGAACAGCCCCAACCTGAACAACTGAACATCCAAGGCTCTCAACTTCATCTGCCGGAGGAGAACAGCGAGGACAGGCCACACCAACTCTAAAATGCTTTAGACCAGGACGTCAAACTTCACACCAGGGAATAAATCAGGTGACACCAACCCAATATTACTTTTTCACACAAGGGAATGTAACCCACTAGAACTCATGGGCATATAGCTACACACCCTACAATGACTTTAAACTTTACAAATTTTAATTGGGTCCCCGGTTAACGGGACAGAATAGTGTGCGGACTTGGGGGGGAATCTTTTTGTACATTTTGTAATACTATTTATATTAAATGTGAGCCCAGAGGTTGGCATGTATCTGTGGCTGATTACCATTCAGGCATGTAAATTTCTTTCTAGTTTTCAGTAAAAGGGTTACCTTAATGCTAGTAATTCTATCGTTCATCATGATTAAATTTAGTTTTCAATTGATTCATTAATTTCACATATTTATATTCAGTTTGGGTCCTATAATGGATAGGAGTTTCTTTTGTTAGTTTCAGTCGGGTGCCCAGTTTAATCCTGTATAGGCGGATTTTTCATGCAGACTTGAACATGCTCCTGGGACAGGTTTAGTTATGCACGATCTTGCCTAGGAACATGTCGGCCTTTGGGCCAAATTAATTCTTAAAGGTTATAAAGCATCATGGCACATTACTGTTATTAATATTTCACAAAATTATTCACGCTTAAATTCTTTTTAATTTATTATGATCACTTGTGTTATGACTGAATTATGATTATATTTCCTCCAAGTCTAAGTGCTCAGTGTGGGAGCACTTTATAGTAGTATCAGGCATTATGCCAACCCCTGAATTTTAGTATGCCCTGGGGGCACTGGTGTTACACATATATATATTTGGGTTATTATGTATTAAGATCTTGCAATAGGTGTTGCGTCCAATAATATTTATGAATTGTAAATTATGTACCTCCTGGGGTGAAAGAGGTGTGGCAAGATATTACTGTTGAAAGTTGTAATTGTCCTGTGATGTGGAACGTGTGTATGTGTTGTAGTTGTAGACATATATATTTATATGTCCATTTATATGTATTGTATATTCATGTGTATTTCTGGGGGTTGGGTATAGGGCTAAGTGGGGAAAAGTAACCCCAATTGGAAAAGAAAATCTTTATATTCATTTCATTTAAATTTTATATTTATTTTTCAAGTAAAAATTTAACCAAACATATTTTAAGGAGAATACACTGATTTTGTTGGGAGATAGATATTTAAAGTTTGGTTATAATAAAAATTTATTGGTTGTTAATTTTGTGAGTTTTAATTGCAAGTCCCGTCTCACTGGATCCAGCGCATTTTGGCTTCTCTAGGCTTTTGGCCTAGTTTTAATTATCTTGTGGCCCGTCTTTAAAAAAAAAATTTCAAAAAACAAATTTTTTTTTATAAGTCAATAAAATACTTAAAAAGGGGTTACAACGGTAGCCTCGGAACAACTTTGGTAGACCGAAAATGTAAAAGTAGGTCTACCAAAGAGTGTGTTGTGATGTAATGCAACAGAAAACAGTTGGGTTCAACAGAAGTAACATTTATAAAATGAGTTTGTGATTAAGTTTTGTGGGAAAGTGTAAACCGACATGTGGCGTAACAGTCACGGATACTGAATTCAGTTAAGTACAATATTGGAACAAATTAATTTTTGGCCAAAAGTTTATGTAAGATAAAACATTTGAAATACTAAAGAGCTCAGTTAATAAAACTGCGTGTGTAAAGAGCGTGAGAGTGTGTGTGAGGGAAAAGGGGAGAAATAAAAAGTAAAAGAGAGTACTTTTCTGTAAATAGAAATTAGTATAGGAAAATTTTAAATAATAGAGATTAGTGGAAGTAACATAAAAAGCAAGAGAAAGAGTAAATTTGAGAAAAAATAAAATATTTTGTGTTAATTGCATAACCATGTGTTAGTGTAGTTATTTCGCCATTACAATTTTCTAGTGTTCTGTGCTGAAAAAACTCGTCTAAACGTTCCGGGGAATTTTCTGAATTGTGGTGTCAGTTGCTAAATTGTCCAGTGTTTTTTAATTAAGGTACAGTGTAAAGGTCTCCATATCTGTCCTTCAAAGATATTGGTGGTGGCCCTGAACTTCTGTTGGTATTTACAAAAGGTACGTTTGCGTGAAAAGATCGCAAGGTAAGATTATGGCAGTGTAAGTATTCTAAATTTTATTTATTAAATTTGTTTGTTTCTTTACAAATGCCGACCCTGCCAGGATCCTGGTATAACTTTATACGAGGTAGACCTGTTTTAAGCACAGAAAAATAGGATTTGGGTAACGGCGTATGTGTGAATAATTATCGTATATAATTACATTGCGTAAACTAGGTTAAGTTTTGGTAGCGTAACGTGCTTGTGAAATTATTGTGTTTACTTTTACATTTGGATAACAAGTTTATGTGTGGAGTATTTTGATTGGGTATATATAATTATTGTATTATATAAAGGGTATTATAATAAAAAATTAGGTTAACATGGCCGAGGTGCAAGAAACTAAAGTAAGGTGGAAGCAGCAGGACAAAGAACATTGGAATAACCTGCGGAATGAGATGAAAAAACAGACTAATGAGTTAAGAAAACAAAATGAAAAACGGAAGCGAGATGAATGAATTACAAGAGAAGCGGAGAAGAGAAGCAGAGGAAAGAAGGAAAAAACTAAATGAAGAAATGAAACGACTTAGAGATAGGATTAGATTAAGGGGGATTCTAAGTGAATGGGACAGAAAAAATTTGCAATTTTTGGAGAAGACTGTTGAGGAAGGGGAAAGGAAAATAGCTACAGGTGAGTGCAAGGAGAATAAAAACAATCAAATAGTAGATGATAAGGTAAGTAAAAGTGATAATAATCACGAGATCACAAGTGATAACGGTGACATAATTGAAAACGTAGTGATAGAGAGTGGTACATTGAATACTGAAAGTGGAGGTAATAATGATGATACTCTTACAAAAAACAGTGTTAGTTTAATTGCAGTGGAGATAAAAAACGATAGGTAGGTGATGTTAATACAAGTGAAAATAACGAAGTAACAGACGACATTGGTGTCAATACAGGTGAGAATAATGGTAATATGATGACAAAAAATAACGAAGAAGAAATTAACGAGGTAAGTAATAGTAATAACTACAAAAATGATAGTGAGATAGTGTTGAATATGAACAATAATAAAGATATAGCTGAACATGGAGTATCCATGTGTGATACATTAAGTAATATTAGTGAAAATAAGAGTGGGAGGTTATTTGGGGTTAGTAACGAAGTGTTAGAGAGTGTTGATGAATTGGAGAAAGAATGGAGAGAGAGTTTAAAGGTAGAGTGTGTACAAAGGGCAAAATTTCCCTGTTGTTTAAGTGGAGTAAAGACTCCACTAGTGATTTATGAGGACAGAGTTTCCTCCAGAGGTTGTGTGAGAGACGAGGTGTCTCTAAATGGTCCCTTAATATTTTATGATTTCCCTGGAAAAGCCAGGAGGTGTTATAATAATTGTGAAGCTACATTTATTTGCAAATATTGTAATGGTACATACAACACCACATCCACCAATGTACCGAAAATTAATTTAAAAGCCACCACTAGTAAGAATACATAAAAGGTCAAGAATACCACCATGGATACAGAAGAAGAAAGTACCATATGTTAAAATAAGTGAAGTATCATTAAAAAGAAATCACTAGTAAATGTATCAATAAAGAAGAAAGAAGAATAAAGACGAGACGACTGACATACCTTACCCAATAGATCAGTGAGAAGGACAAAGAAAACAAAAGAAGAAAGAAGAATCAGTGAGAAGAACACAACAATAACGACCTCAAGAAAGAAGAAGGAAGAAACAATGGGAAGGAGACAAGTGAAAACCACATCATGTATAAAATGAATAAGAGTGAGAAAGAGATCAGTGAAGAAAGAAGAAGGAAGATATCCAGACCAGACACAAGAAAAAAAGGGAAGGAAATTGAAGTATAACAAACTAACATAAACCTTTAAAGGAATTATTGTACTAAGAAGAAAGAAGAAATGTTAATTAAATGCATGATATAAATCCCTAAGCTGTATGGTAAAGTCAAACACTGACCACAACTCATTTGATGAATACATTCCTTGTCTATGTAAAACACATTATCAATAAGGACTAAATATTGTAAATAAAGAGTCACAAGTAAACTGAATAAGAATAAGATAAGTTTATTGTAGCTAAATGATGTGTAGTTATAAAATAAACAGAAGACTAGGTTCCAAAATATGAATGACCAATTGTACAGTGGGAGTGATGTTAGTAAAAACCCACTAATTAACAATAAATAAGACAATACAGGAGTAAACTAAAGGTGCAATAATAATAACCAAGAACCAATGTACAAACATTGAATGAAAACCAGTCAACAAGGTTAATGTAGAAATACACAGCCAGCAGCAACACATTACTGCTTACTGAACCTACAACATAACCTAATCTGGGCATCCAGTTTTCAATAAAACTTAATGAAAACAAAATCAAAACCATATTAAACCAGAATGTATTGAGCTAGGAAGTAACTAGATAATATAAGGAATGTTTTGTATGCAATAGATAATAGAATAACTAAATATGAAAGCTATATTTATGTAATCCAAATATGACAATATGCTTGTAATATCAAGGATACATGATGCAACCAAATTATGTTATAAACTTATTATACAAAGATAGTAACTCAACTAACAACCTGAAGTAAGACAGAATACTGTTCAGATGAACAAATTCAACCAAAATAACTATCTAAATAATCCATATAACTGTAATAACAACAAAACTATTGTAACAACTAGCTGCAAGCAAGGTTGACAGCTACTAAACCAAGATGATAACAGAATCAAATGCAGAATGAACTGCATCACAATAATAACAATATCATTGTGACTATTTTAACTATCATTTGGATAACAATAAACTATGGATCCATAAAGTATGACAAGCCTAATTAATAAACTATAATTAAGGCACTAAACTAATACTGTAGGGAAAAAGAACACTGCCAGTAGTGAATAAACCCATCAATGTATAAATATGCCATGTTAGAACTTAATTAAATGGTATTATTACTAGAATATAAGAAAAACAAAAATGTATAATCATAGGCCTAAGTTTGAATCTATGAAAATGGACATAGTGTTAGTATTAAACATAGTTTTAAGGGAAAATTGTACAGTAGATTAAGAATAAGTTATTACTATAGAAAAAGGAATAAAAACAAAATATTATAAAAATTAATGGCTTAATGGACACTAAGTATAAATACCAAGTGCGAATTCAGCAACCCCGAATCCGAAATGTATGATGACGGGATTCAAATTAATCGTCATAAAAAATCATAAACAATGAGGGTAATCACAATGACATCAGTACAATTATAAGTAAGATATTGGACTTAAAAAAATAATTGTATAATGCTGAACCCTTCCACGTGGGTATGTCAACCAGAAATTCTTAATCTTGTTCCCAAAAAGTGACACACTTGAAAGCGTCTGTTTTGACGAAGCCCGCTGAAAATAGACGAATTAGTAAAATAGTTTACCTTTTTCTTGTCCGTCTTGTGGCCTTTTTCTCTATATTTAATTCAACGCGTTTCAGGACATATGTCCCATCATCAGGATATCCCTTGTTGAAGTTCGTCGATCGTTAAAATATTAAAAACACTGTATATACAATTCTACACATAACAATAAATATAATATAAACATAAAAACACATAAAATACCCAGATTTGAGACACACACGATATCGGTGGTGCGCACCACGACATGCTATAGTCGACTGCAGTGTTCATGTTGTTATATGTCGTGCACTATGGACGTTGTTCTGTATTCTTATCGCTGTGTCGTATAATAGATTGGACTGGAAATTCAGCTGATCGTTAAGGATGACTTCTTCTGTTTTTTTAATTTTGTGAGCCTTATATATTTCGTATTCTTCGATAGCATCTATCGAAGAATAGCATCTTCTCATGCTATCGAAGAATACGAAATATATAAGGCTCACAAAATTAAAAAAACAGAAGAAGTCATCCTTAACGATCAGCTGAATTTCCAGTCCAATCTATTATACGACACAGCGATAAGAATACAGAACAACGTCCATAGTGCACGACATATAACAACATGAACACTGCAGTCGACTATAGCATGTCGTGGTGTGCACCACCGATATCGTGTGTGTCTCAAATCTGGGTATTTTATGTGTTTTTATGTTTATATTATATTTATTGTTATGTGTAGAATTGTATATACAGTGTTTTTAATATTTTAACGATCGACGAACTCAACAAGGGATATCCTGATGATGGGACATATGTCCTGAAACGCGTTGAATTAAATATAGAGAAAAGGCCACAAGACGGACAAGAAAAAGGTAAACTATTTTACTAATTATATACATAAGTGGCTTGGATACCGAAAAACATGGATCTAGACGAATTAAAATATATTGACCAATCAGATTCTATAAAAAATCCGAGATTCATCATTCCGACAGTGGAAGCGAAGTCAGTCTTTTACCATCCACGAAGCGAACTGCATGCTCGTCGTATCTCCAGAAAAACGTGCTTTTGACAGCAACCAGATGTAAACACACGTTAACTTCAAACCAGGAGTGGAGGTCATGTCAACTGAAGAAATAGTGCAGTATATTTTTAAGTGAAAATAATTCGGAGTACATGTGCATAGGAGTGAGTGCAGTGCAGTGATAAAATTTAATTAATTAATAAAAAAATTTTAATTAATTAAAAAGTTTAAGGAAAAAAGTGTAAACACTACGAACGACCAGTTACGCAAGTATCAAATACCCACAGCTATTATATTGTGATTATATGATAATAGATATAACAGAACGCTAATAGCGACTTGAATTAACATCCTTTAATCAATTAAATACCCTATTCCTAAAGGAAGGGAACTCTATAATACAAATAAACAATGTCAAAGTTGAACGCTATAGGTAACGACAATTTTAACGATTTGTATAACCCGAATGTTTAGAATAAGTAAAGACATTGTATAATCAATGAAGGGAGTATGTGCCCTAATTCTATTAGTTAGATAAGAGTGTTTAATATTTTGTTTCTAAAATTAAATAAGAGTTACACCAGAGAGTGGCATAAATATATTCAGTGAATTACAATTACCTGAAATAGATACATCCAGTTTTGGAGATGATCATAATCCTTGACACTGAATTATAGTGATTATTATCACTTATTAACAAATAATTAATAACTTTTAACCAAACAAGGTTGCACCAAACTATCTTAAAGCCTATTTCTAACCATGAACAGTTGTTCATATTTTATATTTTTTAATTAATAATCCATGAATTCATATCTTATATACTTGTTATAGCCGTAGCAATTTTATTAAATATGTGTATTTTGCAGACTCAAAGAACCTACTACTACTACTATAATTATTAATGACATTACAAGTTTAATAACACTACATAACCTATTTGTTTGTCAACACATTTTTGTGACTAACCAAATGCAGTCATACCAACTTGAGCTTTTTAAATGTTTTAGAGTCCATGTTCGAATTTAAATATTAATTGTTAACCAGAAAGAAGAGTAAACTATATTATTGTACTAAATTTCATTGTTTTAGAATTGAATAAATCATTATTGTTATTTTTACCTTTGAAAGAGTTGGCTTTTATTGTAATCAGTAAATACAGCTTAGTGAGAAAAACGAGACGGTTGGTACCATACTTACAATGCGAATCATTCAAATGGAATGATTTTTTACAACCGTACTGACCTATATATATTATTACAAAGTATAAATTATCATAAATATCATGTTTGTGTATGTTTATGTTAGTGTATAGGCAGGACATTACTGATCTTCTCAATGGAGATCAATGGAGAGTCAACGGAACTTCAAGTGGAACAATTCTAAGAAGTGAATAAAAAATATTTTTCTAAACCAATTAAACTGACAATTAAAACGTCGAAAAAAGTGTAAGTAACCGACTTATTCATTACTGGATTCAACAATAGGTTGAATTGAGTGGAATAAGTCACTAAACAACCACATAATAATAAAATACGAGCTTGAATAATAATAATCAACAGATTGCAAGACCCCATATTAAATAAAAACAACTCTGAGATTAATACGTATAAATAATTATAACCACGAGAGATCTCATCTTGTAGTAATATCAATTAATATATAAATAACTTTATTTGTCCCAGTTCCAAAATTCTTACCTTTACGGGTCCAGGATCGTGGATCGTTCACACGAACTCGTGACCTATAAGTGTGATTTAGGGTTCGTGTTATTTAATAAATTCGACTCTCATTGCATTTGTTAACTATCTCAACTTTATTTAACATTCCTTTGTATTCTCTTTTTTGTAATTTCCTTACTTTCTATTTATTTAATTATTGATTCTTATGTAACCAAAACAGAATTTAATATATTTCCTTATTGTAATTAGAGTAAATATTTTTTGTAAGGCAACCCAATACTCCACACATTCATTCTTATCATTCACACTTTTTCCCCATTTACTTTAGAGCTCTTTTTAACTTTATATTGATTTAATTAGTTTTAAAACAGTTACTTTCCTTTGGTTGTGTCCGACATGTGGTGGCAACACTCCCGCTTTGTTCCTTGATCACATGGTATGCCGAAATATGTTTTCACTGATTAAAATTTGTTCACCGAATATTGTTTGAAGTTTCACTGCTGTTTGAATACTGTGTTACATTATTATTTATAGTTTAATCACATTTTTTAACACTTTTATTAAATTTTGGCTCGAGAGCCTGTTTACTGTACTGCGCAGTTCTGCTGGGTGACGCTAAGTGAATTTTCAAGTTTCAACAACGACCGATGCTTATTTATTGTTTATGTACACAAATTTTCATATTTTTGGCCGCTCGGTCTACATTGTGAGTAGATATTAAGCGAACTGCGCACCAACGCAACTGCGCGGTTTCGAGTTTAGAAGCCGACTGACGTTTACTTCAACGTTTTCAAGATGGCCAGAATCCTCCTTGAGTGTGGCAACTTGCTTTCTCATTGGCTAACGCTATTTATCGCCAAATCTCGTAGTTTAACGTCGCCTCGTGGCTGGCGACCAAGGAAATGGTACGTGCTCTTCACGATGTCAAAACAGGCACTCGCGCACTCAGACACATTCCGATGCTCCAGCTGTCGTTGCATTTCACCTGGCGTATTGTACAAACCGACAACTGGGTGTTTCAAAAGTGAACTTCGATTGTTAAAACTGAGGCTCTGTGTGGGTAACTCCACATTATTACACATGATAAAAGAATAAAATAAGTCCCCTACTTCTGTACCGTTACAATACCCCCCCCAATGAGAGGATTTCTGCCGAAACAGAAAAACTCATTGCTAAAACCTAAGAGGACCAGCTAGGATGTGGTGCCAACAACCCCCCTTATGTCCTTTACTAAATCATGGGTAATTTACCCCCCTAGTTCAGCGACTGCAGCTGCACCTGAATGACCCTACTGGACTTCTCTGATCGAGATCCCAACACCATAAAGTCAGACCAGCACTCACCACAGTATCACCTAACTCTGTAACATCCAATAAAAAATATTAATAATTGGTCTTACACCAAAGCAGATCCTCAACTGATATATCTTCCTCTTAACCATACTGGATTGCCTTTAGCAAAGTACTGGGTGCGTACATATGTGCTTTCCTATCGTAAACCTATTACTCTCTAATTCTACAAAACCTAATCTCAAAATAAACCTTATCAATTTTAAGTTAACATAATCTACAATTTATTAACATTATACTTTTTCTTTTAATTTCTATTAGTCAAACACTTTATCTGTTTATTTGGCGTTATCATTTCAAATCAAAAAGAAATTATTTAAATTTCAATCATTTATTCAAATAAATCTAAGTTCATGACCAAAAATTCACATTTTAATTTAATTTAAATAATCTCTTTCAGTTAATTACTTTAACTGCATTTTGTATTCATTACCTTCCTTTTTCTTTGTGACCTTTGAATCACTACTAGTTAAAACAATCTACTACTAACATTTCAAACAAAAATTTTGTTTTTTTTTCAAGAATTAAGTGAATTTAACTTTCAGAAATACATCTATATTTTGACAATTAATAAAAAAGAAACAAAATTATTACTACCATAAATTCAACTGAAACTATAACTTGATTACACAAAATATACTATACATATAACACCATGCATCAGCTGATGTTTTACCAACAGGTGAACTTAACCTTACTCTAAGTATACTGAGTACAAGTAAATCCAAATACACAAAATTCTACAATTTAAGTCATCAAATGTTCTGGTTAACTATCAAATCACTACAGTATTGAGTCTAGTATTTAAAATCCTTAATTCTCATAATTGAATGTTCGTTAACAATCGTTTAATCACTATTATGGAAAAGTAACTTTCCCTTGAACATAAAACAATGCATAATCATTTCAACAGCAAGTGAGTCACAACAATAAACACCTCTCTCATCAGAACAAAGCATACTTGATTGCACCATGATTACGGTTTAGTAATTCTTAACTGACTTGTCAGTTATACTTCTCCTTCTTCTACATCATTTTATTATATTCCCCCCAACCCAGTTACAAATTAGGTAAATCACCTGCCGGGTAAAGCGTACTAGGTATTTACCTGGTTGCATAAATATTCTATTATTTACGCCCCTGGCTTGTAACGGCCAGCTCCTTTTCCACACACTCTATTGTTTCCTGATGTTGGACTGTAGCGCCCATTTGCATCCACAAGAACTGAAGTTTATTTAGGGCGTAGATGCTGCCTACACTGTTCTTGTTTCAGCGTTACAAAACATTTGGCATTACTGATGTCTGAGGACACCAGTAATCCTACTAAAAATTACTTATATGCCCTTAACACGGCACTATCACCCCCTTCGGCGATAGCCGCTGTTCCATAGTTCTGGTGATTCCCCTTATTTACCCCCCGGTTAATTTCTGGAGTCACCAATTTTGAAAATAATACCAAGTATGGCTAGGGTACAATATGCCTAACCACACTTGCTACCAATAGTCCAAATCCACGGTCAGGGTTCGGTGACGCCGTGACCGCCCGAAAGTGGGGAAGCACATGTAAATGATATATATGTTACATATTTAAGATTCCTACACACTAACATAATAAACATAATACAACATAAACATTCATAACGAACATAAACCTCCTTCCATTAAAATAAACATCTCATTTGCATCTGAATAAAATTTACAAACATTCCAACTTTAATTTCAATTGAACCTTTGATTATTTATCATTTATTGTACCATTAAATTCTCCAAAAATTCAAATCTATTATCAACATTCATTTTACATAACATTTCAAATTCAACTTTTACTAAAAGTCCACACCTTACCTAAGTTAAATTCTTTCAAATTCATTTAATGTCATTATTGAAACATTTTACTTGAATTCCATTTCATTATAAAATTCCTACTTACATATGGTTAATTATGAACTCCAAACTATAAACATTCATTGCAACAAATATAACGTACATAACCCTATGTACTTTCTGATTCATCATAATAACCATATGACTCAACAACTAAACACATTTTACTTTTACTCATTTACTATTTATTATAAAGTATAATTCTCAGCAAATCATTCCAATTCGTTACCAAAGTTCATTTATACAACATTAATTAATTAATTCATTCATCTCAACTTTATTTAATTCAATCAGTTTTTTAGAACATTAAGTTTTTAATTACAATATTCCAAAACAATTTTAATTCATTTGCCTTATAAACTTCACAATTACTCTCGTTATTTATTTAGTCTGGTAAAACATTATTATTATTATTATTATAAAATCAATTCTCCTTGCATACATACATTGTTTACATTACCTACAAAGTACAACATAACCTATTACACAAACACAATTAACCTCACTACACATTTATCTACAATTTCTTTTCGTCATATTATTTTATTGTTTACCACACCTCATTATATAAGTTAGCTAAGTAATTACCATAAACTAAAATAAATGTTCATTCACTATTTATCTAACAACCATCATCGAAAATTAGTCTGATTTTCACATAACAATTCTCATCTTTATTTACATACATATCGTTATTATGATTATAATAACCATTATCATCAATTGCATCAACATAGTATTTGACAACATCATTGCCTACTATTAATTCATAAAACCTGTCAACATTTGGTATGGTCAGTTCTCCCTTAGTATTATTCGTTATTCCCTTGTAAGTTATATTATCATATTCATCTACTATATCAATTACATTGCAAGGTAAGTGCTTATCACCGACAGTGGTATTATCAAAATAATCATCAATATCTATTGCATAAGGTAAGTCTTTCATATCGTCTATTTTCTCAAATTTTAACCTCTCTCTTAACTCTTTATAACTTCTACTTAACTTAAACATCTTTTTCTCTATCATTCTCTCTCTCTCTCTCAAAATATTTCTCATCATAACATCTGTCACAACACCCCTGAACTAATTCATTCCATGCAAAGGGCACCACAAACTTACTATTACACTTCCTGTCTTTTCCAGGACAACTACAAAAATTAAGGGACTACTTGAAGACACCTCGTCTTCCACATAACCTCTGTGGAGGAACCTTTGTCCTCGTAAAACATTTGTGAAAATCCTATTTCACTATATACCCGGGGAAAATCTGCCCTTTGCTCGCCTAACCTCTCTTCACACTCTCTCACAATTTCATCAGCGCTCGCTAACACTTCGTTATCAAATTCTACTTCAACAAAAACTTAATCACCACTATTTGTTTTCACTGTATCACTCTTAAATACCCCGTTTTCAACTATCTTATCACCACTACTTGTTGACTCATTTTTATAACTAACACTTACCTCGTTAATTATTTCTTCACTATTTTTCGTCATCATATCACTACTACTGTCACTTACCTTCTTATTATCTATCTGAGTTACTTTACTTTTAATCTGTTCCTCTACTGATTCTATCACTTGTTCCTTAAATTTCATTAAACGTTCGTCAATCTCATTCAGACGTTTATTCATATTAATTTCAAATTTAACTTTTTGTGTATTCATTTCATCAAAACTATTTATTTTATCAAAATCACTCTTTACTTCTTTATTGTGTTCTTTCAATTCACTAACATCACTGCTTAATTTATCAAATTGGGAATTTATTTTATTGAACTTAACATCAGAATCACTCTTATGTTCATTAATATCCTTTGATATTGTTCTTAAAATACTCATTATATATTTATTAAATTGACTGTTACATTTTGTTGAGGTTGGGGTTAATTGAACTCAAGAGTCATCAGTAACATTTGTTTCATCTGTAACACTTAATTCGTCTATTTTATTGTCTTGACCTACATTCGGAGTTGAATGAACTCCCAGGCCACTCATGACAGCTGACTCATTAAAGCTAGTTACGTTAATCATATCACTTTCCTTATTTTCTGCCATCTTTTTTAAATTACAAAATTTTCATATATCTTAACAATCCTTATCTTAAACGCACTCAGTATTATTCACTATAGTATAAGCATCACTTAAATATAACACAACATCACTTCTTTATTATTAATTAATTTAACATCACTTATACGTAATTAATACGCATTACCACTTAAACTCCAAATCACATCTTACATCCACGAGTTGGCGTGGTCTGTACAAAAATGATTTTGTACAAACTGTCCAAAGTTCGAGGCGCCATTTGTGAAGCTACATTTATTTGCAAATATCAATTAATATATAAATAACTTTATTTATCTATATATCCAAAATTCTTACCTTTACGGGTCCAGGATCGTTCACGCGAACTTGTGACCTATAAGTGTGATTTAGGGTTCGTGTTATTTAATAAATTCGACTCTCATTGCATTTGTTAACTATCTCAACATTATTTAACATTTCTTTGTATTCTCTTTTTTGTAATTTCCTTACTTTCTATTTATTTAATCATTGATTCTTATGTAACCAAAACAGAATTTAATATATTTCCTTATTGTAATTAGAGTAAATATTTTTTGTAAGGCAACCCAATACTCCACACATTCATTCTTATCATTCACACTTTTCCCCCATTTACTTTAGAGCTCTTTTTAACTTTTATATTGATTTAATTAGTTTTAAAACAGTTACTTTTCTTTGGTTGTGTCCGACATGTGGTGGCAACACTCCCGCTTTGTTCCTTGATCACATGGTATGCCGAATGTTTTCACTGATTAAAATTTGTTCACCGAATATTGTTTGAAGTTTCACTGCTGTTTGAATACTGTATTACATTATTATTTATAGTTTAATCACATTTTTTAACACTTTTATTAAATTTTGGCTCGAGAGCCTGTTTACTGTACCGCGCAGTTCTCCTGGGTGACGCTAAGTGAATTTTCAAGTTTCGACAATGACCGATGCTTATTTTTTGTTTATATACACAAATTTTCACATTTTTGGCCGGTCGGTCTACATTGTGAGTAGATATTAAGCGAACCGCGCACCAACGCAACTGCGCGGTTTCGAGTTTAGAAGCCGACTGACGCTTACTTCAATGTTTTCAAGATGGCCAGAATCCTCCTTGAGTGTGGCAACTTGCTTTCTCATTGGCTAACGCTATTTATCGCCAAAACTCGTAGTTTAACGTCGCCTCGTGGCTGGCGACCAAGGAAATGGTACATGCTCTTCACGATGTCAATACGGGCACTCGCGCACTCGGACACATTCCGATGCTCCAGCTTTCGTTGCATTTCGCCTGGCGTATTGTACAAACCGACAACTGGGTGTTTCAAAAGTGAACTTCGATTGTTAAAACTGAGGCTCTGTGTGGGTAACTCCACATTATTACACATGATAAAAGAATAAAATAAGTCCCCTACTTCTGTACCGTTACATAATGTTGTGTTCCCCTTTGTGTGGAATGAGAGAGAGAGAAATGAAGATGTGGTTGTGTAAGCAATTTGGGGAGAGTGAGAGAGATAGTGTTGTTTGAGGTTAATAGAAGTTATAAAGAATTAATGGAGAGAATAAATAGGGAGAGAGTTAATTATAGGAAAAACTTACCTTGTGTAGAAATGAGCACTGCAGTAGTAAACGATGATTATTGGACAGTGTGATAATACAAATTATAAATTATAAACTTATCTCTCACCTACTCATAACAGTACATCTCACTTTTCAAATATATAGATTCTTACTCAATCATTTATTATTATTCATTAGGAATTGATTATTCATTACAAATTAAATAATAATTTAACTTCATTAGTAACTTTCTATTACAATTAATACTTTACATCTTCTGTTACAAAGATAGTACAACTTTCTTTTGTACCATATTAATTCGGTAATTAAGAGTAATAATCTTTAATTATTATTCAGTTATTTAGTTAAACAAAAACATGTTAACACAATTATTGTTACTGATTTTAATTATTAACACAATTATTAAAACCTACATGTTGTACACTTAAATATACAAAATTTACCATTACTTTCACTTTAGCAAAAACATGTTAATTACTAAAACATACTTGATACATGGTGTACACAAAATATACCTGTAATACACAAAAATTGTCATAAATACAATGAAAAATATACAATCCAAACACATTATTTTGTCATTAATCAAAATCAGTCCATAGCAGTCCAGTTCAAAACCACTTTTCACATATATTAAATGTTCATTACACAATTAAACAATCTATCCTCCATCGTTGAATAACATCCTAATCTTAGGTCTATTTATCTTATTTTTTAGTAAATAAATTTTATTATTAGAAATATAATCATAATAATTATCAACTATTTCATATTTATTCACAATTTCAATATCATATATTAAGTCACGATCGAGTATGGTTCGGTCTACATCAGTAAGATCATATGTTATAATCTTGTTATTATCGTAATTATCTCCTGCTACATCCATTACTACCACAGGTAAGTGCTTGATACCATTATTCTCATTATTTATTGTTATTTCAATTTCATTATTACTACAGGGTAAGTATTTACTATTTTCATCCACCCTCTCTACTCCTAACCTCTCTACAAGTTCTCTGTACTTTCTATTTACTTTAAAAAATTGTATTACTTTCTTTTTCTCACCATATCTCTCACAATACCTCTCTACATTTTCTCTCTTTATATATTTCTCACCATAACACCAAGTTACACTCTCTCTCTCCAAATATGCAGGGGTCACTAACTCAAAATTACTGCACCACTTATGAGGTACACAAAAACACCAAGGAACTCTATTTTTATACCTATCGTCTCCCAAATATAAATTTAAGGAACTCTCGTCCTTATTAAAAATACGTGAAGACTTTTCTTCACCCCCTAACACAACATCAAAAGAAAATTCTAACCCCTGCACCCCTTGTACAAAAATGCTTTCTCTCAGTTCTCTTTCTGACTCATATAACAAATTATACCAGTGGTGTTTAAGTTAGTGTTTTGTCATGTATTATGTCGGGCGTTACCTCCGCGCACTTTTTGTTACTTACTCTGATGACTGGATCCTCTGCCGGTGATGTAGTCCTGTAACACAACTTAATCCACTATGTTTTTGTGGGCGCCACTTGGAATCTTTTGTTCCAAGAAAAAAATGTTATTATTAAAAAAATTAAAATTTCGAATTCTTAATTCTATGAAAAAATGTGAACAAGTCAGTTTGGTTTGAAAAAATAAAGTAAGTTTAATGATTCTTAAAAAAAAAAATCGTCTGAAGGACTAACATTCATGAAAAATTATAAAATTGCAGAGTTACAAAAAAATTATAAGTTATTATTATTATTGACAATTTTATTTCTCCAATCAAGTATCGGCTAGTATTTTTAATTTTTTACTCAGTTGAAAAGCATGAGTTTAATGCGTGCAAAATCTTTACTCTCAGGACGTGACTCCTTTGAACTACCAAGACATATCAATAAGATGCTTTACAAGAAAAATTAAGTGATTTGAAGGTGTGTGTGGCATGTGTAGTACAACTGTGTGACAAATGTAACCAGGTAAAAAATGACTTTAATTTTGACAACTCACATTCCAATGGTTAATTATTCTCGCACTGGACACTTCTCTCGGGTAGTTTTTCAATCTCGCCTGTTCGTGTGTGCACTGAATTTATTTTAAGTCAAAAATGCGATTTTTACAACTTCCGCACTTTTTTTGAAACAGTTTGGCAGTAGATTTTCGCTCGAACCCCGCCGCTACAGATCAGCTGTTTCGCGTTGGTTCCCAAATTGGCCGTCACAGCGCTGATACCCTTGCAGTCGAGAGAAAGGCTTTGTGTATGTTACGTTATGGGAGTTTTTTGTCAAGTCAGTTTGTCTTTGCGAACACAGTAGAATTGGTTCTCTATTTAAAATTTTGGTCCCTCCTGGGCCGTTGATGTTCTGGCTGCATGATTTCTATTAAAATGTGCCGTGTTGCTGCTCATTTCAGCAACACATTGGCGTAGATTCTTGTAGAGGTTAAGTCGGTCTATTTGTCAATGTACGGGAAAAGCCTTTCTTCGTGTCTTGTGTCGATTTCTCGCCTTCGGTTTCGCCTTGGTTGCGTTGATCAGTGTCGTGGGTGATGCGTCTGTTCTGGATTTCAAGCTTGAAGTGTTTTTGGGTCGACTTTGGTCTCTCTTTTATACTGTGTCAGGCTGATTGTTTTCATGAACTTCTGGTATATTTGTGTAAAAATTCCTTCTAGAATGTTCGAGAATAATGAAATGGAACACCATGGAACAAATTTAACTTCCATCGAAGCTTTTAGAACAAAATTTCTTATTCTTCACACTAAGGATATTTCAAAAATTACTCTGGTATTTGTCAAGCAGTTTTACATCAGTACTCACAATTTGCATGCCATTACTACATTTGGATTCTCTGTTTTCAACTGAATCTAATGATACTAATCATGATTGGTTTTTAAATAAATTAACTATAATAAATAACACAATATACAACTCTTACCTTGGGTTGTTTCCATTAAAATTCAATTTTTAGAACAAAAAATTGTTGTGAAACTGTTAGTTTCTTCCACAACATGAACACATAATATTACTATCTTCCTATAACAAAACAAATAAATTTTAACATATATAATACACAAATAATTTCAATTTTATATGGTCCATGCCTATGGCCTACGTTGTTGTCACTGTTACAACACAATAATTAGTCTTTTTCTTTAACATATATAGGATTTCACTAGTGTACACTAAGAGTTTATTACATTGTCTGTCTTTTGTGATACCTGGTTAGTCTTTATACATATTATTTTTATTGCAGGATAACTTAGCATCATATTGGTTTGCCTGAGATGTCCTTTTTCTTTGTGTGACAAATCTCACTCTTATAAGTTAAATTCTTTGATAATTGATCTTATTTTCAACTGAGTCTGTTTGTTTTTATGGTACACTAAAGTATTGTACCATTCTCTTTTATTTTGGTCAATATTTTGTAAACATTTAGCCAGATATGACTATTTCTTGTAATGGTTGATTGGCCTCAGCCATACATGGTATAGGTAAATATTTTGCTAACTCGACTATTACAATGTTTAAGTTAGTCAAATATATTAGTATAGTCGCTTTATATTATATTTCAACTTTCTAATGCAATTTGGTTGCATTTTGGCAACATTAAATCCATAAATCACACAATATTATATGCCTACTACATGTTTTTAGTTAATACTGTTTTTGGCTATTTTGACTGACTTTTATTCATTTGACAGCTTTCTTTATTTAAGATAAATTGTTCATCTTTGTCTACTTGACAATTACATATAGTTTTTATCTCAATTTGATAATAATTAATTTTTACATGAAATCTGAGTGATTGGTCTCAAATCCAACACATTAATATTTTTTGTCATAACAATTATATATTTTTAATTTTAACTTAGATCCTTTCTAATAATGTATTTAAGTCATTTAATACATTTATTTATTTTACATTACATAATATAATAATGGATCATGTCCATTCATTCACAATAAATAGTTCTTTATACTCTATTCAGAGTTACTAAACTTAATAATTAATGACTTCATTTTGGTTGATTCTGATATTATTTGTAGTATCTTATGGTTTTTTCACTGTTATTCACTTTAATAATATATATGGGGTTTGAGTCTTAGTCATAGTCTGGTCGTTTTTCATGTTAGTAGTATTAATTATTAGACAATATTACAAAATTTTTTAGGACTACTTGGGTTCGATACTGTTCACTTCACTTTCCTCTTATGATAAATTGCTATGTAAATGATTTCCTTTATGGAACGTTCTGTGACGTTACACTCAATACACTCATTATCACTCATAATACTTTCATTATCATTTTCTAACATATTCTTACTACCTGTAAACTCATTATTCAAGTTATCACTGTTATTTACTTTATTAATCAGTACTTCATTTTTTGTCTTATTTTCACTACTACCACCTTCTGATTTTCTATTTGGATTAATTGCTCATCCAACTTTGAAATTACTATATCACATTGCTTAATAAGATTAGTGTTACAGTTTTTAATTTCGTTTTTTAATTCGTTAAACTTGATATCAAAACTATTTCTGATTTCATTTTTCGGCTCGTTAAATTGTTTATCAAAATTATCAAATTTGTCATTTAAATTAGTGTATTTAATATTAGAATCGCTTTTTTGCTCATCTAACGTTTTGTCTAACTTTAACAATAATTGCATCATTGCATTAATCTCATCTGGTTTATTTTCTGACTTAGTTGAAATGGATGTAGTGACTTTCTCTACAGATGCAAACGTATTTGTCTCGTCAATCTGACTAGTTTGAGTTGGTTGAACATCCATCTCACTAGTCAAATCTACATCAGTTGTACTGATTTCTAATGTTATATTGTCATTAGTACTCATTTTTGCTATTTTATCTTGCTAAAACATATATGTTTATAACCTAGAAATTTGACCTTATTTTACTCACGTGTTTGCGTACTTTCGCAATTACTTCAGGTAATTATTTCACTTTCCTGGTAGGTATTACTCCACATAAAATTAAATTTTATGTAGAGTCCCTGTTCGCAAGGCGACAAAATGTGATAATACAGTCGCTGTTCTTTCGGGCGCAAAATGTGATAATACAAAAACATTGAATAATTATCGGGCGCCATGATGGAAATTACCAACATATGATATTAGGCTTACCTTGCGGTCCAGAATTCGTGTTAAACGAACCAGTAATTGCGAAATATACCTGAAATAACTCACTCGTACTTGTATTTTTTACAAATGATATTACCCAATTTATTTTCCAAAACTGTAAGTACATATGAATAACTGACTATCTGTACCAAACACGTACATATTACGCCATGGGGCGTTTAGCAAACATCAAACCCTTAGAACATTTTAACCCTCCAAAATACCTACACAGTAAACATTTGATATGTGATTATTAAACATTAAACATTAAACATATATATAGTTCGCACAACCCAGCACTTAAAAGATTTAAGTCACTCTCTCTCTCTCTCTCTCTCTCTCTCTCTCACTCTCTCTCTCTCATTCTCTGGTACAATTTATTTATTTTTGAGCTCATTTAAATTTTTAAATAAAATATTTTGAATTGGTTTAAAATTGGTCATTTTAACATTGAATGAATTTTGAATTGGTCATTATAATATTGAATGATGTTGATTTACTTGAAATAAAAAGAATATTGGAACGTTCTCACCAAATTATATTTTGGACAGGTCTCACCGCACTGCTAGGGTCGTCGATCGTGCACAATCTGTTCCTTCTTTACATCGCTTTTTCGGTCCCACACCGTCGTGTCTGCCCACGAAAACACTTTGGGCAGATTCTATACGCACGCCGTTTCTTGACGATCCATCGGCCGATGACACCTGTTCAAGTCCTTACCGCCCCAACATTTCTGATATTTTAGATAGTTATTTACCACTTTTGGTGGTGTAAAAGTTAAAATTCACACTTGGTGAACTTTTTGCCGGCCGGCTGCGTTCACACTTCCGGATGAAATGACCCAGAGTCTTTGTTTCACATTGCGTAGGTGGGGTAAAAGCGACGTCATCAGGCTTTTGTTCATATAGCCAAGCCTTGAGTTGTTTACGGAAATATGCATTCCTTACCACTGACGTCATCAGGGCTAGGCACTTTATCGCTATTTGTTACATACGTTTTTTTGCTGTGTTTGTCGTTTTGCAATGAAAACGGTCGGAATCCTGTCAATTCACATTTGCGTTTTATAAAATAGTTATATAGTCCACTCACCAAAACTTTACAGGGATTATGAAATATTTAAATAATTATTACCAAATAATTGTTAAAAATAAATGAATACAATAATTATGGTCTTTTGTACCATGTTTTTATAAATTTAGTATTGCACCAGAATTGTACCATCACAACAGTAATGTGGTAATTTTCGCATTCATAGGTTGGCTAATATGTGCTTTCTGAAATTGCGCTTATCATGTTTATACAACCACACAGTTCTCCGAGTTTCGGCTGGCGGCAGACGTCATTACGTTTGCTGCCTGTTCTGTCTTTTCACTTTTCTTGTTGTCGCGACAATTATTTAGGCCTTAGGAACTAATTTATTATTAAATTGAACTCATTTCTAAAGACATAAACGCTGCTCAAGAAGACCGAGTTGAGGTTGAAGAGCTGTTATATTCAACAGAAGCCAATATCTTGCAATTGATAGAAACCTTCAACGTTCAGACTGTATCTCCAGTATTAACAAACAATATGCAATTAAAACCTATAAGTTTGCCCTGCTTCACAGGCAATATCTTAGAATGGCAGCACTTTTATTCAATATTTCTGGACTTGGTGCACGCTAGATCTGATTTATCGTCAGTGCAGAAATTACATTATTTGTATTCGTCTCTGAAAAATGAGCCGCTAGATTTAATTAAGGCATTACCTATTTGTAACGAAAACTATTCGATAGCGTTGAGTTTGCTGTCCGCTAGATATGACAACAAATTCATACTAGCTAAGTATTATATTGAAAATTTGCTTGAAGTAAAGTCAACAATTAAGGACTCTGTCCCAAAGTTTGGCAGAATTCATAAATACAATAACGTCTTCCGTTAATTCACTGACGGCCATGCAACTGTCAGTGGATTAATTTGAGCTTATCACTGTACAATTATTGTCAGCAAAACTGGACCATACCACGTTTAAATTATGGAAAGAGTCTATAGACCCCGATAATCTTCCTAACTTTCAAAGCTTCACTTAGTTTTTAAACGCACGTAGACAGTTGCTAGAAAATACACTGCCTATCGATGCCGGACAGCAGCTCAACAAGCTAACTTTAAGATTCAATAATAAATCTGACAAACATAAATCACGAAACTGCTGGCAGCACTGCATTTAAAAGTTATCTCTCAGCTTCAAATAAGTATTTATGCCCATGCTGCAATAAATTCTAGTCATCCAATTTACGTGTGTGACAAATTTCGTGCATTAAGCACATCAGAACGAGGGCAATTTATATTAAATCATAAATGCTGTACCAGTTGTTTGAGACCAGATCATTTTTCATCTAATTGTAAGATCAAACAATCATGTAAGATCTGTTCAAAACGACACCATACATTGCTACACATAAATAATGTGTCAGAACCAGTTTCTGCCAGCAGCAGCAACTATTGCTCACTTAAATTACAATCTACAAACAATGTTCTCTTATCAACAGCAATTGTATTTGTCATCGACCGGGCTGGCAACAGACAACTCGCAAGAGTTCTATTGGATGCGGGGTCACAAATAAATTTTTGTACTGAATCATTTGCTAAGAAATTACTGCTTAACTTGACTAAATCTAACATTCCGATTACAGGTATAAATAATGCCGCGTGTTGTGCCACTAATTTGGCGTCTATACGCATTATTTCACGCTATCAAAGATTTAGTTTCCAAGCAACATGCGCGGTCTTATCTGCATTAACCCATAAACTGCCAGCACAATCTTTCGACATAAATCAGTTTAACGTCCCAGATAACGTTTTCCTCGCCGATCCACATTTCAACATATCAGCTGATATCGACATACTTTTAGGAGCACAATTTTACTTAGATTTAATTTTAGCTAACAAATATGTACACGGTTCTCATTTCCCTATTATACAAGAAACAAAGTTAGGCTACATTCTAGCAGGCAGTCTACCCAAACACTTCCGTTATAAGGGTCCTGCTGTTTCGTTCCTGGCTGGGAACAACGACAGTCAAATTCTGGCGTCTCTCGAGAAATTTTGGGTGACTGTAACTATCCCTGATAATGCACCCATTAGTAACGATTCAGCTTGTGATGAGCATTTTGTTAAGTCTACTCATTGCAATGAGGAGGGTAGGTTTGTTGTTTCGCTAGCATTTAAGTCTGACAATCCCCAGTTGGGTGAGTCCTTTGCTAGCACTGAAGCGAGATTCTTGAGTTTAGAACGCCGGTTCAGGCGTGATTCTAAGCTTGCGCGCGAATACGCAAACTTTATTCAGGAGTATAAGGATCTTGGCCACATGACGCTTGTCGACGATTGCTCTATCAATTCCGGGCAATTACACTTGCATTGGCATTCATTATGCGATAAATTATGTCTGATCGGGAAAATTATCGTCCCACGTTCTATTCGCTGCAAGTCTAAAGCAAAGATAGTTGAATTACATGGGTTTTCGGATGCTTCTGAAAGGGGATATGGGTGTTGTGTTTACATTAGAGTCATTTATCAAGATTCATCGGCCTCTTGTCACCCTTCTGTGTTCTAAATCTCGCGTGGCCCCCCTACAACAGGTGTCATTACCTCGCATTGAACTCTGCGCTTGCTTGTTGTTATCGCGACTTATTCAAGGTCGCCCCTGCTCTTCATTCCATTATCAATAGTGTTCACCTGTATTCTGTCTCCATGGTGTCCCTTTACTGGATTCATGCCCAGTCTTCTAGGTGGAAGACCTATGTCGCTAATCGTGTTGCCGAGATTCAGTGTCTTACTGAAGCCTACACATGGCATCACATCAATTCACAACATAATCCTGCTGACATTATTTCTAGGGGATGTCACCCCGACGTTTTGCGCGATTGTTCACTTTGGTGGCATGGTCCTGCTTGTTTGTCTCAATCTTCCTAGTCCAATCTTTTTCCACCCTTTTTACCTTCTATCTGTCATCTCCTGAATTCACTGCGGAGGAGAAACAAACCCCCAAACTTTCTCTAATGTCTACCTTAGCCATTGATCTTTCAAAGGACTTTTCTTCGTTGCACCGTCTGATTCGTGTATACGCTTACTGCTTTCGATTCATCAAAAATATTAGACTCTCCAGGGCTGAGAAAATGTCGGGCACTCTTACCCCCGTTGAAATTCATTCCACTCTTAATTTTTTCATAAAACAATCTCAGTCGTTCCACTTCGCTGCTGAGCTTAATTGTCTTCGTAATGGGTCTTCTGTTTCTATCAGGAGCAAGTTGTCTTCTCTGGACCCGTTTCTTGATGAGTCTGGCGTCATAAGCGTCGGCGGACGCTTACAGCAGTCGCAACTACTTTATGACATAAGTTTATACTCATGTATAATTCAGGTTGCAAGCCGACCTTGGCCTGCTCAACTCTTTTATCATCACTCAAGCTTATCTCTAAACAGTTAATGTCATAACTGTTATCTAACATTTCAATCTCAAGGTTCAATGCAATTTATTGAGATTGACTTCTATTATCAAGAACACTGTGTTTTCCTACAATAAGTTATTAAAATGTATTAAAAAATCTTTTGATTTTTTGCGGGCAGTTATGGACAGCAATGTGGTAATTTTCGCATTCATAGAGGTTGGCAAATCTGTGCTTTCTGAAATTGCGCTTATCATGTTTATACAACCACACAGTTCTCCGAGTTTCGGCTGGCGGCAGACGTCATTACGTTTGCTGCCTGTTCTGTCTTTTCACTTTTCTTGTTGTCGCGACAATTATTTAGGCCTTAGGCCTCAACATCTTTTCGATATAGTCTGAGTGTCGCACATTTGCGCCTCATCTACCATGTAGCTTTCTTAACGACTCGGTTCATTCAAAATTAAAATCTCTTCAGACTTAGCCAATCTCAACACTATGATTTAAGTGTACAACAAAAACTTGATAAATGTATTAAATACAGTCCACTATCGTCATTATTCTGCATCCTGGCAATAGCACCACAAGCATCATTCTTCCTAACAGAACATTTTTTGGTACACACGTGCCGACATTAACATTTTTTTGGTCCTCCGGGCCGGATTCGTCATTCACCTTTTGCAACTTATTATTGCGGTTTTCATCATTTTTCTGCCCCAATTTCTGGCCATCATGGGCGATTCAGCATATTCGCTAATCTGACCGTGTCGGGACTTAGTCAGCATTTCTTTCGTCGCCATTGAGCCTCGTGACGACATCACTGCAAGACCATCCATGGGCTAGCGTCTACACTCCAGTTTAAGCAGTCATCTCTCCGGTCTGTGTGTTTGCCATATTCTCCACGGCCTCGACGCTCCAGGACATCACATACCAGGTACCACATCATTAACAGGTGCGTACAATGGCTGAAGAAGGCCTCAAAGTGTTGGTCAGAAAGAGAGGCGGCTTAAAGTCTGCCATAGTGCGAATTAATTCGGCTATCATTAACTTTGATAAAAACACTAATAAAAAACATTTTTTAACGGTTAGACTCGAAAGTCTAAAAAGTTTGGCAACAAAATACGATGAGGTACAGTCCGAAATTGAACTCATTTCTAAAGACATAAACGCTGCTCAAGAAGACCGAGTTCAGGTTGAAGAGCTGTTATATTCAACAGAAGCCAATATCTTGCAATTGATAGAAACCTTCAACGTTCAGACTGTTTCTCCAGTATTAACAAACAATATGCAATTAAAACCTATAAGTTTGCCCTGCTTCACAGGCAATATCTTAGAATGGCAGCACTTTTATTCAATATTTCTGGACTTGGTGCACGCCAGATCTGTTTTAACGTCAGTGCAGAAATTACATTATTTGTATTCGTCTCTGAAAAATGAGCCGCTAGATTTAATTAAGGCATTACCTATTTGTAATGAAAACTATTCGATACCGTTGAGTTTGCTGTCCGCTAGATATGACAACAAATTCATACTAGCTAAGTATTATATTGAAAATTTGCTTGAAGTAAAGTCAACAATTAAGGACTCTGTCCAAAGTTTGGCAGAATTCATTAATACAATAACGTCTTCCGTTAATTCACTGGCGGCCATGCAACTGTCAGTGGATTAATTTGAGCTTATCACTGTACAATTATTGTCAGCAAAACTGGACCATACCACGTTTAAATTATGGAAAGAGTCTATAGACCCCGATAATCTTCCTAACTTTCAAAGCTTCACTTAGTTTTTAAACGCACGTAGACAGTTGCTAGAAAATACACTGCCTATCGATGCCGGACAGCAGCTCAACAAGCTAACTTTAAGATTCAATAATAAATCTGACAAACATAAATCACGAAACTGCTGGCAGCACTGCATTTAAAAGTTATCACTCAGCTTCAAATAAGTATTTATGCCCATGCTGCAATAAATTCTAGTCATCCAATTTACATGTGTGACAAATTTCGTGCATTAAGCACATCAGAACGAGGGCAATTTATATTAAATCATAAATGCTGTACCAATTGTTTAAGACCAGATCATTTTTCATCTAATTGTAAGATCAAACAATCATGTAAGATCTGTTCAAAACGACACCATACATTGCTACACATAAATAATGTGTCAGAACCAGTTTCTGCCAGCAGCAGCAACTATTGCTCACTTAAATTACAATCTACAAACAATGTTCTCTTATCAACAGCAATTGTATTTGTCATCGACCGGGCTGGCAACAGACAACTCGCAAGAGTTCTATTGGATGCGGGGTCACAAATAAATTTTTGTACTGAATCATTTGCTAAGAAATTACTGCTTAACTTGACTAAATCTAACATTCCGATTACAGGTATAAATAATGCCGCGTGTTGTGCCACTAATTTGGCGTCTATACGCATTATTTCACGCTATCAAAGATTTAGTTTCCAAGCAACATGCGCGGTCTTATCTGCATTAACCCATAAACTGCCAGCACAATCTTTCGACATAAATCAGTTTAACGTCCCAGATAACGTTTTCCTCGCCGATCCACATTTCAACATATCATCTGATATCGACATACTTTTAGGAGCACAATTTTACTTAGATTTAATTTTAGCTAACAAATATGTACACGGTTCTCATTTCCCTATTATACAAGAAACAAAGTTAGGCTACATTCTAGCAGGCAGTCTACCCAAACACTTCCGTTATAAGGGTCCTGCTGTTTCGTTCCTGGCTAGGAACAACGACAGTCAAATTCTGGCGTCTCTCGAGAAATTTTGGGTGACTGTTACTATCCCTGATAATGCACCCATTAGTAACGATTCAGCTTGTGATGAGCATTTTGTTAAGTCTACTCATCGCAATGAGGAGAGTAGGTTTGTTGTTTCGCTAGCATTTAAGTCTGACAATCCCCAGTTGGGTGAGTCCTTTGCTAGCGCTGAAGCGAGATTCTTGAGTTTAGAACGCCGGTTCAGGCGTGATTCTAAGCTTGCGCGCGAATACGCAAACTTTATTCAGGAGTATAAGGATCTTGGCCACATGACGCTTGTCGACGATTGCTCTATCAATTCCGGGCAATTACACTTGCATTGGCATTCATTATGCGATAAATTATGTCTGATCGGGAAAATTATCGTCCCACGTTCTATTCGCTGCAAGTCTAAAGCAAAGATAGTTGAATTACATGGGTTTTCGGATGCTTCTGAAAGGGGATATGGGTGTTGTGTTTACATTAGAGTCATTTATCAAGATTCATCGGCCTCTTGTCACCCTTCTGTGTTCTAAATCTCGCGTGGCCCCCCTACAACAGGTGTCATTACCTCGCATTGAACTCTGCGCTTGCTTGTTGTTATCGCGACTTATTCAAGGTCGCCCCTGCTCTTCATTCCTTTATCAATAGTGTTCACCTGTATTCTGTCTCCATGGTGTCCCTTTACTGGATTCATGCCCAGTCTTCTAGGTGGAAGACCTATGTCACTAATCGTGTTGCCGAGATTCAGTGTCTTACTGAAGCCTACACATGGCATCACATCAATTCACAACATAATCCTGCTGACATTATTTCTAGGGGATGTCACCCCGACATTTTGCGCGATTGTTCACTTTGGTGGCATGGTCCTGCTTGTTTGTCTCAATCTTCCGAGTCCAATCTTTTTCCACCCTTTTTACCTTCTAATCTGTCATCTCCTGAATTCACTGCGGAGGAGAAACAAACCCCCAAACTTTCTCTAATGTCTACCTTAGCCATTGATCTTTCAAAGGACTTTTCTTCGTTGCACCGTCTGATTCGTGTATACGCTTACTGCTTTCGATTCATCAAAAATATTAGACTCTCCAGGGCTGAGAAAATGTCGGGCACTCTTACCCCCGTTGAAATTCATTCCACTCTTAATTTTTTCATAAAACAATCTCAGTCGTTCCACTTCGCTGCTGAGCTTAATTGTCTTCGTAATGGGTCTTCTGTTTCTATCAGGAGCAAGTTGTCTTCTCTGGACCCGTTTCTTGATGAGTCTGGCGTCATAAGCGTCGGCGGACGCTTACAGCAGTCGCAACTACTTTATGACAATAAGTTTATACTCATGTATAATTCAGGTTGCAAGCCGACCTTGGCCTGCTCAACTCTTTTATCATCACTCAAGCTTATCTCTAAACAGTTAATGTCATAACTGTTATCTAACATTTCAATCTCAAGGTTCAATGCAATTTATTGAGATTGACTTCTATTATCAAGAACACTGTGTTTTCCTACAATAAGTTATTAAAATGTATTAAAAAATCTTTTGATTTTTTGCGGGCAGTTATGGACAGTAATGTGGTAATTTTCGCATTCATAGAGGTTGGCAAATCTGTGCTTTCTGAAATTGCGCTTATCATGTTTATACAACCACACAGTTCTCCGAGTTTCGGCTGGCGGCAGACGTCATTACGTTTGCTGCCTGTTCTGTCTTTTCACTTTTCTTGTTGTCGCGACAATTATTTAGGCCTTAGGCCTCAACATCTTTTCGATGTAGTCTGAGTGTCGCACATTTGCGCCTCATCTACCATGTAGCTTTCTTAACGACTCGGTTCATTCAAAATTAAAATCTCTTCAGACTTAGCCAATCTCAACACTATGATTTAAGTGTACAACAAAAACTTGATAAATGTATTAAATACAGTCCACTATCGTCATTATTCTGCATCCTGGCAATAGCACCACAAGCATCATTCTTCCTAACAGAACATTTTTTGGTACACACGTGCCGACATTAACATTTTTTTGGTCCTCCAGGCCGGATTCGTCATTCACCTTTTGCAACTTATTATTGCGGTTTTCATCATTTTTCTGCCCCAATTTCTGGCCATCATGGGCGATTCAGCATATTCGCTAATCCGACCGTGTCGGGACTTAGTCAGCATTTCTTTCGTCGCCATTGAGCCTCGTGACGACATCACTGCAAGACCATCCATGGGCTAGCGTCTACACTCCAGTTTAAGCAGTCATCTCTCCGGTCTGTGTGTTTGCCATATTCTCCACGGCCTCGACGCTCCAGGACATCACATACCAGGTACCACATCATTAACAGGTGCGTACAATGGCTGAAGAAGGCCTCAAAGTGTTGGTCAGAAAGAGAGGCGGCTTAAAGTCTGCCATAGTGCGAATTAATTCGGCTATCATTAACTTTGATAAAAACACTAATAAAAAACATTTTTTAACGGTTAGACTCGAAAGTCTAAAAAGTTTGGCAACAAAATACGATGAGGTACAGTCCGAAATTGAACTCATTTCTAAAGACATAAACGCTGCTCAAGAAGACCGAGTTGAGGTTGAAGAGCTGTTATATTCAACAGAAGCCAATATCTTGCAATTGATAGAAACCTTCAACGTTCAGACTGTTTCTCCAGTATTAACAAACAATATGCAATTAAAACCTATAAGTTTGCCCTGCTTCACAGGCAATATCTTAGAATGGCAGCACGTTTATTCAATATTTCTGGACTTGGTGCACGCCAGATCTGTTTTAACGTCAGTGCAGAAATTACATTATTTGTATTCGTCTCTGAAAAATGAGCCGCTAGATTTAATTAAGGCATTACCTATTTGTAATGAAAACTATTCGATACCGTTGAGTTTGCTGTCCGCTAGATATGACAACAAATTCATACTAGCTAAGTATTATATTGAAAATTTGCTTGAAGTAAAGTCAACAATTAAGGACTCTGTCCAAAGTTTGGCAGAATTCATTAATACAATAACGTCTTCCGTTAATTCACCGGCGGCCATGCAACTGTCAGTGGATTCATTTGAGCTTATCACTGTACAATTATTGTCAGCAAAACTGGACCATACCACGTTTAAATTATGGAAGGAGTCTATAGACCCCGATAATCTTCCTAACTTTCAATGCTTCACTTAGTTTTTAAACGCACGTAGACAGTTGCTAGAAAATACACTGCCTATCGATGCCGGACAGCAGCTCAACAAGCTAACTTTAAGATTCAATAATAAATATGACAAACATAAATCACGTAACTCTGCTGGCAGCACTGCATTTAAAAGTTATCACTCAGCTTCAAATAAGTATTTATGCCCATGCTGCAATAAATTCTAGTCATCCAATTTACATGTGTGACAAATTTCGTGCATTAAGCACATCAGAACGAGGGCAATTTATATTAAATCATAAATGCTGTACCAATTGTTTAAGACCAGATCATTTTTTATCTAATTGTAAACAAACAATCATGTAAGATCTGTTCAAAACGACACCATACATTGCTACACATAAATAATGTGTCAGAACCAGTTTCTGCCAACAGCAGCAACTATTGCTCACTTAAATTACAATCTACAAACAATGTTCTCTTATCAACAGCAATTGTGTTTGTCATCGACCGGGCTGGCAACAGACAACTCGCAAGAGTTCTATTGGATGCGGGGTCACAAATAAATTTTTGTACGGAATCATTTGCTAAGAAATTACGGCTTAACTTGACTAAATCTAACATTCCGATTACAGGTATAAATAATGCCGCGTGTTGTGCCACTAATTTGGCGTCTATACACATTATTTCACGCTATCAAAGATTTAGTTTCCAAGCAACATGCGCGGTCTTATCTGCATTAACCCATAAACTGCCAGCACAATCTTTTGACATAAATCAGTTTAACGTCCCAGATAACGTTTTCCTCGCCGATCCACATTTCAACATATCAGCTGATATCGACATACTTTTAGGAGCACAATTTTACTTAGATTTAATTTTAGCTAGCAAATATGTACTCGGTTCTCATTTCCCTATTATAGAAGAAACAAATTTAGGCTACATTCTAGCAGGCAATCTGCCCAAACACTGCTGTTATAAGGGTCCTGCTGTTTCGTTCCTGGCTAGGAACAACGACAGTCAAATTCTGGCATCTTGAGAAATTTTGGGAGACCGAAACTATCCCTGATAATGCACCCATTAGTAACGATTCAGCTTGTGAGGAGCATTTTGTTAAGTCTACTCATCGCAATGAGGAGGGTAGGTTCGTTGTTTCGCTACCATTTAAGTCTGACAATCCCCAGTTGGGTGAGTCCTTTGCTAGCTCTGAAGCGAGATTCTTGAGTTTAGAATGCCGGTTCAGGCGTGATTCTAAGCTTGCGCGCGAATATGCAAACTTTATTCAGGAGTATAAGGATCTTGGCCACATGACGCTTGTCGACGATTGCTCTATCAATTCTGGGCAATTACACTTGCATTGGCATTCATTATGCGATAAATTGTCTGATCGGGAAAATTATCGTCCCACGTTCTATTCGCTGCAAGTCTAAAGCAAAGATAGTTGAATTACATGGGTTTTCGGATGCTTCTGAAAGGGGATATGGGTGTTGTGTCCTTTATCAATAGTGTTCACCTGTATTCTGACTCCATGGTGTCCCTTTACTGGATTCATGCCCAGTCTTCTAGGTGGAAGCCCTACGTCGCTAATCGTGTTGCCGAGATTCAATGTCTTACTGAAACCTACACATGGCATCACATCAATTCACAACATAATCCTGCTGACATTTCTAGGGGATGTCACCCCGACGTTTTGCGCGATTGTTCACTTTGGTGGCATGGTCCTGCTTGTTTGTCTCAATCTTCCGAGTCCAATCTTTATCCACCCTTTTGACCTTCTAATCTGTCATCTCCTGAATTCACTGCGGAGGAGAAACAAACCCCCAAACTTTCTCTAATGTCTACCTTAGCCATTGATCTTTCAAAGGACTTTTCTTCGTTGCACCGTCTGACTCGCATATACGCTTACTGCTTTCGATTCATCAAAAATATTAGACTCTCCAGGGCTGAGAAAATGTCGGGCGCTCTTACCCCCGTTGAAATTCATTCCACTCTTAATTTTTTCATAAAACAATCTCAGTCATTCCACTTCGCTGCTGAGCTTAATTGTCTTCGTAACGGGTCTTCTGTTTCTATCAGGAGCAAATTGTCTTCTCTGGACCCGTTTCTTGATGAGTCTGGCGTCATACGCGTCGGCGGACGCTTACAGCAGTCGCAACTACCTTATGACAATAAGCATCCTATTGTCTTGCATCCATCGGCTCATATCACTCGCCTTATTATTGAACGCGAACACGTTCGTCTACTCCACGCTGGAGCTCAACTCGTGCATCACTCACTTCGTCAGCGTTGGTGGATCATTAACGCCAAGATAGTCATTCGCTCCATCATTCGTAGATGCGTCAAGTGTCTCAGGTTTAGTGCCAAACATCAGGTTCAGAGGCTTGGTATTTTGCCATCTCCTAGAGTCACTCCTTCGCGGCCGTTTCTATTCTGCGCAGTTGATTATGGTGGTCTCTTCATGATTCGTCATGGCAGGCAGAAATCTAGGACTCTGTCAAAATCGTATGTGTCTTTGTTCATCTGCTTAGCAACCAGGGCAATTCATTTGGAATTGGTTTCCGACCTTACAGCCAACGCGTTTATAGCTGCCTTACGTCGTTTCATGTCCCGTAGGGGCATACCCAGCCAGTTATATTCTGATAATGGCACGAACTTTAGGAAGGCCCGCAATGTTTTGCATGACCTTTACAATCTTTGGCATAATAAGGATGCCACCTCATCAATCCAATCCTTTACGACCTCTCATGGTATTACATGGTCATTTATTCCGCCCTCATCACCTCATTTTGGTGGTCTTTGGGAGAGCGGTATAAAGAGTTTAAAGTATCATTTGCGCGGCGTGGTAGGCAAGTCTATACTCACCTTCGAGGAGGTTACGATGGTTTTGTCTCAGATAGAGGCATGTCTAAACTCACGTCCATTATTTGCCTTTTCATCAGATGTAAATGATCCGGTGCCACTTACACCTGGCCATTTTTTGATTTGTGTACCATTAACGGCGATACCTGATCCAGACTTATCTCACGTTCCCATCTCTCGTCTTGGACGTTGGCAACTTCTCCAGAAGTTTGTCCAAGTCATTTGGAAAGCTTGGTCTCGCGACTACTTACATCAATTACAACATCACAAATGGAAATTCGCCAAGGACAACGTTTCCATTGGTGACCTGGTTTTACTGATTGAGGATAACTTACCTCCATTAGCGTGGAAATTTGGTGTAATTACCGCCACATTTCCCGGCCCAGACAACTTAATTAGAGTAGTAGACATTCGCACACCTACTGGTATTTTTCGGAGACCAGTTCATAAGCTATGTTTGTTGCCAGCGCGGGACGAAAATTAGACACAAGGTTAATATAATTACTTAGCACAATTCTATTTCACTTGGCCACTGGCTTTCATTACCTTATTGTCTGACAATTTGGTCAACTTAATTGTGATATGTATCATCACAACATTTTTATGTTAATTTGCATCATTGCGTGTTTTTATACTAAATTCGCATGTGACTTGTAATTTTACAACCATGCGCTGTGTTATTATATCTATGCTTATCATATTGTCATGGTGGTATACTTTGCTATTTTTGTATTTATATATTAATAATTTGTGAGACATACTATGTCCTACATGTTTACATTTTGATATTGGTAATGGGTTATGTGTCATGTCATTGGTGATATTGTTCTTATGTAAAAATTTTGTTATAAAATTTGCATGGTCTGCAGCTATACAAACCATGTATGCATTTTCTTGCACATTTGTCAATATGTGTGATATTTTGTTACTCTATGAATTTATTTCTCGCAGTTGTTCAACACATGTATTACATTTTGTATAACCACATTTGTTGTACTTGTTACTTATGCTATTGTGCCTTGTATTCATGTATTTGTAATTATCTAAACCGATTTCTATTGTATTTATTATGCATAACTTGTATCTATGTAAAACACATTGTTTTATCCGCATCTACTGTCTATAACCATATGCCACGCCTATATTTTTATATTTTCATATTGTATTTTGTATTTGTATTTTGTGATCCCTCCCTATTGCACAATCATTATTCATGCTTTAATTATGACATACATGTCATTACACTTTGTGCTTGCAATCATTCAACTATGTATAGCTTGTTTTCACATAACAATTTATTGTACATTCCTGAAACTTCAGGTATAGCATGCATCATGCAAACTATAAAGCGTTATGCTAAATTTATGTCTTTACATGTATAATTTTATTAATTTTGTTTGTTCATTGCATTCAACACTATTGTATATGTGTCAACTGGCCTTAACTGGTTCAAGCTAACCATTATGACTTGCATAAATGTTACAATTTATCAGGCCCATCATGTGATGAGTCACTGATTATTCATCATTAAACATTGTCAAACTATGTATTTTTCATGTCTTATATTGTTTAATATTGTGTACATACAATATATATTGGCAATACATTGCTAATTTTTGCATTTATACTCATGTATAATTCAGGTTGCAAGCCGACCTTGGCCTGCTCAACTCTTATCATCACTCAAGCTTATCTCTAAACAGTTAATGTCATAACTGTTATCTAACATTTCAATCTCAAGGTTAAATGCAATTTATTGAGATTGACTTCTATTATCAAGAACACTGTGTTTTCCTACAATAAGTTATTAAAATGTATTAAAAAATCTTTTGATTTTTTGCGGGCAGTTATGGACAGTAATGTGGTAATTTTCGCATTCATAGGTTGGCTAATCTGTGCTTTCTGAAATTGGGCTTATCATGTTTATACAATCACACACAGTTCTCCGAGTTTCGGCTGGCGGCAGACGTCATTACGTTTGCTGCCTGTTCTGTCTTTTCACTTTTCTTGTTGTCGCGACAATTATTTAGGCCTTAGGCCTCAACATTTTTTCGATGTAGTCTGAGTGTCGCACATTTGCGCCTCATCTACCGTGTAGCTTTCTTAACGACTCGGTTCATTCAAAATTAAAATCTCTTCAGACTTAGCCAATCTCAACACTATGATTTAAGTGTACAACAAAAACTTAATAAATGTATTAAATACAGTCCACTATCATCATTATTCTGCATCCTGGCAATAGCACCACAAGCATCATTCTTCCTAACAGAACATTTTTTGGTACACACGTGCCGACATTAACAATTATATTGATGAATACAGATGATGTTGATGATGATATACACTTACCTGTTAGGAGAATTAGCGTACTGGTAACAGCTGATTACTATGATGATGATAGTAGAAACTATTTAATTGTGACAAGTGATAACAAAACAGACTTAACCAAGCATACTGATGTAGACAGAATTTATGATAGAATAATATGGAGTAATACCGGGGGGTTATTATTCTGGTATACTGGAACACTTTGAGAAATGGAAGGGTTATTATATTAACAGTAATAATATAATGTATGGAAGTAAAACTGAAAATTGGTGTGTTAAAATAAGAAAATTATCAGCACCATGGCAGTTCTAATCATGGGCGTAACTTGGGCCCTAATTTGAGGCGGGGGGCAGGGTAAAGCTTCATAAATTCAAGTGTGTAGTGAGACCATCTATATAATAAAATAAATAAAATATATTATATACAAAATTAGAATGTTTAGTAATAATTCTTAGTTAGTAAGCGAGGGACAATTTCATTTTTTAATGATCAACAAACCTTTCTTCATAAGTTGTACTTCCAGTTATGTTTTCCTAGAACAGATATACTGTAAGAGTAGTTATTCTTTGTTACTGCTGGGACAAGGTCATTGACCCTGGAAGTAAACAAAGATAACCTTGAAGTCAAGGAAAAGGTCAGGGTCAAGGTTGGGTCAGGGTTAAGGCTAGGGTCAAGGTCGGGGGCATGGTCAAGGTTGGTTATGACGCACGTTCGCTTTCTGAACACGTGGTGTTGCATAATATCCGCATGTTTTTCTTGGGTGTGGTTTAACCCAAAAGTCGACCGGTTTTTAATGACGTTCACTTTCTGAACACGTGTTGTTACATATTTTTCTTGGGTGCGGTTTATATGAAAGGTTGGCCGGTTGCTAGGCGTATTATACATTTGAAAAATAAAATAAAAAATATGAATTAATCGGGATCGAACCTATGAAACTATACATTGAATTAAGAAACAACGATTTAACCTACATGGCTAATTCGTATTTTGAGTATCTTACTAAATCTAATACAGTTATGTATCAATGTGTTTTTGTTCTTTAGGTAAATAAAAAATAAATAAGAAAAACCTTTAAAACATATATATTTTACATTATCTCTTTCAGTATAAACATACATGTTTTTATATAATGTTGATAACTACATTTACAGTTATGTATCAATGTGTTTTTGTTCTTTAGGTAAATAAAAAAATAAAATAAGAAAAAACTTTCTTTATTATAATATATTTTACATTATCTCTTTCAGTATAAACATACAATTATAATGTTTTTATATAATGTTGATAACTACATTTATTAACTTTTTGCTGGTTATAAAGACCACTAGCAGTGTCACATATACTATCAACCTGCTCGAATTGATTATGACGTATGTTTAACATCGCTTTGTACTCATCCACCTTTTCAGGTATAAATTTAATTATTTTACAATTGCACATATTAAAATTTTTAAGTCCAATATTTTTAGTATCATAAATGTTATTAACTATATTCTTCCGGTGATTATATTTTCTTCGCGTTTTAAAAACTTGTTCCATCGTTCACCAAGGAATAATGACCGTAGGGCAGTGTATCTATTTTATTATCACAAACGATTCTTTTATTGTCTAAATTACGTAACGTTAATTTGTTGCATACAATTGTTTCAACTAAATGTTTTTTTGATCGGAATGATTGGGCGAATAATCTGACGTATCAAAGTCAATAAATAATCTCGATCTAATATATCTTTATAAAAATCTTCCGTAAGAATTTCGTAAAAAAAGCTGTCTGTATCAGTATACAAGAGCTAAATATTTTCGCCGTATTTTTTCTTCATTATATCATAATGGAAATCATACATTAACGTTTTACTTACTTCTAATACGCTAAATCCGATATATATTGGTTTATCTAAAAATAAACATTTTTTATCTGATAATACTGCACATAACGATTTATTATAAATTATTCTGTCTTTAAATACCGGTTGTGTAATTAATTTTAATAATTTTTTTTCATCACTTACAAGTTTAAGGTAGATTCTTTTTCTAACGTTCTCCATACATTTACCGAACACCGAGTTGTTTAATAATTTAAAAAAATCTTTTTCAAAATTATGTTTAGCTTGTTTTCGTTTTTCTGTATTTAAGTCGATATACGTTTTTAACCAAGGGCCCTGCAAAAATTCTAAAATACGATGAATTTTTATAATTTTTAAACCGTGCTTAACAGCCTGTTTTAAATTAATATAATGACATACATATTTTTCTTTATTTTCTAATGTTGTTAACAATTTTTGTTGGTTTGTACCTTTAACACATTCATTAACCAGTAAAAACGGCAAATCGCTATGATGATTATGTAGGTGATGAGGATACTCAACGTCTACTTCTAAAATATAACCAACGGAAGAATCATCTTCAATATCTAATATATTAAAATTATCGTTAGGATCTTTCCAAGTAAAACCGCCATATGGCATATATTTACTCATCGCCCAACCGTACAGATTATTCGCGTCTAAATAAGTTAAAAATTTAATTGGGTTAGTTACATCAAATGTTTCTGGAATATATTTATTATTGGCAACGGATTCTTTTTTTATGCAAACACTAATTCCCCCATGCACCCCATTTTCAATTATTAGGTACATTTCATAATCTGTTAATAATTCCAGTTTAATTTCAGTATAATTTAACATAGCATCAAAAGCAAAACCTGGTACTGTAAAGTAATGTGCACAGTCCAGTTTATAAGATTGTATACAAAGAGATCTAAAATTTTCAAAAATATCGCATAATAATAAAACATCAATTTTTAAATATAGATCGCTATACTCCCCAAGAGTTTGTATATTAAAATGATTCCAAACTTTACACGCATGTTCATAATCATCATTCCCAATTTCCGAATCATGTAGCGAACTATAAAAACATTTTTTGGGGGGTAATCTACGTTCTTCCAATTTTTTCCAGGAATTCGTATATTCATAGGGATACTTGCCTTTCCTGGTAACTAGCGGCATACTGTTTGCAGAAAAAAATTTTCCTGTATAAAAAAATTTATCCTTAGGCAGATTATTACTGAGTTCAGCCAACGAACAATTCATAAACCGATAAGTATCAATAAATCTAATATTTAAACCCGAACGTGTTGTTTTTGCGAAAGAAATATACTTTTCTCTAGTATTAGGAATTACATGAATATTTTTTATATCATAACCCAATTGACGTATTATAAAATGCGAATCGTAATTAGAACTACCATGTATGAAAATAGGTACAAATTTTTGTTGTTGTTGTTTCAGGTTACACGTATGACATAATGTTGCACGAAATTGACCTGTTAAATGACAATGATCGCGAACTTAGGATATAATAACGTAAATTCTTTGTCATACATCTCACAGTGTGTAGCCATTTTAAATTTTATTTTATCCCGATTCATATGTAACGGAATATTCTGTTTAATAAGCGAACCATTAAATTAATTTTTTCAACTAAATATATCATAAATTTTTCCGCAGCATTTTCACCTCGATATAAGTATGGTTCCGAAGGTAATCGGTTTCTAATACTTTTAGGGATATTTCTATCTATAACAAAATACACGCAAAAACTCATCGGAACATGAAATTCGTTAACTGCAGTAAATTTTTTTTCGGGGTTAGGCAAACAAGTACTAACAGGCTTTAAAATACATTCAAAATCTGCGTATACCACAATAGGAACTCTATATTGATAATGCAAATTTTTAAATTTTAATATGTTGTTGTCAGCAGTTGGTAATACTATTTTTACGGGCGAATATTTTCCACAATATCTACTATGAATTTTCAATTTTTTTGATTTTTTAGTAAAAAACGAAAAACGTTTACATATTTCAATTTTTTCTTTGTGTTTTGTTAACTGTGATCTTATTAACTTGGAAAAATCCTTTATATAACAATAATGATATTTGGTTTATTTAATACTAAAAGGTCAAAATAATTATTCTTTTCTTCCCTACACACTTTAAGAGGAAAAATCGATTTATTTTCATCAATAGCGTAAATATTAATAGAAACGTTATTATTTTTTTCGAAACGAGTAATTTGACTTAAAGGTGTAGGAAAGTCTATATGTTTAAAATTAAACTTGTTTTCTAAATTAAAATAACGAAAATTAATGCGTTCAATGTGTGGCCCAGTAACATAGCGAGAGAGGATCGCCCATTTGAAACAATAACTATCAGTATTTTTTGGATTTATTATGCATTTTTTAATCTGTAAAAATTTTGGAAGTTCAATATGCGAAGCTCCTCTTAATGGTTTAAATCGATTTATACGTAATAAAATCCCGTCTATACGGTGAAGACTCCATCCGGAACCTTTTCCCATATATATGTCTTCATCATAACAAATGTCTCTGATTGCGTTGTTTATTGTCATATTTAAATTATCGTTATCTATAATTGGAATATTTTTTGTTTTAAATGATCTATCTTGTGTTTCATTAATGACGGGTTTTATATACGTACATTCGACAACAATGTTAAATTTTGTCGGACCGAACATTGAAATAATGTTACTTAAAATTGTAACGATATTTAATTTATTATAATCTAATAATAAGCAAATATCTTTATAATTATTATTAGTATTTTTATAAAAATATGTTTTTAAATTGCCTGTAAAGGCGTTTTCTATTTCTATGAAACAATAATTTATTACCTTTTATCCGTCAGTGACTTCGTTCTAGCGTTTTTTATATAGACGCGTATCGTGACATGTGTCACATCTTCAGTAGTCCTCGTCAAAAGTTAAAATTCACATAAACACATAAAAACACATTTGCACATATTTACAAAATTACAATGACGACACACACATAACACGATGTAACTACGGCTTCGCTGGACCGGTCCGACCGCGCGTGTAGTTGCCGAGCCACTAATTGAACTAAGTCAATCCTTATCACCAGTCATTACCGTCATGCGCGATTACATTTAGGGCTGTATCATATAGTGAATGAGATTGAAACCTTAATTGTTCGTTTAGTATACTGTTATTGTTGATATTCTTGTCTTTAAATGATTTATAAATCTCAAACTCCTCGAGAGCGTCCATTAAACTACCCTTACCGCATACATGGATTGCTTTGAAATTGGTATTGAAATCTGTGTAATTATGGTTATGCATCATTAGATGGCGCGCATAATTAGATTTGGTCTTGTCTAATTTAATTCTGTTAGATTTAATCTTTATACTTTTGGAATATTGCCAACTGGGTTAGGTAACAACTCTGTAAACACGTGCTGATTTGCATACTTGCAGCGAAAGGATTTTTCTATAGCGAGAAATAGTATATAAAGCGTCTCGAAATTACGTTGTACACGCTCAAACCGCATCAAGAGTAATCAGAACGTTGTTGACATCACATCATCTTTATATCAACTCTATCAGGTAATTATTTTTTGTATAGGCCTACTTTTAAACTCTTTTTTCAAAATAGTTATATAACAAAAAACGATTATTTGTATGTTATAGAACAATAATGGCCGCATCAATTCTTTATTTTAAAAAATTATCTGAGAACGCTTATCCCCCCGAAAAGTTAACTAATCAGTCGGCGGGGTTTGATATCCGTAGCGCATACAATTACAAAATTAATCCTTACGGTAAAGAATTGATAAAAACAGATTTGGCCGTAAAAATACCTGATGGTTGTTATGGTAGAATTGCGCCACGTTCAGGATTTACTCTTAAGTACCACATCAACGTTGGAGATGGTGTGGTAGATAGAGATTATAGAGGGAATGTTGGTGTAGTTCTTTTTAATCATTCATCGACGTATTTTAACATAAGTAAAGGAGATCGAATTGCACAACTGATTTGTGAAAAGATTGAAGAACCAAAACTGAGAGAGATATCAACCTTAGATAATACTAAGAGAGGTGACAACGGTTTTGGTTCTATGGGGGGAATAAGCGGTTTAAATGATAATGATGAAAATAAAGAATTATTGTTAGAAATCGATAAATTTTTAGCAGAAAGCTAATAAATTTTTTGTTTTTCTAGCAATGGACATCGCTGCAGGACCATCTCATCGCACCGACGAACATGTTTCTTTAGAAGATGTAGTTAAATTATTATATTTTTATGGGTTGTCATCATTATACTTATGGGAGGATGCTATAAAGAATATTAAAACTAATATTATTAATTTAGATGTTTTAATTTGTATATTAGGTTAACAGACATAACCAAAAAAATTAGACTTGCTTTAGAATTGTCAGTTGTAAATTCACAAAAGGATCTACTATCAGTAAATAATTATCTTTTTGATATTGATGAAATTTATGATTATTTAAGTTTAAATATTCCTAATTTTACGGAAAAAATATATTAAAATCTAGTTATAGTTATATTAGTGCTTTAATTAAACAAAATACAAATATAGAAGAAGATGACAAAATAGAAATTGATGAATCAGATAAATTAGAAATTGTCGAAGAACCTGATAGTACCGACGAATTAGATCAAGTTTTTACCACATTAAATAAAAAAGATCAGATTTTTCAGCAATTTGTTGCATTTATAAAAAATGGGTCCAGAAAAGTAATAACAACACCCGGCGAAAGGGGACCATATTTAATAAAAATTGAAATTTGGGACACAAAAGATATAGCCAATTTAGAAAAAAGTAGCTGGTGGTTGAAAGCCGCATATAGATCTCAATTTTTATTAAATTCGAATAAGGACCCAAAATTTGTTCAATTATATAAAATGTTTTTACAAACCGCAAAAGAATTAACTCTAATAAAAAATGTAAAAAAAGAAAAATATTCAACTATGTAATTTGTATTGTATATTCTTATATATTAAATTTGTATTGAATATAATAGCGGTTGGCGGTTGAAAGCAGGACCCAAAATTTGTTCAATTATATAAAATGTAAAAAAGAAAAACATTCAACTTAAGTAATGTGTATTGTATATTTTTTTCTATTTATATGTAATAAAAAAAATTTTTTTTAAAACAATCTATTATCTTTGTTTTCCTAAAACACAATCCCTCAGTATAAAACAAATATAATTACTACAACATATATATATATATATATATATATATATATATATATTTCAATCACTTTCTGCTACAGTCCGTTTCTTGATGTATATAATACTTTAATATTTATAACTAAATTTACCTCAAGATATACTTTTTTCCTTTAGGAACATGTTTCGGGAGTTCTTGTTCTTGTTGAAGGCTGAAGATGGGAGAACAAGAACTCCCGAAACATGTTCCTAAAGGAAAAAAGTATATCTTGAGGTAAATTTAGTTATAAATATTAAAGTAATATATATATATATGTATATATATATTATAACGTACCCGCCTACGAGGTGTTAGCTAAACGTCTTTGTGTGTGGCCTATTGGTTGTTCGTCTTATTTAATTAAGCCCCAATGTTGGGTTCGCCAATTCTGTAACGTACCCACCTACGAGGTGTTAGCTAATCGTCCCTCTTATTCTAGCGTGTAGCCACTTATGAATTATAATGACCGAAGTTTAAAAATAAAGTGGTTGGTAATGTTACTCAATCTAAGCAGAAATCGAGAGTGTGTGATTTGGGTCAAGTAGGGAAGTTGTTCAGCCTTATGTTGAAGAGAGAGTAAGTACCGATTGTTTACACTCGGTTTAGACGATTTCTGAATTTTTTCAAATTGTTCGCCGTGATTTAAATCAGCTGATTGTGAGACGAGTCTCCACGCATAGTTCAACCAGACTACACTATGGAAAAATATGACCCGATGGATCGATCTCTTCTATCTTGTGCTGAAATCTATTACAACTACCCACTACAAAAAATATAACACATTTTTATTATTCAATATCATTTTTTCAATAATATTTATTATTTATATTATTGTTTTTTTTCCTGCCGCCAAAATACAAATATCACAATCGATCTTTCCTTAATTAAAACATAATATCGACTTCATCGAGTAAACATGGAATTGTCAAAAGAAAAAAACATATGTTTTTGTTTACCAAATTTTATACTATTTTTAAAACATCAATCAATATATAATTCTTTTATTTCCCCAGGGTTAAGGGTAAGTTCTTTTTGTTATGAGATGGTCAGAAATGGATAATTATACTACGCTTTACAAATACCGAAAAATATTAAAAAATTTTGTTTATTTTCGTTTAGTACGTAGTTCCAGAAATGTCCGTAAGAGAGCAGAGTGCGTTTGTTTTCGTTAGAACATGTGATTAATTTTTACTAGTTTTTTGTTCTATACAACCATTCGGAATGAGTTTTCTTCGTTAAATATTAAACGAAATGTTTATATTACCTCTCTTCTTACAGTTCTTACTTGAATGAAGCCTTTTCTCTGGTGATGTCCGTCTTGGGTAGTAATTTCATTACCGTCTGGCCAATATTATATCGTCTACTTGAAACATAGCGAAACTAGGCCGGATCATCAAAAATGGTTTTCTTTCACTTTTTATTATGGAGTATAACAATTTAAGTTTGATAAATAAGGTAGGATTATATAATGTTCATACTGTTATTTAATTTTGTACCAATTTTGCACTTCTATAAGGTTTCTAAAAAGGATATTTTAATAAAATTGTGGTTTCATCATTTTTGTCAACTCGCCAGGTTTAATTTATAAATTCGATTAACAATACTTGTTATTTTCGTCACTCTTAGTAACCCATAATTTTTTTATATCTTTTTATTGGTTCTGCTATTTACTTTTTAGTATATAGGCAGTTTGTAATTATTATAAATTTATATTTTATTTACAGAAAAATAATTCTTTTTAATTTCGGTTTCTTTCCCAATTTGGTTTACATAATAGGTTTCTGTTCATTTTCTTATAACCTTGGATATAAGTATTTAATAGTTTTATTGTCTTTAAATGAATTTATATATTATTTATTAGTCTCTCATAGTATTCCTACACTGCACTACTTCCTTCTGCCATTTCCCTCATATAGTATTATTTTAATGTTTTATTATCATTTGATATTTAAATCTTTTATGTTTGTTTTAAAACGAACCCTGGGTTATCTTATACTATAACACAAATATTTGCAAAAATATAAAATTAACTTAGGTATTAAACTTGGTTGTCTACACAATATAAATATTACAATAAATTAACAAAATACAGAATCAGTTAGTAGCATTATAGTCTACTATCATAGTTTATAATTCCCCTACTTACAGCACAATTCTGTAAGAAGTTCCCTTCACTTTCACTTTTTACCTCAATGGGTACACTATAACTCACTTGTCACTGTATATCACTCGAATCGTTTATAATGTTTAGTGACACAATTTAATTTTGAGCTTGTTATAGGTTACCCATTTCTGACCTTTATGGTATTACATGAGTTAATTTATTGGGACCGGGTTATGTACCGTTACAATATATATATATATATATATATATATATATATATATATATATTGTAACCAGACCGCTGTATGCCGGTCGTTACAAAAGAATAAAATGTAAAAGGGAAATTTTATAAAAAATAGAATTTTCAAATAGTAAGAAATCTTGTTTATGTTTATAGAGGTGTGTATAAGAAATAAGTCTGTTTTAAAAGGTTCTTGTAAAAATTTTAATAACAGGTAAGTATTTATTGACCGTCGAGCACTTCTTGAAGATTTGAACCAAGTCTGGAGTTAAATAGATTAACTCCAGTTAATAATCGATTGGTGACTTTTCTGGCTGGTCCAATATCTCGTTCAAATAATATATATTCTTCTTATTTAAATCCTTCAACCTTAATAAACACCCTTAAATTAACCTGTGAAATAAGTAACAGATACGAAATAATGGAAATATAAAGATTTATTGACAATTTAAATAAATAATCGATATTTTATCGATGGAGAGCAATTATCGACTCTGTCTCGGGAATTATCGATTGTGTCATACAGAACAAAATTTATGATATATTATATTAAAAGACAGGTTCTTCGAGCGATTAGAATTAATAGTCAGAGAAGGGTGACGAGAAAGTATAACATTAACAATTAAAAATAAATACAATAATTACTATTCAATAGTATTTAAATAATTCCAGTATATAATATTTTAATAAATGTTTTGTTGAACCATTGAAGACTGACGTCACTGCGATGTAGAAGCAGGCTGCTTATTCAAGATGGCCGCTACTCGATTTGGACTAGGTTACTGGAAATGCGTCGCATCAGACAATCACAATAAAATTACCTTCATTAAGGTTTGAAATGTCCCCGCACTGGTGTAATATGTCTGTTAATTTATTTGGTGTATTCTGGCGAAGTGTCCTGTGTAAACTTGTGTTAGTTAGTTTATTTTGTATGTGTTCACTTTTGCGTGTTAAAGTTTTCAAGATATGGTTAGGATTGTAGATTGAATCAGTTTAAATATAATGTTTTACTGGTTTCTATCACTCGTATTATGAAGTTAAGTGTTTGTTTTCACTATTGTCGTGAATGTATTAATAGCTTTAGTTTTAAAAAGTGTCTAATTCGTCTAACTCTCGTTTCATATTTTAATGGCTAAACGCTAGTACCATTTTCGACTCGATTTAAAGAACGTTTTGTCACACACCTATCCAGCTTGATATTCAACAAAAGACTAATTAACTTGGTCATAAATCTGGCCCAGTTAATCTTTGAAAAAGTATTGTTAACATATTTCGATTACCTGTTCACATGATAAAATATTACATTATATATGGAATTTACCTATTTTATTCATCACTTTTATGAATTATGAACCTTATTATTGGATTAATCATCTCATTCCCTTTAAATTGATGTATTATAGTCCATATCTGTAGACATTTTGTGGAAATTAACAAATTTTGTTCACTCTTTGGAAATATAGGCTCAAAATTGGATTTCCGTCTTTATACAAAATTCCTCCATTTTAAATATTATTAATACTATTATAATAAATTTTAATTATTCATATTCCTCTTCCTTTCCTTAAGTACATATAAATTAAACCTTTGAACTGGTTTTTTGTGTTAATTTGTAAACTTGACATTGCTCTTTGAAATTAATTAATTTATATATTTTGAAAATTTACAATGTTTTAAGGTATATTTCCTTATTATCATTTTAACTCATAGGATCATTCCCAGTAGTGGTTAACTGAGTTATCTTATATAAATCTTGCTATTTTACATGATTTATAAGTGAATTATACTGGTTTATATTGTTTCTGTTAATTCACCAAATGGCCTAGATTTTGGAATTTTATATTTCTGTCTTTCTCAAATAAATTTAAACTTAACTCCTCCTCTGACTTTACATAATTACAATTATATGAAAATAACATGGTTTATAACTTATTGTGTGGTGTAGTAGTTAATTAACACTACTGTTATTAAAATAAATAATTATGAACATTGTTTAGCAATCTGCACAATTGAACATATTGCAGACATGGTTTGAACATATATCTTTTAACTATTCTTGAGCTAACATAGCATACCTATTAGAACATTATTAATGGTATGTAGGCTATTATTTATCAAACATAATTCTTTTTAAAACATAATATAAATATTATTTTCTAATAACCCTTACAAATACATTTTAGTAATACATTGATTTTAGGACTGTGAATAAACAGTCTATTTAAACATTTTACACTTATTAATACTATATTAATGCCAGTCCTTTCTGGTCTAAACCATGATTATTTGTGATCCCCTACATCAGTAAACATTAACTCCCATACTCTATTTATTATCATTTTTTTTACAAATGTCTTGTAAATAAAGATTTACATTAAAATAATAAAATACTGGAAATCTTCCATTTTATTATTTTATTATGCTGTTTATTATTAGATATTAAAGTTGTGATATAGCATACTGATAAGTTATAGTATCACCAACTTTAAGTTTATTGCATTTCTAAAAAACACTTACACAAATTCACTTTCACTGTTGGTTCTGATATTTTGAGTCTTATTATCTCAGACCAGACCTTTAGTAATCATGGACTGTTAAGACTAGTTTATTTTCTTTATTACACAATAGCTTTAGTCGGTTCACTTCTTATAACGCTATACAGCACTTTAGTTTTCTCAATAATTACATTTTATAGGATTTTGGGTATGTTATACTTTCTTTTGTATAGTTTTTGTGGGTTTGGGGTTGATAGTAGTTTATATAATAATAGGTTTTACAACGGTGTTTCTTTCATACTATTTCTTCCTCTCCTCCTGTCTTCTTTCTTGTCCTTATTCGTATCTTCCTTCTGGTCTTCATTCTTGTCCTTCTTCTAGTCTTCATTCTTCTGGTCTTCTTGTCTTCCTTCTTCATTCTTGGGTAAACCAAGGTACTTGGTGTTATCTCGACTGAGGTTTAGTTTGGAGCATTTAATTTATTCACTGATACTGACTTTATTCTTCTCTACAGGTTTCAGGGTATTGTTTTCTTCCTGATCACAAACTTTATTCTTCCCTCTTCTTGTTTTTGGGGTATTTTGGTATTCACCACTCTTTAATTGAGTCTCTTTTTTCTTGATATTGTCTTATATAACTGGTTTACTGCTCTGAGCTTCCTGGGTAACTTACTGATATTATACTATGAGTTGCTTCGATACTTTCTTTGGTTTTTTAAACAGTGGTTTTTATATATAATGTAATGAGGATTTTTATTTTATTGTGGTTCATTCCTCTGATTTATTTAAATGTCATTCAATATTATTATAACATTTGTTGGTGTAATTAAACTTTATGATTTCATATGACTTAAAATGTAGTGGATTTTCTGTCACGCTACAGAATGCCCTTCTCCAGAAGTAATTTTTTCAGACTATACTTGCTTTGTCTGAAACAATTGCTAATGATAATTATTCTAGGTTTGTTACTATTTTAGACTTCCTTCCATTTAAAAATTTTCTTATTTATATTTGAGTTTATATCATTCTCACTTGATCTTCCTTGATAGTAATAGTCATCTGAGTTTCATATTTATTATTTCATTTTCATATTTCTTCTTAGTATTTTCTCCTTGGGATATTTCCTCCCTATCGTTCCCTACTTTGTGAGCTGGTTCAGTTCAGAGAGGCACTGTACGCTACTTTCCTCTGCTGTCCAATACTTCACACATATTTGAGTACAGAGGCAAATCATCTCTGCTCAAAAATCATATTAATCCTGCTGGAATTATCTTCAGACAGATTAAAAAATTATTCAGAATAGTACACATTTGTTACTATTTAAAAAAAAAAAAATCTTTGGGATACTTCACTTATTACTTATTGTACTTCTCAGAGATTTTAATATTCCTATCTCAGTTGTTCTTCTGACTCGTTAACTGGATGTTTCCTTCATTTGATATTATGGTAGGAAGCTCTTCTATTATTACATTTTTCAACTTTTCTTATCATATAAATCTTTTGGTTATAAATCCTTTATTATTTTCTGTTTTTTTTTTTTTTATTATAATCTGCATTATTTATAGTAGCATATCTTTATGACATTTTTTAGACTGTTTCTTTGTTCTTAAATTTCCACTTGTTCTATTTTCTAGAATTTTTATTACTGTCATTATCATAATTGTCATTTAATTCATAAATCATTTTATATTAATTCGTTTAATTACATAAATCTTTGACATTATTCCTGTCATTGCTATTATACTTGCGAATGATGGTTTTTTATTAATTTCATAATGAGGTCATAATTTCTCCTCATACCACTTCAAAGTTTCATTATCTCATAATTCCAAAGAAGTTTTTGTACTTTATTATATTCAATCACTCAAATCGTATTAAAGAATTTTTTTCTTTTTTATTTCCTTTAACTTCATTTTATGGAAAGGTTTTTACTCTTCATATTGAACTTAGACATGATCATATTGTCCAGAATTATTTGTTTTAATTCTAAAGTCTGTTTCCTTTATTCATCCCATTATGATCCTTTGTTACCATGGTAATTATATTCTATGCTTACCATAAATATGGTATGAAATCTCTTCTGTTTATTTCACCAAAGTGTTTTATTAATAATTGGTTGGTAAATTGTACTTATTCTTGGTTTGGAAACTTGATTTATACACAATTCAAAAATTCACTCTTCTTATATTATTCCATAAAGTTTTCTCAAATCATTTGTATGTAAGGTGGGTTTACATGTGTTTTGGCTGGTTTTATTTCTCTAAACTCTCTTGGTATTATTGTCAAAATGTTTCTCTTCAAATAAATATTTAGTAAGCTGTCCTTACTTGTTTTTGACTTTAGATGGTTTTATTTCTAAATTCTCTCCTTCTTTATTATTATATTATAGCCATAAAGTTTTTCTTCAAATATTTGTTATGTAAGGTGGGCTTACATTTGTTTTAGAATTTGGTTGATTTACATTCAAAATTCTGTTTTATATATCTTCTTCCAAAATGTTCCTTCTTAAATAAATTGTATGTAATGGGCTTACATTGTTTTTAGAATTTGGGGGATTTTAAATTCAAAATTCAGTTTTATATATCTTCTTCTAAAATGTTTCTTCTCAAATAATTTGTATGTAGTTGTCTTACATTGTTTTTAGAATTTAGAGGATTTTACCTTCAAAATTCTGTTTTATATATCTTCTTCCAAAATGTTCCTTTGAGCCATACTAGTCGATGCCTCATTCGGGATGCTCAGAGTGGTTACCTGCCGATCTGTCCTATGGTCTTCCGGTCGTTCATGGTGCGACCTCTGTTCAGTGTTGTCCAAACTATTGCTCCTACGCGTCGGATAGTATCTCGGTTGGTCCCGTTCTAGGCTCCTCCGCCTTTCTTCATATCCGCGGTAACTGTTTTGTCGATTGTGGTTGAATCCTCGCTGTCTTCTATCTGTGGCTCGTATGAAGTTCACTCTAGGGCGAGGAAACCTATTATTATTAAAATTACCATTATTGGGACCCGTACGATTGGTATTATTAGGGTAAGGACTATTACCATAATTGGGGCTTCTCTGACTATTTACGTTATTAGGGTAAGGATTGCGGTTACCCTGATAACCATTAGAGGGTCGATTCGGGTTTTGATAATTTGGACACGTATTATTATTATCATTGTAATTAGTATTGTTCCCATTATTATATTGTCTTATATTCCAATAGGTCTCTGGTCCATATGCTGTATGACCTGAAAAATATCTGTGAGGGTCTTCATCTGGTTTATCAATTATTTGCTTCTCTGAATCCCCATAATCTGGTTCATCATCACATATCCATCCTGAAAGTATACATTTTTGTGTAATTGTACACTGGAATAGTTCTGGATGGCGCACTACTGGAACACACTCTGGTGATTCACCAGTGCCATCGTCACAGTCTGATAAGATGTTATATTTCCATCTTTCTGAAATACACTGTTTAGTTCCGCACTGGAACTGATCTAGTCCACATGTAGTATTCCGTTTACCTCTGGTCCTTCCCCATTGGTAAACTACTGTTTGGTGGTCCATTATTTGTAATATTACTTTTAATCTCCTGCCGTAATTTCTGGAATTCCTGATTTCTTCATGGTCGGTAATTGGAATATTATTGGCATCCATTAAACCATGGTTCAGCATTTCTATTTCTTCCTTGGTTTTCCTTAATTTCCTTGGAAGCGATGTCCTCCTTTCCCTTGGTTCCACCTCCATATCTTTAGTATTTTCTGTTTTCCCGTTAGTTTTCTTTTCAGTTAATACTACGATTTGTTCCAAAGTCTTTTCGTTTGGTTTTTCTCCCATTTCTGGTTTGCTATCATTTTTTATTTCTTTGGTCTTCTTCTCTCCTAAATTTTCCCTAAACAATTTATTATCATTGCTTATATCATCCAGTTTCCCCATCATCGACTCGTGGCTCTCATCCATTTTCTTGCTTAAATTTTCCGCCATATTCTTTTTATCTTCCATAATCTCATCCATTTTCTTTTCCATGTTCTTTCCAAATTGTAATATCATTTCCATCAATTTGTCTAACTTCTCATCTCTTGTAAGTTCTGCCATTTTTGTTTATCGTTGTTGCCCTTCTCCTGACTGGATAACCGCTGCCAGGCTTATCCTATCAAGCCCTCTAAGTTGGACGCCACTTTGTAACCAGACCGCTGTATGCCGGTCGTTACAAAAGAATAAAATGTAAAAGGGAAATTTTATAAAAAATAGAATTTTCAAATAGTAAGAAATCTTGTTTATGTTTATAGAGGTGTGTATAAGAAATAAGTCTGTTTTAAAAGGTTCTTGTAAAAATTTTAATAACAGGTAGGTATTTATTGACCGTCGAGCACTTCTTGAAGATTTGAACCAAGTCTGGAGTTAAATAGATTAACTCCAGTTAATAATCGATTGGTGACTTTTCTGGCTGGTCCAATATCTCGTTCAAATAATATATATTCTTCTTATTTAAATCCTTCAACCTTAATAAACACCCTTAAATTAACCTGTGAAATAAGTAACAGATACGAAATAATGGAAATATAAAGATTTATTGACAATTTAAATAAATAATCGATATTTTATCGATGGAGAGCAATTATCGACTCTGTCTCGGGAATTATCGATTGTGTCATACAGAACAAAATTTATGATATATTATATTAAAAGACAGGTTCTTCGAGCGATTAGAATTAATAGTCAGAGAAGGGTGACGAGAAAGTATAACATTAACAATTAAAAATAAATACAATAATTACTATTCAATAGTATTTAAATATATAATATTTTAATAAATGTTTTGTCGAACCATTGAAGACTGACGTCACTGCGATGTAGAAGCAGGCTGCTTATTCAAGATGGCCGCTACTCGATTTGGACTAGGTTACTGCAAATGCGTCGCGTCAGACAATCACAATAAAATTACCTTCATTAAGGTTTGAAATGTCCCCGCACTGGTGTAATATATCTGTTAATGTATTTGGTGTATTCTGGCGAAGTGTCCTGTGTAAACTTGTGTTAGTTAGTTTATTTTGTATGTGTTCACTTTTGCGTGTTAAAGTTTTCAAGATATGGTTAGGATTGTAGATTGAATCAGTTTAAATATAATGTTTTACTGGTTTCTATCACTCGTATTATGAAGTTAAGTGTTTGTTTTCACTATTGTCGTGAATGTATTAATAGCTTTAGTTTTAAAAAGTGTCTAATTCGTCTAACTCTCGTTTCATATTTTAATGGCTAAACGCTAGTACCATTTTCGACTCGATTTAAAGAACGTTTTGTCACACACCTATCCAGCTTGATATTCAACAAAAGACTAATTAACTTGGTCATAAATCTGGCCCAGTTAATCTTTGAAAAAGTATTGTTAACATATTTCGATTACCTGTTCACATGATAAAATATTACATTATATATGGAATTTACCTATTTTATTCATCACTTTTATGAATTATGAACCTTATTATTGGATTAATCATCTCATTCCCTTTAAATTGATGTATTATAGTCCATATCTGTAGACATTTTGTGGAAATTAACAAATTTTGTTCACTCTTTGGAAATATAGGCTCAAAATTGGATTTCCGTCTTTATACAAAATTCCTCCATTTTAAATATTATTAATACTATTATAATAAATTTTAATTATTCATATTCCTCTTCCTTTCCTTAAGTACATATAAATTAAACCTTTAAACTGGTTTTTTGTGTTAATTTGTAAACTTGACATTGCTCTTTGAAATTAATTAATTTATATATTTTGAAAATTTACAATGTTTTAAGGTATATTTCCTTATTATCATTTTAACTCATAGGATCATTCCCAGTAGTGGTTAACTGAGTTATCTTATATAAATCTTGCTATTTTACATGATTTATAAGTGAATTATACTGGTTTATATTGTTTCTGTTAATTCACCAAATGGCCTAGATTTTGGAATTTTATATTTCTGTCTTTCTCAAATAAATTTAAACTTAACTCCTCCTCTGACTTTACATAATTACAATTATATGAAAATAACATGGTTTATAACTTATTGTGTGGTGTAGTAGTTAATTAACACTACTGTTATTAAAATAAATAATTATGAACATTGTTTAGCAATCTGCACAATTGAACATATTGCAGACATGGTTTGAACATATATCTTTTAACTATTCTTGAGCTAACATAGCATACCTATTAGAACATTATTAATGGTATGTAGGCTATTATTTATCAAACATAATTCTTTTTAAAACATAATATAAATATTATTTTCTAATAACCCTTACAAATACATTTTAGTAATACATTGATTTTAGGACTGTGAATAAACAGTCTATTTAAACATTTTACACTTATTAATACTATATTAATGCCAGTCCTTTCTGGTCTAAACCATGATTATTTGTGATCCCCTACATCAGTAAACATTAACTCCCATACTCTATTTATTATCATTTTTTTTACAAATGTCTTGTAAATAAAGATTTACATTAAAATAATAAAATACTGGAAATCTTCCATTTTATTATTTTATTATGCTGTTTATTATTAGATATTAAAGTTGTGATATAGCATACTGATAAGTTATAGTATCACCAACTTTAAGTTTATTGCATTTCTAAAAAACACTTACACAAATTCACTTTCACTGTTGGTTCTGATATTTTGAGTCTTATTATCTCAGACCAGACCTTTAGTAATCATGGACTGTTAAGACTAGTTTATTTTCTTTATTACACAATAGCTTTAGTCGGTTCACTTCTTATAACGCTATACAGCACTTTAGTTTTCTCAATAATTACATTTTATAGGATTTTGGGTATGTTATACTTTCTTTTGTATAGTTTTTGTGGGTTTGGGGTTGATAGTAGTTTATATAATAATAGGTTTTACAACGGTGTTTCTTTCATACTATTTCTTCCTCTCCTCCTGTCTTCTTTCTTGTCCTTATTCGTATCTTCCTTCTGGTCTTCATTCTTGTCCTTCTTCTAGTCTTCATTCTTCTGGTCTTCTTGTCTTCCTTCTTCATTCTTGGGTAAACCAAGGTACTTGGTGTTATCTCGACTGAGGTTTAGTTTGGAGCATTTAATTTATTCACTGATACTGACTTTATTCTTCTCTACAGGTTTCAGGGTATTGTTTTCTTCCTGATCACAAACTTTATTCTTCCCTCTTCTTGTTTTTGGGGTATTTTGGTATTCACCACTCTTTAATTGAGTCTCTTTTTTCTTGATATTGTCTTATATAACTGGTTTACTGCTCTGAGCTTCCTGGGTAACTTACTGATATTATACTATGAGTTGCTTCGATACTTTCTTTGGTTTTTTAAACAGTGGTTTTTATATATAATGTAATGAGGATTTTTATTTTATTGTGGTTCATTCCTCTGATTTATTTAAATGTCATTCAATATTATTATAACATTTGTTGGTGTAATTAAACTTTATGATTTCATATGACTTAAAATGTAGTGGATTTTCTGTCACGCTACAGAATGCCCTTCTCCAGAAGTAATTTTTTCAGACTATACTTGCTTTGTCTGAAACAATTGCTAATGATAATTATTCTAGGTTTGTTACTATTTTAGACTTCCTTCCATTTTAAAATTTTCTTATTTATATTTGAGTTTATATCATTCTCACTTGATCTTCCTTGATAGTAATAGTCATCTGAGTTTCATATTTATTATTTCATTTTCATATTTCTTCTTAGTATTTTCTCCTTGGGATATTTCCTCCCTATCGTTCCCTACTTTGTGAGCTGGTTCAGTTCAGAGAGGCACTGTACGCTACTTTCCTCTGCTGTCCAATACTTCACACATATTTGAGTACAGAGGCAAATCATCTCTGCTCAAAAATCATATTAATCCTGCTGGAATTATCTTCAGACAGATTAAAAAATTATTCAGAATAGTACACATTTGTTACTATTTAAAAAAAAAAAAATCTTTGGGATACTTCACTTATTACTTATTGTACTTCTCAGAGATTTTAATATTCCTATCTCAGTTGTTCTTCTGACTCGTTAACTGGATGTTTCCTTCATTTGATATTATGGTAGGAAGCTCTTCTATTATTACATTTTTCAACTTTTCTTATCATATAAATCTTTTGGTTATAAATCCTTTATTATTTTCTGTTTTTTTTTTTTTATTATAATCTGCATTATTTATAGTAGCATATCTTTATGACATTTTTTAGACTGTTTCTTTGTTCTTAAATTTCCACTTGTTCTATTTTCTAGAATTTTTATTACTGTCATTATCATAATTGTCATTTAATTCATAAATCATTTTATATTAATTCGTTTAATTACATAAATCTTTGACATTATTCCTGTCATTGCTATTATACTTGCGAATGATGGTTTTTTATTAATTTCATAATGAGGTCATAATTTCTCCTCATACCACTTCAAAGTTTCATTATCTCATAATTCCAAAGAAGTTTTTGTACTTTATTATATTCAATCACTCAAATCGTATTAAAGAATTTTTTTCTTTTTTATTTCCTTTAACTTCATTTTATGGAAAGGTTTTTACTCTTCATATTGAACTTAGACATGATCATATTGTCCAGAATTATTTGTTTTAATTCTAAAGTCTGTTTCCTTTATTCATCCCATTATGATCCTTTGTTACCATGGTAATTATATTCTATGCTTACCATAAATATGGTATGAAATCTCTTCTGTTTATTTCACCAAAGTGTTTTATTAATAATTGGTTGGTAAATTGTACTTATTCTTGGTTTGGAAACTTGATTTATACACAATTCAAAAATTCACTCTTCTTATATTATTCCATAAAGTTTTCTCAAATCATTTGTATGTAAGGTGGGTTTACATGTGTTTTGGCTGGTTTTATTTCTCTAAACTCTCTTGGTATTATTGTCAAAATGTTTCTCTTCAAATAAATATTTAGTAAGCTGTCCTTACTTGTTTTTGACTTTAGATGGTTTTATTTCTAAATTCTCTCCTTCTTTATTATTATATTATAGCCATAAAGTTTTTCTTCAAATATTTGTTATGTAAGGTGGGCTTACATTTGTTTTAGAATTTGGTTGATTTACATTCAAAATTCTGTTTTATATATCTTCTTCCAAAATGTTCCTTCTTAAATAAATTGTATGTAATGGGCTTACATTGTTTTTAGAATTTGGGGGATTTTAAATTCAAAATTCAGTTTTATATATCTTCTTCTAAAATGTTTCTTCTCAAATAATTTGTATGTAGTTGTCTTACATTGTTTTTAGAATTTAGAGGATTTTACCTTCAAAATTCTGTTTTATATATCTTCTTCCAAAATGTTCCTTTGAGCCATACTAGTCGATGCCTCATTCGGGATGCTCAGAGTGGTTACCTGCCGATCTGTCCTATGGTCTTCCGGTCGTTCATGGTGCGACCTCTGTTCAGTGTTGTCCAAACTATTGCTCCTACGCGTCGGATAGTATCTCGGTTGGTCCCGTTCTAGGCTCCTCCGCCTTTCTTCATATCCGCGGTAACTGTTTTGTCGATTGTGGTTGAATCCTCGCTGTCTTCTATCTGTGGCTCGTATGAAGTTCACTCTAGGGCGAGGAAACCTATTATTATTAAAATTACCATTATTGGGACCCGTACGATTGGTATTATTAGGGTAAGGACTATTACCATAATTGGGGCTTCTCTGACTATTTACGTTATTAGGGTAAGGATTGCGGTTACCCTGATAACCATTAGAGGGTCGATTCGGGTTTTGATAATTTGGACACGTATTATTATTATCATTGTAATTAGTATTGTTCCCATTATTATATTGTCTTATATTCCAATAGGTCTCTGGTCCATATGCTGTATGACCTGAAAAATATCTGTGAGGGTCTTCATCTGGTTTATCAATTATTTGCTTCTCTGAATCCCCATAATCTGGTTCATCATCACATATCCATCCTGAAAGTATACATTTTTGTGTAATTGTACACTGGAATAGTTCTGGATGGCGCACTACTGGAACACACTCTGGTGATTCACCAGTGCCATCGTCACAGTCTGATAAGATGTTATATTTCCATCTTTCTGAAATACACTGTTTAGTTCCGCACTGGAACTGATCTAGTCCACATGTAGTATTCCGTTTACCTCTGGTCCTTCCCCATTGGTAAACTACTGTTTGGTGGTCCATTATTTGTAATATTACTTTTAATCTCCTGCCGTAATTTCTGGAATTCCTGATTTCTTCATGGTCGGTAATTGGAATATTATTGGCATCCATTAAACCATGGTTCAGCATTTCTATTTCTTCCTTGGTTTTCCTTAATTTCCTTGGAAGCGATGTCCTCCTTTCCCTTGGTTCCACCTCCATATCTTTAGTATTTTCTGTTTTCCCGTTAGTTTTCTTTTCAGTTAATACTACGATTTGTTCCAAAGTCTTTTCGTTTGGTTTTTCTCCCATTTCTGGTTTGCTATCATTTTTTATTTCTTTGGTCTTCTTCTCTCCTAAATTTTCCCTAAACAATTTATTATCATTGCTTATATCATCCAGTTTCCCCATCATCGACTCGTGGCTCTCATCCATTTTCTTGCTTAAATTTTCCGCCATATTCTTTTTATCTTCCATAATCTCATCCATTTTCTTTTCCATGTTCTTTCCAAATTGTAATATCATTTCCATCAATTTGTCTAACTTCTCATCTCTTGTAAGTTCTGCCATTTTTGTTTATCGTTGTTGCCCTTCTCCTGACTGGATAACCGCTGCCAGGCTTATCCTATCAAGCCCTCTAAGTTGGACGCCACTTTGTAACCAGACCGCTGTATGCCGGTCGTTACAAAAGAATAAAATGTAAAAGGGAAATTTTATAAAAAATAGAATTTTCAAATAGTAAGAAATCTTGTTTATGTTTATAGAGGTGTGTATAAGAAATAAGTCTGTTTTAAAAGGTTCTTGTAAAAATTTTAATAACAGGTAGGTATTTATTGACCGTCGAGCACTTCTTGAAGATTTGAACCAAGTCTGGAGTTAAATAGATTAACTCCAGTTAATAATCGATTGGTGACTTTTCTGGCTGGTCCAATATCTCGTTCAAATAATATATATTCTTCTTATTTAAATCCTTCAACCTTAATAAACACCCTTAAATTACCTGTGAAATAAGTAACAGATACGAAATAATGGAAATATAAAGATTTATTGACAATTTAAATAAATAATCGATATTTTATCGATGGAGAGCAATTATCGACTCTGTCTCGGGAATTATCGATTGTGTCATACAGAACAAAATTTATGATATATTATATTAAAAGACAGGTTCTTCGAGCGATTAGAATTAATAGTCAGAGAAGGGTGACGAGAAAGTATAACATTAACAATTAAAAATAAATACAATAATTACTATTCAATAGTATTTAAATATATAATATTTTAATAAATGTTTTGTCGAACCATTGAAGACTGACGTCACTGCGATGTAGAAGCAGGCTGCTTATTCAAGATGGCCGCTACTCGATTTGGACTAGGTTACTGCAAATGCGTCGCGTCAGACAATCACAATAAAATTACCTTCATTAAGGTTTGAAATGTCCCCGCACTGGTGTAATATATCTGTTAATGTATTTGGTGTATTCTGGCGAAGTGTCCTGTGTAAACTTGTGTTAGTTAGTTTATTTTGTATGTGTTCACTTTTGCGTGTTAAAGTTTTCAAGATATGGTTAGGATTGTAGATTGAATCAGTTTAAATATAATGTTTTACTGGTTTCTATCACTCGTATTATGAAGTTAAGTGTTTGTTTTCACTATTGTCGTGAATGTATTAATAGCTTTAGTTTTAAAAAGTGTCTAATTCGTCTAACTCTCGTTTCATATTTTAATGGCTAAACGCTAGTACCATTTTCGACTCGATTTAAAGAACGTTTTGTCACACACCTATCCAGCTTGATATTCAACAAAAGACTAATTAACTTGGTCATAAATCTGGCCCAGTTAATCTTTGAAAAAGTATTGTTAACATATTTCGATTACCTGTTCACATGATAAAATATTACATTATATATGGAATTTACCTATTTTATTCATCACTTTTATGAATTATGAACCTTATTATTGGATTAATCATCTCATTCCCTTTAAATTGATGTATTATAGTCCATATCTGTAGACATTTTGTGGAAATTAACAAATTTTGTTCACTCTTTGGAAATATAGGCTCAAAATTGGATTTCCGTCTTTATACAAAATTCCTCCATTTTAAATATTATTAATACTATTATAATAAATTTTAATTATTCATATTCCTCTTCCTTTCCTTAAGTACATATAAATTAAACCTTTAAACTGGTTTTTTGTGTTAATTTGTAAACTTGACATTGCTCTTTGAAATTAATTAATTTATATATTTTGAAAATTTACAATGTTTTAAGGTATATTTCCTTATTATCATTTTAACTCATAGGATCATTCCCAGTAGTGGTTAACTGAGTTATCTTATATAAATCTTGCTATTTTACATGATTTATAAGTGAATTATACTGGTTTATATTGTTTCTGTTAATTCACCTAGATTTTGGAATTTTATATTTCTGTCTTTCTCAAATAAATTTAAACTTAACTCCTCCTCTGACTTTACATAATTACAATTATATGAAAATAACATGGTTTATAACTTATTGTGTGGTGTAGTAGTTAATTAACACTACTGTTATTAAAATAAATAATTATGAACATTGTTTAGCAATCTGCACAATTGAACATATTGCAGACATGGTTTGAACATATATCTTTTAACTATTCTTGAGCTAACATAGCATACCTATTAGAACATTATTAATGGTATGTAGGCTATTATTTATCAAACATAATTCTTTTTAAAACATATAATATAAATCTTATTTTCTAATAACCCTTACAAATACATTTTATTAATACATTGATTTTAGGACTGTGAATAAACAGTCTATTTAAACATTTTACACTTATTAATACTATATTAATGCCAGTCCTTTCTGGTCTAAACCATGATTATTTGTGATCCCCTACATCAGTAAACATTAACTCCCATACTCTATTTATTATCATTTTTTTTACAAATGTCTTGTAAATAAAGATTTACATTAAAATAATAAAATACTGGAAATCTTCCATTTTATTATTTTATTATGCTGTTTATTATTAGATATTAAAGTTGTGATATAGCATACTGATAAGTTATAGTATCACCAACTTTAAGTTTATTGCATTTCTAAAAAACACTTACACAAATTCACTTTCACTGTTGGTTCTGATATTTTGAGTCTTATTATCTCAGACCAGACCTTTAGTAATCATGGACTGTTAAGACTAGTTTATTTTCTTTATTACACAATAGCTTTAGTCGGTTCACTTCTTATAACGCTATACAGCACTTTAGTTTTCTCAATAATTACATTTTATAGGATTTTGGGTATGTTATACTTTCTTTTGTATAGTTTTTGTGGGTTTGGGGTTGATAGTAGTTTATATAATAATAGGTTTTACAACGGTGTTTCTTTCATACTATTTCTTCCTCTCCTCCTGTCTTCTTTCTTGTCCTTATTCGTATCTTCCTTCTGGTCTTCATTCTTGTCCTTCTTCTAGTCTTCATTCTTCTGGTCTTCTTGTCTTCCTTCTTCATTCTTGGGTAAACCAAGGTACTTGGTGTTATCTCGACTGAGGTTTAGTTTGGAGCATTTAATTTATTCACTGATACTGACTTTATTCTTCTCTACAGGTTTCAGGGTATTGTTTTCTTCCTGATCACAAACTTTATTCTTCCCTCTTCTTGTTTTTGGGGTATTTTGGTATTCACCACTCTTTAATTGAGTCTCTTTTTTCTTGATATTGTCTTATATAACTGGTTTACTGCTCTGAGCTTCCTGGGTAACTTACTGATATTATACTATGAGTTGCTTCGATACTTTCTTTGGTTTTTTAAACAGTGGTTTTTATATATAATGTAATGAGGATTTTTATTTTATTGTGGTTCATTCCTCTGATTTATTTAAATGTCATTCAATATTATTATAACATTTGTTGGTGTAATTAAACTTTATGATTTCATATGACTTAAAATGTAGTGGATTTTCTGTCACGCTACAGAATGCCCTTCTCCAGAAGTAATTTTTTCAGACTATACTTGCTTTGTCTGAAACAATTGCTAATGATAATTATTCTAGGTTTGTTACTATTTTAGACTTCCTTCCATTTAAAAATTTTCTTATTTATATTTGAGTTTATATCATTCTCACTTGATCTTCCTTGATAGTAATAGTCATCTGAGTTTCATATTTATTATTTCATTTTCATATTTCTTCTTAGTATTTTCTCCTTGGGATATTTCCTCCCTATCGTTCCCTACTTTGTGAGCTGGTTCAGTTCAGAGAGGCACTGTACGCTACTTTCCTCTGCTGTCCAATACTTCACACATATTTGAGTACAGAGGCAAATCATCTCTGCTCAAAAAACATATTAATCCTGCTGGAATTATCTTCAGACAGATTAAAAAATTATTCAGAATAGTACACATTTGTTACTATTTAAAAAAAAAATATCTTTGGGATACTTCACTTATTACTTATTGTACTTCTCAGAGATTTTAATATTCCTATCTCAGTTGTTCTTCTGACTCGTTAACTGGATGTTTCTTTCATTTGATATTATGGTAGGAAGCTCTTCTATTATTACATTTTTCAACTTTTCTTATCATATAAATCTTTTGGTTATAAATCCTTTATTATTTTCTGTTTTTTTTTTTTATTATAATCTGCATTATTTATAGTAGCATATCTTTATGACATTTTTTAGACTGTTTCTTTGTTCTTAAATTTCCACTTGTTCTATTTTCTAGAATTTTTATTACTGTCATTATCATAATTGTCATTTAATTCATAAATCATTTTATATTAATTCGTTTAATTACATAAATCTTTGACATTATTCCTGTCATTGCTATTATACTTGCGAATGATGGTTTTTTATTAATTTCATAATGAGGTCATAATTTCTAGTTTAATATTCATTTTTAAAGTATCCAAGTCACTGTATTAAATAAATAATTGCTTATATAACAGTTTCATACATAGATTACTCACCGTACCGTTGGAAATCAGTGACTTTCAGGAGGAAGTCAACACCATTAAATACATAGCTAAGGCCAATGGATATACGTGCTCTATGATCGATGCTTTGATCAAAAAACACCAGAAAAAGTTACATAACAAGAAAACAAAACCGAGTAATAACCGAGACAGCACGTACGTGACTTCTATTTACGGCCGAACTTTACCCCATACATTAACCAACATTTTTAGAAAATTGAATATAACTTTAACTTTCCGGACTGATAACAACATTAAGAAAATTCTTCACCATAAAGCTGCAAAACCAATAAAACAGAGGACAGGTGTCTATAAAATCCAATGTGACGATTGCAACAGCTTCTATATTGGACAAACCGGCAGAGCGTTCAAAAAACGCTTCCAGGAACATTTACCAAAAAACGACACCCACATTCTCAAATCCAACTTTGCACGTCACCTCGTAAATAATAATCGTAACTACACTGATTTTGACACCAACTTTAAACCATTGCACTTTTGCAAAAAAGGCAGATATATGGACACATTAGAAGAATTCGAAATTTACAAGGCCTTTAAACAATTTAAAAAGACGAACAATTCACAAGACGGCGGATTCATATTAAACGACCAACTTAACTTCAAGTCAAATCCCTTGTACGACACAGCCATTGAGATACAAGATGCGTTGCACAGATAACAGTTTACTCAGACAGTCAGTGCGCGATTAACATCGCGGCGGTGTACACCGGCTATAACGCGAAGTGAACTCATGTTGTGATAGTGCGTGCTTCTCTGTGCATTCATATATTTTAATATTTTGACGAGTTAATATTTTAACCATGGATTTTAATTTTAATTTATTACATTTTAATCTTAATGTCTGACGTTCTGTGAAGAGGAATTATTCTGAAGATGGGGCATATGCCCTGAAACGCGTCAAGCGGAATTACATGTAAGTCACTCGACGGATTAGATAAGCAATTATTTATCATAATTTCTCCTCATACCACTTCAAAGTTTCATTATCTCATAATTCCAAAGAAGTTTTTGTACTTTATTATATTCAATCACTAAAATCGTAGTAAAGAATTTTTTTCTTTTTTATTTCCTTTAACTTCATTTTATGGAAAGGTTTTTACTCTTCATATTGAACTTAGACATGATCATATTGTCCAGAATTATTTGTTTTAATTCTAAAGTCTGTTTCCTTTATTCATCCCATTATGATCCTTTGTTACCATGGTAATTATATTCTATGCTTACCATAAATATGGTATGAAATCTCTTCTGTTTATTTCACCAAAGTGTTTTATTAATAATTGGTTGGTAAATTGTACTTATTCTTGGTTTGGAAACTTGATTTATACACAATTCAAAAATTCACTCTTCTTATATTATTCCATAAAGTTTTCTCAAATCATTTGTATGTAAGGTGGGTTTACATGTGTTTTGGCTGGTTTTATTTCTCTAAACTCTCTTGGTATTATTGTCAAAATGTTTCTCTTCAAATAAATATTTAGTAAGCTGTCCTTACTTGTTTTTGACTTTAGATGGTTTTATTTCTAAATTCTCTCCTTCTTTATTATTATATTATAGCCATAAAGTTTTTCTTCAAATATTTGTTATGTAAGGTGGGCTTACATTTGTTTTAGAATTTGGTTGATTTACATTCAAAATTCTGTTTTATATATCTTCTTCCAAAATGTTCCTTCTTAAGTAAATTGTATGTACTTGGCTTACATTGTTTTTAGAATTTGGGGAATTTTAAACTCTATTTTATATATCTTCTTCCAAAATGTTTCTTCTCAAATAAATTGTATGTAATGGGCTTACATTGTTTTTAGAATTTGGGGGATTTTAAATTCAAAATTCGGTTTTATATATCTTCTTCTAAAATGTTTCTTCTCAAATAATTTGTATGTAGTTGTCTTACATTGTTTTTAGAATTTAGAGGATTTTACCTTCAAAATTCTGTTTTATATATCTTCTTCCAAAATGTTCCTTTGAGCCATACTAGTCGATGCCTCATTCGGGATGCTCAGAGTGGTTACCTGCCGATCTGTCCTATGGTCTTCCGGTCGTTCATGGTGCGACCTCTTTTCAGTGTTGTCCAAACTATTGCTCCTACGCGTCGGATAGTATCTCGGTTGGTCCCGTTCTAGGCTCCTCCGCCTTTCTTCATATCCGCGGTAACTGTTTCGTCGATTGTGGTTGAATCCTCGCTGTCTTCCATCTGTGGCTCGTATGAAGTTCACTCTAGGGCGAGGAAACCTATTATTATTAAAATTACCATTATTGGGACCCGTACGATTGGTATTATTAGGGTAAGGACTATAACCATAATTGGGGCTTCTCTGACTATTTACGTTATTAGGGTAAGGATTGCGGTTACCCTGATAACCATTAGAGGGTCGATTCGGGTTTTGATAATTTGGACACGTATTATTATTATCATTGTAATTAGTATTGTTCCCATTATTATATTGTCTTATATTCCAATAGGTCTCTGGTCCATATGCTGTATGACCTGAAAAATATCTGTGAGGGTCTTCATCTGGTTTATCAATTATTTGCTTCTCTGAATCCCCATAATCTGGTTCATCATCACATATCCATCCTGAAAGTATACATTTTTGTGTAATTGTACACTGGAATAGTTCTGGATGGCGCACTAATGGAACACACTCTGGTGATTCACCAGTGCCATCGTCACAGTCTGATAAGATGTTATATTTCCATCTTTCTGAAATACACTGTTTAGTTCCGCACTGGAACTGATCTAGTCCACATGTAGTATTCCGTTTACCTCTGGTCCTTCCCCATTGGTAAACTACTGTTTTGTGGTCCATTATTTGTAATATTACTTTTAATCTCCTACCGTAATTTCTGGAATTCCTGATTTCTTCATGGTCGGTAATTGGAATATTATTGACATCCATTAAACCATGGTTCAGCATTTCTATTTCTTCCTTGGTTTTCCTTAATTTCCTTGGAAGCGATGTCCTCCTTTCCCTTGGTTCCACCTCCATTTTTTTTATTATTTTCTGTTTTCCCGTTAGTTTTCTTTTCAGTTAATACTACGATTTGTTCCAAAGTCTTTTCGTTTGGTTTTTCTCCCATTTCTGGTTTGCTATCATTTTTTATTTCTTCGGTCTTCTTCTCTCCTAAATTTTCCCTAAACAATTTATTATCATTACTTATATCATCCAGTTTCCCCATCATCGACTCGTGGCTCTCATCCATTTTCTTGCTTAAATTTTCCGCCATCTTCTTTTTATCTTCCATAATCTCATCCATTTTCTTTTCCATGTTCTTTCCAAATTGTAATATCATTTCCATCAATTTGTCTAACTTCTCATCTCTTGTAAGTTCTGCCATTTTTGTTTATCGTTGTTGCCCTTCTCCTGACTGGATAACCGCTGCCAGGCTTATCCTATCAAGCCCTCTAAGTTGGACGCCACTTTGTAACCAGACCGCTGTATGCCGGTCGTTACAAAAGAATAAAATGTAAAAGGGAAATTTTCTAAAAAATAGAATTTTCAAATAGTAAGAAATCTTGTTTATGTTTATAGAGGTGTGTATAAGAAATAAGTCTGTTTTAAAAGGTTCTTGTAAAAATTTTAATAACAGGTAGGTATTTATTGACCGTCGAGCACTTCTTGAAGATTTGAACCAAGTCTGGAGTTAAATAGATTAACTCCAGTTAATAATCGATTGGTGACTTTTCTGGCTGGTCCAATATCTCGTTCAAATAATATATATTCTTCTTATTTAAATCCTTCAACCTTAATAAACACCCTTAAATTAACCTGTGTAATAAGTAACAGATACGAAATAATGGAAATATAAAGATTTATTGACAATTTAAATAAATAATCGATATTTTATCGATGGAGAGCAATTATCGACTCTGTCTCGGGAATTATCAATTGTGTCATACAGAACAAAATTTATGATATATTAAAAGACAGGTTCTTCGAGCGATTAGAATTAATAGTCAGAGAAGGGTGACGAGAAAGTATAACATTAACAATTAAAAATAAATACAATAATTACTATTCAATAGTATTTAAATATATAATATTTTAATAAATGTTTTGTCGAACCATTGAAGACTGACGTCACTGCGATGTAGAAGCAGGCTGCTTATTCAAGATGGCCGCTACTCGATTTGGACTAGGTTACTGCAAATGCGTCGCGTCAGACAATCACAATAAAATTACCTTCATTAAGGTTTGAAATGTCCCCACACTGGTGTAATATATCTGTTAATGTATTTGGTGTATTCTGGCGAAGTGTCCTGTGTAAACTTGTGTTAGTTAGTTTATTTTGTATGTGTTCACTTTTGCGTGTTAAAGTTTTCAAGATATGGTTAGGATTGTAGATTGAATCAGTTTAAATATAATGTTTTACTGGTTTCTATCACTCGTATTATGAAGTTAAGTGTTTGTTTTCACTATTGTCGTGAATGTATTAATAGCTTTAGTTTTAAAAAGTGTCTAATTCGTCTAACTCTCGTTTCATATTTTAATGGCTAAACGCTAGTACCATTTTCGACTCGATTTAAAGAACGTTTTGTCACACACCTATCCAGCTTGATATTCAACAAAAGACTAATTAACTTGGTCATAAATCTGGCCCAGTTAATCTTTGAAAAAGTATTGTTAACATATTTCGATTACCTGTTCACATGATAAAATATTACATTATATATGGAATTTACCTATTTTATTCATCACTTTTATGAATTATGAACCTTATTATTGGATTAATCATCTCATTCCCTTTAAATTGATGTATTATAGTCCATATCTGTAGACATTTTGTGGAAATTAACAAATTTTGTTCACTCTTTGGAAATATAGGCTCAAAATTGGATTTCCGTCTTTATACAAAATTCCTCCATTTTAAATATTATTAATACTATTATAATAAATTTTAATTATTCATATTCCTCTTCCTTTCCTTAAGTACATATAAATTAAACCTTTGAACTGGTTTTTTGTGTTAATTTGTAAACTTGACATTGCTCTTTGAAATTAATTAATTTATATATTTTGAAAATTTACAATGTTTTAAGGTATATTTCCTTATTATCATTTTAACTCATAGGATCATTCCCAGTAGTGGTTAACTGAGTTATCTTATATAAATCTTGCTATTTTACATGATTTATAAGTGAATTATACTGGTTTATATTGTTTCTGTTAATTCACCAAATGGCCTAGATTTTGGAATTTTATATTTCTGTCTTTCTCAAATAAATTTAAACTTAACTCCTCCTCTGACTTTACATAATTACAATTATATGAAAATAACATGGTTTATAACTTATTGTGTGGTGTAGTAGTTAATTAACACTACTGTTATTAAAATAAATAATTATGAACATTGTTTAGCAATCTGCACAATTGAACATATTGCAGACATGGTTTGAACATATATCTTTTAACTATTCTTGAGCTAACATAGCATACCTATTAGAACATTATTAATGGTATGTAGGCTATTATTTATCAAACATAATTCTTTTTAAAACATATAATATAAATCTTATTTTCTAATAACCCTTACAAATACATTTTATTAATACATTGATTTTAGGACTGTGAATAAACAGTCTATTTAAACATTTTACACTTATTAATACTATATTAATGCCAGTCCTTTCTGGTCTAAACCATGATTATTTGTGATCCCCTACATCAGTAAACATTAACTCCCATACTCTATTTATTATCATTTTTTTTACAAATGTCTTGTAAATAAAGATTTACATTAAAATAATAAAATACTGGAAATCTTCCATTTTATTATTTTATTATGCTGTTTATTATTAGATATTAAAGTTGTGATATAGCATACTGATAAGTTATAGTATCACCAACTTTAAGTTTATTGCATTTCTAAAAAACACTTACACAAATTCACTTTCACTGTTGGTTCTGATATTTTGAGTCTTATTATCTCAGACCAGACCTTTAGTAATCATGGACTGTTAAGACTAGTTTATTTTCTTTATTACACAATAGCTTTAGTCGTTTCACTTCTTATAACGCTATACAGCACTTTAGTTTTCTCAATAATTACATTTTATAGGATTTTGGGTATGTTATACTTTCTTTTGTATAGTTTTTGTGGGTTTGGGGTTGATAGTAGTTTATATAATAATAGGTTTTACAACGGTGTTTCTTTCATACTATTTCTTCCTCTCCTCCTGTCTTCATTCTTGTCCTTATTCGTATCTTCCTTCTGGTCTTCATTCTTGTCCTTCTTCTAGTCTTCATTCTTCTGGTCTTCTTGTCTTCCTTCTTCATTCTTGGGTAAACCAAGGTACTTGGTGTTATCTCGACTGAGGTTTAGTTTGGAGCATTTAATTTATTCACTGATACTGACTTTATTCTTCTCTACAGGTTTCAGGGTATTGTTTTCTTCCTGATCACAAACTTTATTCTTCCCTCTTCTTGTTTTTGGGGTATTTTGGTATTCACCACTCTTTAATTGAGTCTCTTTTTTCTTGATATTGTCTTATATAACTGGTTTACTGCTCTGAGCTTCCTGGGTAACTTACTGATATTATACTATGAGTTGCTTCGATACTTTCTTTGGTTTTTTAAACAGTGGTTTTTATATATAATGTAATGAGGATTTTTATTTTATTGTGGTTCATTCCTCTGATTTATTTAAATGTCATTCAATATTATTATAACATTTGTTGGTGTAATTAAACTTTATGATTTCATATGACTTAAAATGTAGTGGATTTTCTGTCACGCTACAGAATGCCCTTCTCCAGAAGTAATTTTTTCAGACTATACTTGCTTTGTCTGAAACAATTGCTAATGATAATTATTCTAGGTTTGTTACTATTTTAGACTTCCTTCCATTTAAAAATTTTCTTATTTATATTTGAGTTTATATCATTCTCACTTGATCTTCCTTGATAGTAATAGTCATCTGAGTTTCATATTTATTATTTCATTTTCATATTTCTTCTTAGTATTTTCTCCTTGGGATATTTCCTCCCTATCGTTCCCTACTTTGTGAGCTGGTTCAGTTCAGAGAGGCACTGTACGCTACTTTCCTCTGCTGTCCAATACTTCACACATATTTGAGTACAGAGGCAAATCATCTCTGCTCAAAAAACATATTAATCCTGCTGGAATTATCTTCAGACAGATTAAAAAATTATTCAGAATAGTACACATTTGTTACTATTTAAAAAAAAAATATCTTTGGGATACTTCACTTATTACTTATTGTACTTCTCAGAGATTTTAATATTCCTATCTCAGTTGTTCTTCTGACTCGTTAACTGGATGTTTCTTTCATTTGATATTATGGTAGGAAGCTCTTCTATTATTACATTTTTCAACTTTTCTTATCATATAAATCTTTTGGTTATAAATCCTTTATTATTTTCTGTTTTTTTTTTATTTTTTTTTTTATTATAATCTGCATTATTTATAGTAGCATATCTTTATGACATTTTTTAGACTGTTTCTTTGTTCTTAAATTTCCACTTGATCTATTTTCTAGAATTTTTATTACTGTCATTATCATAATTGTCATTTAATTCATAAATCATTTTATATTAATTCGTTTAATTACATAAATCTTTGACATTATTCCTGTCATTGCTATTATACTTGCGAATGATGGTTTTTTATTAATTTCATAATGAGGTCATAATTTCTCCTCATACCACTTCAAAGTTTCATTATCTCATAATTCCAAAGAAGTTTTTGTACTTTATTATATTCAATCACTCAAATCGTATTAAAGAATTTTTTTCTTTTTTATTTCCTTTAACTTCATTTTATGGAAAGGTTTTTACTCTTCATATTGAACTTAGACATGATCATATTGTCCAGAATTATTTGTTTTAATTCTAAAGTCTGTTTCCTTTATTCATCCCATTATGATCCTTTGTTACCATGGTAAGTATATTCTATGCTTACCATTAATATGGTATGAAATCTCTTCTGTTTATTTCACCAAAGTGTTTTATTAATAATTGGTTGGTAAATTGTACTTATTCTTGGTTTGGAAACTTGATTTATACACAATTCAAAAATTCACTCTTCTTATATTATTCCATAAAGTTTTCTCAAATCATTTGTATGTAAGGTGGGTTTACATGTGTTTTGGCTGGTTTTATTTCTCTAAACTCTCTTGGTATTATTGTCAAAATGTTTCTCTTCAAATAAATATTTAGTAAGCTGTCCTTACTTGTTTTTGACTTTAGATGGTTTTATTTCTAAATTCTCTCCTTCTTTATTATTATATTATAGCCATAAAGTTTTTCTTCAAATATTTGTTATGTAAGGTGGGCTTACATTTGTTTTAGAATTTGGTTGATTTACATTCAAAATTCTGTTTTATATATCTTCTTCCAAAATGTTCCTTCTTAAATAAATTGTATGTACTTGGCTTACATTGTTTTTAGAATTTGGGGAATTTTAAACTCTATTTTATATATCTTCTTCCAAAATGTTTCTTCTCAAATAAATTGTATGTAATGGGCTTACCTTTGTTTTAGAATTTTGGGGATTTTTTCAAAATTCGGTTTTATATATCTTCTTCCAAAATGTTTCTTCTCAAATAAATTGTATGTAATTGGTTTACATTGTTTTTAGAATTTAGGGGATTTTTACATTCAAAATTCTGTTTTATATATCTTCTTCCAAAATGTTTCTTCTCAAATAAATTGTATGTAATGGGCTTACATTGTTTTTAGAATTTGGGGGATTTTAAATTCAAAATTCGGTTTTATATATCTTCTTCTAAAATGTTTCTTCTCAAATAATTTGTATGTAGTTGTCTTACATTGTTTTTAGAATTTAGAGGATTTTACCTTCAAAATTCTGTTTTATATATCTTCTTCCAAAATGTTCCTTTGAGCCATACTAGTCGATGCCTCATTCGGGATGCTCAGAGTGGTTACCTGCCGATCTGTCCTATGGTCTTCCGGTCGTTCATGGTGCGACCTCTGTTCAGTGTTGTCCAAACTATTGCTCCTACGCGTCGGATAGTATCTCGGTTGGTCCCGTTCTAGGCTCCTCCACCTTTCTTCATATCCGCGGTAACTGTTTCGTCGATTGTGGTTGAATCCTCGCTGTCTTCCATCTGTGGCTCGTATGAAGTTCACTCTAGGGCGAGGAAACCTATTATTATTAAAATTACCATTATTGGGACCCGTACGATTGGTATTATTAGGGTAAGGACTATTACCATAATTGGGGCTTCTCTGACTATTTACGTTATTAGGGTAAGGATTGCGGTTACCCTGATAACCATTAGAGGGTCGATTCGGGTTTTGATAATTTGGACACGTATTATTATTATCATTGTAATTAGTATTGTTCCCATTATTATATTGTCTTATATTCCAATAGGTCTCTGGTCCATATGCTGTATGACCTGAAAAATATCTGTGAGGGTCTTCATCTGGTTTATCAATTATTTGCTTCTCTGAATCCCCATAATCTGGTTCATCATCACATATCCATCCTGAAAGTATACATTTTTGTGTAATTGTACACTGGAATAGTTCTGGATGGCGCACTAATGGAACACACTCTGGTGATTCACCAGTGCCATCGTCACAGTCTGATAAGATGTTATATTTCCATCTTTCTGAAATACACTGTTTAGTTCCGCACTGGAACTGATCTAGTCCACATGTAGTATTCCGTTTACCTCTGGTCCTTCCCCATTGGTAAACTACTGTTTTGTGGTCCATTATTTGTAATATTACTTTTAATCTCCTACCGTAATTTCTGGAATTCCTGATTTCTTCATGGTCGGTAATTGGAATATTATTGACATCCATTAAACCATGGTTCAGCATTTCTATTTCTTCCTTGGTTTTCCTTAATTTCCTTGGAAGCGATGTCCTCCTTTCCCTTGGTTCCACCTCCATTTTTTTATTATTTTCTGTTTTCCCGTTAGTTTTCTTTTCAGTTAATACTACGATTTGTTCCAAAGTCTTTTCGTTTGGTTTTTCTCCCATTTCTGGTTTGCTATCATTTTTTATTTCTTCGGTCTTCTTCTCTCCTAAATTTTCCCTAAACAATTTATTATCATTACTTATATCATCCAGTTTCCCCATCATCGACTCGTGGCTCTCATTCATTTTCTTGCTTAAATTTTCCGCCATCTTCTTTTTATCTTCCATAATCTCATCCATTTTCTTTTCCATGTTCTTTCCAAATTGTAATATCATTTCCATCAATTTGTCTAACTTCTCATCTCTTGTAAGTTCTGCCATTTTTGTTTATCGTTGTTGCCCTTCTCCTGACTGGATAACCGCTGCCAGGCTTATCCTATCAAGCCCTCTAAGTTGGACGCCACTTTGTAACCAGACCGCTGTATGCCGGTCGTTACAAAAGAATAAAATGTAAAAGGGAAATTTTCTAAAAAATAGAATTTTCAAATAGTAAGAAATCTTGTTTATGTTTATAGAGGTGTGTATAAGAAATAAGTCTGTTTTAAAAGGTTCTTGTAAAAATTTTAATAACAGGTAGGTATTTATTGACCGTCGAGCACTTCTTGAAGATTTGAACCAAGTCTGGAGTTAAATAGATTAACTCCAGTTAATAATCGATTGGTGACTTTTCTGGCTGGTCCAATATCTCGTTCAAATAATATATATTCTTCTTATTTAAATCCTTCAACCTTAATAAACACCCTTAAATTAACCTGTGAAATAAGTAACAGATACGAAATAATGGAAATATAAAGATTTATTGACAATTTAAATAAATAATCGATATTTTATCGATGGAGAGCAATTATCGACTCTGTCTCGGGAATTATCGATTGTGTCATACAGAACAAAATTTATGATATATTATATTAAAAGACAGGTTCTTCGAGCGATTAGAATTAATAGTCAGAGAAGGGTGACGAGAAAGTATAACATTAACAATTAAAAATAAATACAATAATTACTATTCAATAGTATTTAAATATATAATATTTTAATAAATGTTTTGTCGAACCATTGAAGACTGACGTCACTGCGATGTAGAAGCAGGCTGCTTATTCAAGATGGCCGCTACTCGATTTGGACTAGGTTACTGCAAATGCGTCGCGTCAGACAATCACAATAAAATTACCTTCATTAAGGTTTGAAATGTCCCCGCACTGGTGTAATATGTCTGTTAATTTATTTGGTGTATTCTGGCGAAGTGTCCTGTGTAAACTTGTGTTAGTTAGTTTATTTTGTATGTGTTCACTTTTGCGTGTTAAAGTTTTCAAGATATGGTTAGGATTGTAGATTGAATCAGTTTAAATATAATGTTTTACTGGTTTCTATCACTCGTATTATGAAGTTAAGTGTTTGTTTTCACTATTGTCGTGAATGTATTAATAGCTTTAGTTTTAAAAAGTGTCTAATTCGTCTAACTCTCGTTTCATATTTTAATGGCTAAACGCTAGTACCATTTTCGACTCGATTTAAAGAACGTTTTGTCACACACCTATCCAGCTTGATATTCAACAAAAGACTAATTAACTTGGTCATAAATCTGGCCCAGTTAATCTTTGAAAAAGTATTGTTAACATATTTCGATTACCTGTTCACATGATAAAATATTACATTATATATGGAATTTACCTATTTTATTCATCACTTTTATGAATTATGAACCTTATTATTGGATTAATCATCTCATTCCCTTTAAATTGATGTATTATAGTCCATATCTGTAGACATTTTGTGGAAATTAACAAATTTTGTTCACTCTTTGGAAATATAGGCTCAAAATTGGATTTCCGTCTTTATACAAAATTCCTCCATTTTAAATATTATTAATACTATTATAATAAATTTTAATTATTCATATTCCTCTTCCTTTCCTTAAGTACATATAAATTAAACCTTTGAACTGGTTTTTTGTGTTAATTTGTAAACTTGACATTGCTCTTTGAAATTAATTAATTTATATATTTTGAAAATTTACAATGTTTTAAGGTATATTTCCTTATTATCATTTTAACTCATAGGATCATTCCCAGTAGTGGTTAACTGAGTTATCTTATATAAATCTTGCTATTTTACATGATTTATAAGTGAATTATACTGGTTTATATTGTTTCTGTTAATTCACCAAATGGCCTAGATTTTGGAATTTTATATTTCTGTCTTTCTCAAATAAATTTAAACTTAACTCCTCCTCTGACTTTACATAATTACAATTATATGAAAATAACATGGTTTATAACTTATTGTGTGGTGTAGTAGTTAATTAACACTACTGTTATTAAAATAAATAATTATGAACATTGTTTAGCAATCTGCACAATTGAACATATTGCAGACATGGTTTGAACATATATCTTTTAACTATTCTTGAGCTAACATAGCATACCTATTAGAACATTATTAATGGTATGTAGGCTATTATTTATCAAACATAATTCTTTTTAAAACATATAATATAAATCTTATTTTCTAATAACCCTTACAAATACATTTTATTAATACATTGATTTTAGGACTGTGAATAAACAGTCTATTTAAACATTTTACACTTATTAATACTATATTAATGCCAGTCCTTTCTGGTCTAAACCATGATTATTTGTGATCCCCTACATCAGTAAACATTAACTCCCATACTCTATTTATTATCATTTTTTTTACAAATGTCTTGTAAATAAAGATTTACATTAAAATAATAAAATACTGGAAATCTTCCATTTTATTATTTTATTATGCTGTTTATTATTAGATATTAAAGTTGTGATATAGCATACTGATAAGTTATAGTATCACCAACTTTAAGTTTATTGCATTTCTAAAAAACACTTACACAAATTCACTTTCACTGTTGGTTCTGATATTTTGAGTCTTATTATCTCAGACCAGACCTTTAGTAATCATGGACTGTTAAGACTAGTTTATTTTCTTTATTACACAATAGCTTTAGTCGTTTCACTTCTTATAACGCTATACAGCACTTTAGTTTTCTCAATAATTACATTTTATAGGATTTTGGGTATGTTATACTTTCTTTTGTATAGTTTTTGTGGGTTTGGGGTTGATAGTAGTTTATATAATAATAGGTTTTACAACGGTGTTTCTTTCATACTATTTCTTCCTCTCCTCCTGTCTTCTTTCTTGTCCTTATTCGTATCTTCCTTCTGGTCTTCATTCTTGTCCTTCTTCTAGTCTTCATTCTTCTGGTCTTCTTGTCTTCCTTCTTCATTCTTGGGTAAACCAAGGTACTTGGTGTTATCTCGACTGAGGTTTAGTTTGGAGCATTTAATTTATTCACTGATACTGACTTTATTCTTCTCTACAGGTTTCAGGGTATTGTTTTCTTCCTGATCACAAACTTTATTCTTCCCTCTTCTTGTTTTTGGGGTATTTTGGTATTCACCACTCTTTAATTGAGTCTCTTTTTTCTTGATATTGTCTTATATAACTGGTTTACTGCTCTGAGCTTCCTGGGTAACTTACTGATATTATACTATGAGTTGCTTCGATACTTTCTTTGGTTTTTTAAACAGTGGTTTTTATATATAATGTAATGAGGATTTTTATTTTATTGTGGTTCATTCCTCTGATTTATTTAAATGTCATTCAATATTATTATAACATTTGTTGGTGTAATTAAACTTTATGATTTCATATGACTTAAAACGTAGTGGATTTTCTGTCACGCTACAGAATGCCCTTCTCCAGAAGTAATTTTTTCAGACTATACTTGCTTTGTCTGAAACAATTGCTAATGATAATTATTCTAGGTTTGTTACTATTTTAGACTTCCTTCCATTTAAAAATTTTCTTATTTATATTTGAGTTTATATCATTCTCACTTGATCTTCCTTGATAGTAATAGTCATCTGAGTTTCATATTTATTATTTCATTTTCATATTTCTTCTTAGTATTTTCTCCTTGGGATATTTCCTCCCTATCGTTCCCTACTTTGTGAGCTGGTTCAGTTCAGAGAGGCACTGTACGCTACTTTCCTCTGCTGTCCAATACTTCACACATATTTGAGTACAGAGGCAAATCATCTCTGCTCAAAAAACATATTAATCCTGCTGGAATTATCTTCAGACAGATTAAAAAATTATTCAGAATAGTACACATTTGTTACTATTTAAAAAAAAAATATCTTTGGGATACTTCATTACTTATTGTACTTCTCAGAGATTTTAATATTCCTATCTCAGTTGTTCTTCTGACTCGTTAACTGGATGTTTCTTTCATTTGATATTATGGTAGGAAGCTCTTCTATTATTACATTTTTCAACTTTTCTTATCATATAAATCTTTTGGTTATAAATCCTTTATTATTTTCTGTTTTTTTTTATTTTTTTTTTTATTATAATCTGCATTATTTATAGTAGCATATCTTTATGACATTTTTTAGACTGTTTCTTTGTTCTTAAATTTCCACTTGATCTATTTTCTAGAATTTTTATTACTGTCATTATCATAATTGTCATTTAATTCATAAATCATTTTATATTAATTCGTTTAATTACATAAATCTTTGACATTATTCCTGTCATTGCTATTATACTTGCGAATGATGGTTTTTTATTAATTTCATAATGAGGTCATAATTTCTCCTCATACCACTTCAAAGTTTCATTATCTCATAATTCCAAAGAAGTTTTTGTACTTTATTATATTCAATCACTCAAATCGTATTAAAGAATTTTTTTCTTTTTTATTTCCTTTAACTTCATTTTATGGAAAGGTTTTTACTCTTCATATTGAACTTAGACATGATCATATTGTCCAGAATTATTTGTTTTAATTCTAAAGTCTGTTTCCTTTATTCATCCCATTATGATCCTTTGTTACCATGGTAAGTATATTCTATGCTTACCATTAATATGGTATGAAATCTCTTCTGTTTATTTCACCAAAGTGTTTTATTAATAATTGGTTGGTAAATTGTACTTATTCTTGGTTTGGAAACTTGATTTATACACAATTCAAAAATTCACTCTTCTTATATTATTCCATAAAGTTTTCTCAAATCATTTGTATGTAAGGTGGGTTTACATGTGTTTTGGCTGGTTTTATTTCTCTAAACTCTCTTGGTATTATTGTCAAAATGTTTCTCTTCAAATAAATATTTAGTAAGCTGTCCTTACTTGTTTTTGACTTTAGATGGTTTTATTTCTAAATTCTCTCCTTCTTTATTATTATATTATAGCCATAAAGTTTTTCTTCAAATATTTGTTATGTAAGGTGGGCTTACATTTGTTTTAGAATTTGGTTGATTTACATTCAAAATTCTGTTTTATATATCTTCTTCCAAAATGTTCCTTCTTAAATAAATTGTATGTACTTGGCTTACATTGTTTTTAGAATTTGGGGAATTTTAAACTCTATTTTATATATCTTCTTCCAAAATGTTTCTTCTCAAATAAATTGTATGTAATGGGCTTACCTTTGTTTTAGAATTTTGGGGATTTTTTCAAAATTCGGTTTTATATATCTTCTTCCAAAATGTTTCTTCTCAAATAAATTGTATGTAATTGGTTTACATTGTTTTTAGAATTTAGGGGATTTTTACATTCAAAATTCTGTTTTATATATCTTCTTCCAAAATGTTTCTTCTCAAATAAATTGTATGTAATGGGCTTACATTGTTTTTAGAATTTGGGGGATTTTAAATTCAAAATTCGGTTTTATATATCTTCTTCTAAAATGTTTCTTCTCAAATAATTTGTATGTAGTTGTCTTACATTGTTTTTAGAATTTAGAGGATTTTACCTTCAAAATTCTGTTTTATATATCTTCTTCCAAAATGTTCCTTTGAGCCATACTAGTCGATGCCTCATTCGGGATGCTCAGAGTGGTTACCTGCCGATCTGTCCTATGGTCTTCCGGTCGTTCATGGTGCGACCTCTGTTCAGTGTTGTCCAAACTATTGCTCCTACGCGTCGGATAGTATCTCGGTTGGTCCCGTTCTAGGCTCCTCCACCTTTCTTCATATCCGCGGTAACTGTTTCGTCGATTGTGGTTGAATCCTCGCTGTCTTCCATCTGTGGCTCGTATGAAGTTCACTCTAGGGCGAGGAAACCTATTATTATTAAAATTACCATTATTGGGACCCGTACGATTGGTATTATTAGGGTAAGGACTATTACCATAATTGGGGCTTCTCTGACTATTTACGTTATTAGGGTAAGGATTGCGGTTACCCTGATAACCATTAGAGGGTCGATTCGGGTTTTGATAATTTGGACACGTATTATTATTATCATTGTAATTAGTATTGTTCCCATTATTATATTGTCTTATATTCCAATAGGTCTCTGGTCCATATGCTGTATGACCTGAAAAATATCTGTGAGGGTCTTCATCTGGTTTATCAATTATTTGCTTCTCTGAATCCCCATAATCTGGTTCATCATCACATATCCATCCTGAAAGTATACATTTTTGTGTAATTGTACACTGGAATAGTTCTGGATGGCGCACTAATGGAACACACTCTGGTGATTCACCAGTGCCATCGTCACAGTCTGATAAGATGTTATATTTCCATCTTTCTGAAATACACTGTTTAGTTCCGCACTGGAACTGATCTAGTCCACATGTAGTATTCCGTTTACCTCTGGTCCTTCCCCATTGGTAAACTACTGTTTTGTGGTCCATTATTTGTAATATTACTTTTAATCTCCTACCGTAATTTCTGGAATTCCTGATTTCTTCATGGTCGGTAATTGGAATATTATTGACATCCATTAAACCATGGTTCAGCATTTCTATTTCTTCCTTGGTTTTCCTTAATTTCCTTGGAAGCGATGTCCTCCTTTCCCTTGGTTCCACCTCCATTTTTTTATTATTTTCTGTTTTCCCGTTAGTTTTCTTTTCAGTTAATACTACGATTTGTTCCAAAGTCTTTTCGTTTGGTTTTTCTCCCATTTCTGGTTTGCTATCATTTTTTATTTCTTCGGTCTTCTTCTCTCCTAAATTTTCCCTAAACAATTTATTATCATTACTTATATCATCCAGTTTCCCCATCATCGACTCGTGGCTCTCATTCATTTTCTTGCTTAAATTTTCCGCCATCTTCTTTTTATCTTCCATAATCTCATCCATTTTCTTTTCCATGTTCTTTCCAAATTGTAATATCATTTCCATCAATTTGTCTAACTTCTCATCTCTTGTAAGTTCTGCCATTTTTGTTTATCGTTGTTGCCCTTCTCCTGACTGGATAACCGCTGCCAGGCTTATCCTATCAAGCCCTCTAAGTTGGACGCCACTTTGTAACCAGACCGCTGTATGCCGGTCGTTACAAAAGAATAAAATGTAAAAGGGAAATTTTCTAAAAAATAGAATTTTCAAATAGTAAGAAATCTTGTTTATGTTTATAGAGGTGTGTATAAGAAATAAGTCTGTTTTAAAAGGTTCTTGTAAAAATTTTAATAACAGGTAGGTATTTATTGACCGTCGAGCACTTCTTGAAGATTTGAACCAAGTCTGGAGTTAAATAGATTAACTCCAGTTAATAATCGATTGGTGACTTTTCTGGCTGGTCCAATATCTCGTTCAAATAATATATATTCTTCTTATTTAAATCCTTCAACCTTAATAAACACCCTTAAATTAACCTGTGAAATAAGTAACAGATACGAAATAATGGAAATATAAAGATTTATTGACAATTTAAATAAATAATCGATATTTTATCGATGGAGAGCAATTATCGACTCTGTCTCGGGAATTATCGATTGTGTCATACAGAACAAAATTTATGATATATTATATTAAAAGACAGGTTCTTCGAGCGATTAGAATTAATAGTCAGAGAAGGGTGACGAGAAAGTATAACATTAACAATTAAAAATAAATACAATAATTACTATTCAATAGTATTTAAATATATAATATTTTAATAAATGTTTTGTCGAACCATTGAAGACTGACGTCACTGCGATGTAGAAGCAGGCTGCTTATTCAAGATGGCCGCTACTCGATTTGGACTAGGTTACTGGAAATGCGTCGCGTCAGACAATCACAATAAAATTACCTTCATTAAGGTTTGAAATGTCCCCGCACTGGTGTAATATGTCTGTTAATTTATTTGGTGTATTCTGGCGAAGTGTCCTGTGTAAACTTGTGTTAGTTAGTTTATTTTGTATGTGTTCACTTTTGCGTGTTAAAGTTTTCAAGATATGGTTAGGATTGTAGATTGAATCAGTTTAAATATAATGTTTTACTGGTTTCTATCACTCGTATTATGAAGTTAAGTGTTTGTTTTCACTATTGTCGTGAATGTATTAATAGCTTTAGTTTTAAAAAGTGTCTAATTCGTCTAACTCTCGTTTCATATTTTAATGGCTAAACGCTAGTACCATTTTCGACTCGATTTAAAGAACGTTTTGTCACACACCTATCCAGCTTGATATTCAACAAAAGACTAATTAACTTGGTCATAAATCTGGCCCAGTTAATCTTTGAAAAAGTATTGTTAACATATTTCGATTACCTGTTCACATGATAAAATATTACATTATATATGGAATTTACCTATTTTATTCATCACTTTTATGAATTATGAACCTTATTATTGGATTAATCATCTCATTCCCTTTAAATTGATGTATTATAGTCCATATCTGTAGACATTTTGTGGAAATTAACAAATTTTGTTCACTCTTTGGAAATATAGGCTCAAAATTGGATTTCCGTCTTTATACAAAATTCCTCCATTTTAAATATTATTAATACTATTATAATAAATTTTAATTATTCATATTCCTCTTCCTTTCCTTAAGTACATATAAATTAAACCTTTGAACTGGTTTTTTGTGTTAATTTGTAAACTTGACATTGCTCTTTGAAATTAATTAATTTATATATTTTGAAAATTTACAATGTTTTAAGGTATATTTCCTTATTATCATTTTAACTCATAGGATCATTCCCAGTAGTGGTTAACTGAGTTATCTTATATAAATCTTGCTATTTTACATGATTTATAAGTGAATTATACTGGTTTATATTGTTTCTGTTAATTCACCAAATGGCCTAGATTTTGGAATTTTATATTTCTGTCTTTCTCAAATAAATTTAAACTTAACTCCTCCTCTGACTTTACATAATTACAATTATATGAAAATAACATGGTTTATAACTTATTGTGTGGTGTAGTAGTTAATTAACACTACTGTTATTAAAATAAATAATTATGAACATTGTTTAGCAATCTGCACAATTGAACATATTGCAGACATGGTTTGAACATATATCTTTTAACTATTCTTGAGCTAACATAGCATACCTATTAGAACATTATTAATGGTATGTAGGCTATTATTTATCAAACATAATTCTTTTTAAAACATATAATATAAATCTTATTTTCTAATAACCCTTACAAATACATTTTATTAATACATTGATTTTAGGACTGTGAATAAACAGTCTATTTAAACATTTTACACTTATTAATACTATATTAATGCCAGTCCTTTCTGGTCTAAACCATGATTATTTGTGATCCCCTACATCAGTAAACATTAACTCCCATACTCTATTTATTATCATTTTTTTTACAAATGTCTTGTAAATAAAGATTTACATTAAAATAATAAAATACTGGAAATCTTCCATTTTATTATTTTATTATGCTGTTTATTATTAGATATTAAAGTTGTGATATAGCATACTGATAAGTTATAGTATCACCAACTTTAAGTTTATTGCATTTCTAAAAAACACTTACACAAATTCACTTTCACTGTTGGTTCTGATATTTTGAGTCTTATTATCTCAGACCAGACCTTTAGTAATCATGGACTGTTAAGACTAGTTTATTTTCTTTATTACACAATAGCTTTAGTCGTTTCACTTCTTATAACGCTATACAGCACTTTAGTTTTCTCAATAATTACATTTTATAGGATTTTGGGTATGTTATACTTTCTTTTGTATAGTTTTTGTGGGTTTGGGGTTGATAGTAGTTTATATAATAATAGGTTTTACAACGGTGTTTCTTTCATACTATTTCTTCCTCTCCTCCTGTCTTCTTTCTTGTCCTTATTCGTATCTTCCTTCTGGTCTTCATTCTTGTCCTTCTTCTAGTCTTCATTCTTCTGGTCTTCTTGTCTTCCTTCTTCATTCTTGGGTAAACCAAGGTACTTGGTGTTATCTCGACTGAGGTTTAGTTTGGAGCATTTAATTTATTCACTGATACTGACTTTATTCTTCTCTACAGGTTTCAGGGTATTGTTTTCTTCCTGATCACAAACTTTATTCTTCCCTCTTCTTGTTTTTGGGGTATTTTGGTATTCACCACTCTTTAATTGAGTCTCTTTTTTCTTGATATTGTCTTATATAACTGGTTTACTGCTCTGAGCTTCCTGGGTAACTTACTGATATTATACTATGAGTTGCTTCGATACTTTCTTTGGTTTTTTAAACAGTGGTTTTTATATATAATGTAATGAGGATTTTTATTTTATTGTGGTTCATTCCTCTGATTTATTTAAATGTCATTCAATATTATTATAACATTTGTTGGTGTAATTAAACTTTATGATTTCATATGACTTAAAATGTAGTGGATTTTCTGTCACGCTACAGAATGCCCTTCTCCAGAAGTAATTTTTTCAGACTATACTTGCTTTGTCTGAAACAATTGCTAATGATAATTATTCTAGGTTTGTTACTATTTTAGACTTCCTTCCATTTAAAAATTTTCTTATTTATATTTGAGTTTATATCATTCTCACTTGATCTTCCTTGATAGTAATAGTCATCTGAGTTTCATATTTATTATTTCATTTTCATATTTCTTCTTAGTATTTTCTCCTTGGGATATTTCCTCCCTATCGTTCCCTACTTTGTGAGCTGGTTCAGTTCAGAGAGGCACTGTACGCTACTTTCCTCTGCTGTCCAATACTTCACACATATTTGAGTACAGAGGCAAATCATCTCTGCTCAAAAAACATATTAATCCTGCTGGAATTATCTTCAGACAGATTAAAAAATTATTCAGAATAGTACACATTTGTTACTATTTAAAAAAAAAAAATCTTTGGGATACTTCACTTATTACTTATTGTACTTCTCAGAGATTTTAATATTCCTATCTCAGTTGTTCTTCTGACTCGTTAACTGGATGTTTCTTTCATTTGATATTATGGTAGGAAGCTCTTCTATTATTACATTTTTCAACTTTTCTTATCATATAAATCTTTTGGTTATAAATCCTTTATTATTTTCTGTTTTTTTTTTTTTATTATAATCTGCATTATTTATAGTAGCATATCTTTATGACATTTTTTAGACTGTTTCTTTGTTCTTAAATTTCCACTTGTTCTATTTTCTAGAATTTTTATTACTGTCATTATCATAATTGTCATTTAATTCATAAATCATTTTATATTAATTCGTTTAATTACATAAATCTTTGACATTATTCCTGTCATTGCTATTATACTTGCGAATGATGGTTTTTTATTAATTTCATAATGAGGTCATAATTTCTCCTCATACCACTTCAAAGTTTCATTATCTCATAATTCCAAAGACGTTTTTGTACTTTATTATATTCAATCACTCAAATCGTAGTAAAGAATTTTTTTCTTTTTTATTTCCTTTAACTTCATTTTATGGAAAGGTTTTTACTCTTCATATTGAACTTAGACATGATCATATTGTCCAGAATTATTTGTTTTAATTCTAAAGTCTGTTTCCTTTATTCATCCCATTATGATCCTTTGTTACCATGGTAATTATATTCTATGCTTACCATAAATATGGTATGAAATCTCTTCTGTTTATTTCACCAAAGTGTTTTATTAATAATTGGTTGGTAAATTGTACTTATTCTTGGTTTGGAAACTTGATTTATACACAATTCAAAAATTCACTCTTCTTATATTATTCCATAAAGTTTTCTCAAATCATTTGTATGTAAGGTGGGTTTACATGTGTTTTGGCTGGTTTTATTTCTCTAAACTCTCTTGGTATTATTCAAAATGTTTCTCTTCAAATAAATATTTAGTAAGCTGTCCTTACTTGTTTTTGACTTTAGATGGTTTTATTTCTAAATTCTCTCCTTCTTTATTATTATATTATAGCCATAAAGTTTTTCTTCAAATATTTGTTATGTAAGGTGGGCTTACATTTGTTTTAGAATTTGGTTGATTTACATTCAAAATTCTGTTTTATATATCTTCTTCCAAAATGTTCCTTCTTAAATAAATTGTATGTACTTGGCTTACATTGTTTTTAGAATTTGGGGAATTTTAAACTCTATTTTATATATCTTCTTCCAAAATGTTTCTTCTCAAATAAATTGTATGTAATGGGCTTACCTTTGTTTTAGAATTTTGGGGATTTTTTCAAAATTCGGTTTTATATATCTTCTTCCAAAATGTTTCTTCTCAAATAAATTGTATGTAATTGGTTTACATTGTTTTTAGAATTTAGGGGATTTTTACATTCAAAATTCTGTTTTATATATCTTCTTCCAAAATGTTTCTTCTCAAATAAATTGTATGTAATGGGCTTACATTGTTTTTAGAATTTGGGGGATTTTAAATTCAAAATTCGGTTTTATATATCTTCTTCTAAAATGTTTCTTCTCAAATAATTTGTATGTAGTTGTCTTACATTGTTTTTAGAATTTAGAGGATTTTACCTTCAAAATTCTGTTTTATATATCTTCTTCCAAAATGTTCCTTTGAGCCATACTAGTCGATGCCTCATTCGGGATGCTCAGAGTGGTTACCTGCCGATCTGTCCTATGGTCTTCCGGTCGTTCATGGTGCGACCTCTGTTCAGTGTTGTCCAAACTGTTGCTCCTACGCGTCGGATAGTATCTCAGTTGGTCCCGTTCTAGGCTCCTCCGCCTTTCTTCATATCCGCGGTAACTGTTTCGTCGATTGTGGTTGAATCCTTGCTGTCTTCCATCTGTGGCTCGTATGAAGTTCACTCTAGGGCGAGGAAACCTATTATTATTAAAATTACCATTATTGGGACCCGTACGATTGGTATTATTAGGGTAAGGACTATTACCATAATTGGGGCTTCTCTGACTATTTACGTTATTAGGGTAAGGATTGCGGTTACCCTGATAACCATTAGAGGGTCGATTCGGGTTTTGATAATTTGGACACGTATTATTATTATCATTGTAATTAGTATTGTTCCCATTATTATATTGTCTTATATTCCAATAGGTCTCTGGTCCATATGCTGTATGACCTGAAAAATATCTGTGAGGGTCTTCATCTGGTTTATCAATTATTTGCTTCTCTGAATCCCCATAATCTGGTTCATCATCACATATCCATCCTGAAAGTATACATTTTTGTGTAATTGTACACTGGAATAGTTCTGGATGGCGCACTAATGGAACACACTCTGGTGATTCACCAGTGCCATCGTCACAGTCTGATAAGATGTTATATTTCCATCTTTCTGAAATACACTGTTTAGTTCCGCACTGGAACTGATCTAGTCCACATGTAGTATTCCGTTTACCTCTGGTCCTTCCCCATTGGTAAACTACTGTTTTGTGGTCCATTATTTGTAATATTACTTTTAATCTCCTACCGTAATTTCTGGAATTCCTGATTTCTTCATGGTCGGTAATTGGAATATTATTGACATCCATTAAACCATGGTTCAGCATTTCTATTTCTTCCTTGGTTTTCCTTAATTTCCTTGGAAGCGATGTCCTCCTTTCCCTTGGTTCCACCTCCATTTTTTTTATTATTTTCTGTTTTCCCGTTAGTTTTCTTTTCAGTTAATACTACGATTTGTTCCAAAGTCTTTTCGTTTGGTTTTTCTCCCATTTCTGGTTTGCTATCATTTTTTATTTCTTCGGTCTTCTTCTCTCCTAATTTTCCCTAAACAATTTATTATCATTACTTATATCATCCAGTTTCCCCATCATCGACTCGTGGCTCTCATCCATTTTCTTGCTTAAATTTTCCGCCATCTTCTTTTTATCTTCCATAATCTCATCCATTTTCTTTTCCATGTTCTTTCCAAATTGTAATATCATTTCCATCAATTTGTCTAACTTCTCATCTCTTGTAAGTTCTGCCATTTTTGTTTATCGTTGTTGCCCTTCTCCTGACTGGATAACCGCTGCCAGGCTTATCCTATCAAGCCCTCTAAGTTGGACGCCACTTTGTAACCAGACCGCTGTATGCCGGTCGTTACAAAAGAATAAAATGTAAAAGGGAAATTTTCTAAAAAATAGAATTTTCAAATAGTAAGAAATCTTGTTTATGTTTATAGAGGTGTGTATAAGAAATAAGTCTGTTTTAAAAGGTTCTTGTAAAAATTTTAATAACAGGTAGGTATTTATTGACCGTCGAGCACTTCTTGAAGATTTGAACCAAGTCTGGAGTTAAATAGATTAACTCCAGTTAATAATCGATTGGTGACTTTTCTGGCTGGTCCAATATCTCGTTCAAATAATATATATTCTTCTTATTTAAATCCTTCAACCTTAATAAACACCCTTAAATTAACCTGTGAAATAAGTAACAGATACGAAATAATGGAAATATAAAGATTTATTGACAATTTAAATAAATAATCGATATTTTATCGATGGAGAGCAATTATCGACTCTGTCTCGGGAATTATCGATTGTGTCATACAGAACAAAATTTATGATATATTATATTAAAAGACAGGTTCTTCGAGCGATTAGAATTAATAGTCAGAGAAGGGTGACGAGAAAGTATAACATTAACAATTAAAAATAAATACAATAATTACTATTCAATAGTATTTAAATATATAATATTTTAATAAATGTTTTGTCGAACCATTGAAGACTGACGTCACTGCGATGTAGAAGCAGGCTGCTTATTCAAGATGGCCGCTACTCGATTTGGACTAGGTTACTGGAAATGCGTCGCGTCAGACAATCACAATAAAATTACCTTCATTAAGGTTTGAAATGTCCCCGCACTGGTGTAATATGTCTGTTAATTTATTTGGTGTATTCTGGCGAAGTGTCCTGTGTAAACTTGTGTTAGTTAGTTTATTTTGTATGTGTTCACTTTTGCGTGTTAAAGTTTTCAAGATATGGTTAGGATTGTAGATTGAATCAGTTTAAATATAATGTTTTACTGGTTTCTATCACTCGTATTATGAAGTTAAGTGTTTGTTTTCACTATTGTCGTGAATGTATTAATAGCTTTAGTTTTAAAAAGTGTCTAATTCGTCTAACTCTCGTTTCATATTTTAATGGCTAAACGCTAGTACCATTTTCGACTCGATTTAAAGAACGTTTTGTCACACACCTATCCAGCTTGATATTCAACAAAAGACTAATTAACTTGGTCATAAATCTGGCCCAGTTAATCTTTGAAAAAGTATTGTTAACATATTTCGATTACCTGTTCACATGATAAAATATTACATTATATATGGAATTTACCTATTTTATTCATCACTTTTATGAATTATGAACCTTATTATTGGATTAATCATCTCATTCCCTTTAAATTGATGTATTATAGTCCATATCTGTAGACATTTTGTGGAAATTAACAAATTTTGTTCACTCTTTGGAAATATAGGCTCAAAATTGGATTTCCGTCTTTATACAAAATTCCTCCATTTTAAATATTATTAATACTATTATAATAAATTTTAATTATTCATATTCCTCTTCCTTTCCTTAAGTACATATAAATTAAACCTTTGAACTGGTTTTTTGTGTTAATTTGTAAACTTGACATTGCTTTTTGAAATTAATTAATTTATATATTTTGAAAATTTACAATGTTTTAAGGTATATTTCCTTATTATCATTTTAACTCATAGGATCATTCCCAGTAGTGGTTAACTGAGTTATCTTATATAAATCTTGCTATTTTACATGATTTATAAGTGAATTATACTGGTTTATATTGTTTCTGTTAATTCACCAAATGGCCTAGATTTTGGAATTTTATATTTCTGTCTTTCTCAAATAAATTTAAACTTAACTCCTCCTCTGACTTTACATAATTACAATTATATGAAAATAACATGGTTTATAACTTATTGTGTGGTGTAGTAGTTAATTAACACTACTGTTATTAAAATAAATAATTATGAACATTGTTTAGCAATCTGCACAATTGAACATATTGCAGACATGGTTTGCACATATATCTTTTAACTATTCTTGAGCTAACATAGCATACCTATTAGAACATTATTAATGGTATGTAGGCTATTATTTATCAAACATAATTCTTTTTAAAACATATAATATAAATCTTATTTTCTAATAACCCTTACAAATACATTTTATTAATACATTGATTTTAGGACTGTGAATAAACAGTCTATTTAAACATTTTACACTTATTAATACTATATTAATGCCAGTCCTTTCTGGTCTAAACCATGATTATTTGTGATCCACTACATCAGTAAACATTAACTCCCATACTCTATTTATTATCATTTTTTTTACAAATGTCTTGTAAATAAAGATTTACATTAAAATAATAAAATACTGGAAATCTTCCATTTTATTATTTTATTATGCTGTTTATTATTAGATATTAAAGTTGTGATATAGCATACTGATAAGTTATAGTATCACCAACTTTAAGTTTATTGCATTTCTAAAAAACACTTACACAAATTCACTTTCACTGTTGGTTCTGATATTTTGAGTCTTATTATCTCAGACCAGACCTTTAGTAATCATGGACTGTTAAGACTAGTTTATTTTCTTTATTACACAATAGCTTTAGTCGGTTCACTTCTTATAACGCTATACAGCACTTTAGTTTTCTCAATAATTACATTTTATAGGATTTTGGGTATGTTATACTTTCTTTTGTATAGTTTTTGTGGGTTTGGGGTTGATAGTAGTTTATATAATAATAGGTTTTACAACGGTGTTTCTTTCATACTATTTCTTCCTCTCCTCCTGTCTTCTTTCTTGTCCTTATTCGTATCTTCCTTCTGGTCTTCATTCTTGTCCTTCTTCTAGTCTTCATTCTTCTGGTCTTCTTATCTTCCTTCTTCATTCTTGGGTAAACCAAGGTACTTGGTGTTATCTCGACTGAGGTTTAGTTTGGAGCATTTAATTTATTCACTGATACTGACTTTATTCTTCTCTACAGGTTTCAGGGTATTGTTTTCTTCCTGATCACAAACTTTATTCTTCCCTCTTCTTGTTTTTGGGGTATTTTGGTATTCACCACTCTTTAATTGAGTCTCTTTTTTCTTGATATTGTCTTATATAACTGGTTTACTGCTCTGAGCTTCCTGGGTAACTTACTGATATTATACTATGAGTTGCTTCGATACTTTCTTTGGTTTTTTAAACAGTGGTTTTTATATATAATGTAATGAGGATTTTTATTTTATTGTGGTTCATTCCTCTGATTTATTTAAATGTCATTCAATATTATTATAACATTTGTTGGTGTAATTAAACTTTATGATTTCATATGACTTAAAATGTAGTGGATTTTCTGTCACGCTACAGAATGCCCTTCTCCAGAAGTAATTTTTTCAGACTATACTTGCTTTGTCTGAAACAATTGCTAATGATAATTATTCTAGGTTTGTTACTATTTTAGACTTCCTTCCATTTAAAAATTTTCTTATTTATATTTGAGTTTATATCATTCTCACTTGATCTTCCTTGATAGTAATAGTCATCTGAGTTTCATATTTATTATTTCATTTTCATATTTCTTCTTAGTATTTTCTCCTTGGAATATTTCCTCCCTATCGTTCCCTACTTTGTGAGCTGGTTCAGTTCAGAGAGGCACTGTACGCTACTTTCCTCTGCTGTCCAATACTTCACACATATTGAGTACAGAGGCAAATCATCTCTGCTCAAAAAACATATTAATCCTGCTGGAATTATCTTCAGACAGATTAAAAAATTATTCAGAATAGTACACATTTGTTACTATTTAAAAAAAAAATATCTTTGGGATACTTCACTTATTACTTATTGTACTTCTCAGAGATTTTAATATTCCTATCTCAGTTGTTCTTCTGACTCGTTAACTGGATGTTTCTTTCATTTGATATTATGGTAGGAAGCTCTTCTATTATTACATTTTTCAACTTTTCTTATCATATAAATCTTTTGGTTATAAATCCTTTATTATTTTCTGTTTTTTTTTTTTTTTATTATAATCTGCATTATTTATAGTAGCATATCTTTATGACATTTTTTAGACTGTTTCTTTGTTCTTAAATTTCCACTTGTTCTATTTTCTAGAATTTTTATTACTGTCATTATCATAATTGTCATTTAATTCATAAATCATTTTATATTAATTCGTTTAATTACATAAATCTTTGACATTATTCCTGTCATTGCTATTATACTTGCGAATGATGGTTTTTTATTAATTTCATAATGAGGTCATAATTTCTCCTCATACCACTTCAAAGTTTCATTATCTCATAATTCCAAAGACGTTTTTGTACTTTATTATATTCAATCACTCAAATCGTAGTAAAGAATTTTTTTCTTTTTTATTTCCTTTAACTTCATTTTATGGAAAGGTTTTTACTCTTCATATTGAACTTAGACATGATCATATTGTCCAGAATTATTTGTTTTAATTCTAAAGTCTGTTTCCTTTATTCATCCCATTATGATCCTTTGTTACCATGGTAATTATATTCTATGCTTACCATAAATATGGTATGAAATCTCTTCTGTTTATTTCACCAAAGTGTTTTATTAATAATTGGTTGGTAAATTGTACTTATTCTTGGTTTGGAAACTTGATTTATACACAATTCAAAAATTCACTCTTCTTATATTATTCCATAAAGTTTTCTCAAATCATTTGTATGTAAGGTGGGTTTACATGTGTTTTGGCTGGTTTTATTTCTCTAAACTCTCTTGGTATTATTCAAAATGTTTCTCTTCAAATAAATATTTAGTAAGCTGTCCTTACTTGTTTTTGACTTTAGATGGTTTTATTTCTAAATTCTCTCCTTCTTTATTATTATATTATAGCCATAAAGTTTTTCTTCAAATATTTGTTATGTAAGGTGGGCTTACATTTGTTTTAGAATTTGGTTGATTTACATTCAAAATTCTGTTTTATATATCTTCTTCCAAAATGTTCCTTCTTAAATAAATTGTATGTACTTGGCTTACATTGTTTTTAGAATTTGGGGAATTTTAAACTCTATTTTATATATCTTCTTCCAAAATGTTTCTTCTCAAATAAATTGTATGTAATGGGCTTACCTTTGTTTTAGAATTTTGGGGATTTTTTCAAAATTCGGTTTTATATATCTTCTTCCAAAATGTTTCTTCTCAAATAAATTGTATGTAATTGGTTTACATTGTTTTTAGAATTTAGGGGATTTTTACATTCAAAATTCTGTTTTATATATCTTCTTCCAAAATGTTTCTTCTCAAATAAATTGTATGTAATGGGCTTACATTGTTTTTAGAATTTGGGGGATTTTAAATTCAAAATTCGGTTTTATATATCTTCTTCTAAAATGTTTCTTCTCAAATAATTTGTATGTAGTTGTCTTACATTGTTTTTAGAATTTAGAGGATTTTACCTTCAAAATTCTGTTTTATATATCTTCTTCCAAAATGTTCCTTTGAGCCATACTAGTCGATGCCTCATTCGGGATGCTCAGAGTGGTTACCTGCCGATCTGTCCTATGGTCTTCCGGTCGTTCATGGTGCGACCTCTGTTCAGTGTTGTCCAAACTATTGCTCCTACGCGTCGGATAGTATCTCAGTTGGTCCCGTTCTAGGCTCCTCCGCCTTTCTTCATATCCGCGGTAACTGTTTCGTCGATTGTGGTTGAATCCTTGCTGTCTTCCATCTGTGGCTCGTATGAAGTTCACTCTAGGGCGAGGAAACCTATTATTATTAAAATTACCATTATTGGGACCCGTACGATTGGTATTATTAGGGTAAGGACTATTACCATAATTGGGGCTTCTCTGACTATTTACGTTATTAGGGTAAGGATTGCGGTTACCCTGATAACCATTAGAGGGTCGATTCGGGTTTTGATAATTTGGACACGTATTATTATTATCATTGTAATTAGTATTGTTCCCATTATTATATTGTCTTATATTCCAATAGGTCTCTGGTCCATATGCTGTATGACCTGAAAAATATCTGTGAGGGTCTTCATCTGGTTTATCAATTATTTGCTTCTCTGAATCCCCATAATCTGGTTCATCATCACATATCCATCCTGAAAGTATACATTTTTGTGTAATTGTACACTGGAATAGTTCTGGATGGCGCACTAATGGAACACACTCTGGTGATTCACCAGTGCCATCGTCACAGTCTGATAAGATGTTATATTTCCATCTTTCTGAAATACACTGTTTAGTTCCGCACTGGAACTGATCTAGTCCACATGTAGTATTCCGTTTACCTCTGGTCCTTCCCCATTGGTAAACTACTGTTTTGTGGTCCATTATTTGTAATATTACTTTTAATCTCCTACCGTAATTTCTGGAATTCCTGATTTCTTCATGGTCGGTAATTGGAATATTATTGACATCCATTAAACCATGGTTCAGCATTTCTATTTCTTCCTTGGTTTTCCTTAATTTCCTTGGAAGCGATGTCCTCCTTTCCCTTGGTTCCACCTCCATTTTTTTTATTATTTTCTGTTTTCCCGTTAGTTTTCTTTTCAGTTAATACTACGATTTGTTCCAAAGTCTTTTCGTTTGGTTTTTCTCCCATTTCTGGTTTGCTATCATTTTTTATTTCTTCGGTCTTCTTCTCTCCTAATTTTCCCTAAACAATTTATTATCATTACTTATATCATCCAGTTTCCCCATCATCGACTCGTGGCTCTCATCCATTTTCTTGCTTAAATTTTCCGCCATCTTCTTTTTATCTTCCATAATCTCATCCATTTTCTTTTCCATGTTCTTTCCAAATTGTAATATCATTTCCATCAATTTGTCTAACTTCTCATCTCTTGTAAGTTCTGCCATTTTTGTTTATCGTTGTTGCCCTTCTCCTGACTGGATAACCGCTGCCAGGCTTATCCTATCAAGCCCTCTAAGTTGGACGCCACTTTGTAACCAGACCGCTGTATGCCGGTCGTTACAAAAGAATAAAATGTAAAAGGGAAATTTTCTAAAAAATAGAATTTTCAAATAGTAAGAAATCTTGTTTATGTTTATAGAGGTGTGTATAAGAAATAAGTCTGTTTTAAAAGGTTCTTGTAAAAATTTTAATAACAGGTAGGTATTTATTGACCGTCGAGCACTTCTTGAAGATTTGAACCAAGTCTGGAGTTAAATAGATTAACTCCAGTTAATAATCGATTGGTGACTTTTCTGGCTGGTCCAATATCTCGTTCAAATAATATATATTCTTCTTATTTAAATCCTTCAACCTTAATAAACACCCTTAAATTAACCTGTGAAATAAGTAACAGATACGAAATAATGGAAATATAAAGATTTATTGACAATTTAAATAAATAATCGATATTTTATCGATGGAGAGCAATTATCGACTCTGTCTCGGGAATTATCGATTGTGTCATACAGAACAAAATTTATGATATATTATATTAAAAGACAGGTTCTTCGAGCGATTAGAATTAATAGTCAGAGAAGGGTGACGAGAAAGTATAACATTAACAATTAAAAATAAATACAATAATTACTATTCAATAGTATTTAAATATATAATATTTTAATAAATGTTTTGTCGAACCATTGAAGACTGACGTCACTGCGATGTAGAAGCAGGCTGCTTATTCAAGATGGCCGCTACTCGATTTGGACTAGGTTACTGGAAATGCGTCGCGTCAGACAATCACAATAAAATTACCTTCATTAAGGTTTGAAATGTCCCCGCACTGGTGTAATATGTCTGTTAATTTATTTGGTGTATTCTGGCGAAGTGTCCTGTGTAAACTTGTGTTAGTTAGTTTATTTTGTATGTGTTCACTTTTGCGTGTTAAAGTTTTCAAGATATGGTTAGGATTGTAGATTGAATCAGTTTAAATATAATGTTTTACTGGTTTCTATCACTCGTATTATGAAGTTAAGTGTTTGTTTTCACTATTGTCGTGAATGTATTAATAGCTTTAGTTTTAAAAAGTGTCTAATTCGTCTAACTCTCGTTTCATATTTTAATGGCTAAACGCTAGTACCATTTTCGACTCGATTTAAAGAACGTTTTGTCACACACCTATCCAGCTTGATATTCAACAAAAGACTAATTAACTTGGTCATAAATCTGGCCCAGTTAATCTTTGAAAAAGTATTGTTAACATATTTCGATTACCTGTTCACATGATAAAATATTACATTATATATGGAATTTACCTATTTTATTCATCACTTTTATGAATTATGAACCTTATTATTGGATTAATCATCTCATTCCCTTTAAATTGATGTATTATAGTCCATATCTGTAGACATTTTGTGGAAATTAACAAATTTTGTTCACTCTTTGGAAATATAGGCTCAAAATTGGATTTCCGTCTTTATACAAAATTCCTCCATTTTAAATATTATTAATACTATTATAATAAATTTTAATTATTCATATTCCTCTTCCTTTCCTTAAGTACATATAAATTAAACCTTTGAACTGGTTTTTTGTGTTAATTTGTAAACTTGACATTGCTCTTTGAAATTAATTAATTTATATATTTTGAAAATTTACAATGTTTTAAGGTATATTTCCTTATTATCATTTTAACTCATAGGATCATTCCCAGTAGTGGTTAACTGAGTTATCTTATATAAATCTTGCTATTTTACATGATTTATAAGTGAATTATACTGGTTTATATTGTTTCTGTTAATTCACCAAATGGCCTAGATTTTGGAATTTTATATTTCTGTCTTTCTCAAATAAATTTAAACTTAACTCCTCCTCTGACTTTACATAATTACAATTATATGAAAATAACATGGTTTATAACTTATTGTGTGGTGTAGTAGTTAATTAACACTACTGTTATTAAAATAAATAATTATGAACATTGTTTAGCAATCTGCACAATTGAACATATTGCAGACATGGTTTGAACATATATCTTTTAACTATTCTTGAGCTAACATAGCATACCTATTAGAACATTATTAATGGTATGTAGGCTATTATTTATCAAACATAATTCTTTTTAAAACATATAATATAAATCTTATTTTCTAATAACCCTTACAAATACATTTTATTAATACATTGATTTTAGGACTGTGAATAAACAGTCTATTTAAACATTTCACACTTATTAATACTATATTAATGCCAGTCCTTTCTGGTCTAAACCATGATTATTTGTGATCCCCTACATCAGTAAACATTGACTCCCATACTCTATTTATTATCATTTTTTTTACAAATGTCTTGTAAATAAAGATTTACATTAAAATAATAAAATACTGGAAATCTTCCATTTTATTATTTTATTATGCTGTTTATTATTAGATATTAAAGTTGTGATATAGCATACTGATAAGTTATAGTATCACCAACTTTAAGTTTATTGCATTTCTAAAAAACACTTACACAAATTCACTTTCACTGTTGGTTCTGATATTTTGAGTCTTATTATCTCAGACCAGACCTTTAGTAATCATGGACTGTTTAGACTAGTTTATTTTCTTTATTACACAATAGCTTTAGTCGGTTCACTTCTTATAACGCTATACAGCACTTTAGTTTTCTCAATAATTACATTTTATAGGATTTTGGGTATGTTATACTTTCTTTTGTATAGTTTTTGTGGGTTTGGGGTTGATAGTAGTTTATATAATAATAGGTTTTACAACGGTGTTTCTTTCATACTATTTCTTCCTCTCCTCCTGTCTTCTTTCTTGTCCTTATTCGTATCTTCCTTCTGGTCTTCATTCTTGTCCTTCTTCTAGTCTTCATTCTTCTGGTCTTCTTGTCTTCCTTCTTCATTCTTGGGTAAACCAAGGTACTTGGTGTTATCTCGACTGAGGTTTAGTTTGGAGCATTTAATTTATTCACTGATACTGACTTTATTCTTCTCTACAGGTTTCAGGGTATTGTTTTCTTCCTGATCACAAACTTTATTCTTCCCTCTTCTTGTTTTTGGGGTATTTTGGTATTCACCACTCTTTAATTGAGTCTCTTTTTTCTTGATATTGTCTTATATAACTGGTTTACTGCTCTGAGCTTCCTGGGTAACTTACTGATATTATACTATGAGTTGCTTCGATACTTTCTTTGGTTTTTTAAACAGTGGTTTTTATATATAATGTAATGAGGATTTTTATTTTATTGTGGTTCATTCCTCTGATTTATTTAAATGTCATTCAATATTATTATAACATTTGTTGGTGTAATTAAACTTTATGATTTCATATGACTTAAAATGTAGTGGATTTTCTGTCACGCTACAGAATGCCCTTCTCCAGAAGTAATTTTTTCAGACTATACTTGCTTTGTCTGAAACAATTGCTAATGATAATTATTCTAGGTTTGTTACTATTTTAGACTTCCTTCCATTTAAAAATTTTCTTATTTATATTTGAGTTTATATCATTCTCACTTGATCTTCCTTGATAGTAATAGTCATCTGAGTTTCATATTTATTATTTCATTTTCATATTTCTTCTTAGTATTTTCTCCTTGGGATATTTCCTCCCTATCGTTCCCTACTTTGTGAGCTGGTTCAGTTCAGAGAGGCACTGTACGCTACTTTCCTCTGCTGTCCAATACTTCACACATATTTGAGTACAGAGGCAAATCATCTCTGCTCAAAAAACATATTAATCCTGCTGGAATTATCTTCAGACAGATTAAAAAATTATTCAGAATAGTACACATTTGTTACTATTTAAAAAAAAATATCTTTGGGATACTTCACTTATTACTTATTGTACTTCTCAGAGATTTTAATATTCCTATCTCAGTTGTTCTTCTGACTCGTTAACTGGATGTTTCTTTCATTTGATATTATGGTAGGAAGCTCTTCTATTATTACATTTTTCAACTTTTCTTATCATATAAATCTTTTGGTTATAAATCCTTTTTTTTTTTTTTTTTTTTTTTTTTTTTTTTTTTTTTTTTTTTTTTTTTATAATCTGCATTATTTATAGTAGCATATCTTTATGACATTTTTTAGACTGTTTCTTTGTTCTTAAATTTCCACTTGTTCTATTTTCTAGAATTTTTATTACTGTCATTATCATAATTGTCATTTAATTCATAAATCATTTTATATTAATTCGTTTAATTACATAAATCTTTGACATTATTCCTGTCATTGCTATTATACTTGCGAATGATGGTTTTTTATTAATTTCATAATGAGGTCATAATTTCTCCTCATACCACTTCAAAGTTTCATTATCTCATAATTCCAAAGAAGTTTTTGTACTTTATTATATTCAATCACTCAAATCGTATTAAAGAATTTTTTTCTTTTTTATTTCCTTTAACATCATTTTATGGAAAGGTTTTTACTCTTCATATTGAACTTAGACATGATCATATTGTCCAGAATTATTTGTTTTAATTCTAAAGTCTGTTTCCTTTATTCATCCCATTATGATCCTTTGTTACCATGGTAATTATATTCTATGCTTACCATAAATATGGTATGAAATCTCTTCTGTTTATTTCACCAAAGTGTTTTATTAATAATTGGTTGGTAAATTGTACTTATTCTTGGTTTGGAAACTTGATTTATACACAATTCAAAAATTCACTCTTCTTATATTATTCCATAAAGTTTTCTCTAATCATTTGTATGTAAGGTGGGTTTACATGTGTTTTGGCTGGTTTTATTTCTCTAAACTCTCTTGGTATTATTGTCAAAATGTTTCTCTTCAAATAAATATTTAGTAAGCTGTCCTTACTTGTTTTTGACTTTAGATGGTTTTATTTCTAAATTCTCTCCTTCTTTATTATTATATTATAGCCATAAAGTTTTTCTTCAAATATTTGTTATGTAAGGTGGGCTTACATTTGTTTTAGAATTTGGTTGATTTACATTCAAAATTCTGTTTTATATATCTTCTTCCAAAATGTTCCTTCTTAAATAAATTGTATGTACTTGGCTTACATTGTTTTTAGAATTTGGGGAATTTTAAACTCTATTTTATATATCTTCTTCCAAAATGTTTCTTCTCAAATAAATTGTATGTAATGGGCTTACCTTTGTTTTAGAATTTTGGGGATTTTTTTAAAATTCGGTTTTATATATCTTCTTCCAAAATGTTTCTTCTCAAATAAATTGTATGTAATTGGTTTACATTGTTTTTAGAATTTAGGGGATTTTTACATTCAAAATTCTGTTTTATATATCTTCTTCCAAAATGTTTCTTCTCAAATAAATTGTATGTAATGGGCTTACATTGTTTTTAGAATTTGGGGGATTTTAAATTCAAAATTCGGTTTTATATATCTTCTTCTAAAATGTTTCTTCTCAAATAATTTGTATGTAGTTGTCTTACATTGTTTTTAGAATTTAGAGGATTTTACCTTAAAAATAATGTTTTATATATCTTCTTCCAAAATGTTCCTTTGAGCCATACTAGTCGATGCCTCATTCGGGATGCTCAGAGTGGTTACCTGCCGATCTGTCCTATGGTCTTCCGGTCGTTCATGGTGCGACCTCTGTTCAGTGTTGTCCAAACTATTGCTCCTACGCGTCGGATAGTATCTCAGTTGGTCCCGTTCTAGGCTCCTCCGCCTTTCTTCATATCCGCGGTAACTGTTTCGTCGATTGTGGTTGAATCCTTGCTGTCTTCCATCTGTGGCTCGTATGAAGTTCACTCTAGGGCGAGGAAACCTATTATTATTAAAATTACCATTATTGGGACCCGTACGATTGGTATTATTAGGGTAAGGACTATTACCATAATTGGGGCTTCTCTGACTATTTACGTTATTAGGGTAAGGATTGCGGTTACCCTGATAACCATTAGAGGGTCGATTCGGGTTTTGATAATTTGGACACGTATTATTATTATCATTGTAATTAGTATTGTTCCCATTATTATATTGTCTTATATTCCAATAGGTCTCTGGTCCATATGCTGTATGACCTGAAAAATATCTGTGAGGGTCTTCATCTGGTTTATCAATTATTTGCTTCTCTGAATCCCCATAATCTGGTTCATCATCACATATCCATCCTGAAAGTATACATTTTTGTGTAATTGTACACTGGAATAGTTCTGGATGGCGCACTAATGGAACACACTCTGGTGATTCACCAGTGCCATCGTCACAGTCTGATAAGATGTTATATTTCCATCTTTCTGAAATACACTGTTTAGTTCCGCACTGGAACTGATCTAGTCCACATGTAGTATTCCGTTTACCTCTGGTCCTTCCCCATTGGTAAACTACTGTTTTGTGGTCCATTATTTGTAATATTACTTTTAATCTCCTACCGTAATTTCTGGAATTCCTGATTTCTTCATGGTCGGTAATTGGAATATTATTGACATCCATTAAACCATGGTTCAGCATTTCTATTTCTTCCTTGGTTTTCCTTAATTTCCTTGGAAGCGATGTCCTCCTTTCCCTTGGTTCCACCTCCATTTTTTTTATTATTTTCTGTTTTCCCGTTAGTTTTCTTTTCAGTTAATACTACGATTTGTTCCAAAGTCTTTTCGTTTGGTTTTTCTCCCATTTCTGGTTTGCTATCATTTTTTATTTCTTCGGTCTTCTTCTCTCCTAATTTTCCCTAAACAATTTATTATCATTACTTATATCATCCAGTTTCCCCATCATCGACTCGTGGCTCTCATCCATTTTCTTGCTTAAATTTTCCGCCATCTTCTTTTTATCTTCCATAATCTCATCCATTTTCTTTTCCATGTTCTTTCCAAATTGTAATATCATTTCCATCAATTTGTCTAACTTCTCATCTCTTGTAAGTTCTGCCATTTTTGTTTATCGTTGTTGCCCTTCTCCTGACTGGATAACCGCTGCCAGGCTTATCCTATCAAGCCCTCTAAGTTGGACGCCACTTTGTAACCAGACCGCTGTATGCCGGTCGTTACAAAAGAATAAAATGTAAAAGGGAAATTTTCTAAAAAATAGAATTTTCAAATAGTAAGAAATCTTGTTTATGTTTATAGAGGTGTGTATAAGAAATAAGTCTGTTTTAAAAGGTTCTTGTAAAAATTTTAATAACAGGTAGGTATTTATTGACCGTCGAGCACTTCTTGAAGATTTGAACCAAGTCTGGAGTTAAATAGATTAACTCCAGTTAATAATCGATTGGTGACTTTTCTGGCTGGTCCAATATCTCGTTCAAATAATATATATTCTTCTTATTTAAATCCTTCAACCTTAATAAACACCCTTAAATTAACCTGTGAAATAAGTAACAGATACGAAATAATGGAAATATAAAGATTTATTGACAATTTAAATAAATAATCGATATTTTATCGATGGAGAGCAATTATCGACTCTGTCTCGGGAATTATCGATTGTGTCATACAGAACAAAATTTATGATATATTATATTAAAAGACAGGTTCTTCGAGCGATTAGAATTAATAGTCAGAGAAGGGTGACGAGAAAGTATAACATTAACAATTAAAAATAAATACAATAATTACTATTCAATAGTATTTAAATATATAATATTTTAATAAATGTTTTGTCGAACCATTGAAGACTGACGTCACTGCGATGTAGAAGCAGGCTGCTTATTCAAGATGGCCGCTACTCGATTTGGACTAGGTTACTGGAAATGCGTCGCGTCAGACAATCACAATAAAATTACCTTCATTAAGGTTTGAAATGTCCCCGCACTGGTGTAATATGTCTGTTAATTTATTTGGTGTATTCTGGCGAAGTGTCCTGTGTAAACTTGTGTTAGTTAGTTTATTTTGTATGTGTTCACTTTTGCGTGTTAAAGTTTTCAAGATATGGTTAGGATTGTAGATTGAATCAGTTTAAATATAATGTTTTACTGGTTTCTATCACTCGTATTATGAAGTTAAGTGTTTGTTTTCACTATTGTCGTGAATGTATTAATAGCTTTAGTTTTAAAAAGTGTCTAATTCGTCTAACTCTCGTTTCATATTTTAATGGCTAAACGCTAGTACCATTTTCGACTCGATTTAAAGAACGTTTTGTCACACACCTATCCAGCTTGATATTCAACAAAAGACTAATTAACTTGGTCATAAATCTGGCCCAGTTAATCTTTGAAAAAGTATTGTTAACATATTTCGATTACCTGTTCACATGATAAAATATTACATTATATATGGAATTTACCTATTTTATTCATCACTTTTATGAATTATGAACCTTATTATTGGATTAATCATCTCATTCCCTTTAAATTGATGTATTATAGTCCATATCTGTAGACATTTTGTGGAAATTAACAAATTTTGTTCACTCTTTGGAAATATAGGCTCAAAATTGGATTTCCGTCTTTATACAAAATTCCTCCATTTTAAATATTATTAATACTATTATAATAAATTTTAATTATTCATATTCCTCTTCCTTTCCTTAAGTACATATAAATTAAACCTTTGAACTGGTTTTTTGTGTTAATTTGTAAACTTGACATTGCTCTTTGAAATTAATTAATTTATATATTTTGAAAATTTACAATGTTTTAAGGTATATTTCCTTATTATCATTTTAACTCATAGGATCATTCCCAGTAGTGGTTAACTGAGTTATCTTATATAAATCTTGCTATTTTACATGATTTATAAGTGAATTATACTGGTTTATATTGTTTCTGTTAATTCACCAAATGGCCTAGATTTTGGAATTTTATATTTCTGTCTTTCTCAAATAAATTTAAACTTAACTCCTCCTCTGACTTTACATAATTACAATTATATGAAAATAACATGGTTTATAACTTATTGTGTGGTGTAGTAGTTAATTAACACTACTGTTATTAAAATAAATAATTATGAACATTGTTTAGCAATCTGCACAATTGAACATATTGCAGACATGGTTTGAACATATATCTTTTAACTATTCTTGAGCTAACATAGCATACCTATTAGAACATTATTAATGGTATGTAGGCTATTATTTATCAAACATAATTCTTTTTAAAACATATAATATAAATCTTATTTTCTAATAACCCTTACAAATACATTTTATTAATACATTGATTTTAGGACTGTGAATAAACAGTCTATTTAAACATTTCACACTTATTAATACTATATTAATGCCAGTCCTTTCTGGTCTAAACCATGATTATTTGTGATCCCCTACATCAGTAAACATTAACTCCCATACTCTATTTATTATCATTTTTTTTACAAATGTCTTGTAAATAAAGATTTACATTAAAATAATAAAATACTGGAAATCTTCCATTTTATTATTTTATTATGCTGTTTATTATTAGATATTAAAGTTGTGATATAGCATACTGATAAGTTATAGTATCACCAACTTTAAGTTTATTGCATTTCTAAAAAACACTTACACAAATTCACTTTCACTGTTGGTTCTGATATTTTGAGTCTTATTATCTCAGACCAGACCTTTAGTAATCATGGACTGTTAAGACTAGTTTATTTTCTTTATTACACAATAGCTTTAGTCGGTTCACTTCTTATAACGCTATACAGCACTTTAGTTTTCTCAATAATTACATTTTATAGGATTTTGGGTATGTTATACTTTCTTTTGTATAGTTTTTGTGGGTTTGGGGTTGATAGTAGTTTATATAATAATAGGTTTTACAACGGTGTTTCTTTCATACTATTTCTTCCTCTCCTCCTGTCTTCTTTCTTGTCCTTATTCGTATCTTCCTTCTGGTCTTCATTCTTGTCCTTCTTCTAGTCTTCATTCTTCTGGTCTTCTTGTCTTCCTTCTTCATTCTTGGGTAAACCAAGGTACTTGGTGTTATCTCGACTGAGGTTTAGTTTGGAGCATTTAATTTATTCACTGATACTGACTTTATTCTTCTCTACAGGTTTCAGGGTATTGTTTTCTTCCTGATCACAAACTTTATTCTTCCCTCTTCTTGTTTTTGGGGTATTTTGGTATTCACCACTCTTTAATTGAGTCTCTTTTTTCTTGATATTGTCTTATATAACTGGTTTACTGCTCTGAGCTTCCTGGGTAACTTACTGATATTATACTATGAGTTGCTTCGATACTTTCTTTGGTTTTTTAAACAGTGGTTTTTATATATAATGTAATGAGGATTTTTATTTTATTGTGGTTCATTCCTCTGATTTATTTAAATGTCATTCAATATTATTATAACATTTGTTGGTGTAATTAAACTTTATGATTTCATATGACTTAAAATGTAGTGGATTTTCTGTCACGCTACAGAATGCCCTTCTCCAGAAGTAATTTTTTCAGACTATACTTGCTTTGTCTGAAACAATTGCTAATGATAATTATTCTAGGTTTGTTACTATTTTAGACTTCCTTCCATTTTAAAATTTTCTTATTTATATTTGAGTTTATATCATTCTCACTTGATCTTCCTTGATAGTAATAGTCATCTGAGTTTCATATTTATTATTTCATTTTCATATTTCTTCTTAGTATTTTCTCCTTGGGATATTTCCTCCCTATCGTTCCCTACTTTGTGAGCTGGTTCAGTTCAGAGAGGCACTGTACGCTACTTTCCTCTGCTGTCCAATACTTCACACATATTTGAGTACAGAGGCAAATCATCTCTGCTCAAAAAACATATTAATCCTGCTGGAATTATCTTCAGACAGATTAAAAAATTATTCAGAATAGTACACATTTGTTACTATTTAAAAAAAAATATCTTTGGGATACTTCACTTATTACTTATTGTACTTCTCAGAGATTTTAATATTCCTATCTCAGTTGTTCTTCTGACTCGTTAACTGGATGTTTCTTTCATTTGATATTATGGTAGGAAGCTCTTCTATTATTACATTTTTCAACTTTTCTTATCATATAAATCTTTTGGTTATAAATCCTTTATTATTTTCTGTTTTTTTTTTTTTTTTTTTTTTTTTTTTTTTTTTTTTTTTTTTTTTTTTTTTTATTATAATCTGCATTATTTATAGTAGCATATCTTTATGACATTTTTTAGACTGTTTCTTTGTTCTTAAATTTCCACTTGTTCTATTTTCTAGAATTTTTATTACTGTCATTATCATAATTGTCATTTAATTCATAAATCATTTTATATTAATTCGTTTAATTACATAAATCTTTGACATTATTCCTGTCATTGCTATTATACTTGCGAATGATGGTTTTTTATTAATTTCATAATGAGGTCATAATTTCTCCTCATACCACTTCAAAGTTTCATTATCTCATAATTCCAAAGAAGTTTTTGTACTTTATTATATTCAATCACTCAAATCGTATTAAAGAATTTTTTTCTTTTTTATTTCCTTTAACATCATTTTATGGAAAGGTTTTTACTCTTCATATTGAACTTAGACATGATCATATTGTCCAGAATTATTTGTTTTAATTCTAAAGTCTGTTTCCTTTATTCATCCCATTATGATCCTTTGTTACCATGGTAATTATATTCTATGCTTACCATAAATATGGTATGAAATCTCTTCTGTTTATTTCACCAAAGTGTTTTATTAATAATTGGTTGGTAAATTGTACTTATTCTTGGTTTGGAAACTTGATTTATACACAATTCAAAAATTCACTCTTCTTATATTATTCCATAAAGTTTTCTCAAATCATTTGTATGTAAGGTGGGTTTACATGTGTTTTGGCTGGTTTTATTTCTCTAAACTCTCTTGGTATTATTGTCAAAATGTTTCTCTTCAAATAAATATTTAGTAAGCTGTCCTTACTTGTTTTTGACTTTAGATGGTTTTATTTCTAAATTCTCTCCTTCTTTATTATTATATTATAGCCATAAAGTTTTTCTTCAAATATTTGTTATGTAAGGTGGGCTTACATTTGTTTTAGAATTTGGTTGATTTACATTCAAAATTCTGTTTTATATATCTTCTTCCAAAATGTTCCTTCTTAAATAAATTGTATGTACTTGGCTTCCATTGTTTTTAGAATTTGGGGAATTTTAAACTCTATTTTATATATCTTCTTCCAAAATGTTTCTTCTCAAATAAATTGTATGTAATGGGCTTACCTTTGTTTTAGAATTTTGGGGATTTTTTCAAAATTCGGTTTTATATATCTTCTTCCAAAATGTTTCTTCTCAAATAAATTGTATGTAATTGGTTTACATTGTTTTTAGAATTTAGGGGATTTTTACATTCAAAATTCTGTTTTATATATCTTCTTCCAAAATGTTTCTTCTCAAATAAATTGTATGTAATGGGCTTACATTGTTTTTAGAATTTGGGGGATTTTAAATTCAAAATTCGGTTTTATATATCTTCTTCTAAAATGTTTCTTCTCAAATAATTTGTATGTAGTTGTCTTACATTGTTTTTAGAATTTAGAGGATTTTACCTTAAAAATAATGTTTTATATATCTTCTTCCAAAATGTTCCTTTGAGCCATACTAGTCGATGCCTCATTCGGGATGCTCAGAGTGGTTACCTGCCGATCTGTCCTATGGTCTTCCGGTCGTTCATGGTGCGACCTCTGTTCAGTGTTGTCCAAACTATTGCTCCTACGCGTCGGATAGTATCTCAGTTGGTCCCGTTCTAGGCTCCTCCGCCTTTCTTCGTATCCGCGGTAACTGTTTCGTCGATTGTGGTTGAATCCTCGCTGTCTTCCATCTGTGGCTCGTATGAAGTTCACTCTAGGGCGAGGAAACCTATTATTATTAAAATTACCATTATTGGGACCCGTACGATTGGTATTATTAGGGTAAGGACTATTACCATAATTGGGGCTTCTCTGACTATTTACGTTATTAGGGTAAGGATTGCGGTTACCCTGATAACCATTAGAGGGTCGATTCGGGTTTTGATAATTTGGACACGTATTATTATTATCATTGTAATTAGTATTGTTCCCATTATTATATTGTCTTATATTCCAATAGGTCTCTGGTCCATATGCTGTATGACCTGAAAAATATCTGTGAGGGTCTTCATCTGGTTTATCAATTATTTGCTTCTCTGAATCCCCATAATCTGGTTCATCATCACATATCCATCCTGAAAGTATACATTTTTGTGTAATTGTACACTGGAATAGTTCTGGATGGCGCACTAATGGAACACACTCTGGTGATTCACCAGTGCCATCGTCACAGTCTGATAAGATGTTATATTTCCATCTTTCTGAAATACACTGTTTAGTTCCGCACTGGAACTGATCTAGTCCACATGTAGTATTCCGTTTACCTCTGGTCCTTCCCCATTGGTAAACTACTGTTTGGTGGTCCATTATTTGTAATATTACTTTTAATCTCCTGCCGTAATTTCTGGAATTCCTGATTTCTTCATGGTCGGTAATTGGAATATTATTGACATCCATTAAACCATGGTTCAGCATTTCTATTTCTTCCTTGGTTTTCCTTAATTTCCTTGGAAGCGATGTCCTCCTTTCCCTTGGTTCCACCTCCATATCTTTAGTATTTTCTGTTTTCCCGTTAGTTTTCTTTTCAGTTAATACTACGATTTGTTCCAAAGTCTTTTCGTTTGGTTTTTCTCCCATTTCTGGTTTGCTATCATTTTTTATTTCTTCGGTCTTCTTCTCTCCTAAATTTTCCCTAAACAATTTATTATCATTACTTATATCATCCAGTTTCCCCATCATCGACTCGTGGCTCTCATCCATTTTCTTGCTTAAATTTTCCGCCATCTTCTTTTTATCTTCCATAATCTCATCCATTTTCTTTTCCATGTTCTTTCCAAATTGTAATATCATTTCCATCAATTTGTCTAACGTCTCATCTCTTGTAAGTTCTGCCATTTTTGTTTATCGTTGTTGCCCTTCTCCTGACTGGATAACCGCTGCCAGGCTTATCCTATCAAGCCCTCTAAGTTGGACGCCACTTTGTAACCAGACCGCTGTATGCCGGTCGTTACAAAAGAATAAAATGTAAAAGGGAAATTTTATAAAAAATAGAATTTTCAAATAGTAAGAAATCTTGTTTATGTTTATAGAGGTGTGTATAAGAAATAAGTCTGTTTTAAAAGGTTCTTGTAAAAATTTTAATAACAGGTAGGTATTTATTGACCGTCGAGCACTTCTTGAAGATTTGAACCAAGTCTGGAGTTAAATAGATTAACTCCAGTTAATAATCGATTGGTGACTTTTCTGGCTGGTCCAATATCTCGTTCAAATAATATATATTCTTCTTATTTAAATCCTTCAACCTTAATAAACACCCTTAAATTAACCTGTGAAATAAGTAACAGATACGAAATAATGGAAATATAAAGATTTATTGACAATTTAAATAAATAATCGATATTTTATCGATGGAGAGCAATTATCGACTCTGTCTCGGGAATTATCGATTGTGTCATACAGAACAAAATTTATGATATATTATATTAAAAGACAGGTTCTTCGAGCGATTAGAATTAATTGTCAGAGAAGGGTGACGAGAAAGTATAACATTAACAATTAAAAATAAATACAATAATTACTATTCAATAGTATTTAAATATATAATATTTTAATAAATGTTTTGTCGAACCATTGAAGACTGACGTCACTGCGATGTAGAAGCAGGCTGCTTATTCAAGATGGCCGCTACTCGATTTGGACTAGGTTACTGGAAATGCGTCGCGTCAGACAATCACAATAAAATTACCTTCATTAAGGTTTGAAATGTCCCCGCACTGGTGTAATATGTCTGTTAATTTATTTGGTGTATTCTGGCGAAGTGTCCTGTGTAAACTTGTGTTAGTTAGTTTATTTTGTATGTGTTCACTTTTGCGTGTTAAAGTTTTCAAGATATGGTTAGGATTGTAGATTGAATCAGTTTAAATATAATGTTTTACTGGTTTCTATCACTCGTATTATGAAGTTAAGTGTTTGTTTTCACTATTGTCGTGAATGTATTAATAGCTTTAGTTTTAAAAAGTGTCTAATTCGTCTAACTCTCGTTTCATATTTTAATGGCTAAACGCTAGTACCATTTTCGACTCGATTTAAAGAACGTTTTGTCACACACCTATCCAGCTTGATATTCAACAAAAGACTAATTAACTTGGTCATAAATCTGGCCCAGTTAATCTTTGAAAAAGTATTGTTAACATATTTCGATTACCTGTTCACATGATAAAATATTACATTATATATGGAATTTACCTATTTTATTCATCACTTTTATGAATTATGAACCTTATTATTGGATTAATCATCTCATTCCCTTTAAATTGATGTATTATAGTCCATATCTGTAGACATTTTGTGGAAATTAACAAATTTTGTTCACTCTTTGGAAATATAGGCTCAAAATTGGATTTCCGTCTTTATACAAAATTCCTCCATTTTAAATATTATTAATACTATTATAATAAATTTTAATTATTCATATTCCTCTTCCTTTCCTTAAGTACATATAAATTAAACCTTTGAACTGGTTTTTTGTGTTAATTTGTAAACTTGACATTGCTCTTTGAAATTAATTAATTTATATATTTTGAAAATTTACAATGTTTTAAGGTATATTTCCTTATTATCATTTTAACTCATAGGATCATTCCCAGTAGTGGTTAACTGAGTTATCTTATATAAATCTTGCTATTTTACATGATTTATAAGTGAATTATACTGGTTTATATTGTTTCTGTTAATTCACCAAATGGCCTAGATTTTGGAATTTTATATTTCTGTCTTTCTCAAATAAATTTAAACTTAACTCCTCCTCTGACTTTACATAATTACAATTATATGAAAATAACATGGTTTATAACTTATTGTGTGGTGTAGTAGTTAATTAACACTACTGTTATTAAAATAAATAATTATGAACATTGTTTAGCAATCTGCACAATTGAACATATTGCAGACATGGTTTGAACATATATCTTTTAACTATTCGTGAGCTAACATAGCATACCTATTAGAACATTATTAATGGTATGTAGGCTATTATTTATCAAACATAATTCTTTTTAAAACATATAATATAAATATTATTTTCTAATAACCCTTACAAATACATTTTATTAATACATTGATTTTAGGACTGTGAATAAACAGTCTATTTAAACATTTTACACTTATTAATACTATATTAATGCCAGTCCTTTCTGGTCTAAACCATGATTATTTGTGATCCCCTACATCAGTAAACATTAACTCCCATACTCTATTTATTATCATTTTTTTTACAAATGTCTTGTAAATAAAGATTTACATTAAAATAATAAAATACTGGAAATCTTCCATTTTATTATTTTATTATGCTGTTTATTATTAGATATTAAAGTTGTGATATAGCATACTGATAAGTTATAGTATCACCAACTTTAAGTTTATTGCATTTCTAAAAAACACTTACACAAATTCACTTTCACTGTTGGTTCTGATATTTTGAGTCTTATTATCTCAGACCAGACCTTTAGTAATCATGGACTGTTAAGACTAGTTTATTTTCTTTATTACACAATAGCTTTAGTCGTTTCACTTCTTATAACGCTATACAGCACTTTAGTTTTCTCAATAATTACATTTTATAGGATTTTGGGTATGTTATACTTTCTTTTGTATAGTTTTTGTGGGTTTGGGGTTGATAGTAGTTTATATAATAATAGGTTTTACAACGGTGTTTCTTTCATACTATTTCTTCCTCTCCTCCTGTCTTCTTTCTTGTCCTTATTCGTATCTTCCTTCTGGTCTTCATTCTTGTCCTTCTTCTAGTCTTCATTCTTCTGGTCTTCTTGTCTTCCTTCTTCATTCTTGGGTAAACCAAGGTACTTGGTGTTATCTCGACTGAGGTTTAGTTTGGAGCATTTAATTTATTCACTGATACTGACTTTATTCTTCTCTACAGGTTTCAGGGTATTGTTTTCTTCCTGATCACAAACTTTATTCTTCCCTCTTCTTGTTTTTGGGGTATTTTGGTATTCACCACTCTTTAATTGAGTCTCTTTTTTCTTGATATTGTCTTATATAACTGGTTTACTGCTCTGAGCTTCCTGGGTAACTTACTGATATTATACTATGAGTTGCTTCGATACTTTCTTTGGTTTTTTAAACAGTGGTTTTTATATATAATGTAATGAGGATTTTTATTTTATTGTGGTTCATTCCTCTGATTTATTTAAATGTCATTCAATATTATTATAACATTTGTTGGTGTAATTAAACTTTATGATTTCATATGACTTAAAATGTAGTGGATTTTCTGTCACGCTACAGAATGCCCTTCTCCAGAAGTAATTTTTTCAGACTATACTTGCTTTGTCTGAAACAATTGCTAATGATAATTATTCTAGGTTTGTTACTATTTTAGACTTCCTTCCATTTTAAAATTTTCTTATTTATATTTGAGTTTATATCATTCTCACTTGATCTTCCTTGATAGTAATAGTCATCTGAGTTTCATATTTATTATTTCATTTTCATATTTCTTCTTAGTATTTTCTCCTTGGGATATTTCCTCCCTATCGTTCCCTACTTTGTGAGCTGGTTCAGTTCAGAGAGGCACTGTACGCTACTTTCCTCTGCTGTCCAATACTTCACACATATTTGAGTACAGAGGCAAATCATCTCTGCTCAAAAAACATATTAATCCTGCTGGAATTATCTTCAGACAGATTAAAAAATTATTCAGAATAGTACACATTTGTTACTATTTAAAAAAAAAATATCTTTGGGATACTTCACTTATTACTTATTGTACTTCTCAGAGATTTTAATATTCCTATCTCAGTTGTTCTTCTGACTCGTTAACTGGATGTTTCTTTCATTTGATATTATGGTAGGAAGCTCTTCTATTATTACATTTTTCAACTTTTCTTATCATATAAATCTTTTGGTTATAAATCCTTTATTATTTTCTGTGTTTTTTTTTTTTTTTATTATAATCTGCATTATTTATAGTAGCATATCTTTATGACATTTTTTAGACTGTTTCTTTGTTCTTAAATTTCCACTTGTTCTATTTTCTAGAATTTTTATTACTGTCATTATCATAATTGTCATTTAATTCATAAATCATTTTATATTAATTCGTTTAATTACATAAATCTTTGACATTATTCCTGTCATTGCTATTATACTTGCGAATGATGGTTTTTTATTAATTTCATAATGAGGTCATAATTTCTCCTCATACCACTTCAAAGTTTCATTATCTCAAAATTCCAAAGAAGTTTTTGTACTTTATTATATTCAATCACTCAAATCGTATTAAAGAATTTTTTTCTTTTTTATTTCCTTTAACATCATTTTATGGAAAGGTTTTTACTCTTCATATTGAACTTAGACATGATCATATTGTCCAGAATTATTTGTTTTAATTCTAAAGTCTGTTTCCTTTATTCATCCCATTATGATCCTTTGTTACCATGGTAATTATATTCTATGCTTACCATAAATATGGTATGAAATCTCTTCTGTTTATTTCACCAAAGTGTTTTATTAATAATTGGTTGGTAAATTGTACTTATTCTTGGTTTGGAAACTTGATTTATACACAATTCAAAAATTCACTCTTCTTATATTATTCCATAAAGTTTTCTCTAATCATTTGTATGTAAGGTGGGTTTACATGTGTTTTGGCTGGTTTTATTTCTCTAAACTCTCTTGGTATTATTGTCAAAATGTTTCTCTTCAAATAAATATTTAGTAAGCTGTCCTTACTTGTTTTTGACTTTAGATGGTTTTATTTCTAAATTCTCTCCTTCTTTATTATTATATTATAGCCATAAAGTTTTTCTTCAAATATTTGTTATGTAAGGTGGGCTTACATTTGTTTTAGAATTTGGTTGATTTACATTCAAAATTCTGTTTTATATATCTTCTTCCAAAATGTTCCTTCTTAAATAAATTGTATGTACTTGGCTTCCATTGTTTTTAGAATTTGGGGAATTTTAAACTCTATTTTATATATCTTCTTCCAAAATGTTTCTTCTCAAATAAATTGTATGTAATGGGCTTACCTTTGTTTTAGAATTTTGGGGATTTTTTCAAAATTCGGTTTTATATATCTTCTTCCAAAATGTTTCTTCTCAAATAAATTGTATGTAATTGGTTTACATTGTTTTTAGAATTTAGGGGATTTTTACATTCAAAATTCTGTTTTATATATCTTCTTCCAAAATGTTTCTTCTCAAATAAATTGTATGTAATGGGCTTACATTGTTTTTAGAATTTGGGGGATTTTAAATTCAAAATTCGGTTTTATATATCTTCTTCTAAAATGTTTCTTCTCAAATAATTTGTATGTAGTTGTCTTACATTGTTTTTAGAATTTAGAGGATTTTACCTTAAAAATAATGTTTTATATATCTTCTTCCAAAATGTTCCTTTGAGCCATACTAGTCGATGCCTCATTCGGGATGCTCAGAGTGGTTACCTGCCGATCTGTCCTATGGTCTTCCGGTCGTTCATGGTGCGACCTCTGTTCAGTGTTGTCCAAACTATTGCTCCTACGCGTCGGATAGTATCTCAGTTGGTCCCGTTCTAGGCTCCTCCGCCTTTCTTCGTATCCGCGGTAACTGTTTCGTCGATTGTGGTTGAATCCTCGCTGTCTTCCATCTGTGGCTCGTATGAAGTTCACTCTAGGGCGAGGAAACCTATTATTATTAAAATTACCATTATTGGGACCCGTACGATTGGTATTATTAGGGTAAGGACTATTACCATAATTGGGGCTTCTCTGACTATTTACGTTATTAGGGTAAGGATTGCGGTTACCCTGATAACCATTAGAGGGTCGATTCGGGTTTTGATAATTTGGACACGTATTATTATTATCATTGTAATTAGTATTGTTCCCATTATTATATTGTCTTATATTCCAATAGGTCTCTGGTCCATATGCTGTATGACCTGAAAAATATCTGTGAGGGTCTTCATCTGGTTTATCAATTATTTGCTTCTCTGAATCCCCATAATCTGGTTCATCATCACATATCCATCCTGAAAGTATACATTTTTGTGTAATTGTACACTGGAATAGTTCTGGATGGCGCACTAATGGAACACACTCTGGTGATTCACCAGTGCCATCGTCACAGTCTGATAAGATGTTATATTTCCATCTTTCTGAAATACACTGTTTAGTTCCGCACTGGAACTGATCTAGTCCACATGTAGTATTCCGTTTACCTCTGGTCCTTCCCCATTGGTAAACTACTGTTTGGTGGTCCATTATTTGTAATATTACTTTTAATCTCCTGCCGTAATTTCTGGAATTCCTGATTTCTTCATGGTCGGTAATTGGAATATTATTGACATCCATTAAACCATGGTTCAGCATTTCTATTTCTTCCTTGGTTTTCCTTAATTTCCTTGGAAGCGATGTCCTCCTTTCCCTTGGTTCCACCTCCATATCTTTAGTATTTTCTGTTTTCCCGTTAGTTTTCTTTTCAGTTAATACTACGATTTGTTCCAAAGTCTTTTCGTTTGGTTTTTCTCCCATTTCTGGTTTGCTATCATTTTTTATTTCTTCGGTCTTCTTCTCTCCTAAATTTTCCCTAAACAATTTATTATCATTACTTATATCATCCAGTTTCCCCATCATCGACTCGTGGCTCTCATCCATTTTCTTGCTTAAATTTTCCGCCATCTTCTTTTTATCTTCCATAATCTCATCCATTTTCTTTTCCATGTTCTTTCCAAATTGTAATATCATTTCCATCAATTTGTCTAACGTCTCATCTCTTGTAAGTTCTGCCATTTTTGTTTATCGTTGTTGCCCTTCTCCTGACTGGATAACCGCTGCCAGGCTTATCCTATCAAGCCCTCTAAGTTGGACGCCACTTTGTAACCAGACCGCTGTATGCCGGTCGTTACAAAAGAATAAAATGTAAAAGGGAAATTTTATAAAAAATAGAATTTTCAAATAGTAAGAAATCTTGTTTATGTTTATAGAGGTGTGTATAAGAAATAAGTCTGTTTTAAAAGGTTCTTGTAAAAATTTTAATAACAGGTAGGTATTTATTGACCGTCGAGCACTTCTTGAAGATTTGAACCAAGTCTGGAGTTAAATAGATTAACTCCAGTTAATAATCGATTGGTGACTTTTCTGGCTGGTCCAATATCTCGTTCAAATAATATATATTCTTCTTATTTAAATCCTTCAACCTTAATAAACACCCTTAAATTAACCTGTGAAATAAGTAACAGATACGAAATAATGGAAATATAAAGATTTATTGACAATTTAAATAAATAATCGATATTTTATCGATGGAGAGCAATTATCGACTCTGTCTCGGGAATTATCGATTGTGTCATACAGAACAAAATTTATGATATATTATATTAAAAGACAGGTTCTTCGAGCGATTAGAATTAATTGTCAGAGAAGGGTGACGAGAAAGTATAACATTAACAATTAAAAATAAATACAATAATTACTATTCAATAGTATTTAAATATATAATATTTTAATAAATGTTTTGTCGAACCATTGAAGACTGACGTCACTGCGATGTAGAAGCAGGCTGCTTATTCAAGATGGCCGCTACTCGATTTGGACTAGGTTACTGGAAATGCGTCGCGTCAGACAATCACAATAAAATTACCTTCATTAAGGTTTGAAATGTCCCCGCACTGGTGTAATATGTCTGTTAATTTATTTGGTGTATTCTGGCGAAGTGTCCTGTGTAAACTTGTGTTAGTTAGTTTATTTTGTATGTGTTCACTTTTGCGTGTTAAAGTTTTCAAGATATGGTTAGGATTGTAGATTGAATCAGTTTAAATATAATGTTTTACTGGTTTCTATCACTCGTATTATGAAGTTAAGTGTTTGTTTTCACTATTGTCGTGAATGTATTAATAGCTTTAGTTTTAAAAAGTGTCTAATTCGTCTAACTCTCGTTTCATATTTTAATGGCTAAACGCTAGTACCATTTTCGACTCGATTTAAAGAACGTTTTGTCACACACCTATCCAGCTTGATATTCAACAAAAGACTAATTAACTTGGTCATAAATCTGGCCCAGTTAATCTTTGAAAAAGTATTGTTAACATATTTCGATTACCTGTTCACATGATAAAATATTACATTATATATGGAATTTACCTATTTTATTCATCACTTTTATGAATTATGAACCTTATTATTGGATTAATCATCTCATTCCCTTTAAATTGATGTATTATAGTCCATATCTGTAGACATTTTGTGGAAATTAACAAATTTTGTTCACTCTTTGGAAATATAGGCTCAAAATTGGATTTCCGTCTTTATACAAAATTCCTCCATTTTAAATATTATTAATACTATTATAATAAATTTTAATTATTCATATTCCTCTTCCTTTCCTTAAGTACATATAAATTAAACCTTTGAACTGGTTTTTTGTGTTAATTTGTAAACTTGACATTGCTCTTTGAAATTAATTAATTTATATATTTTGAAAATTTACAATGTTTTAAGGTATATTTCCTTATTATCATTTTAACTCATAGGATCATTCCCAGTAGTGGTTAACTGAGTTATCTTATATAAATCTTGCTATTTTACATGATTTATAAGTGAATTATACTGGTTTATATTGTTTCTGTTAATTCACCAAATGGCCTAGATTTTGGAATTTTATATTTCTGTCTTTCTCAAATAAATTTAAACTTAACTCCTCCTCTGACTTTACATAATTACAATTATATGAAAATAACATGGTTTATAACTTATTGTGTGGTGTAGTAGTTAATTAACACTACTGTTATTAAAATAAATAATTATGAACATTGTTTAGCAATCTGCACAATTGAACATATTGCAGACATGGTTTGAACATATATCTTTTAACTATTCTTGAGCTAACATAGCATACCTATTAGAACATTATTAATGGTATGTAGGCTATTATTTATCAAACATAATTCTTTTTAAAACATATAATATAAATCTTATTTTCTAATAACCCTTACAAATACATTTTATTAATACATTGATTTTAGGACTGTGAATAAACAGTCTATTTAAACATTTTACACTTATTAATACTATATTAATGCCAGTCCTTTCTGGTCTAAACCATGATTATTTGTGATCCCCTACATCAGTAAACATTAACTCCCATACTCTATTTATTATCATTTTTTTTACAAATGTCTTGTAAATAAAGATTTACATTAAAATAATAAAATACTGGAAATCTTCCATTTTATTATTTTATTATGCTGTTTATTATTAGATATTAAAGTTGTGATATAGCATACTGATAAGTTATAGTATCACCAACTTTAAGTTTATTGCATTTCTAAAAAACACTTACACAAATTCACTTTCACTGTTGGTTCTGATATTTTGAGTCTTATTATCTCAGACCAGACCTTTAGTAATCATGGACTGTTAAGACTAGTTTATTTTCTTTATTACACAATAGCTTTAGTCGTTTCACTTCTTATAACGCTATACAGCACTTTAGTTTTCTCAATAATTACATTTTATAGGATTTTGGGTATGTTATACTTTCTTTTGTATAGTTTTTGTGGGTTTGGGGTTGATAGTAGTTTATATAATAATAGGTTTTACAACGGTGTTTCTTTCATACTATTTCTTCCTCTCCTCCTGTCTTCTTTCTTGTCCTTATTCGTATCTTCCTTCTGGTCTTCATTCTTGTCCTTCTTCTAGTCTTCATTCTTCTGGTCTTCTTGTCTTCCTTCTTCATTCTTGGGTAAACCAAGGTACTTGGTGTTATCTCGACTGAGGTTTAGTTTGGAGCATTTAATTTATTCACTGATACTGACTTTATTCTTCTCTACAGGTTTCAGGGTATTGTTTTCTTCCTGATCACAAACTTTATTCTTCCCTCTTCTTGTTTTTGGGGTATTTTGGTATTCACCACTCTTTAATTGAGTCTCTTTTTTCTTGATATTGTCTTATATAACTGGTTTACTGCTCTGAGCTTCCTGGGTAACTTACTGATATTATACTATGAGTTGCTTCGATACTTTCTTTGGTTTTTTAAACAGTGGTTTTTATATATAATGTAATGAGGATTTTTATTTTATTGTGGTTCATTCCTCTGATTTATTTAAATGTCATTCAATATTATTATAACATTTGTTGGTGTAATTAAACTTTATGATTTCATATGACTTAAAATGTAGTGGATTTTCTGTCACGCTACAGAATGCCCTTCTCCAGAAGTAATTTTTTCAGACTATACTTGCTTTGTCTGAAACAATTGCTAATGATAATTATTCTAGGTTTGTTACTATTTTAGACTTCCTTCCATTTAAAAATTTTCTTATTTATATTTGAGTTTATATCATTCTCACTTGATCTTCCTTGATAGTAATAGTCATCTGAGTTTCATATTTATTATTTCATTTTCATATTTCTTCTTAGTATTTTCTCCTTGGGATATTTCCTCCCTATCGTTCCCTACTTTGTGAGCTGGTTCAGTTCAGAGAGGCACTGTACGCTACTTTCCTCTGCTGTCCAATACTTCACACATATTTGAGTACAGAGGCAAATCATCTCTGCTCAAAAAACATATTAATCCTGCTGGAATTATCTTCAGACAGATTAAAAAATTATTCAGAATAGTACACATTTGTTACTATTTAAAAAAAAAATATCTTTGGGATACTTCACTTATTACTTATTGTACTTCTCAGAGATTTTAATATTCCTATCTCAGTTGTTCTTCTGACTCGTTAACTGGATGTTTCTTTCATTTGATATTATGGTAGGAAGCTCTTCTATTATTACATTTTTCAACTTTCCTTATCATATAAATCTTTTGGTTATAAATCCTGTATTATTTTCTGTGTTTTTTTTTTTTTTATTATAATCTGCATTATTTATAGTAGCATATCTTTATGACATTTTTTAGACTGTTTCTTTGTTCTTAAATTTCCACTTGTTCTATTTTCTAGAATTTTTATTACTGTCATTATCATAATTGTCATTTAATTCATAAATCATTTTATATTAATTCGTTTAATTACATAAATCTTTGACATTATTCCTGTCATTGCTATTATACTTGCGAATGATGGTTTTTTATTAATTTCATAATGAGGTCATAATTTCTCCTCATACCACTTCAAAGTTTCATTATCTCATAATTCCAAAGAAGTTTTTGTACTTTATTATATTCAATCACTCAAATCGTATTAAAGAATTTTTTTCTTTTTTATTTCCTTTAACATCATTTTATGGAAAGGTTTTTACTCTTCATATTGAACTTAGACATGATCATATTGTCCAGAATTATTTGTTTTAATTCTAAAGTCTGTTTCCTTTATTCATCCCATTATGATCCTTTGTTACCATGGTAATTATATTCTATGCTTACCATAAATATGGTATGAAATCTCTTCTGTTTATTTCACCAAAGTGTTTTATTAATAATTGGTTGGTAAATTGTACTTATTCTTGGTTTGGAAACTTGATTTATACACAATTCAAAAATTCACTCTTCTTATATTATTCCATAAAGTTTTCTCAAATCATTTGTATGTAAGGTGGGTTTACATGTGTTTTGGCTGGTTTTATTTCTCTAAACTCTCTTGGTATTATTGTCAAAATGTTTCTCTTCAAATAAATATTTAGTAAGCTGTCCTTACTTGTTTTTGACTTTAGATGGTTTTATTTCTAAATTCTCTCCTTCTTTATTATTATATTATAGCCATAAAGTTTTTCTTCAAATATTTGTTATGTAAGGTGGGCTTACATTTGTTTTAGAATTTGGTTGATTTACATTCAAAATTCTGTTTTATATATCTTCTTCCAAAATGTTTCTTCTCAAATAAATTGTATGTAATGGGCTTACATTGTTTTTAGAATTTGGGGGATTTTAAATTCAAAATTCGGTTTTATATATCTTCTTCTAAAATGTTTCTTCTCAAATAATTTGTATGTAGTTGTCTTACATTGTTTTTAGAATTTAGAGGATTTTACCTTAAAAATAATGTTTTATATATCTTCTTCCAAAATGTTCCTTTGAGCCATACTAGTCGATGCCTCATTCGGGATGCTCAGAGTGGTTACCTGCCGATCTGTCCTATGGTCTTCCGGTCGTTCATGGTGCGACCTCTGTTCAGTGTTGTCCAAACTATTGCTCCTACGCGTCGGATAGTATCTCGGTTGGTCCCGTTCTAGGCTCCTCCGCCTTTCTTCGTATCCGCGGTAACTGTTTCGTCGATTGTGGTTGAATCCTCGCTGTCTTCCATCTGTGGCTCGTATGAAGTTCACTCTAGGGCGAGGAAACCTATTATTATTAAAATTACCATTATTGGGACCCGTACGATTGGTATTATTAGGGTAAGGACTATTACCATAATTGGGGCTTCTCTGACTATTTACGTTATTAGGGTAAGGATTGCGGTTACCCTGATAACCATTAGAGGGTCGATTCGGGTTTTGATAATTTGGACACGTATTATTATTATCATTGTAATTAGTATTGTTCCCATTATTATATTGTCTTATATTCCAATAGGTCTCTGGTCCATATGCTGTATGACCTGAAAAATATCTGTGAGGGTCTTCATCTGGTTTATCAATTATTTGCTTCTCTGAATCCCCATAATCTGGTTCATCATCACATATCCATCCTGAAAGTATACATTTTTGTGTAATTGTACACTGGAATAGTTCTGGATGGCGCACTAATGGAACACACTCTGGTGATTCACCAGTGCCATCGTCACAGTCTGATAAGATGTTATATTTCCATCTTTCTGAAATACACTGTTTAGTTCCGCACTGGAACTGATCTAGTCCACATGTAGTATTCCGTTTACCTCTGGTCCTTCCCCATTGGTAAACTACTGTTTGGTGGTCCATTATTTGTAATATTACTTTTAATCTCCTGCCGTAATTTCTGGAATTCCTGATTTCTTCATGGTCGGTAATTGGAATATTATTGACATCCATTAAACCATGGTTCAGCATTTCTATTTCTTCCTTGGTTTTCCTTAATTTCCTTGGAAGCGATGTCCTCCTTTCCCTTGGTTCCACCTCCATATCTTTAGTATTTTCTGTTTTCCCGGTAGTTTTCTTTTCAGTTAATACTACGATTTGTTCCAAAGTCTTTTCTCCCATTTCTGGTTTGCTATCATTTTTTATTTCTTCGGTCTTCTTCTCTCCTAAATTTTCCCTAAACAATTTATTATCATTACTTATATCATCCAGTTTCCCCATCATCGACTCGTGGCTCTCATCCATTTTCTTGCTTAAATTTTCCGCCATCTTCTTTTTATCTTCCATAATCTCATCCATTTTCTTTTCCATGTTCTTTCCAAATTGTAATATCATTTCCATCAATTTGTCTAACTTCTCATCTGTTGTAAGTTCTGCCATTTTTGTTTATCGTTGTTGCCCTTCTCCTGACTGGATAACCGCTGCCAGGCTTATCCTATCAAGCCCTCTAAGTTGGACGCCACTTTGTAACCAGACCGCTGTATGCCGGTCGTTACAAAAGAATAAAATGTAAAAGGGAAATTTTATAAAAAATAGAATTTTCAAATAGTAAGAAATCTTGTTTATGTTTATAGAGGTGTGTATAAGAAATAAGTCTGTTTTAAAAGGTTCTTGTAAAAATTTTAATAACAGGTAGGTATTTATTGACCGTCGAGCACTTCTTGAAGATTTGAACCAAGTCTGGAGTTAAATAGATTAACTCCAGTTAATAATCGATTGGTGACTTTTCTGGCTGGTCCAATATCTCGTTCAAATAATATATATTCTTCTTATTTAAATCCTTCAACCTTAATAAACACCCTTAAATTAACCTGTGAAATAAGTAACAGATACGAAATAATGGAAATATAAAAATTTATTGACAATTTAAATAAATAATCGATATTTTATCGATGGAGAGCAATTATCGACTCTGTCTCGGGAATTATCGATTGTGTCATACAGAACAAAATTTATGATATATTATATTAAAAGACAGGTTCTTCGAGCGATTAGAATTAATAGTCAGAGAAGGGTGACGAGAAAGTATAACATTAACAATTAAAAATAAATACAATAATTACTATTCAATAGTATTTAAATATATAATATTTTAATAAATGTTTTGTCGAACCATTGAAGACTGACGTCACTGCGATGTAGAAGCAGGCTGCTTATTCAAGATGGCCGCTACTCGATTTGGACTAGGTTACTGGAAATGCGTCGCGTCAGACAATCACAATAAAATTACCTTCATTAAGGTTTGAAATGTCCCCGCACTGGTGTAATATGTCTGTTAATTTATTTGGTGTATTCTGGCGAAGTGTCCTGTGTAAACTTGTGTTAGTTAGTTTATTTTGTATGTGTTCACTTTTGCGTGTTAAAGTTTTCAAGATATGGTTAGGATTGTAGATTGAATCAGTTTAAATATAATGTTTTACTGGTTTCTATCACTCGTATTATGAAGTTAAGTGTTTGTTTTCACTATTGTCGTGAATGTATTAATAGCTTTAGTTTTAAAAAGTGTCTAATTCGTCTAACTCTCGTTTCATATTTTAATGGCTAAACGCTAGTACCATTTTCGACTCGATTTAAAGAACGTTTTGTCACACACCTATCCAGCTTGATATTCAACAAAAGACTAATTAACTTGGTCATAAATCTGGCCCAGTTAATCTTTGAAAAAGTATTGTTAACATATTTCGATTACCTGTTCACATGATAAAATATTACATTATATATGGAATTTACCTATTTTATTCATCACTTTTATGAATTATGAACCTTATTATTGGATTAATCATCTCATTCCCTTTAAATTGATGTATTATAGTCCATATCTGTAGACATTTTGTGGAAATTAACAAATTTTGTTCACTCTTTGGAAATATAGGCTCAAAATTGGATTTCCGTCTTTATACAAAATTCCTCCATTTTAAATATTATTAATACTATTATAATAAATTTTAATTATTCATATTCCTCTTCCTTTCCTTAAGTACATATAAATTAAACCTTTGAACTGGTTTTTTGTGTTAATTTGTAAACTTGACATTGCTCTTTGAAATTAATTAATTTATATATTTTGAAAATTTACAATGTTTTAAGGTATATTTCCTTATTATCATTTTAACTCATAGGATCATTCCCAGTAGTGGTTAACTGAGTTATCTTATATAAATCTTGCTATTTTACATGATTTATAAGTGAATTATACTGGTTTATATTGTTTCTGTTAATTCACCAAATGGCCTAGATTTTGGAATTTTATATTTCTGTCTTTCTCAAATAAATTTAAACTTAACTCCTCCTCTGACTTTACATAATTACAATTATATGAAAATAACATGGTTTATAACTTATTGTGTGGTGTAGTAGTTAATTAACACTACTGTTATTAAAATAAATAATTATGAACATTGTTTAGCAATCTGCACAATTGAACATATTGCAGACATGGTTTGAACATATATCTTTTAACTATTCTTGAGCTAACATAGCATACCTATTAGAACATTATTAATGGTATGTAGGCTATTATTTATCAAACATAATTCTTTTTAAAACATATAATATAAATCTTATTTTCTAATAACCCTTACAAATACATTTTATTAATACATTGATTTTAGGACTGTGAATAAACAGTCTATTTAAACATTTTACACTTATTAATACTATATTAATGCCAGTCCTTTCTGGTCTAAACCATGATTATTTGTGATCCCCTACATCAGTAAACATTAACTCCCATACTCTATTTATTATCATTTTTTTTACAAATGTCTTGTAAATAAAGATTTACATTAAAATAATAAAATACTGGAAATCTTCCATTTTATTATTTTATTATGCTGTTTATTATTAGATATTAAAGTTGTGATATAGCATACTGATAAGTTATAGTATCACCAACTTTAAGTTTATTGCATTTCTAAAAAACACTTACACAAATTCACTTTCACTGTTGGTTCTGATATTTTGAGTCTTATTATCTCAGACCAGACCTTTAGTAATCATGGACTGTTAAGACTAGTTTATTTTCTTTATTACACAATAGCTTTAGTCGTTTCACTTCTTATAACGCTATACAGCACTTTAGTTTTCTCAATAATTACATTTTATAGGATTTTGGGTATGTTATACTTTCTTTTGTATAGTTTTTGTGGGTTTGGGGTTGATAGTAGTTTATATAATAATAGGTTTTACAACGGTGTTTCTTTCATACTATTTCTTCCTCTCCTCCTGTCTTCTTTCTTGTCCTTATTCGTATCTTCCTTCTGGTCTTCATTCTTGTCCTTCTTCTAGTCTTCATTCTTCTGGTCTTCTTGTCTTCCTTCTTCATTCTTGGGTAAACCAAGGTACTTGGTGTTATCTCGACTGAGGTTTAGTTTGGAGCATTTAATTTATTCACTGATACTGACTTTATTCTTCTCTACAGGTTTCAGGGTATTGTTTTCTTCCTGATCACAAACTTTATTCTTCCCTCTTCTTGTTTTTGGGGTATTTTGGTATTCACCACTCTTTAATTGAGTCTCTTTTTTCTTGATATTGTCTTATATAACTGGTTTACTGCTCTGAGCTTCCTGGGTAACTTACTGATATTATACTATGAGTTGCTTCGATACTTTCTTTGGTTTTTTAAACAGTGGTTTTTATATATAATGTAATGAGGATTTTTATTTTATTGTGGTTCATTCCTCTGATTTATTTAAATGTCATTCAATATTATTATAACATTTGTTGGTGTAATTAAACTTTATGATTTCATATGACTTAAAATGTAGTGGATTTTCTGTCACGCTACAGAATGCCCTTCTCCAGAAGTAATTTTTTCAGACTATACTTGCTTTGTCTGAAACAATTGCTAATGATAATTATTCTAGGTTTGTTACTATTTTAGACTTCCTTCCATTTAAAAATTTTCTTATTTATATTTGAGTTTATATCATTCTCACTTGATCTTCCTTGATAGTAATAGTCATCTGAGTTTCATATTTATTATTTCATTTTCATATTTCTTCTTAGTATTTTCTCCTTGGGATATTTCCTCCCTATCGTTCCCTACTTTGTGAGCTGGTTCAGTTCAGAGAGGCACTGTACGCTACTTTCCTCTGCTGTCCAATACTTCACACATATTTGAGTACAGAGGCAAATCATCTCTGCTCAAAAAACATATTAATCCTGCTGGAATTATCTTCAGACAGATTAAAAAATTATTCAGAATAGTACACATTTGTTACTATTTAAAAAAAAAATATCTTTGGGATACTTCACTTATTACTTATTGTACTTCTCAGAGATTTTAATATTCCTATCTCAGTTGTTCTTCTGACTCGTTAACTGGATGTTTCTTTCATTTGATATTATGGTAGGAAGCTCTTCTATTATTACATTTTTCAACTTTTCTTATCATATAAATCTTTTGGTTATAAATCCTGTATTATTTTCTGTGTTTTTTTTTTTTTTATTATAATCTGCATTATTTATAGTAGCATATCTTTATGACATTTTTTAGACTGTTTCTTTGTTCTTAAATTTCCACTTGTTCTATTTTCTAGAATTTTTATTACTGTCATTATCATAATTGTCATTTAATTCATAAATCATTTTATATTAATTCGTTTAATTACATAAATCTTTGACATTATTCCTGTCATTGCTATTATACTTGCGAATGATGGTTTTTTATTAATTTCATAATGAGGTCATAATTTCTCCTCATACCACTTCAAAGTTTCATTATCTCATAATTCCAAAGAAGTTTTTGTACTTTATTATATTCAATCACTCAAATCGTATTAAAGAATTTTTTTCTTTTTTATTTCCTTTAACATCATTTTATGGAAAGGTTTTTACTCTTCATATTGAACTTAGACATGATCATATTGTCCAGAATTATTTGTTTTAATTCTAAAGTCTGTTTCCTTTATTCATCCCATTATGATCCTTTGTTACCATGGTAATTATATTCTATGCTTACCATAAATATGGTATGAAATCTCTTCTGTTTATTTCACCAAAGTGTTTTATTAATAATTGGTTGGTAAATTGTACTTATTCTTGGTTTGGAAACTTGATTTATACACAATTCAAAAATTCACTCTTCTTATATTATTCCATAAAGTTTTCTCAAATCATTTGTATGTAAGGTGGGTTTACATGTGTTTTGGCTGGTTTTATTTCTCTAAACTCTCTTGGTATTATTGTCAAAATGTTTCTCTTCAAATAAATATTTAGTAAGCTGTCCTTACTTGTTTTTGACTTTAGATGGTTTTATTTCTAAATTCTCTCCTTCTTTATTATTATATTATAGCCATAAAGTTTTTCTTCAAATATTTGTTATGTAAGGTGGGCTTACATTTGTTTTAGAATTTGGTTGATTTACATTCAAAATTCTGTTTTATATATCTTCTTCCAAAATGTTTCTTCTCAAATAAATTGTATGTAATGGGCTTACATTGTTTTTAGAATTTGGGGGATTTTAAATTCAAAATTCGGTTTTATATATCTTCTTCTAAAATGTTTCTTCTCAAATAATTTGTATGTAGTTGTCTTACATTGTTTTTAGAATTTAGAGGATTTTACCTTAAAAATAATGTTTTATATATCTTCTTCCAAAATGTTCCTTTGAGCCATACTAGTCGATGCCTCATTCGGGATGCTCAGAGTGGTTACCTGCCGATCTGTCCTATGGTCTTCCGGTCGTTCATGGTGCGACCTCTGTTCAGTGTTGTCCAAACTATTGCTCCTACGCGTCGGATAGTATCTCGGTTGGTCCCGTTCTAGGCTCCTCCGCCTTTCTTCGTATCCGCGGTAACTGTTTCGTCGATTGTGGTTGAATCCTCGCTGTCTTCCATCTGTGGCTCGTATGAAGTTCACTCTAGGGCGAGGAAACCTATTATTATTAAAATTACCATTATTGGGACCCGTACGATTGGTATTATTAGGGTAAGGACTATTACCATAATTGGGGCTTCTCTGACTATTTACGTTATTAGGGTAAGGATTGCGGTTACCCTGATAACCATTAGAGGGTCGATTCGGGTTTTGATAATTTGGACACGTATTATTATTATCATTGTAATTAGTATTGTTCCCATTATTATATTGTCTTATATTCCAATAGGTCTCTGGTCCATATGCTGTATGACCTGAAAAATATCTGTGAGGGTCTTCATCTGGTTTATCAATTATTTGCTTCTCTGAATCCCCATAATCTGGTTCATCATCACATATCCATCCTGAAAGTATACATTTTTGTGTAATTGTACACTGGAATAGTTCTGGATGGCGCACTAATGGAACACACTCTGGTGATTCACCAGTGCCATCGTCACAGTCTGATAAGATGTTATATTTCCATCTTTCTGAAATACACTGTTTAGTTCCGCACTGGAACTGATCTAGTCCACATGTAGTATTCCGTTTACCTCTGGTCCTTCCCCATTGGTAAACTACTGTTTGGTGGTCCATTATTTGTAATATTACTTTTAATCTCCTGCCGTAATTTCTGGAATTCCTGATTTCTTCATGGTCGGTAATTGGAATATTATTGACATCCATTAAACCATGGTTCAGCATTTCTATTTCTTCCTTGGTTTTCCTTAATTTCCTTGGAAGCGATGTCCTCCTTTCCCTTGGTTCCACCTCCATATCTTTAGTATTTTCTGTTTTCCCGGTAGTTTTCTTTTCAGTTAATACTACGATTTGTTCCAAAGTCTTTTCTCCCATTTCTGGTTTGCTATCATTTTTTATTTCTTCGGTCTTCTTCTCTCCTAAATTTTCCCTAAACAATTTATTATCATTACTTATATCATCCAGTTTCCCCATCATCGACTCGTGGCTCTCATCCATTTTCTTGCTTAAATTTTCCGCCATCTTCTTTTTATCTTCCATAATCTCATCCATTTTCTTTTCCATGTTCTTTCCAAATTGTAATATCATTTCCATCAATTTGTCTAACTTCTCATCTGTTGTAAGTTCTGCCATTTTTGTTTATCGTTGTTGCCCTTCTCCTGACTGGATAACCGCTGCCAGGCTTATCCTATCAAGCCCTCTAAGTTGGACGCCACTTTGTAACCAGACCGCTGTATGCCGGTCGTTACAAAAGAATAAAATGTAAAAGGGAAATTTTATAAAAAATAGAATTTTCAAATAGTAAGAAATCTTGTTTATGTTTATAGAGGTGTGTATAAGAAATAAGTCTGTTTTAAAAGGTTCTTGTAAAAATTTTAATAACAGGTAGGTATTTATTGACCGTCGAGCACTTCTTGAAGATTTGAACCAAGTCTGGAGTTAAATAGATTAACTCCCGTTAATAATCGATTGGTGACTTTTCTGGCTGGTCCAATATCTCGTTCAAATAATATATATTCTTCTTATTTAAATCCTTCAACCTTAATAAACACCCTTAAATTAACCTGTGAAATAAGTAACAGATACGAAATAATGGAAATATAAAAATTTATTGACAATTTAAATAAATAATCGATATTTTATCGATGGAGAGCAATTATCGACTCTGTCTCGGGAATTATCGATTGTGTCATACAGAACAAAATTTATGATATATTATATTAAAAGACAGGTTCTTCGAGCGATTAGAATTAATAGTCAGAGAAGGGTGACGAGAAAGTATAACATTAACAATTAAAAATAAATACAATAATTACTATTCAATAGTATTTAAATATATAATATTTTAATAAATGTTTTGTCGAACCATTGAAGACTGACGTCACTGCGATGTAGAAGCAGGCTGCTTATTCAAGATGGCCGCTACTCGATTTGGACTAGGTTACTGGAAATGCGTCGCGTCAGACAATCACAATAAAATTACCTTCATTAAGGTTTGAAATGTCCCCGCACTGGTGTAATATGTCTGTTAATTTATTTGGTGTATTCTGGCGAAGTGTCCTGTGTAAACTTGTGTTAGTTAGTTTATTTTGTATGTGTTCACTTTTGCGTGTTAAAGTTTTCAAGATATGGTTAGGATTGTAGATTGAATCAGTTTAAATATAATGTTTTACTGGTTTCTATCACTCGTATTATGAAGTTAAGTGTTTGTTTTCACTATTGTCGTGAATGTATTAATAGCTTTAGTTTTAAAAAGTGTCTAATTCGTCTAACTCTCGTTTCATATTTTAATGGCTAAACGCTAGTACCATTTTCGACTCGATTTAAAGAACGTTTTGTCACACACCTATCCAGCTTGATATTCAACAAAAGACTAATTAACTTGGTCATAAATCTGGCCCAGTTAATCTTTGAAAAAGTATTGTTAACATATTTCGATTACCTGTTCACATGATAAAATATTACATTATATATGGAATTTACCTATTTTATTCATCACTTTTATGAATTATGAACCTTATTATTGGATTAATCATCTCATTCCCTTTAAATTGATGTATTATAGTCCATATCTGTAGACATTTTGTGGAAATTAACAAATTTTGTTCACTCTTTGGAAATATAGGCTCAAAATTGGATTTCCGTCTTTATACAAAATTCCTCCATTTTAAATATTATTAATACTATTATAATAAATTTTAATTATTCATATTCCTCTTCCTTTCCTTAAGTACATATAAATTAAACCTTTGAACTGGTTTTTTGTGTTAATTTGTAAACTTGACATTGCTCTTTGAAATTAATTAATTTATATATTTTGAAAATTTACAATGTTTTAAGGTATATTTCCTTATTATCATTTTAACTCATAGGATCATTCCCAGTAGTGGTTAACTGAGTTATCTTATATAAATCTTGCTATTTTACATGATTTATAAGTGAATTATACTGGTTTATATTGTTTCTGTTAATTCACCAAATGGCCTAGATTTTGGAATTTTATATTTCTGTCTTTCTCAAATAAATTTAAACTTAACTCCTCCTCTGACTTTACATAATTACAATTATATGAAAATAACATGGTTTATAACTTATTGTGTGGTGTAGTAGTTAATTAACACTACTGTTATTAAAATAAATAATTATGAACATTGTTTAGCAATCTGCACAATTGAACATATTGCAGACATGGTTTGAACATATATCTTTTAACTATTCTTGAGCTAACATAGCATACCTATTAGAACATTATTAATGGTATGTAGGCTATTATTTATCAAACATAATTCTTTTTAAAACATATAATATAAATCTTATTTTCTAATAACCCTTACAAATACATTTTATTAATACATTGATTTTAGGACTGTGAATAAACAGTCTATTTAAACATTTTACACTTATTAATACTATATTAATGCCAGTCCTTTCTGGTCTAAACCATGATTATTTGTGATCCCCTACATCAGTAAACATTAACTCCCATACTCTATTTATTATCATTTTTTTTACAAATGTCTTGTAAATAAAGATTTACATTAAAATAATAAAATACTGGAAATCTTCCATTTTATTATTTTATTATGCTGTTTATTATTAGATATTAAAGTTGTGATATAGCATACTGATAAGTTATAGTATCACCAACTTTAAGTTTATTGCATTTCTAAAAAACACTTACACAAATTCACTTTCACTGTTGGTTCTGATATTTTGAGTCTTATTATCTCAGACCAGACCTTTAGTAATCATGGACTGTTAAGACTAGTTTATTTTCTTTATTACACAATAGCTTTAGTCGTTTCACTTCTTATAACGCTATACAGCACTTTAGTTTTCTCAATAATTACATTTTATAGGATTTTGGGTATGTTATACTTTCTTTTGTATAGTTTTTGTGGGTTTGGGGTTGATAGTAGTTTATATAATAATAGGTTTTACAACGGTGTTTCTTTCATACTATTTCTTCCTCTCCTCCTGTCTTCTTTCTTGTCCTTATTCGTATCTTCCTTCTGGTCTTCATTCTTGTCCTTCTTCTAGTCTTCATTCTTCTGGTCTTCTTGTCTTCCTTCTTCATTCTTGGGTAAACCAAGGTACTTGGTGTTATCTCGACTGAGGTTTAGTTTGGAGCATTTAATTTATTCACTGATACTGACTTTATTCTTCTCTACAGGTTTCAGGGTATTGTTTTCTTCCTGATCACAAACTTTATTCTTCCCTCTTCTTGTTTTTGGGGTATTTTGGTATTCACCACTCTTTAATTGAGTCTCTTTTTTCTTGATATTGTCTTATATAACTGGTTTACTGCTCTGAGCTTCCTGGGTAACTTACTGATATTATACTATGAGTTGCTTCGATACTTTCTTTGGTTTTTTAAACAGTGGTTTTTATATATAATGTAATGAGGATTTTTATTTTATTGTGGTTCATTCCTCTGATTTATTTAAATGTCATTCAATATTATTATAACATTTGTTGGTGTAATTAAACTTTATGATTTCATATGACTTAAAATGTAGTGGATTTTCTGTCACGCTACAGAATGCCCTTCTCCAGAAGTAATTTTTTCAGACTATACTTGCTTTGTCTGAAACAATTGCTAATGATAATTATTCTAGGTTTGTTACTATTTTAGACTTCCTTCCATTTTAAAATTTTCTTATTTATATTTGAGTTTATATCATTCTCACTTGATCTTCCTTGATAGTAATAGTCATCTGAGTTTCATATTTATTATTTCATTTTCATATTTCTTCTTAGTATTTTCTCCTTGGGATATTTCCTCCCTATCGTTCCCTACTTTGTGAGCTGGTTCAGTTCAGAGAGGCACTGTACGCTACTTTCCTCTGCTGTCCAATACTTCACACATATTTGAGTACAGAGGCAAATCATCTCTGCTCAAAAAACATATTAATCCTGCTGGAATTATCTTCAGACAGATTAAAAAATTATTCAGAATAGTACACATTTGTTACTATTTAAAAAAAAATATCTTTGGGATACTTCACTTATTACTTATTGTACTTCTCAGAGATTTTAATATTCCTATCTCAGTTGTTCTTCTGACTCGTTAACTGGATGTTTCTTTCATTTGATATTATGGTAGGAAGCTCTTCTATTATTACATTTTTCAACTTTTCTTATCATATAAATCTTTTGGTTATAAATCCTTTATTATTTTCTGTGTTTTTTTTTTTTTTATTATAATCTGCATTATTTATAGTAGCATATCTTTATGACATTTTTTAGACTGTTTCTTTGTTCTTAAATTTCCACTTGTTCTATTTTCTAGAATTTTTATTACTGTCATTATCATAATTGTCATTTAATTCATAAATCATTTTATATTAATTCGTTTAATTACATAAATCTTTGACATTATTCCTGTCATTGCTATTATACTTGCGAATGATGGTTTTTTATTAATTTCATAATGAGGTCATAATTTCTCCTCATACCACTTCAAAGTTTCATTATCTCATAATTCCAAAGAAGTTTTTGTACTTTATTATATTCAATCACTCAAATCGTATTAAAGAATTTTTTTCTTTTTTATTTCCTTTAACATCATTTTATGGAAAGGTTTTTACTCTTCATATTGAACTTAGACATGATCATATTGTCCAGAATTATTTGTTTTAATTCTAAAGTCTGTTTCCTTTATTCATCCCATTATGATCCTTTGTTACCATGGTAATTATATTCTATGCTTACCATAAATATGGTATGAAATCTCTTCTGTTTATTTCACCAAGTGTTTTATTAATAATTGGTTGGTAAATTGTACTTATTCTTGGTTTGGAAACTTGATTTATACACAATTCAAAAATTCACTCTTCTTATATTATTCCATAAAGTTTTCTCAAATCATTTGTATGTAAGGTGGGTTTACATGTGTTTTGGCTGGTTTTATTTCTCTAAACTCTCTTGGTATTATTGTCAAAATGTTTCTCTTCAAGTAAATATTTAGTAAGCTGTCCTTACTTGTTTTTGACTTTAGATGGTTTTATTTCTAATTCTCACCTTCTTTATTATTATATTATAGCCATAAAGTTTTTCTTCAAATATTTGTTATGTAAGGTGGGCTTACATTTGTTTTAGAATTTGGTTGATTTACATTCAAAATTCTGTTTTATATATCTTCTTCCAAAATGTTCCTTCTTAAATAAATTGTATGTACTTGGCTTCCATTGTTTTTAGAATTTGGGGAATTTTAAACTCTATTTTATATATCTTCTTCCAAAATGTTTCTTCTCAAATAAATTGTATGTAATGGGCTTACCTTTGTTTTAGAATTTTGGGGATTTTTTCAAATTCGGTTTTATATATCTTCTTCCAAAATGTTTCTTCTCAAATAAATTGTATGTAATTGGTTTACATTGTTTTTAGAATTTAGGGGATTTTTACATTCAAAATTCTGTTTTATATATCTTCTTCCAAAATGTTTCTTCTCAATAAATTGTATGTAATGGGCTTACATTGTTTTTAGAATTTGGGGGATTTTAAATTCAAAATTCGGTTTTATATATCTTCTTCTAAAATGTTTCTTCTCAAATAATTTGTATGTAGTTGTCTTACATTGTTTTTAGAATTAGAGGATTTTACCTTCAAATTCTGTTTTATATATCTTCTTCCAAAATGTTCCTTTGAGCCATACTAGTCGATGCTCATTCGGGATGCTCAGAGTGGTTACCTGCCGATCTGTCCTATGGTCTTCCGGTCGTTCATGGTGCGACCTCTGTTCAGTGTTGTCCAAACTATTGCTCCTACGCGTCGGATAGTATCTCGGTTGGTCCCGTTCTAGGCTCCTCCGCCTTTCTTCGTATCCGCGGTAACTGTTTCGTCGATTGTGGTTGAATCCTCGCTGTCTTCCATCTGTGGCTCGTATGAAGTTCACTCTAGGGCGAGGAAACCTATTATTATTAAAATTACCATTATTGGGACCCGTACGATTGGTATTATTAGGGTAAGGACTATTACCATAATTGGGGCTTCTCTGACTATTTACGTTATTAGGGTAAGGATTGCGGTTACCCTGATAACCATTAGAGGGTCGATTCGGGTTTTGATAATTTGGACACGTATTATTATTATCATTGTAATTAGTATTGTTCCCATTATTATATTGTCTTATATTCCAATAGGTCTCTGGTCCATATGCTGTATGACCTGAAAAATATCTGTGAGGGTCTTCATCTGGTTTATCAATTATTTGCTTCTCTGAATCCCCATAATCTGGTTCATCATCACATATCCATCCTGAAAGTATACATTTTTGTGTAATTGTACACTGGAATAGTTCTGGATGGCGCACTAATGGAACACACTCTGGTGATTCACCAGTGCCATCGTCACAGTCTGATAAGATGTTATATTTCCATCTTTCTGAAATACACTGTTTAGTTCCGCACTGGAACTGATCTAGTCCACATGTAGTATTCCGTTTACCTCTGGTCCTTCCCCATTGGTAAACTACTGTTTGGTGGTCCATTATTTGTAATATTACTTTTAATCTCCTGCCGTAATTTCTGGAATTCCTGATTTCTTCATGGTCGGTAATTGGAATATTATTGACATCCATTAAACCATGGTTCAGCATTTCTATTTCTTCCTTGGTTTTCCTTAATTTCCTTGGAAGCGATGTCCTCCTTTCCCTTGGTTCCACCTCCATATCTTTAGTATTTTCTGTTTTCCCGTTAGTTTTCTTTTCAGTTAATACTACGATTTGTTCCAAAGTCTTTTCTCCCATTTCTGGTTTGGTATCATTTTTTATTTCTTCGGTCTTCTCTCCTAAATTTTCCCTAAACAATTTATTATCATTACTTATATCATCCAGTTTCCCCATCATCGACTCGTGGCTCTCATCCATTTTCTTGCTTAAATTTTCCGCCATCTTCTTTTTATCTTCCATAATCTCATCCATTTTCTTTTCCATGTTCTTTCCAAATTGTAATATCATTTCCATCAATTTGTCTAACTTCTCATCTCTTGTAAGTTCTGCCATTTTTGTTTATCGTTGTTGCCCTTCTCCTGACTGGATAACCGCTGCCAGGCTTATCCTATCAAGCCCTCTAAGTTGGACGCCACTTTGTAACCAGACCGCTGTATGCCGGTCGTTACAAAAGAATAAAATGTAAAAGGGAAATTTTATAAAAAATAGAATTTTCAAATAGTAAGAAATCTTGTTTATGTTTATAGAGGTGTGTATAAGAAATAAGTCTGTTTTAAAAGGTTCTTGTAAAAATTTTAATAACAGGTAGGTATTTATTGACCGTCGAGCACTTCTTGAAGATTTGAACCAAGTCTGGAGTTAAATAGATTAACTCCAGTTAATAATCGATTGGTGATTTTTCTGGCTGGTCCAATATCTCGTTCAAATAATATATATTCTTCTTATTTAAATCCTTCAACCTTAATAAACACCCTTAAATTAACCTGTGAAATAAGTAACAGATACGAAATAATGGAAATATAAAGATTTATTGACAATTTAAATAAATAATCGATATTTTATCGATGGAGAGCAATTATCGACTCTGTCTCGGGAATTATCGATTGTGTCATACAGAACAAAATTTATGATATATTATATTAAAAGACAGGTTCTTCGAGCGATTAGAATTAATAGTCAGAGAAGGGTGACGAGAAAGTATAACATTAACAATTAAAAATAAATACAATAATTACTATTCAATAGTATTTAAATATATAATATTTTAATAAATGTTTTGTCGAACCATTGAAGACTGACGTCACTGCGATGTAGAAGCAGGCTGCTTATTCAAGATGGCCGCTACTCGATTTGGACTAGGTTACTGGAAATGCGTCGCGTCAGACAATCACAATAAAATTACCTTCATTAAGGTTTGAAATGTCCCCGCACTGGTGTAATATGTCTGTTAATTTATTTGGTGTATTCTGGCGAAGTGTCCTGTGTAAACTTGTGTTAGTTAGTTTATTTTGTATGTGTTCACTTTTGCGTGTTAAAGTTTTCAAGATATGGTTAGGATTGTAGATTGAATCAGTTTAAATATAATGTTTTACTGGTTTCTATCACTCGTATTATGAAGTTAAGTGTTTGTTTTCACTATTGTCGTGAATGTATTAATAGCTTTAGTTTTAAAAAGTGTCTAATTCGTCTAACTCTCGTTTCATATTTTAATGGCTAAACGCTAGTACCATTTTCGACTCGATTTAAAGAACGTTTTGTCACACACCTATCCAGCTTGATATTCAACAAAAGACTAATTAACTTGGTCATAAATCTGGCCCAGTTAATCTTTGAAAAAGTATTGTTAACATATTTCGATTACCTGTTCACATGATAAAATATTACATTATATATGGAATTTACCTATTTTATTCATCACTTTTATGAATTATGAACCTTATTATTGGATTAATCATCTCATTCCCTTTAAATTGATGTATTATAGTCCATATCTGTAGACATTTTGTGGAAATTAACAAATTTTGTTCACTCTTTGGAAATATAGGCTCAAAATTGGATTTCCGTCTTTATACAAAATTCCTCCATTTTAAATATTATTAATACTATTATAATAAATTTTAATTATTCATATTCCTCTTCCTTTCCTTAAGTACATATAAATTAAACCTTTGAACTGGTTTTTTGTGTTAATTTGTAAACTTGACATTGCTCTTTGAAATTAATTAATTTATATATTTTGAAAATTTACAATGTTTTAAGGTATATTTCCTTATTATCATTTTAACTCATAGGATCATTCCCAGTAGTGGTTAACTGAGTTATCTTATATAAATCTTGCTATTTTACATGATTTATAAGTGAATTATACTGGTTTATATTGTTTCTGTTAATTCACCAAATGGCCTAGATTTTGGAATTTTATATTTCTGTCTTTCTCAAATAAATTTAAACTTAACTCCTCCTCTGACTTTACATAATTACAATTATATGAAAATAACATGGTTTATAACTTATTGTGTGGTGTAGTAGTTAATTAACACTACTGTTATTAAAATAAATAATTATGAACATTGTTTAGCAATCTGCACAATTGAACATATTGCAGACATGGTTTGAACATATATCTTTTAACTATTCGTGAGCTAACATAGCATACCTATTAGAACATTATTAATGGTATGTAGGCTATTATTTATCAAACATAATTCTTTTTAAAACATATAATATAAATATTATTTTCTAATAACCCTTACAAATACATTTTATTAATACATTGATTTTAGGACTGTGAATAAACAGTCTATTTAAACATTTTACACTTATTAATACTATATTAATGCCAGTCCTTTCTGGTCTAAACCATGATTATTTGTGATCCCCTACATCAGTAAACATTAACTCCCATACTCTATTTATTATCATTTTTTTTACAAATGTCTTGTAAATAAAGATTTACATTAAAATAATAAAATACTGGAAATCTTCCATTTTATTATTTTATTATGCTGTTTATTATTAGATATTAAAGTTGTGATATAGCATACTGATAAGTTATAGTATCACCAACTTTAAGTTTATTGCATTTCTAAAAAACACTTACACAAATTCACTTTCACTGTTGGTTCTGATATTTTGAGTCTTATTATCTCAGACCAGACCTTTAGTAATCATGGACTGTTAAGACTAGTTTATTTTCTTTATTACACAATAGCTTTAGTCGTTTCACTTCTTATAACGCTATACAGCACTTTAGTTTTCTCAATAATTACATTTTATAGGATTTTGGGTATGTTATACTTTCTTTTGTATAGTTTTTGTGGGTTTGGGGTTGATAGTAGTTTATATAATAATAGGTTTTACAACGGTGTTTCTTTCATACTATTTCTTCCTCTCCTCCTGTCTTCTTTCTTGTCCTTATTCGTATCTTCCTTCTGGTCTTCATTCTTGTCCTTCTTCTAGTCTTCATTCTTCTGGTCTTCTTGTCTTCCTTCTTCATTCTTGGGTAAACCAAGGTACTTGGTGTTATCTCGACTGAGGTTTAGTTTGGAGCATTTAATTTATTCACTGATACTGACTTTATTCTTCTCTACAGGTTTCAGGGTATTGTTTTCTTCCTGATCACAAACTTTATTCTTCCCTCTTCTTGTTTTTGGGGTATTTTGGTATTCACCACTCTTTAATTGAGTCTCTTTTTTCTTGATATTGTCTTATATAACTGGTTTACTGCTCTGAGCTTCCTGGGTAACTTACTGATATTATACTATGAGTTGCTTCGATACTTTCTTTGGTTTTTTAAACAGTGGTTTTTATATATAATGTAATGAGGATTTTTATTTTATTGTGGTTCATTCCTCTGATTTATTTAAATGTCATTCAATATTATTATAACATTTGTTGGTGTAATTAAACTTTATGATTTCATATGACTTAAAATGTAGTGGATTTTCTGTCACGCTACAGAATGCCCTTCTCCAGAAGTAATTTTTTCAGACTATACTTGCTTTGTCTGAAACAATTGCTAATGATAATTATTCTAGGTTTGTTACTATTTTAGACTTCCTTCCATTTAAAAATTTTCTTATTTATATTTGAGTTTATATCATTCTCACTTGATCTTCCTTGATAGTAATAGTCATCTGAGTTTCATATTTATTATTTCATTTTCATATTTCTTCTTAGTATTTTCTCCTTGGGATATTTCCTCCCTATCGTTCCCTACTTTGTGAGCTGGTTCAGTTCAGAGAGGCACTGTACGCTACTTTCCTCTGCTGTCCAATACTTCACACATATTTGAGTACAGAGGCAAATCATCTCTGCTCAAAAAACATATTAATCCTGCTGGAATTATCTTCAGACAGATTAAAAAATTATTCAGAATAGTACACATTTGTTACTATTTAAAAAAAAATATCTTTGGGATACTTCACTTATTACTTATTGTACTTCTCAGAGATTTTAATATTGCTATCTCAGTTGTTCTTCTGACTCGTTAACTGGATGTTTCTTTCATTTGATATTATGGTAGGAAGCTCTTCTGTTATTACATTTTTCAACTTTTCTTATCATATAAATCTTTTGGTTATAATTCCTTTATTATTTTCTGTTTTTTTTTTTTTTTTTTTATTATAATCTGCATTATTTATAGTAGCATATCTTTATGAAATTTTTTAGACTGTTTCTTTGTTCTTAAATTTCCACTTGTTCTATTTTCTAGAATTTTTATTACTGTCATTATCATAATTGTCATTTAATTCATAAATCATTTTATATTAATTCGTTTAATTACATAAATCTTTGACATTATTCCTGTCATTGCTATTATACTTGCGAATGATGGTTTTTTATTAATTTCATAATGAGGTCATAATTTCTCCTCATACCACTTCAAAGTTTCATTATCTCATAATTCCAAAGAAGTTTTTGTACTTTATTATATTCAATCACTCAAATCGTATTAAAGAATTTTTTTCTTTTTTATTTCCTTTAACATCATTTTATGGAAAGGTTTTTACTCTTCATATTGAACTTAGACATGATCATATTGTCCAGAATTATTTGTTTTAATTCTAAAGTCTGTTTCCTTTATTCATCCCATTATGATCCTTTGTTACCATGGTAATTATATTCTATGCTTACCATAAATATGGTATGAAATCTCTTCTGTTTATTTCACCAAAGTGTTTTATTAATAATTGGTTGGTAAATTGTACTTATTCTTGGTTTGGAAACTTGATTTATACACAATTCAAAAATTCACTCTTCTTATATTATTCCATAAAGTTTTCTCAAATGATTTGTATGTAAGGTGGGTTTACATGTGTTTTGGCTGGTTTTATTTCTCTAAACTCTCTTGGTATTATTGTCAAAATGTTTCTCTTCAAATAAATATTTAGTAAGCTGTCCTTACTTGTTTTTGACTTTAGATGGTTTTATTTCTAAATTCTCTCCTTCTTTATTATTATATTATAGCCATAAAGTTTTTCTTCAAATATTTGTTATGTAAGGTGGGCTTACATTTGTTTTAGAATTTGGTTGATTTACATTCAAAATTCTGTTTTATATATCTTCTTCCAAAATGTTCCTTCTTAAATAAATTGTATGTACTTGGCTTCCATTGTTTTTAGAATTTGGGGAATTTTAAACTCTATTTTATATATCTTCTTCCAAAATGTTTCTTCTCAAATAAATTGTATGTAATGGGCTTACCTTTGTTTTAGAATTTTGGGGATTTTTTCAAAATTCGGTTTTATATATCTTCTTCCAAAATGTTTCTTCTCAAATAAATTGTATGTAATTGGTTTACATTGTTTTTAGAATTTAGGGGATTTTTACATTCAAAATTCTGTTTTATATATCTTCTTCCAAAATGTTTCTTCTCAAATAAATTGTATGTAATGGGCTTACATTGTTTTTAGAATTTGGGGGATTTTAAATTCAAAATTCGGTTTTATATATCTTCTTCTAAAATGTTTCTTCTCAAATAATTTGTATGTAGTTGTCTTACATTGTTTTTAGAATTTAGAGGATTTTACCTTAAAAATAATGTTTTATATATCTTCTTCCAAAATGTTCCTTTGAGCCATACTAGTCGATGCCTCATTCGGGATGCTCAGAGTGGTTACCTGCCGATCTGTCCTATGGTCTTCCGGTCGTTCATGGTGCGACCTATGTTCAGTGTTGTCCAAACTATTGCTCCTACGCGTCGGATAGTATCTCGGTTGGTCCCGTTCTAGGCTCCTCCGCCTTTCTTCGTATCCGCGGTAACTGTTTCGTCGATTGTGGTTGAATCCTCGCTGTCTTCCATCTGTGGCTCGTATGAAGTTCACTCTAGGGCGAGGAAACCTATTATTATTAAAATTACCATTATTGGGACCCGTACGATTGGTATTATTAGGGTAAGGACTATTACCATAATTGGGGCTTCTCTGACTATTTACGTTATTAGGGTAAGGATTGCGGTTACCCTGATAACCATTAGAGGGTCGATTCGGGTTTTGATAATTTGGACACGTATTATTATTATCATTGTAATTAGTATTGTTCCCATTATTATATTGTCTTATATTCCAATAGGTCTCTGGTCCATATGCTGTATGACCTGAAAAATATCTGTGAGGGTCTTCATCTGGTTTATCAATTATTTGCTTCTCTGAATCCCCATAATCTGGTTCATCATCACATATCCATCCTGAAAGTATACATTTTTGTGTAATTGTACACTGGAATAGTTCTGGATGGCGCACTAATGGAACACACTCTGGTGATTCACCAGTGCCATCGTCACAGTCTGATAAGATGTTATATTTCCATCTTTCTGAAATACACTGTTTAGTTCCGGACTGGAACTGATCTAGTCCACATGTAGTATTCCGTTTACCTCTGGTCCTTCCCCATTGGTAAACTACTGTTTGGTGGTCCATTATTTGTAATATTACTTTTAATCTCCTGCCGTAATTTCTGGAATTCCTGATTTCTTCATGGTCGGTAATTGGAATATTATTGACATCCATTAAACCATGGTTCAGCATTTCTATTTCTTCCTTGGTTTTCCTTAATTTCCTTGGAAGCGATGTCCTCCTTTCCCTTGGTTCCACCTCCATATCTTTAGTATTTTCTGTTTTCCCGGTAGTTTTCTTTTCAGTTAATACTACGATTTGTTCCAAAGTCTTTTCTCCCATTTCTGGTTTGCTATCATTTTTTATTTCTTCGGTCTTCTTCTCTCCTAAATTTTCCCTAAACAATTTATTATCATTACTTATATCATCCAGTTTCCCCATCATCGACTCGTGGCTCTCATCCATTTTCTTGCTTAAATTTTCCGCCATCTTCTTTTTATCTTCCATAATCTCATCCATTTTCTTTTCCATGTTCTTTCCAAATTGTAATATCATTTCCATCAATTTGTCTAACTTCTCATCTCTTGTAAGTTCTGCCATTTTTGTTTATCGTTGTTGCCCTTCTCCTGACTGGATAACCGCTGCCAGGCTTATCCTATCAAGCCCTCTAAGTTGGACGCCACTTTGTAACCAGACCGCTGTATGCCGGTCGTTACAAAAGAATAAAATGTAAAAGGGAAATTTTATAAAAAATAGAATTTTCAAATAGTAAGAAATCTTGTTTATGTTTATAGAGGTGTGTATAAGAAATAAGTCTGTTTTAAAAGGTTCTTGTAAAAATTTTAATAACAGGTAGGTATTTATTGACCGTCGAGCACTTCTTGAAGATTTGAACCAAGTCTGGAGTTAAATAGATTAACTCCAGTTAATAATCGATTGGTGACTTTTCTGGCTGGTCCAATATCTCGTTCAAATAATATATATTCTTCTTATTTAAATCCTTCAACCTTAATAAACACCCTTAAATTAACCTGTGAAATAAGTAACAGATACGAAATAATGGAAATATAAAAATTTATTGACAATTTAAATAAATAATCGATATTTTATCGATGGAGAGCAATTATCGACTCTGTCTCGGGAATTATCGATTGTGTCATACAGAACAAAATTTATGATATATTATATTAAAAGACAGGTTCTTCGAGCGATTAGAATTAATAGTCAGAGAAGGGTGACGAGAAAGTATAACATTAACAATTAAAAATAAATACAATAATTACTATTCAATAGTATTTAAATATATAATATTTTAATAAATGTTTTGTCGAACCATTGAAGACTGACGTCACTGCGATGTAGAAGCAGGCTGCTTATTCAAGATGGCCGCTACTCGATTTGGACTAGGTTACTGGAAATGCGTCGCGTCAGACAATCACAATAAAATTACCTTCATTAAGGTTTGAAATGTCCCCGCACTGGTGTAATATGTCTGTTAATTTATTTGGTGTATTCTGGCGAAGTGTCCTGTGTAAACTTGTGTTAGTTAGTTTATTTTGTATGTGTTCACTTTTGCGTGTTAAAGTTTTCAAGATATGGTTAGGATTGTAGATTGAATCAGTTTAAATATAATGTTTTACTGGTTTCTATCACTCGTATTATGAAGTTAAGTGTTTGTTTTCACTATTGTCGTGAATGTATTAATAGCTTTAGTTTTAAAAAGTGTCTAATTCGTCTAACTCTCGTTTCATATTTTAATGGCTAAACGCTAGTACCATTTTCGACTCGATTTAAAGAACGTTTTGTCACACACCTATCCAGCTTGATATTCAACAAAAGACTAATTAACTTGGTCATAAATCTGGCCCAGTTAATCTTTGAAAAAGTATTGTTAACATATTTCGATTACCTGTTCACATGATAAAATATTACATTATATATGGAATTTACCTATTTTATTCATCACTTTTATGAATTATGAACCTTATTATTGGATTAATCATCTCATTCCCTTTAAATTGATGTATTATAGTCCATATCTGTAGACATTTTGTGGAAATTAACAAATTTTGTTCACTCTTTGGAAATATAGGCTCAAAATTGGATTTCCGTCTTTATACAAAATTCCTCCATTTTAAATATTATTAATACTATTATAATAAATTTTAATTATTCATATTCCTCTTCCTTTCCTTAAGTACATATAAATTAAACCTTTGAACTGGTTTTTTGTGTTAATTTGTAAACTTGACATTGCTCTTTGAAATTAATTAATTTATATATTTTGAAAATTTACAATGTTTTAAGGTATATTTCCTTATTATCATTTTAACTCATAGGATCATTCCCAGTAGTGGTTAACTGAGTTATCTTATATAAATCTTGCTATTTTACATGATTTATAAGTGAATTATACTGGTTTATATTGTTTCTGTTAATTCACCAAATGGCCTAGATTTTGGAATTTTATATTTCTGTCTTTCTCAAATAAATTTAAACTTAACTCCTCCTCTGACTTTACATAATTACAGTTATATGAAAATAACATGGTTTATAACTTATTGTGTGGTGTAGTAGTTAATTAACACTACTGTTATTAAAATAAATAATTATGAACATTGTTTAGCAATCTGCACAATTGAACATATTGCAGACATGGTTTGAACATATATCTTTTAACTATTCGTGAGCTAACATAGCATACCTATTAGAACATTATTAATGGTATGTAGGCTATTATTTATCAAACATAATTCTTTTTAAAACATATAATATAAATCTTATTTTCTAATAACCCTTACAAATACATTTTATTAATACATTGATTTTAGGACTGTGAATAAACAGTCTATTTAAACATTTTACACTTATTAATACTATATTAATGCCAGTCCTTTCTGGTCTAAACCATGATTATTTGTGATCCCCTACATCAGTAAACATTAACTCCCATACTCTATTTATTATCATTTTTTTTACAAATGTCTTGTAAATAAAGATTTACATTAAAATAATAAAATACTGGAAATCTTCCATTTTATTATTTTATTATGCTGTTTATTATTAGATATTAAAGTTGTGATATAGCATACTGATAAGTTATAGTATCACCAACTTTAAGTTTATTGCATTTCTAAAAAACACTTACACAAATTCACTTTCACTGTTGGTTCTGATATTTTGAGTCTTATTATCTCAGACCAGACCTTTAGTAATCATGGACTGTTAAGACTAGTTTATTTTCTTTATTACACAATAGCTTTAGTCGTTTCACTTCTTATAACGCTATACAGCACTTTAGTTTTCTCAATAATTACATTTTATAGGATTTTGGGTATGTTATACTTTCTTTTGTATAGTTTTTGTGGGTTTGGGGTTGATAGTAGTTTATATAATAATAGGTTTTACAACGGTGTTTCTTTCATACTATTTCTTCCTCTCCTCCTGTCTTCTTTCTTGTCCTTATTCGTATCTTCCTTCTGGTCTTCATTCTTGTCCTTCTTCTAGTCTTCATTCTTCTGGTCTTCTTGTCTTCCTTCTTCATTCTTGGGTAAACCAAGGTACTTGGTGTTATCTCGACTGAGGTTTAGTTTGGAGCATTTAATTTATTCACTGATACTGACTTTATTCTTCTCTACAGGTTTCAGGGTATTGTTTTCTTCCTGATCACAAACTTTATTCTTCCCTCTTCTTGTTTTTGGGGTATTTTGGTATTCACCACTCTTTAATTGAGTCTCTTTTTTCTTGATATTGTCTTATATAACTGGTTTACTGCTCTGAGCTTCCTGGGTAACTTACTGATATTATACTATGAGTTGCTTCGATACTTTCTTTGGTTTTTTAAACAGTGGTTTTTATATATAATGTAATGAGGATTTTTATTTTATTGTGGTTCATTCCTCTGATTTATTTAAATGTCATTCAATATTATTATAACATTTGTTGGTGTAATTAAACTTTATGATTTCATATGACTTAAAATGTAGTGGATTTTCTGTCACGCTACAGAATGCCCTTCTCCAGAAGTAATTTTTTCAGACTATACTTGCTTTGTCTGAAACAATTGCTAATGATAATTATTCTAGGTTTGTTACTATTTTAGACTTCCTTCCATTTAAAAATTTTCTTATTTATATTTGAGTTTATATCATTCTCACTTGATCTTCCTTGATAGTAATAGTCATCTGAGTTTCATATTTATTATTTCATTTTCATATTTCTTCTTAGTATTTTCTCCTTGGGATATTTCCTCCCTATCGTTCCCTACTTTGTGAGCTGGTTCAGTTCAGAGAGGCACTGTACGCTACTTTCCTCTGCTGTCCAATACTTCACACATATTTGAGTACAGAGGCAAATCATCTCTGCTCAAAAAACATATTAATCCTGCTGGAATTATCTTCAGACAGATTAAAAAATTATTCAGAATAGTACACATTTGTTACTATTTAAAAAAAAATATCTTTGGGATACTTCACTTATTACTTATTGTACTTCTCAGAGATTTTAATATTGCTATCTCAGTTGTTCTTCTGACTCGTTAACTGGATGTTTCTTTCATTTGATATTATGGTAGGAAGCTCTTCTGTTATTACATTTTTCAACTTTTCTTATCATATAAATCTTTTGGTTATAATTCCTTTATTATTTTCTGTTTTTTTTTTTTTTTTTATTATAATCTGCATTATTTATAGTAGCATATCTTTATGAAATTTTTTAGACTGTTTCTTTGTTCTTAAATTTCCACTTGTTCTATTTTCTAGAATTTTTATTACTGTCATTATCATAATTGTCATTTAATTCATAAATCATTTTATATTAATTCGTTTAATTACATAAATCTTTGACATTATTCCTGTCATTGCTATTATACTTGCGAATGATGGTTTTTTATTAATTTCATAATGAGGTCATAATTTCTCCTCATACCACTTCAAAGTTTCATTATCTCATAATTCCAAAGAAGTTTTTGTACTTTATTATATTCAATCACTCAAATCGTATTAAAGAATTTTTTTCTTTTTTATTTCCTTTAACATCATTTTATGGAAAGGTTTTTACTCTTCATATTGAACTTAGACATGATCATATTGTCCAGAATTATTTGTTTTAATTCTAAAGTCTGTTTCCTTTATTCATCCCATTATGATCCTTTGTTACCATGGTAATTATATTCTATGCTTACCATAAATATGGTATGAAATCTCTTCTGTTTATTTCACCAAAGTGTTTTATTAATAATTGGTTGGTAAATTGTACTTATTCTTGGTTTGGAAACTTGATTTATACACAATTCAAAAATTCACTCTTCTTATATTATTCCATAAAGTTTTCTCAAATCATTTGTATGTAAGGTGGGTTTACATGTGTTTTGGCTGGTTTTATTTCTCTAAACTCTCTTGGTATTATTGTCAAAATGTTTCTCTTCAAATAAATATTTAGTAAGCTGTCCTTACTTGTTTTTGACTTTAGATGGTTTTATTTCTAAATTCTCTCCTTCTTTATTATTATATTATAGCCATAAAGTTTTTCTTCAAATATTTGTTATGTAAGGTGGGCTTACATTTGTTTTAGAATTTGGTTGATTTACATTCAAAATTCTGTTTTATATATCTTCTTCCAAAATGTTCCTTCTTAAATAAATTGTATGTACTTGGCTTCCATTGTTTTTAGAATTTGGGGAATTTTAAACTCTATTTTATATATCTTCTTCCAAAATGTTTCTTCTCAAATAAATTGTATGTAATGGGCTTACCTTTGTTTTAGAATTTTGGGGATTTTTTCAAAATTCGTTTTTATATATCTTCTTCCAAAATGTTTCTTCTCAAATAAATTGTATGTAATTGGTTTACATTGTTTTTAGAATTTAGGGGATTTTTACATTCAAAATTCTGTTTTATATATCTTCTTCCAAAATGTTTCTTCTCAAATAAATTGTATGTAATGGGCTTACATTGTTTTTAGAATTTGGGGGATTTTAAATTCAAAATTCGGTTTTATATATCTTCTTCTAAAATGTTTCTTCTCAAATAATTTGTATGTAGTTGTCTTACATTGTTTTTAGAATTTAGAGGATTTTACCTTCAAAATTCTGTTTTATATATCTTCTTCCAAAATGTTCCTTTGAGCCATACTAGTCGATGCCTCATTCGGGATGCTCAGAGTGGTTACCTGCCGATCTGTCCTATGGTCTTCCGGTCGTTCATGGTGCGACCTATGTTCAGTGTTGTCCAAACTATTGCTCCTACGCGTCGGATAGTATCTCGGTTGGTCCCGTTCTAGGCTCCTCCGCCTTTCTTCGTATCCGCGGTAACTGTTTCGTCGATTGTGGTTGAATCCTCGCTGTCTTCCATCTGTGGCTCGTATGAAGTTCACTCTAGGGCGAGGAAACCTATTATTATTAAAATTACCATTATTGGGACCCGTACGATTGGTATTATTAGGGTAAGGACTATTACCATAATTGGGGCTTCTCTGACTATTTACGTTATTAGGGTAAGGATTGCGGTTACCCTGATAACCATTAGAGGGTCGATTCGGGTTTTGATAATTTGGACACGTATTATTATTATCATTGTAATTAGTATTGTTCCCATTATTATATTGTCTTATATTCCAATAGGTCTCTGGTCCATATGCTGTATGACCTGAAAAATATCTGTGAGGGTCTTCATCTGGTTTATCAATTATTTGCTTCTCTGAATCCCCATAATCTGGTTCATCATCACATATCCATCCTGAAAGTATACATTTTTGTGTAATTGTACACTGGAATAGTTCTGGATGGCGCACTAATGGAACACACTCTGGTGATTCACCAGTGCCATCGTCACAGTCTGATAAGATGTTATATTTCCATCTTTCTGAAATACACTGTTTAGTTCCGCACTGGAACTGATCTAGTCCACATGTAGTATTCCGTTTACCTCTGGTCCTTCCCCATTGGTAAACTACTGTTTGGTTGTCCATTATTTGTAATATTACTTTTAATCTCCTGCCGTAATTTCTGGAATTCCTGATTTCTTCATGGTCGGTAATTGGAATATTATTGACATCCATTAAACCATGGTTCAGCATTTCTATTTCTTCCTTGGTTTTCCTTAATTTCCTTGGAAGCGATGTCCTCCTTTCCCTTGGTTCCACCTCCATATCTTTAGTATTTTCTGTTTTCCCGGTAGTTTTCTTTTCAGTTAATACTACGATTTGTTCCAAAGTCTTTTCTCCCATTTCTGGTTTGCTATCATTTTTTATTTCTTCGGTCTTCTTCTCTCCTAAATTTTCCCTAAACAATTTATTATCATTACTTATATCATCCAGTTTCCCCATCATCGACTCGTGGCTCTCATCCATTTTCTTGCTTAAATTTTCCGCCATCTTCTTTTTATCTTCCATAATCTCATCCATTTTCTTTTCCATGTTCTTTCCAAATTGTAATATCATTTCCATCAATTTGTCTAACTTCTCATCTCTTGTAAGTTCTGCCATTTTTGTTTATCGTTGTTGCCCTTCTCCTGACTGGATAACCGCTGCCAGGCTTATCCTATCAAGCCCTCTAAGTTGGACGCCACTTTGTAACCAGACCGCTGTATGCCGGTCGTTACAAAAGAATAAAATGTAAAAGGGAAATTTTATAAAAAATAGAATTTTCAAATAGTAAGAAATCTTGTTTATGTTTATAGAGGTGTGTATAAGAAATAAGTCTGTTTTAAAAGGTTCTTGTAAAAATTTTAATAACAGGTAGGTATTTATTGACCGTCGAGCACTTCTTGAAGATTTGAACCAAGTCTGGAGTTAAATAGATTAACTCCAGTTAATAATCGATTGGTGACTTTTCTGGCTGGTCCAATATCTCGTTCAAATAATATATATTCTTCTTATTTAAATCCTTCAACCTTAATAAACACCCTTAAATTAACCTGTGAAATAAGTAACAGATACGAAATAATGGAAATATAAAAATTTATTGACAATTTAAATAAATAATCGATATTTTATCGATGGAGAGCAATTATCGACTCTGTCTCGGGAATTATCGATTGTGTCATACAGAACAAAATTTATGATATATTATATTAAAAGACAGGTTCTTCGAGCGATTAGAATTAATAGTCAGAGAAGGGTGACGAGAAAGTATAACATTAACAATTAAAAATAAATACAATAATTACTATTCAATAGTATTTAAATATATAATATTTTAATAAATGTTTTGTCGAACCATTGAAGACTGACGTCACTGCGATGTAGAAGCAGGCTGCTTATTCAAGATGGCTGCTACTCGATTTGGACTAGGTTACTGGAAATGCGTCGCGTCAGACAATCACAATAAAATTACCTTCATTAAGGTTTGAAATGTCCCCGCACTGGTGTAATATGTCTGTTAATTTATTTGGTGTATTCTGGCGAAGTGTCCTGTGTAAACTTGTGTTAGTTAGTTTATTTTGTATGTGTTCACTTTTGCGTGTTAAAGTTTTCAAGATATGGTTAGGATTGTAGATTGAATCAGTTTAAATATAATGTTTTACTGGTTTCTATCACTCGTATTATGAAGTTAAGTGTTTGTTTTCACTATTGTCGTGAATGTATTAATAGCTTTAGTTTTAAAAAGTGTCTAATTCGTCTAACTCTCGTTTCATATTTTAATGGCTAAACGCTAGTACCATTTTCGACTCGATTTAAAGAACGTTTTGTCACACACCTATCCAGCTTGATATTCAACAAAAGACTAATTAACTTGGTCATAAATCTGGCCCAGTTAATCTTTGAAAAAGTATTGTTAACATATTTCGATTACCTGTTCACATGATAAAATATTACATTATATATGGAATTTACCTATTTTATTCATCACTTTTATGAATTATGAACCTTATTATTGGATTAATCATCTCATTCCCTTTAAATTGATGTATTATAGTCCATATCTGTAGACATTTTGTGGAAATTAACAAATTTTGTTCACTCTTTGGAAATATAGGCTCAAAATTGGATTTCCGTCTTTATACAAAATTCCTCCATTTTAAATATTATTAATACTATTATAATAAATTTTAATTATTCATATTCCTCTTCCTTTCCTTAAGTACATATAAATTAAACCTTTGAACTGGTTTTTTGTGTTAATTTGTAAACTTGACATTGCTCTTTGAAATTAATTAATTTATATATTTTGAAAATTTACAATGTTTTAAGGTATATTTCCTTATTATCATTTTAACTCATAGGATCATTCCCAGTAGTGGTTAACTGAGTTATCTTATATAAATCTTGCTATTTTACATGATTTATAAGTGAATTATACTGGTTTATATTGTTTCTGTTAATTCACCAAATGGCCTAGATTTTGGAATTTTATATTTCTGTCTTTCTCAAATAAATTTAAACTTAACTCCTCCTCTGACTTTACATAATTACAATTATATGAAAATAACATGGTTTATAACTTATTGTGTGGTGTAGTAGTTAATTAACACTACTGTTATTAAAATAAATAATTATGAACATTGTTTAGCAATCTGCACAATTGAACATATTGCAGACATGGTTTGAACATATATCTTTTAACTATTCGTGAGCTAACATAGCATACCTATTAGAACATTATTAATGGTATGTAGGCTATTATTTATCAAACATAATTCTTTTTAAAACATATAATATAAATATTATTTTCTAATAACCCTTACAAATACATTTTATTAATACATTGATTTTAGGACTGTGAATAAACAGTCTATTTAAACATTTTACACTTATTAATACTATATTAATGCCAGTCCTTTCTGGTCTAAACCATGATTATTTGTGATCCCCTACATCAGTAAACATTAACTCCCATACTCTATTTATTATCATTTTTTTTACAAATGTCTTGTAAATAAAGATTTACATTAAAATAATAAAATACTGGAAATCTTCCATTTTATTATTTTATTATGCTGTTTATTATTAGATATTAAAGTTGTGATATAGCATACTGATAAGTTATAGTATCACCAACTTTAAGTTTATTGCATTTCTAAAAAACACTTACACAAATTCACTTTCACTGTTGGTTCTGATATTTTGAGTCTTATTATCTCAGACCAGACCTTTAGTAATCATGGACTGTTAAGACTAGTTTATTTTCTTTATTACACAATAGCTTTAGTCGTTTCACTTCTTATAACGCTATACAGCACTTTAGTTTGCTCAATAATTACATTTTATAGGATTTTGGGTATGTTATACTTTCTTTTGTATAGTTTTTGTGGGTTTGGGGTTGATAGTAGTTTATATAATAATAGGTTTTACAACGGTGTTTCTTTCATACTATTTCTTCCTCTCCTCCTGTCTTCTTTCTTGTCCTTATTCGTATCTTCCTTCTGGTCTTCATTCTTGTCCTTCTTCTAGTCTTCATTCTTCTGGTCTTCTTGTCTTCCTTCTTCATTCTTGGGTAAACCAAGGTACTTGGTGTTATCTCGACTGAGGTTTAGTTTGGAGCATTTAATTTATTCACTGATACTGACTTTATTCTTCTCTACAGGTTTCAGGGTATTGTTTTCTTCCTGATCACAAACTTTATTCTTCCCTCTTCTTGTTTTTGGGGTATTTTGGTATTCACCACTCTTTAATTGAGTCTCTTTTTTCTTGATATTGTCTTATATAACTGGTTTACTGCTCTGAGCTTCCTGGGTAACTTACTGATATTATACTATGAGTTGCTTCGATACTTTCTTTGGTTTTTTAAACAGTGGTTTTTATATATAATGTAATGAGGATTTTTATTTTATTGTGGTTCATTCCTCTGATTTATTTAAATGTCATTCAATATTATTATAACATTTGTTGGTGTAATTAAACTTTATGATTTCATATGACTTAAAATGTAGTGGATTTTCTGTCACGCTACAGAATGCCCTTCTCCAGAAGTAATTTTTTCAGACTATACTTGCTTTGTCTGAAACAATTGCTAATGATAATTATTCTAGGTTTGTTACTATTTTAGACTTCCTTCCATTTAAAAATTTTCTTATTTATATTTGAGTTTATATCATTCTCACTTGATCTTCCTTGATAGTAATAGTCATCTGAGTTTCATATTTATTATTTCATTTTCATATTTCTTCTTAGTATTTTCTCCTTGGGATATTTCCTCCCTATCGTTCCCTACTTTGTGAGCTGGTTCAGTTCAGAGAGGCACTGTACGCTACTTTCCTCTGCTGTCCAATACTTCACACATATTTGAGTACAGAGGCAAATCATCTCTGCTCAAAAAACATATTAATCCTGCTGGAATTATCTTCAGACAGATTAAAAAATTATTCAGAATAGTACACATTTGTTACTATTTAAAAAAAAATATCTTTGGGATACTTCACTTATTACTTATTGTACTTCTCAGAGATTTTAATATTGCTATCTCAGTTGTTCTTCTGACTCGTTAACTGGATGTTTCTTTCATTTGATATTATGGTAGGAAGCTCTTCTGTTATTACATTTTTCAACTTTTCTTATCATATAAATCTTTTGGTTATAATTCCTTTATTATTTTCTGTTTTTTTTTTTTTTTTTTTATTATAATCTGCATTATTTATAGTAGCATATCTTTATGAAATTTTTTAGACTGTTTCTTTGTTCTTAAATTTCCACTTGTTCTATTTTCTAGAATTTTTATTACTGTCATTATCATAATTGTCATTTAATTCATAAATCATTTTATATTAATTCGTTTAATTACATAAATCTTTGACATTATTCCTGTCATTGCTATTATACTTGCGAATGATGGTTTTTTATTAATTTCATAATGAGGTCATAATTTCTCCTCATACCACTTCAAAGTTTCATTATCTCATAATTCCAAAGAAGTTTTTGTACTTTATTATATTCAATCACTCAAATCGTATTAAAGAATTTTTTTCTTTTTTATTTCCTTTAACATCATTTTATGGAAAGGTTTTTACTCTTCATATTGAACTTAGACATGATCATATTGTCCAGAATTATTTGTTTTAATTCTAAAGTCTGTTTCCTTTATTCATCCCATTATGATCCTTTGTTACCATGGTAATTATATTCTATGCTTACCATAAATATGGTATGAAATCTCTTCTGTTTATTTCACCAAAGTGTTTTATTAATAATTGGTTGGTAAATTGTACTTATTCTTGGTTTGGAAACTTGATTTATACACAATTCAAAAATTCACTCTTCTTATATTATTCCATAAAGTTTTCTCAAATGATTTGTATGTAAGGTGGGTTTACATGTGTTTTGGCTGGTTTTATTTCTCTAAACTCTCTTGGTATTATTGTCAAAATGTTTCTCTTCAAATAAATATTTAGTAAGCTGTCCTTACTTGTTTTTGACTTTAGATGGTTTTATTTCTAAATTCTCTCCTTCTTTATTATTATATTATAGCCATAAAGTTTTTCTTCAAATATTTGTTATGTAAGGTGGGCTTACATTTGTTTTAGAATTTGGTTGATTTACATTCAAAATTCTGTTTTATATATCTTCTTCCAAAATGTTCCTTCTTAAATAAATTGTATGTACTTGGCTTACATTGTTTTTAGAATTTGGGGAATTTTAAACTCTATTTTATATATCTTCTTCCAAAATGTTTCTTCTCAAATAAATTGTATGTAATGGGCTTACCTTTGTTTTAGAATTTTGGGGATTTTTTCAAAATTCGGTTTTATATATCTTCTTCCAAAATGTTTCTTCTCAAATAAATTGTATGTAATTGGTTTACATTGTTTTTAGAATTTAGGGGATTTTTACATTCAAAATTCTGTTTTATATATCTTCTTCCAAAATGTTTCTTCACAAATAAATTGTATGTAATGGGCTTACATTGTTTTTAGAATTTGGGGGATTTTAAATTCAAAATTCGGTTTTATATATCTTCTTCTAAAATGTTTCTTCTCAAATAATTTGTATGTAGTTGTCTTACATTGTTTTTAGAATTTAGAGGATTTTACCTTCAAAATTCTGTTTTATATATCTTCTTCCAAAATGTTCCTTTGAGCCATACTAGTCGATGCCTCATTCGGGATGCTCAGAGTGGTTACCTGCCGATCTGTCCTATGGTCTTCCGGTCGTTCATGGTGCGACCTCTGTTCAGTGTTGTCCAAACTATTGCTCCTACGCGTCGGATAGTATCTCGGTTGGTCCCGTTCTAGGCTCCTCCGCCTTTCTTCGTATCCGCGGTAACTGTTTCGTCGATTGTGGTTGAATCCTCGCTGTCTTCCATCTGTGGCTCGTATGAAGTTCACTCTAGGGCGAGGAAACCTATTATTATTAAAATTACCATTATTGGGACCCGTACGATTGGTATTATTAGGGTAAGGACTATTACCATAATTGGGGCTTCTCTGACTATTTACGTTATTAGGGTAAGGATTGCGGTTACCCTGATAACCATTAGAGGGTCGATTCGGGTTTTGATAATTTGGACACGTATTATTATTATCATTGTAATTAGTATTGTTCCCATTATTATATTGTCTTATATTCCAATAGGTCTCTGGTCCATATGCTGTATGACCTGAAAAATATCTGTGAGGGTCTTCATCTGGTTTATCAATTATTTGCTTCTCTGAATCCCCATAATCTGGTTCATCATCACATATCCATCCTGAAAGTATACATTTTTGTGTAATTGTACACTGGAATAGTTCTGGATGGCGCACTAATGGAACACACTCTGGTGATTCACCAGTGCCATCGTCACAGTCTGATAAGATGTTATATTTCCATCTTTCTGAAATACACTGTTTAGTTCCGCACTGGAACTGATCTAGTCCACATGTAGTATTCCGTTTACCTCTGGTCCTTCCCCATTGGTAAACTACTGTTTGGTGGTCCATTATTTGTAATATTACTTTTAATCTCCTGCCGTAATTTCTGGAATTCCTGATTTCTTCATGGTCGGTAATTGGAATATTATTGACATCCATTAAACCATGGTTCAGCATTTCTATTTCTTCCTTGGTTTTCCTTAATTTCCTTGGAAGCGATGTCCTCCTTTCCCTTGGTTCCACCTCCATATCTTTAGTATTTTCTGTTTTCCCGTTAGTTTTCTTTTCAGTTAATACTACGATTTGTTCCAAAGTCTTTTCTCCCATTTCTGGTTTGCTATCATTTTTTATTTCTTCGGTCTTCTCTCCTAAATTTTCCCTAAACAATTTATTATCATTACTTATATCATCCAGTTTCCCCATCATCGACTCGTGGCTCTCATCCATTTTCTTGCTTAAATTTTCCGCCATCTTCTTTTTATCTTCCATAATCTCATCCATTTTCTTTTCCATGTTCTTTCCAAATTGTAATATCATTTCCATCAATTTGTCTAACTTCTCATCTCTTGTAAGTTCTGCCATTTTTGTTTATCGTTGTTGCCCTTCTCCTGACTGGATAACCGCTGCCAGGCTTATCCTATCAAGCCCTCTAAGTTGGACGCCACTTTGTAACCAGACCGCTGTATGCCGGTCGTTACAAAAGAATAAAATGTAAAAGGGAAATTTTATAAAAAATAGAATTTTCAAATAGTAAGAAATCTTGTTTATGTTTATAGAGGTGTGTATAAGAAATAAGTCTGTTTTAAAAGGTTCTTGTAAAAATTTTAATAACAGGTAGGTATTTATTGACCGTCGAGCACTTCTTGAAGATTTGAACCAAGTCTGGAGTTAAATAGATTAACTCCAGTTAATAATCGATTGGTGATTTTTCTGGCTGGTCCAATATCTCGTTCAAATAATATATATTCTTCTTATTTAAATCCTTCAACCTTAATAAACACCCTTAAATTAACCTGTGAAATAAGTAACAGATACGAATTAATGGAAATATAAAGATTTATTGACAATTTAAATAAATAATCGATATTTTATCGATGGAGAGCAATTATCGACTCTGTCTCGGGAATTATCGATTGTGTCATACAGAACAAAATTTATTATATATTATATTAAAAGACAGGTTCTTCGAGCGATTAGAATTAATAGTCAGAGAAGGGCGACGAGAAAGTATAACATTAACAATTAAAAATAAATACAATAATTACTATTCAATAGTATTTAAATATATAATATTTTAATAAATGTTTTGTCGAACCATTGAAGACTGACGTCACTGCGATGTAGAAGCAGGCTGCTTATTCAAGATGGCCGCTACTCGATTTGGACTAGGTTACTGCAAATGCGTCGCGTCAGACAATCACAATAAAATTACCTTCATTAAGGTTTGAAATGTCCCCGCACTGGTGTAATATGTCTGTTAATTTATTTGGTGTATTCTGGCGAAGTGTCCTGTGTAAACTTGTGTTAGTTAGTTTATTTTGTATGTGTTCACTTTTGCGTGTTAAAGTTTTCAAGATATGGTTAGGATTGTAGATTGAATCAGTTTAAATATAATGTTTTACTGGTTTCTATCACTCGTATTATGAAGTTAAGTGTTTGTTTTCACTATTGTCGTGAATGTATTAATAGCTTTAGTTTTAAAAAGTGTCTAATTCGTCTAACTCTCGTTTCATATTTTAATGGCTAAACGCTAGTACCATTTTCGACTCGATTTAAAGAACGTTTTGTCACACACCTATCCAGCTTGATATTCAACAAAAGACTAATTAACTTGGTCATAAATCTGGCCCAGTTAATCTTTGAAAAAGTATTGTTAACATATTTCGATTACCTGTTCACATGATAAAATATTACATTATATATGGAATTTACCTATTTTATTCATCACTTTTATGAATTATGAACCTTATTATTGGATTAATCATCTCATTCCCTTTAAATTGATGTATTATAGTCCATATCTGTAGACATTTTGTGGAAATTAACAAATTTTGTTCACTCTTTGGAAATATAGGCTCAAAATTGGATTTCCGTCTTTATACAAAATTCCTCCATTTTAAATATTATTAATACTATTATAATAAATTTTAATTATTCATATTCCTCTTCCTTTCCTTAAGTACATATAAATTAAACCTTTGAACTGGTTTTTTGTGTTAATTTGTAAACTTGACATTGCTCTTTGAAATTAATTAATTTATATATTTTGAAAATTTACAATGTTTTAAGGTATATTTCCTTATTATCATTTTAACTCATAGGATCATTCCCAGTAGTGGTTAACTGAGTTATCTTATATAAATCTTGCTATTTTACATGATTTATAAGTGAATTATACTGGTTTATATTGTTTCTGTTAATTCACCAAATGGCCTAGATTTTGGAATTTTATATTTCTGTCTTTCTCAAATAAATTTAAACTTAACTCCTCCTCTGACTTTACATAATTACAATTATATGAAAATAACATGGTTTATAACTTATTGTGTGGTGTAGTAGTTAATTAACACTACTGTTATTAAAATAAATAATTATGAACATTGTTTAGCAATCTGCACAATTGAACATATTGCAGACATGGTTTGAACATATATCTTTTAACTATTCGTGAGCTAACATAGCATACCTATTAGAACATTATTAATGGTATGTAGGCTATTATTTATCAAACATAATTCTTTTTAAAACATATAATATAAATATTATTTTCTAATAACCCTTACAAATACATTTTATTAATACATTGATTTTAGGACTGTGAATAAACAGTCTATTTAAACATTTTACACTTATTAATACTATATTAATGCCAGTCCTTTCTGGTCTAAACCATGATTATTTGTGATCCCCTACATCAGTAAACATTAACTCCCATACTCTATTTATTATCATTTTTTTTACAAATGTCTTGTAAATAAAGATTTACATTAAAATAATAAAATACTGGAAATCTTCCATTTTATTATTTTATTATGCTGTTTATTATTAGATATTAAAGTTGTGATATAGCATACTGATAAGTTATAGTATCACCAACTTTAAGTTTATTGCATTTCTAAAAAACACTTACACAAATTCACTTTCACTGTTGGTTCTGATATTTTGAGTCTTATTATCTCAGACCAGACCTTTAGTAATCATGGACTGTTAAGACTAGTTTATTTTCTTTATTACACAATAGCTTTAGTCGGTTCACTTCTTATAACGCTATACAGCACTTTAGTTTTCTCAATAATTACATTTTATAGGATTTTGGGTATGTTATACTTTCTTTTGTATAGTTTTTGTGGGTTTGGGGTTGATAGTAGTTTATATAATAATAGGTTTTACAACGGTGTTTCTTTCATACTATTTCTTCCTCTCCTCCTGTCTTCTTTCTTGTCCTTATTCGTATCTTCCTTCTGGTCTTCATTCTTGTCCTTCTTCTAGTCTTCATTCTTCTGGTCTTCTTGTCTTCCTTCTTCATTCTTGGGTAAACCAAGGTACTTGGTGTTATCTCGACTGAGGTTTAGTTTGGAGCATTTAATTTATTCACTGATACTGACTTTATTCTTCTCTACAGGTTTCAGGGTATTGTTTTCTTCCTGATCACAAACTTTATTCTTCCCTCTTCTTGTTTTTGGGGTATTTTGGTATTCACCACTCTTTAATTGAGTCTCTTTTTTCTTGATATTGTCTTATATAACTGGTTTACTGCTCTGAGCTTCCTGGGTAACTTACTGATATTATACTATGAGTTGCTTCGATACTTTCTTTGGTTTTTTAAACAGTGGTTTTTATATATAATGTAATGAGGATTTTTATTTTATTGTGGTTCATTCCTCTGATTTATTTAAATGTCATTCAATATTATTATAACATTTGTTGGTGTAATTAAACTTTATGATTTCATATGACTTAAAATGTAGTGGATTTTCTGTCACGCTACAGAATGCCCTTCTCCAGAAGTAATTTTTTCAGACTATACTTGCTTTGTCTGAAACAATTGCTAATGATAATTATTCTAGGTTTGTTACTATTTTAGACTTCCTTCCATTTTAAAATTTTCTTATTTATATTTGAGTTTATATCATTCTCACTTGATCTTCCTTGATAGTAATAGTCATCTGAGTTTCATATTTATTATTTCATTTTCATATTTCTTCTTAGTATTTTCTCCTTGGGATATTTCCTCCCTATCGTTCCCTACTTTGTGAGCTGGTTCAGTTCAGAGAGGCACTGTACGCTACTTTCCTCTGCTGTCCAATACTTCACACATACTTGAGTACAGAGGCAAATCATCTCTGCTCAAAAAACATATTAATCCTGCTGGAATTATCTTCAGACAGATTAAAAAATTATTCAGAATAGTACACATTTGTTACTATTTAAAAAAAAATATCTTTGGGATACTTCACTTATTACTTATTGTACTTCTCAGAGATTTTAATATTCCTATCTCAGTTGTTCTTCTGACTCGTTAACTGGATGTTTCTTTCATTTGATATTATGGTAGGAAGCTCTTCTGTTATTACATTTTTCAACTTTTCTTATCATATAAATCTTTTGGTTATAATTCCTTTATTATTTTCTGTTTTTTTTTTTTTTATTATAATCTGCATTATTTATAGTAGCATATCTTTATGAAATTTTTTAGACTGTTTCTTTGTTCTTAAATTTCCACTTGTTCTATTTTCTAGAATTTTTATTACTGTCATTATCATAATTGTCATTTAATTCATAAATCATTTTATATTAATTCGTTTAATTACATAAATCTTTGACATTATTCCTGTCATTGCTATTATACTTGCGAATGATGGTTTTTTATTAATTTCATAATGAGGTCATAATTTCTCCTCATACCACTTCAAAGTTTCATTATCTCATAATTCCAAAGAAGTTTTTGTACTTTATTATATTCAATCACTCAAATCGTATTAAAGAATTTTTTTCTTTTTTATTTCCTTTAACATCATTTTATGGAAAGGTTTTTACTCTTCATATTGAACTTAGACATGATCATATTGTCCAGAATTATTTGTTTTAATTCTAAAGTCTGTTTCCTTTATTCATCCCATTATGATCCTTTGTTACCATGGTAATTATATTCTATGCTTACCATAAATATGGTATGAAATCTCTTCTGTTTATTTCACCAAAGTGTTTTATTAATAATTGGTTGGTAAATTGTACTTATTCTTGGTTTGGAAACTTGATTTATACACAATTCAAAAATTCACTCTTCTTATATTATTCCATAAAGTTTTCTCAAATGATTTGTATGTAAGGTGGGTTTACATGTGTTTTGGCTGGTTTTATTTCTCTAAACTCTCTTGGTATTATTGTCAAAATGTTTCTCTTCAAATAAATATTTAGTAAGCTGTCCTTACTTGTTTTTGACTTTAGATGGTTTTATTTCTAAATTCTCTCCTTCTTTATTATTATATTATAGCCATAAAGTTTTTCTTCAAATATTTGTTATGTAAGGTGGGCTTACATTTGTTTTAGAATTTGGTTGATTTACATTCAAAATTCTGTTTTATATATCTTCTTCCAAAATGTTCCTTCTTAAATAAATTGTATGTACTTGGCTTACATTGTTTTTAGAATTTGGGGAATTTTAAACTCTATTTTATATATCTTCTTCCAAAATGTTTCTTCTCAAATAAATTGTATGTAATGGGCTTACCTTTGTTTTAGAATTTTGGGGATTTTTTCAAAATTCGGTTTTATATATCTTCTTCCAAAATGTTTCTTCTCAAATAAATTGTATGTAATTGGTTTACATTGTTTTTAGAATTTAGGGGATTTTTACATTCAAAATTCTGTTTTATATATCTTCTTCCAAAATGTTTCTTCTCAAATAAATTGTATGTAATGGGCTTACATTGTTTTTAGAATTTGGGGGATTTTAAATTCAAAATTCGGTTTTATATATCTTCTTCTAAAATGTTTCTTCTCAAATAATTTGTATGTAGTTGTCTTACATTGTTTTTAGAATTTAGAGGATTTTACCTTCAAAATTCTGTTTTATATATCTTCTTCCAAAATGTTCCTTTGAGCCATACTAGTCGATGCCTCATTCGGGATGCTCAGAGTGGTTACCTGCCGATCTGTCCTATGGTCTTCCGGTCGTTCATGGTGCGACCTCTGTTCAGTGTTGTCCAAACTATTGCTCCTACGCGTCGGATAGTATCTCGGTTGGTCCCATTCTAGGCTCCTCCGCCTTTCTTCGTATCCGCGGTAACTGTTTCGTCGATTGTGGTTGAATCCTCGCTGTCTTCCATCTGTGGCTTGTATGAAGTTCACTCTAGGGCGAGGAAACCTATTATTATTAAAATTACCATTATTGGGACCCGTACGATTGGTATTATTAGGGTAAGGACTATTACCATAATTGGGGCTTCTCTGACTATTTACGTTATTAGGGTAAGGATTGCGGTTACCCTGATAACCATTAGGGGGTCGATTCGGGTTTTGATAATTTGGACACGTATTATTATTATCATTGTAATTAGTATTGTTCCCATTATTATATTGTCTTATATTCCAATAGGTCTCTGGTCCATATGCTGTATGACCTGAAAAATATCTGTGAGGGTCTTCATCTGGTTTATCAATTATTTGCTTCTCTGAATCCCCATAATCTGGTTCATCATCACATATCCATCCTGAAAGTATACATTTTTGTGTAATTGTACACTGGAATAGTTCTGGATGGCGCACTAATGGAACACACTCTGGTGATTCACCAGTGCCATCGTCACAGTCTGATAAGATGTTATATTTCCATCTTTCTGAAATACACTGTTTAGTTCCGCACTGGAACTGATCTAGTCCACATGTAGTATTCCGTTTACCTCTGGTCCTTCCCCATTGGTAAACTACTGTTTGGTGGTCCATTATTTGTAATATTACTTTTAATCTCGTGCCGTAATTTCTGGAATTCCTGATTTCTTCATGGTCGGTAATTGGAATATTATTGACATCCATTAAACCATGGTTCAGCATTTCTATTTCTTCCTTGGTTTTCCTTAATTTCCTTGGAAGCGATGTCCTCCTTTCCCTTGGTTCCACCTCCATATCTTTAGTATTTTCTGTTTTCCCGTTAGTTTTCTTTTCAGTTAATACTACGATTTGTTCCAAAGTCTTTTCGTTTGGTTTTTCTCCCATTTCTGGTTTGCTATCATTTTTTATTTCTTCGGTCTTCTTCTCTCCTAAATTTTCCCTAAACAATTTATTATCATTACTTATATCATCCAGTTTCCCCATCATCGACTCGTGGCTCTCATCCATTTTCTTGCTTAAATTTTCCGCCATCTTCTTTTTATCTTCCATAATCTCATCCATTTTCTTTTCCATGTTCTTTCCAAATTGTAATATCATTTCCATCAATTTGTCTAACTTCTCATCTCTTGTAAGTTCTGCCATTTTTGTTTATCGTTGTTGCCCTTCTCCTGACTGGATAACCGCTGCCAGGCTTATCCTATTAAGCCCTCTAAGTTGGACGCCACTTTGTAACCAGACCGCTGTATGCCGGTCGTTACAAAAGAATAAAATGTAAAAGGGAAATTTTATAAAAAATAGAATTTTCAAATAGTAAGAAATCTTGTTTATGTTTATAGAGGTGTGTATAAGAAATAAGTCTGTTTTAAAAGGTTCTTGTAAAAATTTTAATAACAGGTAGGTATTTATTGACCGTCGAGCACTTCTTGAAGATTTGAACCAAGTCTGGAGTTAAATAGATTAACTCCAGTTAATAATCGATTGGTGATTTTTCTGGCTGGTCCAATATCTCGTTCAAATAATATATATTCTTCTTATTTAAATCCTTCAACCTTAATAAACACCCTTAAATTAACCTGTGAAATAAGTAACAGATACGAATTAATGGAAATATAAAGATTTATTGACAATTTAAATAAATAATCGATATTTTATCGATGGAGAGCAATTATCGACTCTGTCTCGGGAATTATCGATTGTGTCATACAGAACAAAATTTATTATATATTATATTAAAAGACAGGTTCTTCGAGCGATTAGAATTAATAGTCAGAGAAGGGCGACGAGAAAGTATAACATTAACAATTAAAAATAAATACAATAATTACTATTCAATAGTATTTAAATATATAATATTTTAATAAATGTTTTGTCGAACCATTGAAGACTGACGTCACTGCGATGTAGAAGCAGGCTGCTTATTCAAGATGGCCGCTACTCGATTTGGACTAGGTTACTGCAAATGCGTCGCGTCAGACAATCACAATAAAATTACCTTCATTAAGGTTTGAAATGTCCCCGCACTGGTGTAATATGTCTGTTAATTTATTTGGTGTATTCTGGCGAAGTGTCCTGTGTAAACTTGTGTTAGTTAGTTTATTTTGTATGTGTTCACTTTTGCGTGTTAAAGTTTTCAAGATATGGTTAGGATTGTAGATTGAATCAGTTTAAATATAATGTTTTACTGGTTTCTATCACTCGTATTATGAAGTTAAGTGTTTGTTTTCACTATTGTCGTGAATGTATTAATAGCTTTAGTTTTAAAAAGTGTCTAATTCGTCTAACTCTCGTTTCATATTTTAATGGCTAAACGCTAGTACCATTTTCGACTCGATTTAAAGAACGTTTTGTCACACACCTATCCAGCTTGATATTCAACAAAAGACTAATTAACTTGGTCATAAATCTGGCCCAGTTAATCTTTGAAAAAGTATTGTTAACATATTTCGATTACCTGTTCACATGATAAAATATTACATTATATATGGAATTTACCTATTTTATTCATCACTTTTATGAATTATGAACCTTATTATTGGATTAATCATCTCATTCCCTTTAAATTGATGTATTATAGTCCATATCTGTAGACATTTTGTGGAAATTAACAAATTTTGTTCACTCTTTGGAAATATAGGCTCAAAATTGGATTTCCGTCTTTATACAAAATTCCTCCATTTTAAATATTATTAATACTATTATAATAAATTTTAATTATTCATATTCCTCTTCCTTTCCTTAAGTACATATAAATTAAACCTTTGAACTGGTTTTTTGTGTTAATTTGTAAACTTGACATTGCTCTTTGAAATTAATTAATTTATATATTTTGAAAATTTACAATGTTTTAAGGTATATTTCCTTATTATCATTTTAACTCATAGGATCATTCCCAGTAGTGGTTAACTGAGTTATCTTATATAAATCTTGCTATTTTACATGATTTATAAGTGAATTATACTGGTTTATATTGTTTCTGTTAATTCACCAAATGGCCTAGATTTTGGAATTTTATATTTCTGTCTTTCTCAAATAAATTTAAACTTAACTCCTCCTCTGACTTTACATAATTACAATTATATGAAAATAACATGGTTTATAACTTATTGTGTGGTGTAGTAGTTAATTAACACTACTGTTATTAAAATAAATAATTATGAACATTGTTTAGCAATCTGCACAATTGAACATATTGCAGACATGGTTTGAACATATATCTTTTAACTATTCGTGAGCTAACATAGCATACCTATTAGAACATTATTAATGGTATGTAGGCTATTATTTATCAAACATAATTCTTTTTAAAACATATAATATAAATATTATTTTCTAATAACCCTTACAAATACATTTTATTAATACATTGATTTTAGGACTGTGAATAAACAGTCTATTTAAACATTTTACACTTATTAATACTATATTAATGCCAGTCCTTTCTGGTCTAAACCATGATTATTTGTGATCCCCTACATCAGTAAACATTAACTCCCATACTCTATTTATTATCATTTTTTTTACAAATGTCTTGTAAATAAAGATTTACATTAAAATAATAAAATACTGGAAATCTTCCATTTTATTATTTTATTATGCTGTTTATTATTAGATATTAAAGTTGTGATATAGCATACTGATAAGTTATAGTATCACCAACTTTAAGTTTATTGCATTTCTAAAAAACACTTACACAAATTCACTTTCACTGTTGGTTCTGATATTTTGAGTCTTATTATCTCAGACCAGACCTTTAGTAATCATGGACTGTTAAGACTAGTTTATTTTCTTTATTACACAATAGCTTTAGTCGGTTCACTTCTTATAACGCTATACAGCACTTTAGTTTTCTCAATAATTACATTTTATAGGATTTTGGGTATGTTATACTTTCTTTTGTATAGTTTTTGTGGGTTTGGGGTTGATAGTAGTTTATATAATAATAGGTTTTACAACGGTGTTTCTTTCATACTATTTCTTCCTCTCCTCCTGTCTTCTTTCTTGTCCTTATTCGTATCTTCCTTCTGGTCTTCATTCTTGTCCTTCTTCTAGTCTTCATTCTTCTGGTCTTCTTGTCTTCCTTCTTCATTCTTGGGTAAACCAAGGTACTTGGTGTTATCTCGACTGAGGTTTAGTTTGGAGCATTTAATTTATTCACTGATACTGACTTTATTCTTCTCTACAGGTTTCAGGGTATTGTTTTCTTCCTGATCACAAACTTTATTCTTCCCTCTTCTTGTTTTTGGGGTATTTTGGTATTCACCACTCTTTAATTGAGTCTCTTTTTTCTTGATATTGTCTTATATAACTGGTTTACTGCTCTGAGCTTCCTGGGTAACTTACTGATATTATACTATGAGTTGCTTCGATACTTTCTTTGGTTTTTTAAACAGTGGTTTTTATATATAATGTAATGAGGATTTTTATTTTATTGTGGTTCATTCCTCTGATTTATTTAAATGTCATTCAATATTATTATAACATTTGTTGGTGTAATTAAACTTTATGATTTCATATGACTTAAAATGTAGTGGATTTTCTGTCACGCTACAGAATGCCCTTCTCCAGAAGTAATTTTTTCAGACTATACTTGCTTTGTCTGAAACAATTGCTAATGATAATTATTCTAGGTTTGTTACTATTTTAGACTTCCTTCCATTTTAAAATTTTCTTATTTATATTTGAGTTTATATCATTCTCACTTGATCTTCCTTGATAGTAATAGTCATCTGAGTTTCATATTTATTATTTCATTTTCATATTTCTTCTTAGTATTTTCTCCTTGGGATATTTCCTCCCTATCGTTCCCTACTTTGTGAGCTGGTTCAGTTCAGAGAGGCACTGTACGCTACTTTCCTCTGCTGTCCAATACTTCACACATACTTGAGTACAGAGGCAAATCATCTCTGCTCAAAAAACATATTAATCCTGCTGGAATTATCTTCAGACAGATTAAAAAATTATTCAGAATAGTACACATTTGTTACTATTTAAAAAAAAATATCTTTGGGATACTTCACTTATTACTTATTGTACTTCTCAGAGATTTTAATATTCCTATCTCAGTTGTTCTTCTGACTCGTTAACTGGATGTTTCTTTCATTTGATATTATGGTAGGAAGCTCTTCTGTTATTACATTTTTCAACTTTTCTTATCATATAAATCTTTTGGTTATAATTCCTTTATTATTTTCTGTTTTTTTTTTTTTTATTATAATCTGCATTATTTATAGTAGCATATCTTTATGAAATTTTTTAGACTGTTTCTTTGTTCTTAAATTTCCACTTGTTCTATTTTCTAGAATTTTTATTACTGTCATTATCATAATTGTCATTTAATTCATAAATCATTTTATATTAATTCGTTTAATTACATAAATCTTTGACATTATTCCTGTCATTGCTATTATACTTGCGAATGATGGTTTTTTATTAATTTCATAATGAGGTCATAATTTCTCCTCATACCACTTCAAAGTTTCATTATCTCATAATTCCAAAGAAGTTTTTGTACTTTATTATATTCAATCACTCAAATCGTATTAAAGAATTTTTTTCTTTTTTATTTCCTTTAACATCATTTTATGGAAAGGTTTTTACTCTTCATATTGAACTTAGACATGATCATATTGTCCAGAATTATTTGTTTTAATTCTAAAGTCTGTTTCCTTTATTCATCCCATTATGATCCTTTGTTACCATGGTAATTATATTCTATGCTTACCATAAATATGGTATGAAATCTCTTCTGTTTATTTCACCAAAGTGTTTTATTAATAATTGGTTGGTAAATTGTACTTATTCTTGGTTTGGAAACTTGATTTATACACAATTCAAAAATTCACTCTTCTTATATTATTCCATAAAGTTTTCTCAAATGATTTGTATGTAAGGTGGGTTTACATGTGTTTTGGCTGGTTTTATTTCTCTAAACTCTCTTGGTATTATTGTCAAAATGTTTCTCTTCAAATAAATATTTAGTAAGCTGTCCTTACTTGTTTTTGACTTTAGATGGTTTTATTTCTAAATTCTCTCCTTCTTTATTATTATATTATAGCCATAAAGTTTTTCTTCAAATATTTGTTATGTAAGGTGGGCTTACATTTGTTTTAGAATTTGGTTGATTTACATTCAAAATTCTGTTTTATATATCTTCTTCCAAAATGTTCCTTCTTAAATAAATTGTATGTACTTGGCTTACATTGTTTTTAGAATTTGGGGAATTTTAAACTCTATTTTATATATCTTCTTCCAAAATGTTTCTTCTCAAATAAATTGTATGTAATGGGCTTACCTTTGTTTTAGAATTTTGGGGATTTTTTCAAAATTCGGTTTTATATATCTTCTTCCAAAATGTTTCTTCTCAAATAAATTGTATGTAATTGGTTTACATTGTTTTTAGAATTTAGGGGATTTTTACATTCAAAATTCTGTTTTATATATCTTCTTCCAAAATGTTTCTTCTCAAATAAATTGTATGTAATGGGCTTACATTGTTTTTAGAATTTGGGGGATTTTAAATTCAAAATTCGGTTTTATATATCTTCTTCTAAAATGTTTCTTCTCAAATAATTTGTATGTAGTTGTCTTACATTGTTTTTAGAATTTAGAGGATTTTACCTTCAAAATTCTGTTTTATATATCTTCTTCCAAAATGTTCCTTTGAGCCATACTAGTCGATGCCTCATTCGGGATGCTCAGAGTGGTTACCTGCCGATCTGTCCTATGGTCTTCCGGTCGTTCATGGTGCGACCTCTGTTCAGTGTTGTCCAAACTATTGCTCCTACGCGTCGGATAGTATCTCGGTTGGTCCCATTCTAGGCTCCTCCGCCTTTCTTCGTATCCGCGGTAACTGTTTCGTCGATTGTGGTTGAATCCTCGCTGTCTTCCATCTGTGGCTCGTATGAAGTTCACTCTAGGGCGAGGAAACCTATTATTATTAAAATTACCATTATTGGGACCCGTACGATTGGTATTATTAGGGTAAGGACTATTACCATAATTGGGGCTTCTCTGACTATTTACGTTATTAGGGTAAGGATTGCGGTTACCCTGATAACCATTAGGGGGTCGATTCGGGTTTTGATAATTTGGACACGTATTATTATTATCATTGTAATTAGTATTGTTCCCATTATTATATTGTCTTATATTCCAATAGGTCTCTGGTCCATATGCTGTATGACCTGAAAAATATCTGTGAGGGTCTTCATCTGGTTTATCAATTATTTGCTTCTCTGAATCCCCATAATCTGGTTCATCATCACATATCCATCCTGAAAGTATACATTTTTGTGTAATTGTACACTGGAATAGTTCTGGATGGCGCACTAATGGAACACACTCTGGTGATTCACCAGTGCCATCGTCACAGTCTGATAAGATGTTATATTTCCATCTTTCTGAAATACACTGTTTAGTTCCGCACTGGAACTGATCTAGTCCACATGTAGTATTCCGTTTACCTCTGGTCCTTCCCCATTGGTAAACTACTGTTTGGTGGTCCATTATTTGTAATATTACTTTTAATCTCGTGCCGTAATTTCTGGAATTCCTGATTTCTTCATGGTCGGTAATTGGAATATTATTGACATCCATTAAACCATGGTTCAGCATTTCTATTTCTTCCTTGGTTTTCCTTAATTTCCTTGGAAGCGATGTCCTCCTTTCCCTTGGTTCCACCTCCATATCTTTAGTATTTTCTGTTTTCCCGTTAGTTTTCTTTTCAGTTAATACTACGATTTGTTCCAAAGTCTTTTCTCCCATTTCTGGTTTGCTATCATTTTTTATTTCTTCGGTCTTCTTCTCTCCTAAATTTTCCCTAAACAATTTATTATCATTACTTATATCATCCAGTTTCCCCATCATCGACTCGTGGCTCTCATCCATTTTCTTGCTTAAATTTTCCGCCATCTTCTTTTTATCTTCCATAATCTCATCCATTTTCTTTTCCATGTTCTTTCCAAATTGTAATATCATTTCCATCAATTTGTCTAACTTCTCATCTCTTGTAAGTTCTGCCATTTTTGTTTATCGTTGTTGCCCTTCTCCTGACTGGATAACCGCTGCCAGGCTTATCCTATCAAGCCCTCTAAGTTGGACGCCACTTTGTAACCAGACCGCTGTATGCCGGTCGTTACAAAAGAATAAAATGTAAAAGGGAAATTTTATAAAAAATAGAATTTTCAATTAGTAAGAAATCTTGTTTATGTTTATAGAGGTGTGTATAAGAAATAAGTCTGTTTTAAAAGGTTCTTGTAAAAATTTTAATAACAGGTAGGTATTTATTGACCGTCGAGCACTTCTTGAAGATTTGAACCAAGTCTGGAGTTAAATAGATTAACTCCAGTTAATAATCGATTGGTGACTTTTCTGGCTGGTCCAATATCTCGTTCAAATAATATATATTCTTCTTATTTAAATCCTTCAACCTTAATAAACACCCTTAAATTAACCTGTGAAATAAGTAACAGATACGAAATAATGGAAATATAAAGATTTATTGACAATTTAAATAAATAATCGATATTTTATCGATGGAGAGCAATTATCGACTCTGTCTCGGGAATTATCGATTGTGTCATACAGAACAAAATTTATGATATATTATATTAAAAGACAGGTTCTTCGAGCGATTAGAATTAATAGTCAGAGAAGGGTGACGAGAAAGTATAACATTAACAATTAAAAATAAATACAATAATTACTATTCAATAGTATTTAAATATATAATATTTTAATAAATGTTTTGTCGAACCATTGAAGACTGACGTCACTGCGATGTAGAAGCAGGCTGCTTATTCAAGATGGCCGCTACTCGATTTGGACTAGGTTACTGGAAATGCGTCGCGTCAGACAATCACAATAAAATTACCTTCATTAAGGTTTGAAATGTCCCCGCACTGGTGTAATATGTCTGTTAATTTATTTGGTGTATTCTGGCGAAGTGTCCCGTGTAAACTTGTGTTAGTTAGTTTATTTTGTATGTGTTCACTTTTGCGTGTTAAAGTTTTCAAGATATGGTTAGGATTGTAGATTGAATCAGTTTAAATATAATGTTTTACTGGTTTCTATCACTCGTATTATGAAGTTAAGTGTTTGTTTTCACTATTGTCGTGAATGTATTAATAGCTTTAGTTTTAAAAAGTGTCTAATTCGTCTAACTCTCGTTTCATATTTTAATGGCTAAACGCTAGTACCATTTTCGACTCGATTTAAAGAACGTTTTGTCACACACCTATCCAGCTTGATATTCAACAAAAGACTAATTAACTTGGTCATAAATCTGGCCCAGTTAATCTTTGAAAAAGTATTGTTAACATATTTCGATTACCTGTTCACATGATAAAATATTACATTATATATGGAATTTACCTATTTTATTCATCACTTTTATGAATTATGAACCTTATTATTGGATTAATCATCTCAGTCCCTTTAAATTGATGTATTATAGTCCATATCTGTAGACATTTTGTGGAAATTAACAAATTTTGTTCACTCTTTGGAAATATAGGCTCAAAATTGGATTTCCGTCTTTATACAAAATTCCTCCATTTTAAATATTATTAATACTATTATAATAAATTTTAATTATTCATATTCCTCTTCCTTTCCTTAAGTACATATAAATTAAACCTTTGAACTGGTTTTTTGTGTTAATTTGTAAACTTGACATTGCTCTTTGAAATTAATTAATTTATATATTTTGAAAATTTACAATGTTTTAAGGTATATTTCCTTATTATCATTTTAACTCATAGGATCATTCCCAGTAGTGGTTAACTGAGTTATCTTATATAAATCTTGCTATTTTACATGATTTATAAGTGAATTATACTGGTTTATATTGTTTCTGTTAATTCACCAAATGGCCTAGATTTTGGAATTTTATATTTCTGTCTTTCTCAAATAAATTTAAACTTAACTCCTCCTCTGACTTTACATAATTACAATTATATGAAAATAACATGGTTTATAACTTATTGTGTGGTGTAGTAGTTAATTAACACTACTGTTATTAAAATAAATAATTATGAACATTGTTTAGCAATCTGCACAATTGAACATATTGCAGACATGGTTTGAACATATATCTTTTAACTATTCGTGAGCTAACATAGCATACCTATTAGAACATTATTAATGGTATGTAGGCTATTATTTATCAAACATAATTCTTTTTAAAACATATAATATAAATCTTATTTTCTAATAACCCTTACAAATACATTTTATTAATACATTGATTTTAGGACTGTGAATAAACAGTCTATTTAAACATTTTACACTTATTAATACTATATTAATGCCAGTCCTTTCTGGTCTAAACCATGATTATTTGTGATCCCCTACATCAGTAAACATTAACTCCCATACTCTATTTATTATCATTTTTTTTACAAATGTCTTGTAAATAAAGATTTACATTAAAATAATAAAATACTGGAAATCTTCCATTTTATTATTTTATTATGCTGTTTATTATTAGATATTAAAGTTGTGATATAGCATACTGATAAGTTATAGTATCGCCAACTTTAAGTTTATTGCATTTCTAAAAAACACTTACACAAATTCACTTTCACTGTTGGTTCTGATATTTTGAGTCTTATTATCTCAGACCAGACCTTTAGTAATCATGGACTGTTAAGACTAGTTTATTTTCTTTATTACACAATAGCTTTAGTCGGTTCACTTCTTATAACGCTATACAGCACTTTAGTTTTCTCAATAATTACATTTTATAGGATTTTGGGTATGTTATACTTTCTTTTGTATAGTTTTTGTGGGTTTGGGGTTGATAGTAGTTTATATAATAATAGGTTTTATAACGGTGTTTCTTTCATACTATTTCTTCCTCTCCTCCTGTCTTCTTTCTTGTCCTTATTCGTATCTTCCTTCTGGTCTTCATTCTTGTCCTTCTTCTAGTCTTCATTCTTCTGGTCTTCTTGTCTTCCTTCTTCATTCTTGGGTAAACCAAGGTACTTGGTGTTATCTCGACTGAGGTTTAGTTTGGAGCATTTAATTTATTCACTGATACTGACTTTATTCTTCTCTACAGGTTTCAGGGTATTGTTTTCTTCCTGATCACAAACTTTATTCTTCCCTCTTCTTGTTTTTGGGGTATTTTGGTATTCACCACTCTTTAATTGAGTCTCTTTTTTCTTGATATTGTCTTATATAACTGGTTTACTGCTCTGAGCTTCCTGGGTAACTTACTGATATTATACTATGAGTTGCTTCGATACTTTCTTTGGTTTTTTAAACAGTGGTTTTTATATATAATGTAATGAGGATTTTTATTTTATTGTGGTTCATTCCTCTGATTTATTTAAATGTCATTCAATATTATTATAACATTTGTTGGTGTAATTAAACTTTATGATTTCATATGACTTAAAATGTAGTGGATTTTCTGTCACGCTACAATATATATATAGTTACAGATATGGAACCGACTGAGGTTTTCATCAATTTCTTCATCTTGTTGATGGTGACGATATATACGTCCCAGTCGAGGTTGCAAAGACCTGTAGCCGTCGTAAGACCGATGCGTCGGCGGTTACCATCACCACCACCAGATGAAGAAACAATACAGATTATTGATGATGAGGAGGATAATATAATAATATTAGATTAGTTTCAAAAATAAACATTTTTATTATTTTACATAAAGTTGATACATTTTTATTTATATCCACTACACAGTCCCAACATCTAAGTCGTTTAACTTTTTGGTGTTTATCACATTCACTGTTCCAATAATACATCAACCATTCGCTTATATAACAAACATTATTTAAAGCACATTTATTTACGTTATGTTTATAAGGACAGTTAACACTATATACACTCTGCTGTTTCAATATATTTAAAGACGGACATCCTAAAGTTTCGATATCGACAATTCTAGCATGCGAATTTATAGTTGTGTTTCCAACAACAGCTTCTTTTCCGATCCTTTCACGTAGATACGTTTAATTTTGGATAATTTATCGAAAATCGTTTGTAGTTCAGAGTAGTCTTGAAGCCCACAGTTCCAACTAAATCCGTGTAATCTCTCTTTAAGCCAGTTTGTATGTTTTTATTCTATTTGATAAATGTTTATAATCAAACGGCGGTAAAAATAAATGTTGTTCTCTAACGCCAACAAGCTTGGCGTTTTCTATTTTTTGCATACACAACTCCTTAATAATAAAGTTTTTTACATCATCCCGAAAACCTTGAAAATCAACAACGTATTCAACCATTCTTATTGAATGCAAAAGCGTGAATACTGTAAAAATATTCTTCATGCTTCATTATAAAACGATTAGATAAGCGATTTTCTTACAGAACCAGATAATGGTGTGTATTGCATAATTGTATCATAGATAATAAGACAGTAGATTGCTGTTTTTTCGGGTATATTTTGAGATGTTTCTATTTCAAGACGGACATCTATTGAACCCGTTTTTAGTGAATCATTTTGCTTAGAACAATCAATAACAAACAGAGGTGTATGGATTATAAAATTTTCACGATTCATCATTGGCGCATCCTTATTACCATAGTAATATGAAGATTGAAATCGTCTATAAAATTCGTGTAAAAGTAACAATTGACCATTTAGATTGTCGTATGGATAGTATTCTGAATTCAAATATAATTTAATATTACGTAATGATACGGAATCGAAATTTGCCGAATTCTTGTGTATATTATTTTTCCTATCGGACTGAAAGCCGACAATAACGTAACGAGGTTTTTCTGCTTGTGACGACGTTTTGACAGTCCAAGTGTGCTGCTTCGCTTGTGGTGTAGACGGATATTCATAAAGCTCCCATTTCCTAAAAGGGATCAATATAGGTTCATCACGCTCTATTATTTAAAAAAAATCATATTTTTTTCATCATTTACATACATATATGGCATTATCCATGATATCTGTTTTATTGTAAATTTTCATCCAGTCACCGATTCTAGTAAAACAACGGCATTACTATCGGTCGATGCTCTTATTAAAACTAGTTCTTGTTTTATATTTAGCAGAATACGTTTATAATCCTCAACGAATCCAAACAACATTTTTAATGGGATACAGAATAAGAGATCTTTTTCAGATGGCGATAGGGCCCCATATAAATTTTCATTCCAAGCGGCATTTTCTAAAGTATTAACTTCATAAGGTTTAATTGTTAATAGATTCTTCATCGTTGTCGTTATTCCAACATTTTTAATTCGATCAATTTCTGACCCACATATTTCATATCTAATTTCATCAAATAAAAATGCTACAGCGTTTGAAACTAATTTATACGTTTGATCAAATACACCTACATTATTTATGTATTCTAATAGTATATAGAGATAACTATCGTGTGGAAACGTAAAAACATCTTGTTGGTTAATTGGTATTCTAATTTCATCGTTATTATTATACGTGCTTGAAGTATACGGATGATGGGTCTGATATTTTAATCTTACTATTGCATCATCTTCATATACGGGATTGTTTAATATATTTAAAATACTATTACTCATTTTTTCGAATATTCACTTATTACTGTTAACCCTAATAATTGTAAAAATTTCTTATTTTGAGGTGTTAACCGTTTAATATTTTTATCTCTACTGATCTTATTCATATCATAAACTGTCGTTTTATCGATGTTACCATAAGAAAAAATAAGCCTCATTTTTATCGTTTTCTCAGATGTAAGCGTAACGTTATCTCGTCTCTAAAATTAATTGGTCTTCCTTGTTGATCTTCTAATCTTACTGTAATATGATGTATTCTCGATGTGTTTACTGGCAGATAAATTACATTTGTTGGTATTTCAACGATTTTAAATCCTGGCGGAACCGCGGGATAAAATTCGTGTATTATATGACCTTCAATACCGTTATTAAATGAATAACTGACGAGATTGCAAACTAATCGAACGGACTCTACTCGAACAATACTTATTGGTAAGGTTGAGCTGTGCCATATATTAGGCTCAAGCACACATTCTTCAAATCCTAATATGGAGGCGAGAGAATTAGGTTTTTTAAAATCAATTTTTACATTAGAAATAATTTTGCTTTTCAATGTATTGTGATTCGGCTTTACCGTCACTTGAACATTTTCATAATTTCTAATTAAGTAATCATTAATATATGTCGCAATGTCTGATATTTCGTAAGAACCTGTAGGTAATTGAATTTTCTTATCATTATCAAAATATAGCATATTATTTACTCCTTCTTCCACGTTTGGTATCGAATTGTATGTCATGAAATCGATTAATCCAAGTTCCCATTTTGCGTTATTATTTAGTTCAATTGGTGGAAAAATGTCGCATTTCAATTCAGGTCCTTTACCACTTAAACAAAACATTGTCTGCAAGAAATTGAAGACACAAGTGGCCACAATTAACTGAACCCAATTTTTGCTTTCGTGCATAATTATAACTGATTTCGATAGGACGTTCTATGGATGAAGAAAAATAGTTAATCAGCTCAGTGGGCGGTTTTAAATTGCCAAAAGTATCAAAATAATTAATTTTATTCTTATGTTTTACATAACACACCCAATGCATACCTCGACCGTAAATACTGTCTAAATTAACAATTCCAACCTCATTTTTCCATATTCCACCGTTTAGAGGTAATGTATCACGCATAAACACACCTCTAAAATTAGGAATTTTTAATCGTGTAACATATAGCAATAATTTGCTTGTTGAAAGTGGATGAATCGGGATATGTTTAATTATTTCTGCCGCCGTCGATTTGATTTTTTTTTTTTTTTTTTAATACCTCCGCCAGTTTTTTTATACGGTCGTAAGTATAATCCTTTACCTTTCAAACATTTTTTTTTTGAAACCTTCTTCTTTACACCTCCACCAAATTTGCTTTTCGCCTTCATAATATTAGTTACAGCCCACGCGGCGGCCTTCTCCGTGAGTGAAGCGTCTTTTGATTTAACACATTCCCAAGCTCTTTCAGCCAAGTCTTTATCTGCTCTAGCACGATTTATAGAATCTGAATATTTAGAATAGGCAATATCGTGTTGTTTACACGCAGCATCGAGCTTATTAATTCCAGGATCTCCTCGTTGCAAGCGTTTAACCAACTTCGTGCCGGGTCCGCAATATTGATAACCTGGTATATGAAGTTCAAACCGGTAATAAGTCGATCGATTTGTTAATAACTGTACCAAGAATGTTGCCCACCAGCCCACTTCCCTCTTTATCGTTCCGATACACACGCATTTATGATTATTCATACAAACTCTGTACCATATATATAATATAGAACTCGTGTTCACTTTTAACGGATTTGTCTGTAGTAAGTTCTTTATATAACTTATACAATATTTTTAGTAATTTTTTATCATATTCAAGAAACTGATTATATACATATTTTTTATTTACAACGTCATAATCACTTTCAGGCTCGCTAATATTAACAAGTTTAGCTTTTTTAAAATCCAGCTCACCATCACTATTAAAATCTACTCTTTTGTCTATGTATTCTTCAATCTCATGTTTTAAAGTGTTCAAAGTACTGTCTAAAGTTTGCTTATTTATACCATCAGTTAAGTCAACAGGTTCACCCACGTTGATTAATCTATTATTTCTAAAGTCGCAACACCCAGGTTGTACAAGCGAATCAGGTAATTTATTATCCACATAAAATTTATTTGCAGCGTCTTCTTGTTCTTTAGGAATTTGTAGTCGTTCGATAACGTGATTCTCAGCATCAAAAGAGTTTCTTTTTTTATTAAATATAATAGTATTATTTCTTAGATATTCCACATTTACAACATTAAGTTTGGAAACGGGCGAAGCAACATTTGTAACACGATTATTTTTAAACGAATAAACAGGATTGTCTTTCACTTTAATCGGAATTCTATTAATTAAAGAAGTTTTCGTTGTATTTTCACAATATATTTTATTTACGGCATCGAAAGGTTCTTGTGGATCGGCTAAATTGGTAATTTTTTTCATTTCAACATCAAAATGATTACTATTATTTGATAAAGTAATCGAGTTTTGTTTCATATATTTAACGTTCACAGCTTCACTATCAGTCTTTGGGTCTCCAACATTACACAACCTTTTATTTATATTAAAATTTCCATCCTTTGTTAATTTAAATCCCTCACCTGGCGGACCGCGTTGAATTTTTGATCCTGTCGCCAGTTCTCTGCTATAGTGTCCGAATTTGTCAACGCTCATTTTGAAAATATTGCTTCAAATGATGCGCCGTCTTCTTTTATTATCCCCGCCTCATGTAACTCTTCTATAATCGATAATATCTTGTTGTTATGACCTGAATGGCCGGTGCTTTGGGAAGCGATTAATAACTGTAGTCTTTTACATAGTTCATTTACATCATCCCAATAAACATAATTAGGTTTATTGTTATTTAATTTTAATGTACCTCGACCGCGATTTTCTGGCAATCTTGTGCCGGATGTTTTAGATGTTGGTAATTGTGAAATAATCGGCTTAATTATATTTTTATATTTGTAACTGGCACTACTTTTTACTCTATTTGTTGTTAAATTTAAATATGCTCCTGTTTTACTTATCATATGCGAATATGCGTTTAAGTCTTCTTCCATATATAAATATGCGTCTGGGTGTTTTTTGAAAATAAGATCGTACAAACCGGGCGTACCTTTATATGTAAAACTGTTGATTATAATATCGTCATTTTCTTCAATTTTCATAGGGTATTTACCCAACATTAATGTAGTACCGTTCGTAAAATACGGACCAAAAATGTGATCGATATCATGATCGTCATCATTAAAAAATTTACGCATATATTGTCTCGCTAGCAGTCCTTTAAACCAAATATCAATGTAATCATCAATCGACTTTCGTCCTTCTGGTGTTGATATTAATTCTTCTGCTGTAGGTAGCATTTCATACGTTGTTTCTTCTTCACGCGGTAACGGACACCGCGTATTTGGATCTAGTACAGGACGTTTGTTTGATAATGTATTGTTTTCAGATTCGTCTGAACACCTTTTGTATTTTAATCGCCCCTGAATATCATCCATTTCAACATCTACATCTCGTTCTTTCTCCTTACTTGGCAGTGTAACTGCATTCTTTTCTTGTACTAACTTTTGTAATGGAGCGACAACGGGCCTTAATGATTTTTCTGCAAGCTGTTCTGCATCAATAATGTTTTGTGTTAAAGTCTGATGTTTTTTTCGAATATTCTTTCTTATCTTCCCAATCTCTTTAGCGAGCTTCTCGCACTCATCTACAGAACGCGACTTTCTCGGTGCCATAATGAAAAATAATTGAACGATCAATTACAAATCCTTAATATAGATATCAAAATCAAAACTATAACACCCCCCACATTTCATATCGCTTTCTTTATCTATTACAATAAAACTTTTTTTCCGTCGTGACCACGCTTTTATACAAATATCTTTAAACATTTCAAACATCATATCTGTATTCACGTGATCACTATATATATGTTTTAAATTTAAATCGTCCTGTTTAAAAATAATTATTAAATTTGCATTATCACGTATCAAATGTTTTGGTATTCGAACATAAGTTTGGCATATATAAATAACATTTTTTTTATGCCTACACATTGTAAAATGGTTTCTAATGTTGTCCTGTTGCTCGCACGCTACATCGTCAAATATAATAACCGAATTTGATTTAGCATCGTCAGGATGAATCACTTGATCATTTTCAGAAAATTTATAATAATCTATTTCCAACATATCGGATAAAACCATATCTAAAAATTTATATTTTGTTTGATAGAGCGATTTTGAGAAAATATATACATTTTCAAAATATAACCCGTTAGGATCAAACAGCAGATTTAGCATTAAATTTGTCTCTCCTGTGTCACTTGGGCCTATGATAAGAGCCCTGACATTATTTGGTAATAAATCGCTATGGCCTTTGTTCTCTTTTTCTATCGATTTGCCAAAGTTGCGGATACGCAGTCTCTTTGTTTGTTGTACAAACTTTATTTTGATAATAACTAATACAGATTAAATAACACGATTTTTATCAATCCAGCTATTGCTAGATTTATCATATCCCAACCACTTAACAAATAATTTATTACCTCTACGCTTTAATATTTTTTCGATTAAAAATATATCTCCAAATTTTGTTTTACTAATTTCTTGTTCGTAAAACCCCCCATCTAATACGATTCCTTTATCATCTCTTAAAATATAAGTTCTGGGTACTGTCGGTTTAATACTATCAACTGTAAATATTTCGTTTGTCAAATTTGGTAAATAACCCTTTGTAAATACTTTCTTATATTTACTAATTCTTACTCTATCGCCGACTTTAAATTTTGGCGGTTTCTTATTATGTAGTAATCGGTTTTTATTTATTCGTGAAAGAACTAACTCTTCATTATGTAAGCCCACATCTATTGGTTTCATCTTAATAGTTCTGTGTATACTATTATTATATCTATGTAATAAGTCTGGAAGAATTTCAATCCATGTATATTTCCCGCTAGAAGTAAACCACTTCCACATATAGTTTTTTAATGTGCGATTAAAACGCTCGATTATGGACGCTTTTTTATCAGAATAAGTAGAATAATGGTTTATATTATAATAACCAAGCAATCGTTGAACGTGTGAATTATAAAACTCTGTTCCATGGTCAGTTTGTAAATGTTTCATTTTGTTCGCTCGTAAGATAGGTGAAAGAGCTTTTACAATATCGTTTGACGATTTTGTTTTTAAAGGAATGGCGAACGCATATTTACTAAAGCAGTTTATTATTGTTAATATATACTTATAACCTTTATTTAACTTTGAAAACGATATCATGTCTACGAGATCGGCTTGGTACAAATCGTGAACGCCTTTCAGCTCAACATTACGTGTTGGAAAATTCCGTCTGGCTTGTTTGTGTAGTTCATCGCTGATAATCTGTCTACACTCATTATTATTCTAAATACAGTAACAAAGTGATTAAATAGGTTGAAAAATCAGTTAATAAACACATACTATTTCTATTATCACAATTTTTATTTTACAATTGTGAATTATGTAATTTTACTAGCAAACAATTTGGTGATGCTTTTTGATGTTCTGTCCAAGGGTCATCGGTTGCTTCCCACTCGTCAAGAACAACTTTACATTCTATACACATTACTTCATCGCTATTTCCTGTATAAAAAAATCCTGCTAATAAAAGCTTATCGGCGGCTGGTAAACGTTTTGGCCAAGCACAGAATGTAGCTTCCATCATTTCCTCAGTTACACTGACACACATCTTTGCATCTGAATATTCTGCAATACACTTTTTAGAATTTGCATAGTTTTCATATTTATAAGGCAAATAACGAACTCTTTTACATTTTGGGTGTGAAAGTTTATGTATAAATTGAATATGTGTGATAGTAAAATAATTTTTTGTTTTAAATCCGCACTCACTACAAACAATAATTCTTGAACCTGGCATATGAACAAAACCCTCATTTTCAAAAAAATCGAATAAAAACTTTTCGCATATTGTCACCATCTTGAACCAATTATATCTTTTGTTTCTTCTTCACAGTCTATGTCTATTAGTATTTGGTAACGACATCTTTCCAATTTTCTCAACACATCTGTATATGAATAAGATACTGGAAAATGAATCTTAATTATACACTCTTTCCTTTCAAAATTTGATAACATCCGCTTCATAAAATTCGTTAATTATTAGATAACACACATCGTTAAAAGAATACTCACCTAAACCTAAGTGATCTACAAAATAAACGCGCCAATTCAAAGCGTGCACGTTTTCCGTATCACTCTGCAAAGCCATACTGAATGCAACTTCTAAAAAGAGGATATATATATACCCTCACAGGAAGCGTATGATGAAAAATATATAAATAGGAGATTAAAAATAAAATATCTAAACAAAAAATTTTTTAAACTATAAATCCTTTATTAGTTCTTTTATAAACAGTCTTATAGTCGAGTCTGATCTATCGACCATAGATTTTAGTTTAATGAATTCCCCAGGCGTCAGACGTTTCGGTGAGAAAAACCATTTATTTAGGAGACGCTCATCCTCCTTCTCCTCCTTCCGTTTCACGTTCTCTTGATCCATTGAGGTGAGCTTTCATTTTACGTTCTCTTGATCCAGCAAGCGTTAACGCCTCGGTGTGCTTTGTGTAAAATCGAATACAGTTTATATAGCAAGTCGAACACGTGCTGTTTTTTGCAATGCAAACTAATTTTCTTGGGTGCGGTTTAACCAGTTTTCAACACGTGTTATTACATAATATCCACATATTTCTTCTTAGGTCGATCCCTAATGATTGTTGACTCTGTATAATTTTTTAATTTTTCCTTTGTATTATTAACCTCTGTATTAGTTCCTTTAACTGATGTAATACGTCATCATTTACACATTCCAATCCAAATACTGCAAGGTTGTTTCTTTCCGTTTTTGATAGCTTACCAGTAAATTCATTAAACGCGATGATGGTATTATTCTTAAAAAAAATATATATTGCCGTCTATGAACCTGAACGATGAATCAATATTAGGAGGTATCCCTGGAAAACGTTGAGATATATACCCCCACGATCTAATTGTAAACGTACATTCATCAACCTCTCTAAAATAATTATCGTTATGAAATATAAAATTTTACCTGTATAACTATTGAATACAGTATGCAATTTAAAAGACAAAGTTCAATTTCATTAACAACAATGGAATAATTATCTTCTTCTATAGTTGGTAACATAGGTGTTGTAGAAACTGATGATGTATTTTGTTGTGGTTTACCATACAAATTTTGGATAGCCAAAACATCATCATCGCTTAATTCAATTTCGCCGTTATAATATGGACACAACAGAATCTGGCACATCGGAATGTGATAATCCTATCGCATGTCCAATTTCGTGAATTAACGTTGAAAACAGATTTGAATAACCAGGTAATTGAATTTTGTCACTAGAATACGACCATATCTCATCCTCGTCTATATGAATTTCCCGTATCGAATTTACATAATCTGGAAAAAACGCATGTGCTAACGACCCCGATTTACCATCAAACTCTCTCATACACTGTGTTAATTGTGTTTGCATCATATGTTTCAGACGTTTATTAGAAATTAAAATGTCCGTATTCGTTCTATCATGTTTAAAAGGATACCAGATTTTTGTTCCCATACTGTAAAAGCTTTACTTGCTAGTTCCAAAACCTCCTGAGTGGCTAAATAGTAATGCCATGTAACTAATTGTTTATTCCATTTAAACGCTGTTAATTGAAAATCAGATATATTATCTTTATTACCGCATCGGGGTTTTAGCATCAAATCTTGAGTTTCATTATTTAATTTTCCATCTGCAGGCAACTTGTAATATTCTTGAAAAATAAGTAACGCGTTTGAAATATTCGTTTCATTTATTAATTCTAAAGAAGTATTATCTTTTGCTTGAAGATAACCATATTTATATAAATACAATTTTACTTGCTCCCACGTTACATTATCCGTTAAACAGCCAGTTAGTAGTGGCGAAATAAATACTAAAATTATAATAATTTTCATGTTCACACAACACAAACAACTGTTGGTTAATCGCAGCTGAAAAATAGTAATATTGAAAAACAAGCGCGCCATCTAGGAAAACAAAAAAATAAAAATTTATATTCGTTTTTATTTATTCAGTATCCATTTTTCAATATATGTATAAACATCAGAAATCGTTTTACCACTTATATCTAAATATATAATATTACAAATTTCTGCAATAGTTTTAAAATAATAATTTTGTAACAAAAAATATTCGTCTGTTGCTAAATTGACATCAAAACCATTTCTTTTTAATAATCGTTCCTTAAAACTTTTAATATCTGAATCAATTAAAATCAACACTTTAGACGATTTAAAATAATCTAACATCCATGAGGGTATAATTTCTTGCAACTCTTGAACACTTAATTTTTCGCCTTTTTTATTAACTATACCATAAACAAACGAGGCTACGGGCGATTTATCACAACACATTATCTTATAATTTTTTCCAATTTCGCCATTTAAAAATAGCTGTGTCTGATACATAGAGTACCAACTAATTGTATTAAATTGTATTCCATCGGTGCGGGTATACAACTCTGGAAATTCGTGCCACAACTGTGTCAAGTCGGATGAGGATGTGAAACAGACGTTATTTTGATAAAGATTTGTTAATATGCTCAATTTGAAACATGCAGCTGTCCCATCTAAATAATATACAATTTTTCCAGACAGAACTATTTTTTTAATGTAGCACCGTATAACCTTCTTTTCTTTAGAATGTTTTCAACTACTTCATCACATTTTGGAGACCATTTCTCATGTTCATCGAACGGATCATCGCCAACTTTCCAAAAACCTAATTCGAGCCCACAGGAATAACAGCGTACTCTGTCATCCGGTCTGCTATTACCACAGTCGCAACAGTCGTAAGAAACTTGTGGATAATAATAAAACCCCGAAACAGCTAAAGCCAATGTAGAAATATATGATAGAGGCCAATTCCTAAATGACCACCTCCTCTCGTATAACTCGGTATATGATTTATCAGGGGCGGCTATAGAATCAGCAACGTCGAATTTCACTCTTTTGCGGGTAGATGTACAATCAATCATACTGCGCTCTTCAAACGGGCCGCTTTCCTCATTATCGTCGGTTAACCCCTTCTTTTCCTCCATTATATAAAAGTAAAATAAACGAGACTTTCAATATCACGTTTTACTATAGAATGTTGCTTACGTGCGAACACGTGTACTCAGACGTATGTTGTGTTGAAAACTGGTTGACCTTTCATATAAACCGCACCCAAGAAAAATATGTAACAACACGTGTTCAGAAAGTGAACGTCATTAAAAACCGGTCGACCTTTGGGTTAAACCACACCCAAGAAAAATATGCGGATATTATGCAACACCACGTGTTCAGAAAGCGAATGTGCGTCATAACCAACCTTGACCCCTACCTTGACCATGACCCTGACCTTGTCCTTGACCTCAAGGTTATCTTTGTTTACTTCCGGGGTCAATGACCTTGTCCCAGCAGTAACAAAGACTAACTACTTGTAAGCCTATAAACATAAACAATTTCAGTTATTCAATTCTTATACCCAGTTTTTGTAAACGCATCCTCTCCCTTAGGCACACTGTCACAAAATGATCGGCAGTAGTAGCAATTAGCCGAATCAGTCACAACACAAAGAAAACTTTTAAATTGCCAGTCAGCCAGCTTTCAAAGAAATTAAACCATGTTACTCCTTTGCGTTTCGTATCTCCCATTTCCCAGCACTTTTCAACACAAAAAACCAAAACAATCACAACAATAACGAATCAAGAAAGAGACAAGCGATGTGTACTTTAACGGAGTACGTACATGACCGAGTACCCGACTGCACTTGTATCAGTAATCATTAAAAAATAACATCAGTAATCGTTAAAAAATAACAGTTCCAAACGACCGTCTTTTAAGATTCGTGAACAAAGCCATCAATGTCTTGCGGTGTTCCAAAACAAGTCTTTGTTTGTGTAAAAGGCACGCACTGTATTCCAGTTAATTAGGTCTCTAGAGTTTTTTTTTCGAACAGAAATATTATTTAGTCATATATCATTCAAATCTGTCAAACATTCCCCTTACAAGTTTCTTCGAAAGAAATAAGAATAATAAATTTATGCAACTAGTTGTCTGATAACAGTACAGACGTTGATAGTGCTTATTGTTCTCGCAAGCATAGAAACTGTCTCCTGTTTGACTATTTGCTAGTTTTTATTTATAAAGAACTGGAAACAAAATTTTATAACGTTCGGAACATTGGGGTGGGCGAGTGCCCCCCTTGCCCCTCCCAAGATACGCCTATGGTTCTAATGCAACATGTGGTCCCCCACGTATGGTCACGCGGCATCCGCGTGGACTATTCCACTGCTTTCAAGGTAACAGCAGTCCCTTGACATTTGTCAAAAGCTGTAGGTGCAGTGATGTGTGATGTGTTGTGTGTATCTTGACAGTGGTGTTACTGTACAGTGATATTTATGAATTATTATGTGTGAACATCAGTATTTGGTGACATATTTTTTTATTTTCGCATATGTTGTTTGTTACATTAATATGTTAGCACTTTCAAACATCTTAACTCATCTTCAGATCAGAAACACACAAAATACAATAATTGTGTTTTATGTACAGTCCAAAACTGTACAACGGCGTTAGAAAACGTGAAAACCCTTTTAAATGATGGGGACCAGCTGTTTTTTCATATTAACAAATTTTCATGTTAAACGGACAAAAAGTGAAACAATATGAGATAAATAAACAAGTACTGTACAGATTACTTACTGTATTGAACAGTAAAATAAAGCAATAAAGAATATTCAGCAGGTGCTTACATATAAATGTTTTATTTATCCTCTTGGATAATTTCTGGGTAATTTTGGAAAAAATATGGTCAATTTTAACAATCAAAAACTTGAAGAATTCTTGTATACAAGTACCTGGAAATAAATTCCCTGGTGTTCAGTTATTTGATTTCCACTGTTCAACACTGATCTGTGCTATCTTTGTTACAGTAGTTTTATATGTAAATCGCGATAAAATTGTGTTTGTTATTAATCAGTTTTTCTGTGCTTAGACCTCTTTGTCATCATCTGGGTATACTATGGTTGTTGACAAGGCTGATCAAGATGAAGATGAATACATTCTACCTTTGGAGGAGGTATGCAGTTACAGATATGGTTTATTCCATACTATTACTTGTATGTATAAAATAAAATAATATGCGTGAGTCATTAAGAGTAATAAGTAACTATAAACTCTTGGATTTTGTTGTCCATTACATGTCCATTGATCAACTAAATGTAAGTATATCACTACTGACTCGGAACACTGGAACAAAAAATTTTTTTTTATTTCGTTGATGTTGTTGTGTTCCATGAAGTTTTGTACTTTATTGTAGGTCATCTGTGGAAATGATTACAGTGATGTTGTCTTTGTCTGCTTTTACAAATGTGATGGCTTTTACAAATATGGTCAAAGTTTGTGTCCCTTTTCTCTCAGTTTGATGCCTTATGTGCTCCTGTTATATTGTTTACATTATGTCTTAGTGTGTCTTGATTTTCTGGTGCTGTGTTTTGTATATTTGTTTCAGTGTCAACTATGAATTTAGTTAGTGTTTGGTTGTTTTGTTTGTAATGTAGGTTGTATTTTAGGCCTTTATTAAGGAATGTTTGTTTGTTTTTTGTGATTGTGACGTTCGTGAGGCTTACTGTACGTAGGTAGAATTTGTGAGAAGGAATTATATTTGTCCTGATTGGTGTGAGGTATTTTATTTTTCTCTCATGTTTTGTTCGTATGTTTTGTATTTGTTTTATGTTTGTGTTCTCAGTTGGTAGTGATATAGTTATATTTAGTTATAAACGTTACGTTGTGTATTACTTCAGATTGAAGTGCGTGGTAGTATTGCTCAAAGTAAAATAATTATTTTAATACAATTAGTTAACAAACTTTTTTGCAATACTTGAATTAATTAATATCAGATTAATTAAGAATTATTTTTTTAACTTACAATAAAGACTATTAATTTCCATTAATTAATTTAATTTTGTGATAAACGTATGTATGGGCTTCCATATAATAGCATTCATTATTACTGTTTGGTGTAATATTAAGCAAATAATATTTTACATCTAGAGAAATTCATGTATTGTTAAGCAGTGCATTTGTATATTCCTGTTATTGAGGTTTCTCTTCAGTTTTTAATCACTGAAGTGGTTCATACCACTGTTTCAGAAAGACTTGACGGTTGATCCTGAGAAATACAATGGACAACATTTTGTTATTGTTTGACCTACTGCATGTGTGTGTTGTGTATAGTTCTTCTCTAGTAGAGTCCAATTTAAATTGCCATGATTTAAAGAAGTTTGGTTATTATTTTATTTTGGTTGCTTCTATGATAACTCTTGTTCTTGTTGATGTTCAGTGTTATTTACATAATAAATTTTGTTATTGGCTATATTCACAAACAGTAAAAATTGTTGTACACATGTGCAGTGTACTGTATATAGCACTTTCAAGCCTCTCAACTCATCTTCAGATCAGAAACACATAAAATACAATAATTGTGTTTTATTGTACAGTGCAAAACTGCACAATGGTGTTGGAAAACGTCAAAAACATTTGAATCGACAGGGACCAGCCGTTTTTTTCATGTTAACAAACTTTTTTGTTAAATGGACAAAAAGTGAAACAAAATGAGATAAATAAACAAATACTGTATAGATTATTTACTGTATTGAACAGTAATATAAAGCAATAAGGAATATTCAGCAGGTACTTACATATAAACATTTTATTTATCCTCCTGGATAATTTCTGGTTAAATTTTTAGAAAAAAATATGGTCATGTTTTCTTAAAATTTAGTATACGTGCGCTGTAGCTGTTCTTAACTTAGTCTTACGATTTAGGTTTTCTTGTACAGTAATGTAGTACATTTTTTAAACTTCATATAGTGACAATGTAACATTCATTTCTTTTTCAAATAGTCCTTATTTTCTTTTCCACACAGTTCTGCATTACTTTATTTTCAACAAGTTGTTCTAATGTATCAATGTGGTCAAACATTTTGTATTCCAAGTTGGTTTATAAAATCAACTAACACAGTTCAGCAATGAAAGCATATTGGTAGTGGTAAGAAGTCATAAATTTTCACTGCTGCTTAATTTATATTCATTTAAAAAATTTTCATTTTCCATGGTAAGTTTGTTGGTACTCTCATCACTTCACAGTGTTTAACTTGCACTGTTTTGGTACATGCATGTATTTATTTATTTATTATCCAGCTATAAAAAGCCAGAAAAAACTTTTTTTGTGCTAACCAGTATTTTATAAGGAAAAGTTTTGTATTAAGCATTCAAACTGTAACTGTAAAATATAAGCAGCCATTGGGACTGAGTCATATTTCGTGTAAGTCACATTTTGTGTTAAACATTTTCCACTATTATGTTACTGTGTTTCCAATCTGAAGATGAGCTGAAAGGCTCGAAAGTGTAAATTGGGAATTGTGTATACAGTGTTGTGCAGCAAGTTTTATTTTCTGTTCAATGATATTGTTATGATGGTCTACTTGACGTCGTATGGTTCAGTGGAAAACAAAATACAAGACACTAATTACGTCACTAATCACGAGCTTTAATTTTCACAGTTAAACAGTTCATAATTAACAACACAGTCTCTTACAGCAAATCAAATAAAAATTGTTCACACACAATAAAATCACAAGCAGAATTATCACTGTTGCACACCACTGTATAAAAATTATTCCGATTAGCGCTTTCAAGCTTCACAGCTCATCGTCAGATCGGAAATGAACAAATAGACATGAAAACAAACCCTTCACCCCCATCCCACCCCACCCTGCTCACACACAACAAGCTATAATTCAAATGTCCCTTCCCCACCCTCTGAGCCCTGTCACCTCCATCTGGACAGTTACATATTATTTTAGCAAATTCCTTGTGTTTCAGTGGTGTGTGTGTGTGTGTGTGTGTGCATTCCTTTTAAACCTAACCAACTTTCTCATTCATACTTGTGGGCCAGTCACACAAACCCTTATTTTAAAAACATCCAATTAGTCCTATGCAATTTAATTCTTAATCTTATCTATCTGTCCTCTATCATTTACTTCTTAATTATGTTATAAAATATTTCTTCATTATCAAATTTAATTTTAGTATTAATTAAATTTTCTGACCCTTTTTCTCTTTCTTTCAATATTTCTAACTTCTCCCTAAGCTTCCTTTCAACTGTGTTATTTACTACTTTTACAATTTCGTAGTCTTCCAAAGGATTAACAAACTTATGGTTGTCTTCTATGAAATGTCTTGCGTATAACGAATTTGTTGTTCTATTACCTTCTCCACGTTTGTGGTCAGACAACCTGCATACGAATTTTCGTCCTGTCTCAGCTAGGTACACTTTGTTGCAGTCTTTACATTTTAATTTATAAATTCCGCTTTTCTGTAATACTGGAATTTTTTCTACATTTTTATTCCGTATCTTATCAAATACCGTTTCACATTGTTTAATAGCTATATCTACACCGTATTTATTAAAACATTTTATAATTTTTCTAGTATGTGATCCTATGTATGTCAATGACCCTGCATAATTCTTTTGTTCTGGTTCTGATTTAAATTTTTGTATGTTAACACTTTTCATAACTTTATCCACTATGTTGGTGTTATAGTTATTATTCCTTACAATTCCCTTTATCGTTTTTAATTCCCTATCTTTTGATTCAGTCTCTTTTAAATACTTCTGAGCTCTATAACAAAATGAATTGATTGACGCCATTTGATATCTTGTCACCGGACAAAAGGCTTACTGCATGACGAATGGCGCCAATCATACACTCTAGTGTTTTTCGTGGCCCTAAAAAGGACCTGGTGGCAGAAAGCTGATGTTGGTCGTGCCGCGCTGAGATGTTTGGCGGCTGCGCCCGCTGTTCATGGCGTACTGCAATCCTCCTCTTCTTTCGGCATCGGTTGTAGATTCGACTGCCGGCCCAGCAAAATCCATCGCTGGCGCGCAACTGGAGGGCGAAGATGCAAGAATGCTGGTTCTATTCTTTGGCCATTCCTTCCGGCTGACTCCACGTCAATGTCGTCCGAGAGAGGAGTGGAGATGAAGTGTGTCCGATGGCGTGATGATGAAGAGTGCGCCAAAATTTCTGCCGGCCCGGGTTTTATGCACTAACCAGGATCGCTGATTGGCTTGCTCTGAGCATGTAGTTGGTCACGTCTTGGCTGCTGATCCCTGATTGGCTTGCTGTGTCCGCTGCTGGTACCGGAGAGCAGATGTTCGCATACCGCTGCCATCACAACTCCACCAGGTCATGAATGCTCTCCAGTAGCCAGCCTACTGCTCTTCTCCGGATGTTGTAGAGGTGTCTGTTGGGCGCCATGATGATTCGTGTGCCAGCTGGTAGCTCGCTGGCGTGGCTGGATCTTGCATCCGCAAGATGATCGTCGCCCCACGTTGGGCGCCACTTGTCACCAGAGAAAAGGCTTGCCGCATGATGAATGGTGCCAATCGTACACTCTAGTGTTTTTGCTGGCCCTAAAAAGACCTGGTGGCGAGAAAGCTGATGTTGGCTGTGGCGCGCTGATATGTTCGTCGGCTGCGCCCGCTGTTCGTGGCGTACTCCAATCCTCCTCTTCTTTCAGCATCGGTTGTAGAGTCGGCTGCCGGCCCAGTGAAATCCATCGCTGGCGCGGAACTGGAGGGCAAAGACGCAAGAACATCGGTTCTATTCTTCGACCGTTCCTTCCGGCTGACTCCGCGTCGATGTCGTCCGAGAGAGGAGAGGAGATGAAGTGCGTCTGATGGCGTGGTGATGAAGAGTGCGCCAAAATTTCCGCCAGCCCGGGTTTTATGCACTAACCGGGATCGCTGATTGGCTCGCTCTGAGCACGTAGTTGGTCATGTCTCGGCTGCTGATCCCTGATTGGCTCTCTGTGTCCGCTGCTGGTACCGGAGAGCAGATGTTTGCATACTGCTGCCGTCACAATCTATAGGGTGGTAAGACTCTCTTGGTATAATTATATCACAATACGATTCTTTCCTAAATATCCAAAACTGTAATTTCTCATTATCTTTAATTTCTATGTTTAAATGTAAGTAATTTATTTTCTTATCTCCTATCTCTTCTTTAAATAGTAAGTTGTTATCATTATTATTTACCTCATTTATAAACTCATGCACTTCTTCTATGCTTCCTTCCCAAATTACTAATACATCGTCAACATATCTAGTCCATAATTTTATATTGTCTTTATACTTAGTGGAACTTATTAATTGGTTTTCAAAATCATTCATGTATATTTCTGCAAGAATAGGGGATAATGAAGATCCCATAGGTAATCCTTTTTTCTGTATATAAAACTTGTTATTAAACCAAAAATAGTTCTGATTTACACATTCTTTAACTACTTTAATCGATTGCTTTTTATACCTGTATTCTCCCACATTATTATCGTTTATTAACTTAATAACTTTATGTACTGTGATATTGGTAAACATGTTCATAACATCCAGTGATATCAATTTTGTATTTTCATTAATTCTAATATTTTCTAATTTTTCTATCAATTTTACATTATTCTCTGTTATGTTTTGTCCCAAATTCATATTTCTCTTTCAGTACTCTGCTAACTTCTTTTGATAATTTATAAATAGTTGCATTAATAAAAGAAACAATCGGTCTAATTGGTTTTCCTTCTTTACTTATCTTAACCTTACTTTAAAAGTTGGTGCTGTTGGATTACTTTCCAATAAATACTTTTTCTTATTTTCTTCTATAAATGTTATCTGTTTCATCATTTGTTTTATCCTTGACTGGTACTTACTTGTATAATCGTACTTTATTTCTTCATATGGTCCTTCACTTATAAATTCTTCCGTTTTCTTTCTGTATTCGTCCTTTCTCAGTAGCACCATTTCCTTTGTCTGCCTTCATAACTATAATATCATTCATTTTTATTTTATTCTTTAGTTTAGTTACAGTTGATTTGATTTTTGTTCATTTTTTGAATTACAGTAGAGTCCCGGTTATCTGCCATAAACGGGCTGGCGGAAGGGCGGATAAGCTGGTATGGCGGATAATAGGGAGAGTTAAATAAAACGCAAATTTATCATAAAATTATGTTATAATTTTGTAAATGTAATTAATAAACATCACGTTTTACAACAAATCAATAGAGAAAACAATACAGTACTGTACAATTATATTACAAAATTATAGGAAAACATTTTAGAGAACAAGCAACAATATTAAAGTTATACACTTACAAACAAAGAGAAAACAATTACGCCTACTTTAGTACTTCACGCTTCAAGTTTAAGAATTCAGTAAATTTTAACAAGAAAAATTTACTTAAAATAAATATAGAATCAGACTAATGTGTACGTAATAAAATTGACTTACACTGTCAGAAATGTTGGAAGTGAGAGTTCAGTTCATGATGAGTGAAAAAAATTAGTGATCTTCGACTGCCTCCCTGATGATTCCTGTTTCTTTGCTGCCAAGTCTCGCCATCTTTGGAGCATCATTATGTCGACAACCCTGGCTTCCTCTTGCTGCTCAACGTACTGAATGGCTGCTTCAAGAGCTTTAACCCCTTCTTTGTGTGTGATCTTTTGGGGCTCAACAGTTTCAGAGTCTTGATCTTCAACAACATCATCGCTATTAACAAGTGTTACAATTTCTTCGTCAGTTATTTCATATTGGTCGTCTGCTGAAAGCCAATTCCTTATTTCATCCAACGATGCATCCTCACATCCAGGGATACGTTGCACCAAGGGCAAAATACTTTCATGAAGTTCATCCAGCATGCTTTCAGCCATATTTTCGTCCTCGCCCAACAGCTTATGCCACGACTTTGCAATTGTTTGTGCCCCGACGTCGGCCCAGGCCCTTGTGACCCAATGAGCGACATCCATCAAATTTATACTTTTCAACTTCTTAATCAAGTTTTGCCCATCTTCAATTTCTTGTATGACTGTTGACAGAAGCTTTCTTCGATAGTTTCGTTTAAGTGTTTCTAAAACACCCTGGTCCAAAGGCTGACAAAGCAGTCACATTTGGTGGCAAAAACATAGCCTTTATGTCCCCATCTCTAAGTTCGTCTGGATCAGGGTGAGTTGGGGCATTGTCTAGCAGTAAAACTGCTTTTCTGGGTAGGTTGTTGTCTTTTAAAAACTTCTCTGTAGAAGGAACAAACTCTTTAAAAAATCATTCCTTAAAAATTTCACTAGTCATCCATGCACTTTTTTGATTGAAATATTTTACTGGAAGAGCATGTTTTGAAATGGTTTTAAAAGCCCTAGGGTTTTTGGACTTTCCAATCATTTCCAGGTCCATTTTATGGTTTGCTGTGTCATTACTGCATGCTAAAATAGTCACTCTCTCTTTACTACGTTTATAGCCAGGGGCTGCAGCTTCAGTTCTAGCTGCAAGGCTCTTACTCGGTAGCATTTTGAAATTAAGGCCTGTTTCATCACAACTAAATACTTGATCTCCTGTTAAGCTTTCAGTTTCAACAAAGTCTTGAAATTTGTTCTTAAACTGCTCCATTTCTTGAAAGTTTGATGACAGTTTCTCGCCACAAATATTCAACTGACGGATTCCATAACGCTTCTTCCATCTATCAAGACAGCCAATGCTTGCTGTAAAATCTGCATCACCTTCGTTAAATTCTTTTTGAAACTGCAACGCCTTTTCTTTTAAGATAGGTCCCGAAATAGGCACCCCTTTCTCCCTGAACTGTGTAGACCAAATGTACAACGCTTCGCTAACTTTTTCATAATCACTATTTTCCATAGTTTTTCTATCTTTAAAAGCAGTCTCAGTAACTTGTGAGGAACACCATTTTTCTAATTATAATCGTCTCTTCTTCCAATCTCCAACTGTGCGATGACCGACGCCGTAGTGGTCAGCCACCTTCTGCAGCGTTTCCCCTTTATCCAGTCTTTTTAATGCCTCAAGCTTGTCTTTTATTGATAAAACAATTTTCTTCCTTTTCGTAGCCATAATCGCAACACTATTAACAAGACTACACTACGACACTTTCACCGAAACTGCACTAGTCACTCACGGACACACCTCGTAAAAATAGCCTCACTGCTCACTACAGCACACAACAAGAAACTGCAGTCTACTAAGCGATGAGCATGTGAGCGATAGCGTTGGATGTTGGGGGTGGGGTGGGGTGAATGACACATGAGTCACAGCTAGGCTATAATAGGCGATGGGCAGTAGGCCAAATTCCTGCGGTACAAGCACGCACACTCATGCCCGCAAACTATTGGCACACTATTTTCGTTGCAGTAATTAAAGAAAACATTTTTTACGTTTACGTTTTTTTACGCCGCTTGGGCGGCGGATAACACGGAATGGCAGATAATCGAAGGGCAGATAACCGAGACTCTACTGTATACAAATTTTTTTTCTTAAATATTTTATCTACTACATTCCCTACTCCCCACCTTATTCTTTTTTTATCATTTCATTTCCTAGTTTTTGTATTATGCTTTCGCATTAAATAATGGTTTTTTGTTGATTTAATTCTGGTGGCAGGGCGTATTTTAAGCCTTTTGCTGCATATTTTAAGCCTTTTGTTAAAACATTTCTTTTTCTTCTGTATTGAAAGTTACCTCTGTAAGGTTTATTACTCTTTTTTCATAGTTATTCGTAGATAGGTGATCCTTTTTTATTTCGTTCTTTCATATTAATTTATTTAACTCTTCTACCACTTTTTTATTTTTATTTTCCAATTTCTTTTCTACGTACCCCAAACCAAATGTATATAATATTTCTTCTAACTCTACATACGAGTATATTCTTAACAATTCTATATGTCTGTCATATAATTCCCTATTATATCTATTGATTAAGCCGTAAAGTGACCTTATTTCTAATTATATCCACAACTTCTTGCTTTGTTCTTTTACTTTTTATGCAGAGTCATTGACATACATAGGTTTACATACTAGAAAAATTATAAAATGTTTTAATAAATATGGAGTAGATATAGCTATTAAAAAATGTGAAACAGTATTTGATAAGATAAGGAATAAAAATACAGTGAAACTTCACTAATTTGGACTAATGCGGACCAAGCTCAGTCCGAATTATAGAACATTACGAACTGATCGTGAGTTTTTGCGTGTCTATCGGTTACCGATAGGAGACAATATAAAAGAAATCATTCTGAAACCCAGTTTGAATCTACAAGAGGTCTACTGCATGTTCTTGTTAAAAATACTGTATTTAATACTCTATTAATTAGTAGTAGAAGAGGTATAAAATAAGAAATAACGTACAGTACCTGTTTATGTGATGTTTACTAAAAAAATTCAATTCAGTTTTATACTGTAGTACATAACTTACATACAAAACAAAACTTAAATACAAAACACTCTATTTTCACTGCACAGTATGTATTCTAGTAAGCCTACAGCTTCTTAAAAAAATCACTAACTTTTTTCTGCATGTATTTTGTTTTTAGCTGTTTTCTCACAAAATCCTATTTCATTTCACTTAAAACAAAAAAATATTTGCTTAAGTCAGAGTTTGCAGGCATTTCTACGAACTTCAACAAGGATTGCACGTTTTTTATTGCATCACTTATTTTAACATTCTCACTTTCTTTGTGATTGTTTTCTTCCTCATCGTCATCATGATGACCATTTTGATTGTCTGTCATCAGTCCCTTAGTTTGGCAACCTTCTATAGTAGCAGCCATTTCTTCTTCCGACTGCACAACGTACCCTACCTGACCAGCATCTTCATCCAGCCACTCTCAAATATTTTCTGTGTTTGTCTCATGTTCTCCTGTATTTTCTAAATTACTTCTGTAATCATCTTCTTCAATTCCATTAAAATCCTCTTCTTCGTTATCTTCAGGGTTAAGAAGTTTTTTCCAAGAATTAGCAATCGTCGTGGCTTTCACCTCCTTCCAACTTGAAGCCCAGTTAAATAAAGCATTTTTTATGTTGTAATTTTTCATATTGATTAAAGTCTGCCTCTTCATCTTCAAAAAATACAGGACAGTCTTGTAGCTGTTTCTTTCTCTACAGCCGTTTGCAATTATAGATTACTCCTTGGTCCATTGGTTGTATTAGTGCCGATGTATTAGGAGGCATGAATAGACATTTTATTTTTCCATTATCACTTCGTAAAATGTCCTCTGCAGGATGCACTGGAGCATTGTCCAATAACAACACTGCTTTAACTTCTTCCCTAGCAACATTTTCTTCTTCCATCTGAAATGTTGTGACTGATGGAATAAAGTTGTTATGAAACCAAGAACTGAAAATTTTACAGCTGAACAACGCGTTTCTGTGAGCTTTATAAATCACAGGAAGATTAGTCTCGTTTATGTTCTTCATTGCTCTTGGGTTTTTAGATTTTCCTACAACGACAGATTTTAATTTATGCGTACCATCAGGATTGGCACACAGTAATGCAGACAGCCTCATTTTATTTATTTTATGTCCAGGTGTATGGGTTTCTTTTTTACTTGATTGTGTATTTTTTGGCATTGCCTTCCAAAACAATCCCGTCTCATCAGCATTGTAGATTTGCCATGGTTCAAGTACATTATCATTAATAATCTTTTTTAATTTATCCTTATATGTTTGAAAAGCTTCATGATCTGCACTTAAAAGTTCTCCACAAATCGATTGGTTTGCTATGCCGTGTCGATTTCTAAATCTAAACAACCACCTTGTACTTGCCTTAAAATCTTGGTTTTGAAATTGAGTAGCAAAACGTTCAACAGCAGTGTGCAATTCTATCCCACAGATCGGTACACCAGCAGCTCGTTGTTTATACGTACCACGTCCAAACAGCTTTGTCAATGTCAGACGTTTTGGCAGGCGTCATCCGTTTTCGCTTAATTTCACTGGCACTATCAAAGTCTATTCAATGAAAAATTTGTAATTGCTGATCTGCTTTTTTAATATCGTAAAATGTCGATTTACTGATACTGAAATTGCGTAAAACACTCTGAACCGAATCACCTTCGTCAATACATTTTAAAACTTCTATCTTTTGTTCTATCGTGAGCGATTTATACGAACCAAGTTTACTCATTTTTGAACACATTAAAGGTAAGAACACTACGGAGTCAAAACGTAAAGTGACTGGCTATGGGACGAACGTTCACAATGATGACAAATGTGAAAGTCTGTATGAGTCATATCCGTTGTTATGAATTTCATTACTGTTCAGAATTTCCAGGAAATGTATACGACACTGCTTTTCGTTATCGCTTACCTACCAATTAATAATCCCAGTTCATGGAAATACACTATGTACAGTATTTCCGGCCTTTCTCTTCTCAAGTAGGCTAAATCTACACTTGATTTTGAATTTTTACATATGTACGTATAAATTACAGTACTGAGAACCCCAGTCCGAATTATATAAATTCCGAATTAGTGAAGTCCGAATTAGCGAAGTTTCACTGTATAGAAAAAATCCCAGTATTACAGAAAAGCAGAATTTATAAATTAAAATGTAAAGACTGCAACAAAGTGTACCTAGCTGAGACAGGACGAAAATTCGTATCCAGGTTGTCTGACCACAATCGTGGAGAAGGTAATAAAACAACAAATTCGTTATATGCAAGACATTTCATAGAAAATCAAATTAGTAATGTATAACTTACCATCTGTGACTTACAGCAAGATGTATTTTCACTTAAAATTTACATGTTTTGGGACCTTGTCCCATCATCAGAATTTTAAAATCGTTATCTTATCCCATCGTGCGATGGCATAATTGTCGTGTATTTCCAAAAATGTTAAAACACATTTAAATAAAACAAAATAAGAATACACATATACAAATAGCGCGCACAACAGTTTCGGGTGTACACCGTACGGCGACAGACCGCGCACTGGTTCATATCTACCTCGTATCATAACAGATGCCGCAAAGCAGTATCGTACAGGATGTTTGATTTAAAATGCAGCTGATCATTCAAAACATGTGGTTTGGTATCGGCATTATTGTATGCTTTATATATTTCAAATTCTTCGAGGGCGTTCATATAACGCCCTTTATTGCAAATGTGAAGGGGTTTTAGGTTAGTATTAAAGCCAGTATAGTTGTGATTCTCCATGATAAGATGCTTAGCAGTTTTAGATCTGATGTTTTCTAAGTTGTGAAAGTATGTAGGTGGCTTGTGTTCAGCGAATCTTTTTAGAAAATTTCAGCCCGTTTGGCCCACATAGAAGGCATCACAATCATCGCATACCAATTTATAAATCCCTGTTTTAGTTTCAAGGGCTGTTGGTTCACGAACACGAAGATTATTTAAAATGTTGTTTGTAGTTTTATACGTGATAATAATATTATCAGTGACCGCCGGTATAAGTGGTCCCCCTTCTACCAAGTGCCAACGGCTTCTTTGAAGGCGTATGAGCGGGTAGTAGGTTAGGGCACTCTTGTGCTTGGGGTGTGAAAATACCCCAGAAGGCGGATGAACCAGATATGGTCAACGGCATAGGATGCAGAAGGCAACGGGAAACCACTGCATTAAAGATCTGAGGATATCCCCAGGCTTTTAGCATGATGCAAAATATTCCGGAGTTTCAAGTTACTTGAGTTTTGTGAGCAGTATGAGATGATCGTCACAAACACATTTTTTGAAGTCCCCAAAAGACGACGATACACTTGGAAAGCACCGAGGGATGTTAGGAGGCATCAGATCGATTATATTCTAGTCAGACAAAGATATAAGAACCAAGTCAAATCTAGTCATTCATATCCTGGTATGGATATAGATAGTGACCATATTCCCGTTATGGCCAAGTGCAATATTAAATTTAGGAAAATCAGGAAATCTAAACAAAAGAACTGGTGCTTAGAAAAACTGACCAATGATAAAATAGTAAAGGAATTGGAAGAGGAGACAGACATGGTGATGGAAGGAAGGCCAAGTTGGGAGGAAGTAAGAGATGGAATAATTGCAACAGCACAGCGTGTTCTAGGGAAGAGAAAGTTAGAACCACGGAAACCGTGGATGACACAGGAAATGTTGGATCTAATAAGGAGGCGTAATAAGCTGAGAAATAAGGATTATCAGGAGTACAAGAGAATAAAAAATCAGATTACCTCTATGTGTCGCATTGAAAAAGAAAATTGGATGAAACAACTAAGTCTTGAAATAGAAGATGATTTCAGTAGAGGAAAATGTGATAAGGCATATTTAAGGATAAAATCATTACAGTTGAAGCATAAGACTCGAAGTAATGTTGTTAAGGATAAAATGGTAAAATACTTTTCGAAAAGGATAAGGTCAGCGAGCGTTGGAAGGAGTATATAGAGGAACTATATGATGGGGAAGCTGTGGTAGTCATGCAGGAGTTTCTGGAAAATGAGAATGCTGTAGATAGAGATATGGTAGGACCGCCAATTAGCAGGGTGGAATTTGATTATGCCCTTAAAGGTCTGAGTATGAAAAAAAGCGACAGGGCCTGACAGTCTACCAGCAGAGCTTTTGAAAAATGTAGGGGAGAGAACGAAAGACCAGCTATTTCGAATAATTACTGGGTGCTATGAAGAGGGAGTATTGCCAGTTGATTTCATTAAAAGTAGAACAATCACAATACCAAAGAAAGGTAAAGTAGACGACTGTGCTAATTATAGAACGATAGCCTTAATATCTCATGCTGCTAAGATTTTGCTGAACATAGTGAAGAACAGACTGGAAGGAAAGATTGATCACACTTTGGAGTAGGTTCAGTTTGGATTTAGAGCAGGTAGAGGAACCAGAGAAGCAATCTTGGCTCTGCGGCAGATCTTGGAGAGGAGAATTGAAGTGAATAGGAAAACCTATTTAGTATTTGTGGATCTCGAGAAGGCGTTCGACAATGTTGATTGGAAGCTGTTGTTTCAAACTATGAGGAAGTCAGGACTTGACTGGAAAGTTAGAAGGGTAATCTTCAATATTTATAGGTTGCAAAGTACTTAAATAGACATAAATGGATGTAAAAAGGAAGCAGTAATAAGAAGAGGGGTAAGACAAGGTTGCCCACTGTCACCGTACTTGTTTAATTTGTTTATAGAAGATGTTGTAACTCAGATGAAAAGGTGTTCTAGGGGAATTAAAATAAATGGGGAACAGATACACAGTATTCGCTTCGCAGATGATATTGTACTGATGGGTGACTCAGAAAAGGATATGACCCAAATGTTAGGTATGTTTAACAAAATTCTTCACGCTTGGAGATTGAGGATAAATGTTAAGAAAACTAAAATAATGGTTGTAAGTAAAAAAAGAGAAGACATTAAATCAACCATTATGTTGAACAACACAATATTGGAGCACGTTACTGAATTTTGTTACCTGGGTAGCATAGTTACAAGTGGGAATAAGTGTCTGGCAGAGATTAAGAGGAGATTAGCTCTGGCAAAACAAGCATTCCAGAGCAAAAGGAACTTATTAACAAGCAACCATATTAGTATTGAAACAAGGAAAAAGTTTGTTAAGGTATTTGTATGGAGTGTTTTAACTTACGGGTGTGAATCGTGGACCTTAGGGAAGGTGGAGAGTGACAGACTTCAGGCAATGGAGATGTGGATTTGGCGGAGAATAACAAAAACTAGTTGGACAGATAGGAAGACGAATGAACAGATCTTAGAGGAAATAAATGAGAATAGAACACTGCTTAGGAGTATAGAGGTGAGGAAGATTAAGTTGATAGGGCATGTGATCAGACATAGTGCTTTTTTAACTAACATTTTTGAGGGCAAAGTAGTGGGGAAGAAGCCCAAAGGAAGACCAAGAACTGTATACTTCCGCAGCACAATGAGTGTTGTGAATAGTGGGTCCTATGAAGAAATGAAGAATATCGCAAGGGATAGAGTGACGTGGCTACAGCAACAAGGCTTGCCTTTAGGAGTTAAAAATAAAAAATAATATTATTAGTCTTATTTAAAATTGAAGTTAGAATTCTAGGCATAAAGGCCATGTATGGCATTGAGATGTATATATAAGTATTGTCCACAGGTGCCCTATTTATGTCCGTGTTTGTTCGTTTCTTATGTTTTTTGAGGATACTATTTATTATTGTTTCTTTGTAACCATTTGTGATTGCAATGTGTTTAATGGTATTCCGTTCAGCATAGTAGTCCTCATTACTGAGGGGCAATGACAGAAGGCGGTTAATCATGCTGTGTGTAATGGGGAAATTTTGAGGAATGTAAGTTTTTATTTCGTTTAATAACAATATCGAGAGTGATTTGTTTGGACACCCTTTACGGTCACTCAGCCATGCTTGATTGGACACCCTGTATGCAATTCCGTATCAGTCCGTGCTTGGCACAATGATAACAACACTGGAATGTCAGCCTATGCGCACATGCGTGTATTTTCCGTTGGTGGATAAATAAAACTTTTTAGCGAGCCCAAAGACAGGACAAAATTACGTATACTCGCTCCACAGGTGATATCACGTGACGACTCATTATAGTGTCATGTGATTTTTAACAACGAATCACGAACAGAGTTGCCATGGATGAAGAAGGCGTGGTTTATATAGACGCTTAGAGAACTGCGTTGTCGTTTTCCACACCTACAGTCGACCGGCTGTACAATAGTGTCATGTACTAAAAAAAAAATTTTAATTATAAAAATGTGAGTCCAAAAACATAAAACAGTGAAATTTATAACATTTTGAGGCAGTGAGTAAAGAATTTTTCCAAAATTAAAACCGTGAAATGTCTTTGGGACAATGAGTGAAAACAATGTGGAGACAGCACGTGGTCAGCAGGAACACCGTTGGGACATAACAGTGTCTATAGACGTAACTATCAACTGAATATTAATTAAAGTTAAAATTTTTAACTTTCAAAGAGCTCGCAATTAATTAAATGGGGTGGGATTAAAATAGTATGTGAGTTGAGCGTGCGCATTACTGGGTCGTTTTTTAGTAGAAAATAAGTTAGTCGTAAGTTTATATATATATTCAAATAAATAAATCTTGATAGTATGGCTAGGTGAACCAAATATTGTTCGGAATGTTATTTCTAGAAAAAGTATAACTACAGTAGAAATCATAATTTGACGCAGTTTCACAATTCAGTCATAAAGCATATTTTAGTAAATTTAAACCGGAAGGTAAACAGAAAAAATTGTCATGCTAGAAAAATAAAGTACCATTTATTTGTGTTTGTAAAATATGTGTATTAGTTTGCATTCACCTATTTTTTTTTCTCTGCCTAAGTACATCAGACGACACCCTGGTTATTGGTGGTAAAGGTAAGTGAGACAAATTTAAATATGTTGTTTTAAAAAAGCATGTAGAGTTTCAGTTTTATAAACAGATTTATAAGCTTTAATATTTATTTTAAACTCGTAGAGCTTCAAGTGACGCCCTAAACAGGGACAAATTTAAATATTTCAAGTACTAATTCACTTGCCCAGCTTCAAGTGGCGCCCGTCTAACAGTGACTTTGTAAATTTAAAAAATTAAATTAATTTACAAACTGATCGAAAATGGCAGAGAAAAATAAGAATGCAGATTTAGGTGAAAGGGTAGAGGAATCTATTTTAAACGTTACTCTAATTTAATTTCAACAAACGAAAGTAGTGATGAGAATGTACAATTAGAAATACCAAATGTAATTGAAACGGTAAATGTTGAATGTAGTAATAAGAGCGATATTGCAAATATAATTAACCAATTAGCATTGATGATGGAGATGATGTCAGGAATGAAAACTGAAATCAAATCAGAAGTAAATACTATAAATATTAAACTCACTGATTTAAATAACGAGTTCATGAACGTGAGGAGCGAATTGAGAGCGAGTGAAATAAATATGAATAACAAATTAGAAAGTATGAATAAAACTATTGCGGGCATGAGAGGTGAGATAATTATAAATATAAATAATATTCAAGACGAAATAAACGAAAGTAGAACGCGGAAGGAGAAGGTAGAAAATAACACAGTTACGAGTGATTGTGACGAAATAACAGACGACCAGAGTAATAATAAAATAACAAATAATTACGAAAATGAATTAACAACCGATAGTAGTAAGATAGTTGAAAACGAGATATATAAAAATAATACAGTGAAAATAATTAGCGATCATAATAATATAGAAACAGTGAGAGAGAGAGGAGAGAGTGTTTACAAGTTAGAGAGAGAGTTATATAGAGAATTGTGTGTTGATAAAGAGATAGAATTATATAATTCAAAGAGAGATTATAATGAGTTGAAAGAGATGTTAAATGATATGAAATACGTATCTGTTAAAATAAAGAGTGAAGACTATTTTGATGATATATGTTTAAATAATAATAATTTAATTTATGATGAAAAAGTAACTGACCCGATATTGAATATAATTACTACTGGAGACTGGACAGAAATGCATAATGTTGACTTGGTATATGATTATTATGATAAAACGAATAAACTGAAATTTTATGGTTATGACACACAAGATAGCCATATATGTGTAAATGATATTGAAAATTGTTATTGGAAACAAAGACTAATTTTTGACGATGGAGGTTAAATAGTAAAACAATAAATGGACAATATTAAATGTTTTGTTTTATGGTTTAGACCTCGCAACTTTGGACATTGAAGAGTGATATAACTGAATAAATAATAATGAAGATTTGTAAATAAATGTTTAGTGAATTTAATTGTGTGTATTGTAAAATGTTAGGTAAACAATGTGTATGTAGGTAATTGTTGTAATAATAATATTAATATTTTGCAATCTAAATAAATAACAAAATTAATTTTGAAGACAGTAATTAGCGAATTGTAATTGTTTTGATAGCAATTGAACTTGTATTTTCAATAATGGATTTAATTAAAATAATTGGAGATGTTTTAAGTATTTTGATTGATTTAAAGGCTGTATAATGGAAATTTTCTAATGAGTTTAAATTATTTTACGAGATGTGAAGTTGATAATTAATTAATAAATAAAGGTTAAATTGTTTGATATGAAATAACACTGTTGTTAAATGTTTCAGAGGTTATGTGGAGTTATTGGTGTGTATGGTGTGTATATTTTGTGTTTATGTCAGTAGGTGAATTATGTACTGTAAGTATAAAATTTATAATACCAAATAAAATGTTTACAGATGTGAAAAGAATTTTAAATTCAATAATGAGAATAATTTGAGATAATTCTTTTAAACAGAAACGATTAAAAAACAATAGTGTGTGTGGTTTGGAGGGTTGCTCAGGTGAGCAACGAATTTAAATTTTATAACTTAAAGATGATAACTCATTTTTGCACTAACTAAACGCTCGTGGTACGATTTGATAAAGAGGTGTTCATATGTTCATTATACTATGTTTATTCTGTCAGATAAATGTATTATTGCATTATGTTAGAGATAAGGATTGATAAAATATGTGATTTATATAATTTTGAAAGGTGTTTGTCGTAAGGCCATTCACCTTGCTGAGAAAATCAGCTGATCAGCTGTAGAATATCACTTATGAATGATTTGCAATTTTTTCAAGTTAGTATAAATAACTAAATCACCCAAATTAATGGAGAATGAGATTATTAAATAAAGAGAGTTATAGTAAAAAGGTAAAATTCTGATTGAAACAAGTGACCATTTTAATAGAATTTGAAAATGTAAAGTTGTGAAAGGTATAATTTTGAGTAATTTAAATATCAATTTTATTGTTAATCATAATAATACTTTGTTATTTCAAATGTTTTATTTTATTATGTTTTTGTGTTTAAAGATAGAATTTTAAAGGTGTTCAATGTATTTTCTGAGGTAACTTATGTATAACTTATGTAGGTCAAGGTTCTTGACTTGACCCAGTTTGATCAGCTGATAGGTGAGGTTCTATACAAGACCAGTTTTGGCACAATGAAGTGATGCCAATTTTGTTTCTTAATTAATTTAAATAAATTGAAATAATTTTAATATTGAAAAAAATATATATTTTAATAAATTTAAATTTTTTTTTGGAAAAAAAATTTTTTTTTGATTTTGTGCCTGCCATCTAATTGATGTTTTTGGATTTTGATTATATTATTGTTTGTGTGTATTACTAATGTTTTTTTTTATTGAATTGTATTGTTTAGGATATATGTCTAATCACATGTTAGGATAAGGAAGTCCATGTTTTTAATAAATGTTCAACTTATTTATTTTCTAATTATCAATAATAATGAAGAGAATTATTCAATTCAGGTAGAAGATTTGTATTTTGATTTTGAAATTAATGGTAATGTGAAAAGTTGGTTTTAATTTAAATGAAAATAAATTTTGTTGATAGGTATTAACAAGTATATGTATGCGCCCAGTATTGCTGAAGGCGACCCAGTGTGCATGGTAAGGGGGAACATATCGGTTGAGGATCTGGCATGGGGTAAAGCCAGGGATTTGGGGTTTGGGGTGGCATGTTAAAAGGTTAGGTGCGCTGTGGTGCGTGTCTGTTCGATTTTATGGTGTTGGGATCTCGAATAGAGAAGTCTAGTGATCTCGTTCAGATGCGGCCATAGTCGCCGAGCCAGGGGGGTTGTTTACCCATGATGTATAAGAACAAATGGGGGGTGGTTGGCACCATATCCTCACCAATCCTCTTAGGGGTTTAGCAATGAGATTTCTTCTGTTTCGGCAGAAGATCTCTCATTGGGGGGGGGTATTGTAATGCGGCAATTTTGAGGAATGTAAGTTTTTATTTTGTTTAATAACAATATCGAGAGTGATTTGTTTGGACACCCTTTACGGTCACTCAGCCATGCTTGATTGGACACCCTGTATGCAATTCCGTATCAGTCCGTGCTTGGCACAACGATAACAGCGTTGGAATGTCAGCCTATGCGCACATGCGTGTATTTTCCGTTGGTGGATAAATAAAACTTTTTAGCGAGCCCAAAGACAGGACAAAATTACATATACTCGCTCCACAGGTGATATCACGTGACGACTCATTATAGTGTCATGTGATTTTTAACAACGAATCACGAACAGAGTTGCCATGGATGAAGAAGGCGTGGTTTATATAGACGCTTAGAGAACTGCGTTGTCGTTTTCCACACCTACAGTCGACCGGCTGTACAATAGTGTCATGTACTAAAAAAAAAATTTTAATTATAAAAATGTGAGTCCAAAAACATAAAACAGTGAAATTTATAACATTTTGAGGCAGTGAGTAAAGAATTTTTCCAAAATTAAAACCGTGAAATGTCTTTGGGACAATGAGTGAAAACAATGTGGAGATAGCACGTGGTCAGCAGGAACACCGTTGGGACATAACAGTGTCTATAGACGTAACTATCAACTGAATATTAATTAAAGTTAAAATTTTTAACTTTCAAAGAGCTCGCAATTAATTAAATGGGGCGGGATTAAAATAGTATGTGAGTTGAGCGTGCGCATTACTGGGTCGTTTTTTAGTAGAAAATAAGTTAGTCGTAAGTTTATATATATATTCAAATAAATAAATCTTGATAGTATGGCTAGGTGAATCAAATATTGTTCGGAATGTTATTTCTAGAAAAAGTATAACTACAGTAGAAATCATAATTTGACGCAGTTTCACAATTCAGTCATAAAGCATATTTTAGTAAATTTAAACCGGAAGGTAAACAGAAAAAATTGTCATGCTAGAAAAATAAAGTACCATTTATTTGTGTTTGTAAAATATGTGTATTAGTTTGCATTCACCTATTTTTTTTTCTCTGCCTAAGTACATCAGACGACACCCTGGTTATTGGTGGTAAAGGTAAGTGAGACAAATTTAAATATGTTGTTTTAAAAAAGCATGTAGAGTTTCAGTTTTATAAACAGATTTATAAGCTTTAATATTTATTTTAAACTCGTAGAGCTTCAAGTGACGCCCTAAACAGGGACAAATTTAAATATTTCAAGTACTAATTCACTTGCCCAGCTTCAAGTGGCGCCCGTCTAACAGTGACTTTGTAAATTTAAAAAATTAAATTAATTTACAAACTGATCGAAAATGGCAGAGAAAAATAAGAATGCAGATTTAGGTGAAAGGGTAGAGGAATCTATTTTAAACGTTACTCTAATTTAATTTCAACAAACGAAAGTAGTGATGAGAATGTACAATTAGAAATACCAAATGTAATTGAAACGGTAAATGTTGAATGTAGTAATAAGAGCGATATTGCAAATATAATTAACCAATTAGCATTGATGATGGAGATGATGTCAGGAATGAAAACTGAAATCAAATCAGAAGTAAATACTATAAATATTAAACTCACTGATTTAAATAACGAGTTCATGAACGTGAGGAGCGAATTGAGAGCGAGTGAAATAAATATGAATAACAAATTAGAAAGTATGAATAAAACTATTGCGGGCATGAGAGGTGAGATAATTATAAATATAAATAATATTCAAGACGAAATAAACGAAAGTAGAACGCGGAAGGAGAAGGTAGAAAATAACACAGTTACGAGTGATTGTGACGAAATAACAGACGACCAGAGTAATAATAAAATAACAAATAATTACGAAAATGAATTAACAACCGATAGTAGTAAGATAGTTGAAAACGAGATATATAAAAATAATACAGTGAAAATAATTAGCGATCATAATAATATAGAAACAGTGAGAGAGAGAGGAGAGAGTGTTTACAAGTTAGAGAGAGAGTTATATAGAGAATTGTGTGTTGATAAAGAGATAGAATTATATAATTCAAAGAGAGATTATAATGAGTTGAAAGAGATGTTAAATGATATGAAATACGTATCTGTTAAAATAAAGAGTGAAGACTATTTTGATGATATATGTTTAAATAATAATAATTTAATTTATGATGAAAAAGTAACTGACCCGATATTGAATATAATTACTACTGGAGACTGGACAGAAATGCATAATGTTGACTTGGTATATGATTATTATGATAAAACGAATAAACTGAAATTTTATGGTTATGACACACAAGATAGCCATATATGTGTAAATGATATTGAAAATTGTTATTGGAAACAAAGACTAATTTTTGACGATGGAGGTTAAATAGTAAAACAATAAATGGACAATATTAAATGTTTTGTTTTATGGTTTAGACCTCGCAACTTTGGACATTGAAGAGTGATATAACTGAATAAATAATAATGAAGATTTGTAAATAAATGTTTAGTGAATTTAATTGTGTGTATTGTAAAATGTTAGGTAAACAATGTGTATGTAGGTAATTGTTGTAATAATAATATTAATATTTTGCAATCTAAATAAATAACAAAATTAATTTTGAAGACAGTAATTAGCGAATTGTAATTGTTTTGATAGCAATTGAACTTGTATTTTCAATAATGGATTTAATTAAAATAATTGGAGATGTTTTAAGTATTTTGATTGATTTAAAGGCTGTATAATGGAAATTTTCTAATGAGTTTAAATTATTTTACGAGATGTGAAGTTGATAATTAATTAATAAATAAAGGTTAAATTGTTTGATATGAAATAACACTGTTGTTAAATGTTTCAGAGGT